>OU343160.1:316885445-318100445 GCA_910595825.1 Philhelius pedissequus | reverse complement strand
AATATTTCAGTGACTATGGAATTTATAACTGTTATTTAAAAGTAGCAGTAGCTGATATTACAACTAGCAGCTTGGCTCATGCCTACATATGCGCATGCAAAATGGGACACGAGTGTCTCTGAGTTTTGCCACTTGCGCGAACTTGAACAAAAATGAAAACCGGAATATATTACCTTTATTATGTGTACTGTGACCATAGACAGGTATAACTCTGTCCTTTGTAAGTAGAGTCCTCTGTCTACTTAGGCTTCGCTATAAATATAGCTAAACATATCATCGCTGAGATCAAACTCTTGGACTAAGAAGCTAATTGAGTAGCAAAGCCCTGTAACATGCAACTTAAGTATCCCTTTATAAAACAATAATCATCGCAGTCCTGCCTTATGGTTCAGAGATATGAACTTTATCAAAGGTGGAAGAGGATACTTTAGGCTGCTTCGAGAGAAACATTCTTCCATTGATTTTTGGTCTCTGCCAAAAACAACAATGAGCTGTATGGATTTTACCGTAACACCCAGCCTAAACAGAAGAGTTAAAATCCAACGACTTAGACGGCTGGGTCATGTAGAACGGATAGACATCAATACTCCGGCCCGGAAAACCTTCCTTCGAAACCAACTCGGACGGATGATGCAGTAGATGGAAATGGATAGAAAAGACCTCAACCAACTTCGCGTGAACAACTGGAGGTAGCGAGCTAAGGACCCAGCTGGCTGGAGAAGCTTATTGGTTGAGGCTCAAGTCCACACCGGACTGCAAGGCCATCATAAATAAGCGAATACTGAATTTTGGCATAATTGCACCTCCAATTAAAACATGATGTGGATGAACCAGTTTTTGTTTTTATTCGGTACATAAATTAAACTGTAACTACCAGTACACGTTACTGTACACATCAGTACATAGAGCAGCTGACGATGTAATTCCATATGCAAGCTTCATTATATACAAATTTAATGTTAAAATATCTGCTCTTCAAGAACAACATATACATATGTATCTGTATAATGTTAATTGTACGTTTAAAGTCAACAGTACGCATGCGTTACGTACGTTATGTATAAAGACATTCCTAGGAACGAAGTTTCTTACTTAAAAAAATCCAAGTACATTATAGACAAAATGACAAGATTATCAAATTTAATTTTTTTGGTTAATACTTTTATAAAATTAGATATTTGCCACACCCTCAAAAAATGCTTAAAGTTTCATTATAAAAATGTACCCAAATATAAGTAAAATTACCCTTGTTCAAGTTGTTTTTTCTTTATTTCGCTCCATGTTTATGACAAGAAGCTTTTTTAGGAGCCCGTCATTATTTATAAAAATTCTTAAAATAAAAATACAAAATTGACATCATCACCGCTTTGCGCTGTACCGTAGATCATCGATCGAACAAAAAAAAAACAAAAATGCTTCTGAAGGAGCGGTCTTTTTAAGTGAATGAAATCTATTGTTTTAGAAAATTTCATAACATCCATAACATCAATCAATTTCTGAAAATAGAAGCTGCTATGCACTCTTATGTACATGGTGCTATGTACATATATGTAGTTACATATATGTAGGTAAACTTATTTTTAAGAAAAAACAAATCTCTCTTAATGCGCCATATTGGGCAACAATTAATTTGCCCGCGCCGGCGGGCATTTTAAATATCTGTCATTTTAGATGAAAAAAAAACTTCCTACAACACCTTCCTCAAAGCAATTTTTTCAACGAAATTAATAACCTCATTAAGGTTAACACACATGTCTCTTGTCTGCTTCTTTGTATTAATTATATTTATGCATAAATAGGTATTTGTATCCTTTGGCAATAAGAGACACAGACATATGTTAAGAGATAAATACAGCTATGCACAAAAAAATTCATGTTAATCATCATCCAGCCATTAACAAAAAAAGAAAAAAATTGATCAGTAAACATTTTTGTGGCTGTCAACGTTTGGTATATGTATGTTATATGCTTCTGTTCCTAGAAATCATTAACAGGTGATTTATTGGAATCTAGGTAACTACATACAATATCTACAACAAGCCATATTTAAAAACCAAATATGCGATTGTCAAAAAAAAGGAGTAGATTATGTTTGTTTTGGCGGTAGTAGCCATATTGCGATTAATACTTTTATGTTTGTTTTGATTTTATGGCCCATTCACCGTCGATAAAAATTTGTTTTTATTTTTTTAGTCTTTAAAAAATAAAATTGTAAATATACCAGCATGGAAGATAGTAAATTTATTTTCCGGCACTCACATGTCACTTGCAATGTTCTGGTTGACCTTGCGTTGGTTATCTGTTTTACGATTAGCAAATAGTGTTGTATTCGTAATAAAAGGCAAAAAACAAATCTCATAAAACAGTGCAAGAAAGTTTATGTGTTTGTTGTGAAAATTAAAAATTAAAAGCTTGTTTTCCCAAAAGAAAATAACATACCTAATATTCTCAAATATGTTCTACAATCATATGGTTTAAAGTAAACCTATACAAGATGTCGCCGTAAGTATCACCTGATATTTTTTGGCTGATGTTGATGTTGTTTTTATTTATGAAGGAAAACCTTTGGATCTGGTTTTGGATTATCGTTTATTTAATGTTTGAAATGGTTGACATTTGACAAATGTCATAGTGAATTGTCATTTACCGCCATTTACAAAAAATTAGAACTAGAATATGTGGTGACTTGAGACACATACATACATAAGCCGTATTTTCGTGAAGATTATAGCATAACAAATATGTTTATACTAATGGATGTGGCAGTAGGCGGTTTTTACGTTACCAAGTAGTAGGTCTCAGCAAAATCTTACTAACTTCGACTGTATGGGAGCTTTTTAACTGCATATTCAATCCAATATCGAATGACATATTTGTCGTAAAGGAAAGTATGAAGCTCGAGCAAAATATTTTCATCGGGGTCGTTCGTTGTCACACAGCTTTCTGATAAATTGCTGAAAAATATACTGTGCGTTTGTGAAAGTATAAAACCCAATAGGTAACCATTTCTGTCAAAAGTCAAAACAGAGAAAAAAACAAATTACTTACGATTACGCTTCAGCTCAAAGTGAATTGAACATAAATTTGTTGGATAAAATATAAATTTAAAATGAATTAGGAAATAGGATCCACAAATGTTTTGCAACCGATTCAGAAGAAGAAGGTGATGTTTTAGGTACATATGTAATTAAAGTTCAGAAACAACAATTGAAAAGACAGCTGATTTCGTGTGCACTACGATATCTAAGTATACATAGGTACCATAAATTTAGCGCTAGCTTGGTTTCGATTTGGAAATCATATGTTTTGTTCATTGTTATGGTCGTCAGCTGTTAGTCGGCTGTTATCTAACACGTATTACAACAAAAACGAACGTATTGCAAAGCAAAGCTATGCGACTCCAAACGCCCCCATCGTCTGTGGAGTATACTGGTACCATGTTCATGGCCACATTAGAACTGATATTTTTGCATCTGTGTAGGATATAACTGATGTTTTTACATCTTTGTGTAGTTTCACTACACACACATATTCTTGTTGGATTTCACATCTATTCATGGTAAGCAAATGGGTTTTAGTGGGTGAAACGTATACGAAAGTTTCATATCTTGGTATTACTTATCTCTGTTCAGGGCCTTTTAGTCACATTGAAACGGCCAGTGTTCTAGACCAGAAGTAAAAACGTCGTAAAAACTTCTTTTGCGGCGTTGGAGTACAAATTTCTATAGAGCTGTCAGTGACATGTCAAACCAAAGTGTTTTCTTTCAAAAACCTACAGATTTTTTCGCAATAGTTTTTACTTTAGATCTCTAACAAAATGTTAACCCGCACCAATAAGTATTTAATTAAATCAGCTGTTCATACCGAAAAAGAAGTTTTTTTTGTAAAACAAACCATAAAGATTAACCGGAACAACTTTTAAACACATATTTTCGGTAAAAAACAAAATGAAAGTAGTGTTTTGAAGTAAAACTTCGTTTTCGACGTTGGGGGTAAAAAAATTCTATCGAGCTGTCAAACCAACACCAATCGACATTCTATATCCCATGCTTGTTCGTTTTGTGGATTGGATTGAGTGCAGATATGTATGTATCTGCATTGTGTGTATGAGCTGCGGATTCTTTTTGTTAGTACTTGTTGGGGATTCTCATTCTGCAGGTACCTACATGAATTGTGTGTATTCAAGGAAAAATTTTTTTGCTTTGCTTTTTGTTTTGATTCAATTTTTGTTATGTGTTCGTTGTAGATTTGCTTAGATTAAAGTAGTAGTATAAGCATTTTGTGTATTCGACAAGGAATTTTTTGTTTGTTAGTTTTTTTGATAAGATAAGATTAGTGCGTATTGTGTGTATTTGACGGCGATTTTTTTTGTTTTGTTTTGTTGATGCTAATACATTAGTATATATTGTGTTGTATTAATGTGTGTAAAGTTTAATTCGATGGCCTCGTTGCCAGTGCTTCAGTGTATCTACTTCGTAGATTTATAATTATATACAGAGTAGTAATGTAAAATGGCTGAACCATGAATCAAAGTTCGTACGATGCGACGTTTACGTTTGTACAAGATAGAAGATAGGGTCGTTATGGGCGATGTATTTATGCAAGTACGGGGCTGGTTTAAAAAAATGTCAACTTAATTGTTCTTTGACCGATTTCCATAAAATTGAAATAAGTTGTAGCTTACAGAAATATAAAAGAAAAAAATGGTTTTAAATTAGGATGGGTCAAAAAATACAATTCTTCAAAAAAAATATTTAAACGTTATACACATTTTTAGAACATTTTGTTTTTTAAAGAACTTAGAATACTTAATTTAAAACACACAAACACTTCAATTAACAAAAGAAAGTAAACAGTTTCAAAATGTCAGCGTTTTGTATATAACGCGATATTCCTTTAGCTGTAACTAAAAAATTAGTAGATAATTTAATTATTGAACCAAACAGACTTAATTAATTATACATCAACCCATAAATAAGACACCCGCCCGCTCTGTTATTTTTTCTACCTTTACACCAGAAGTTAGCTATAGGCAAAGTGAACGTGCATACACTGTATAGATATTGTATATATATGTCTACTGCCAGCCAGTATACCAGTTATAACAACCTACCTCCAACAAAGCCTTATCTATGTGGAACGACTCCAAGACTAATATGCATATCCGTTTGGATAAACTTACGTCGCCCGTTACACGTTTGTAATCCTGCATTTTCAGATAAATTATCTTCGGCACACACAAACAGCAGCAGCAGCAACAGCAGCACAGCAATGGTAATTTCCTAAATCAAAGAACCCAAACGAAAAAAGGAGGACCACTGAGACCCAAGTACGAGTGTACAACCATAACCATAATACACCATCAGAACCAAACCAAACCTCACCTCTTTCCGCCATTAGTCAGATAGTCAGGAGGTGGTTGCAGTGCAGCAGTAGTTGGGTGGTTAGTTAAACTCTTTGCCAAGTTCCTATCTAAAATAGCTACAAATCCCAACATCAAAATGAGAAACACCAACTCCAGAAGAAACAACATCAAGCTAAGAGATCATCGTCGTCGTCGTCGTCGTCGTCGTTGATTTGTGTCCTTCCTCCGCTCGTCTTCTCCGCCACCAACACAGGGAACACCGATCCCCGCACAGTAGTTATTCGGGAATCGCACATGACTGTGCCTTGTGCTTAATGTATCTTATCGAATTCTGCATTTGGCAAACAGGATGATGCTGATGGCACAGCAGCATCATCCGAGGGGGGATGGTGGACAGACTGTACCACCTCCTTAGAGGTGCACTACACCACACCACATCACAGCACTTCTCAAATACACAACAGCAACAGCATCATTCTTCCAACGCCCCAGCAGCGACAGCGAATGGGGGACAGAGCGAAGTGAACAAAGCGAACTCTTTGATAGATCTCCGACGAGATAAGGACGTCATGTCGTGATGATGATGCTGAAGATGATGCTGCAGATGGTGGACCGAAACAAGAAAAATTAAAACTTTGAGCAGGTTTGGCTTTGCATTTGGAATCTACAACAGAGGTTGATTTTTTTTTTGTATTTGTATATCTCTTTTCTATATGTAAGTTGCGCGCACCTTCCATGGATGTATACATACCTTCACTATATCTTAAAGTTTTATTGTAGCACGACTTTTTTGGGCGCCTTTAAGATGTCTACTGTATATATGTGGGTATAATGGGCTGAAGTAGTAGGATGATGCGATGGTGCCTGCATGTATACTTTGGAAGAATGACGCACTACATGCTCTTTTGTGGCCATTTTGGAAAGAATTTTATTGTTATTGCTGATGATGTTTTGAATTCCATTCTGGATAAGAATTCACCAAAAAGACACAAACAATTTCCTCTTTCCGTGATTTCTTTAAGTAAGTGCAGTTTTATTTTTGTATATCTTCAGCAAAATTAAATTTCATTTCCCTTTTATTGTTAAGTTAAAAATACATATCTAATCCACAAAATTTAAAAATTTATTATGAAAAAATCTTAAAAATTAATTTAAAAAATAAATGTCAAATGATTCGTTAGTAAATGTCATTCAATGTCAACCCTAGATTTTTTTATGATCAAAATTATTTACGTGTCGCCAGATCAATAAAAATGTTAGGCAAACAGAATTGAATTTAAGCTTTAAAAACTTAAGTTTATGCTGACAAATTATTTTTATACACAAAAGTGTAATATGGGAATTTGAATAAAAAATATTTTGTTTGAACATAAGCTTAATGGCAAAATATCATAGCATGTAATGTTAAAATAAATTATTATAAATCACGCGATTTGTTAAAATAGATATATGTCATCGATTTCCAAGCCATTGAAATGGAATTTGGCAGAGTTGATTTAAAATGGGGTTATCTTGTAATCCGATTGGATGTGATTGAATGAATAATACAAAATAAGAAATGCACACGAGACCTTTAAATATATTGTGCCTCCATCTATAGACCTGGTGTTAATACTTCGTACAAATTGACAGGGGACATTTCTACAAATTTGTCGCACTTGTCTATTTTTGTTGAATCTGCTATCAATTTAAATGGTTTGTTCTTTTCTATTTTGATGGTCATTTTTAATTATTCTAATTTTTTTCATAATTCGTGCTATTAGCAGATTATGAGGCTTTGACATTTCTCACTCTATTTCAAAATTAACATTGTACTAAACTGTTCTAGACAACTTCATAAAGGAAAAATGACAGAACAAAATAGGATTGTTTGATGTTCTTTGCTCATGACACATTGCGGGGAATGTCAGGGCATTTCAATGAACTGGACTAATAACTGAATAGCTGCTCTTATTTCACTTCGTGATTTTTTAAGAGCTTGGTTTTTGAAAATTCAAAAAAACACAGAAACTTGTAAAAAGTGAATGAAATTTTTATTTGTATCGATAAATCAATTTCTGCCATTTACTTTTTAAAAATAATTTCACTTAAATGTTGCCCGCGGCTACGCTTCAGGTGGTCCATTCTGAAGGTCCAATTTTGGCAAACTTTTTCACACATTTCGGCCGGAATCTCACCAATGACGCGTTCAATATTGGCTTCCAAAGCAGCAATCGTGTTTGGCTTGTCCCCATAGACAATAGACTTAACATAGCCCCACATAAAATATCTTGGTGGCCAATTGACTGCGCCGAAACGTGAGATCAACTGCTCACCAAATTCGCCTCTCAATTGATGCATGGTTTCGCGTGCAGTGTGGCATGTGGCACCGTCCTGTTGGAACCACATGTCGACCGAGTTCAATTCTTGCATTTTCGGCAAAAAAAAATCTTTATCATCGAACAGTACCTTTCTCCATTGACCGTAACCCTGCGGCCTTCATCGTCCTTGAAGAAGTACGGCCCAATGATGCCGCCTGCCCATAAACCGCACCAAATAGTGCATTTTTCGGTATGCATTGGTAGCTGCTGAATTGCCTCTGGCTGCTCTTCACTCCAAATACGGCAATTCTGCTTATTCACGCATCCATTTAGCCAAAAATGAGCCTCGTTGCTGAAGACAATTTTGCGATAAAAAACTGATCCTCACATTTTTCACAGAGGACGAATTTTGATAATAAATTTCAATAATTTGCAAACGTTGTTCAGGCGTAAGTCTATTCATGATGAAATGGCAAACAATACTGAATCGAAATGTCAAATGTCCGTGGAATTTGTCATGTGTGATCTGTCAAAAATATAAACGTCAAAAACCAAGTAGCAAAAAAATCACCCTTTATTTAGTAACATATGTAAATACATATTTTAATAAAGTTTTAATAAAATTTAAGACAATATCCAATTTTTACTACTACAATATAAATTTGAAGAAACAGATTAGTTGTAACGATCTGAATGTTGCGAACTTTCGAAATCCATTCGATTTCTAAATAGCATCCACACATAAATAAATAAATTGGTTGTGCGCGGCTTGTCTCAAAATCTGAGATGATACAATGTCATTCGCGATGAATAAACAAAAGTTTTATGAACAAAATGTCAAAATGGACGAATATTCATTTCATTCAAAGTCGAATTGAAGTCAAAATTTCATGTTTTACATTTCTGAAGTTTCGAAAGCTTTTCGAACTGTCAGTATAAAAACTGAAGTTTTGACCATTTTTATTTTATTATTGAAATTATAACTGCATATGAAAATTGGTGCATTTAAAAATTTTATTTTATGTACCTATTTGTAAAGTTTAAAAAGTAATTTCAGATTGCAGAAAGATAAGTTTTCTATGTCTTAAGGGATATAAAAGCTCTTCATTTTTATATACATTCATTGATACCTTTGAATATAATACAAACAAACAACCGTCAACTCTCCGATTCTTATCCGATTATTCCTAATGCCGGATTTACACGACTGCTAAGTTCACAGTATTTACTGCCAAAATACTGCTGTCATTAATTTAATTAACGACATTCGTTTACACGAAGCTAAAATAATGACAGATAAAAATACTGCCAACACTATGGTAGTAAAGAATGAGCAAGTTCATTTTTTATTGCTAATTGTCATTATTTGAAAATTCTTGTCACTACTGAATTTACACGATGTCAGTATAATGCCACAACTTAACATTCTGGCTGGCAGTTTTTTAATGACAAATATACTGCCGCATTTTCGACCATTTACAAGACAACACAAATAATGCCAAGATTTTGACAGTAATACTGCCAGTTTGGGAGTCGTGTATATCCGGCATAAGTGAATTTGAATTATTGTTGTTGTGTATTATATGTTCTTCTTAAATATATGCAATACAATATACACATAATAATAATCAATTTTGTTTACTTTTTACACCGAAAATACACCACCAACCTCACTATACCCGGTCCAATTCGACAAATTATCCAAATAGGATAATCAAAGTGTGTTGGATCCGTTCAGAAAACAGAAACTACCGAAATACAGAACACCGATTTTCATTTTGATAATTTCAATTTACAATAGGTAACCGATTGGAAGGAATTGTGGGACATTCAAATTCACATTCGTCATAAGAATTCACAATAAGTGGAAAGCAGAGCATGAGTGAAAAACTTTTTTTTTTTATATTTATATTAGATTTAGCTTCTTTTTTTTAAATATGTACATATACATATGTACATCTACATATAAGACCAAAAATATATTTAAATGCAACCAATTGTGCAAAATACCACACTTTAGAGAAATGTCAAATCGACAGTTTGACATGTAGGTGAAAATAGACATATGTATGCCTCATATACTATTGTATTTTGTATTTATTTTTTTATTTATTGATATCAAATCATAGGCATCTTATGATGTATTTTTTGTTATATGCTTAGTACCTAAGAAATTAAATATGAATATATAGGTATAGAAATGAATTAAAAACAATTACGATTATGGATATCTATCAATTGTGTTATTCCGAGCAGCCAAGGTATTTAATGCATACTTTTGCAAAAATATGAATATCAGTTGTTTTAAAAGTTGGTAGGCATAGGCACATTTCAAGTTTCCTGTATTTTATTTGATTGTCTTTAATTTTTAATGTGGAATATTTTATTCAAATACACTTGCTTTCCCGAGATTTTGGCAGTGGTTGCTGAATATTAGCAAGTACTTAAACCAAAGTAACATAAGCGACAGCAACGTTCAAGTTAAAAACATAAAATGTTGGACGCGTTTCGAAAATTGAGCATATTATTTTTCTATACCTACATCCCAGCATTTATACCACAATCAACTTTTCTACATCGCAGCTAATTGATATATGATGGAAGTGTTTAATTCCACTTTACAATTAGATACTTGTGCCAGATTTACACGACTGCCAAGTTTGCAGTATTTACTGCCAAAATACTGCTGTCATTAATTTAAGTAACGACATTCGTTTACACGAAGCTAAAATAATGACACATAAAAATATATTTGAAAATTGTTGTCTACTGAATTTACACGATGTCAGTATGCCACAACTTAACGAAAATTCTGGTTGGCAGTTTTTTAATGACAAATATACTGCCACATTTTCCACCATTTACACACTAGAAAAATAATGCCAATTTTTGACAGTAATACCGGCCTTAGGTTCTTATGTACACAGGGGCCCAATTCCGCAAGCGTGAATGCTTCTGCGTGCAAAAAGATTTATTCACCCTCAAAATATGTGTGAATAAGTTTACCTATAACTGTGTCAAAAAAAAATTGATCGCACACTTGCGGAATCGGAAAAATGTCTGCGTACACAACTTTCTGTGTACACAGAAAAAACTCACTCTTGCGGAATGGGGCCCCAGATGACTAATAACAAAGATGGGAAATTTTGGTTGCTTTTTCAATGTATTAAGAAAATCTACTACAATAAGTATAAACTACATTTTTCTTTTAATCTATGGTCCTGTAAAGTATTGCCCAATGGCATTTCTTCTTCCTTTGTTAAACCAGCTTCTTCGATGAATTAGCGAAGGGATACATTTAGAAATGTCAAATAGAAAACATTTTATAATGATAATTGCATTTTGCATACTTAATCCACGCGTTAAAGATAAAACGTCATTAAATCGTATTTTTGAATAAAGGGTGTTAAAGTTTTTCGTCGGATTAACTGTCAAAACTAATAGGTACCTAGGTAATTGTTTTTCGACTGCCATAATTTTCCACTGTACTATCCAGGGAAAATATTCACCTTCAAACTGTTTCTACTTTTCCCGATACTTACCTATAGGTATGTTTTTCTTGATGAAGTTAACCGGGGACTACTGTTAAAGTCAATAGTATTAGATAACTACATATTTTGGTAGGTACAGAATTTTGCCACCACTCTATATGTTTGTTCACAAAGCTTGACTCCCTATTATTCCTCTGGTGAGAACATTTTAAAGGTATAGCTATGGTGGTTTGTTGGTGACTACGGCCTACCTATGCTAACCTAACCTATTCCCTTCTCCTAAATAGATGCAATAAACACAACCCAATTTAACTTTGTGTAAACATACGAGCAAAAAAAACGGAGACCTTTATCTACCTACATACCTACTCGTATAACTATACAAATAATTTATTTGTAGAGTTTGAGAGTTGGCTTAAATTGTGTGCAAATAAATTATTTTATTTCCCCTTACTTAACCTTTGTACTTAAATAGGTAGGTTTTACTTTTGTATACCTACCTACAAATTTTTTGTTCTCAAATCTTCCATAATGGAACAGAGGCGGGTCTGCGCAGGATCCACTCGTTCTCAAATTCGAACTTACTCAACGACAACGACTTCGAAGACGACAACGACATGGGGTGCAATCAAAATTCCATTCGCATTGGATGAGTTTCTGAAATGTGTATCTGAATAAAAAATGGAGTCTAAATAAGGCTCAAGCGAAGATCTTTATAAGATACAAAAAGAATCCATACAAAAGATACAAAACTGACGAAGAAGAAAAAGAAAAAATAATCAAAATATCACCAAAATACTCTTACATATACATATACCACATTATTCATCCGGAACAGCGAAACAGCAGGAGAAGCACAAAGATGGTCTGCTGCTCCGCCTTTATAAATTATTCATGACACGAATGCCATGTATCTTATATTTGTATATAAAAGTTCTGTACCTACAAGATACATATTTAGAATATAAATAGTCTGTTTTTTTTTTCTTTTATTGTTCGTCCATTTTTAACAAAAAGTATCTACAACAAAAAAAAAATGTATATTCACAACTGCCACTGCCGCAGTATAAGAAAAAGATGTCGAATAGATATTTAAAATAAAATGATAATAATTTTTTTTATTTTGTATTTACAGAAAAACAACGGCTATCACTGTGTGTGGGTTGCGGTGGCCAAATTCATGACCAGTATATCCTGCGTGTCGCCCCCGATCTAGAATGGCATGCAGCGTGCCTCAAGTGTCAGGAGTGTCGGCAGTTTCTCGACGAGAGTTGTACATGTTTTGTTCGCGATGGCAAAACTTACTGCAAACGTGATTATGTTAGGTAAGATTTTTAAATACATAAAAATACGAGAGTATATAGATACTTTTAAATCTAGGTACCTTACCTATAGTAGATACATACAGATACTTAGCTACTTACGGTTGAATGTTTGATATGTGTCAGATAAATCTGCCAGTGCCATGAGAAACAAATATACATACATAAACGTCTAGCTTTTTTTTTTCAGCAAACATAAATATTTGAAAGTATATAATACATCATACGTTACCTTTACGTTGCGTAGGTACCTATAGATAAAAAACGAATGTCTATAGGTGGTGTCTGAAAAAAATCGCTTTGAGATGCCGACATTGGCAATCGACATGCTGTGTCGCGCCGGGGCTGCCAAAACGATAAATGATAGGTACATATAAAAAAAAATCAAACTATAAGTAGTATCTAATGTTGGTATTATGCAAAGATTTAACCAATTTATGTTAATTACTTGAACAAACAGTTTTCAATTGGCTTCATGTACCCCACCTCTACCTGCAGATACACCTTACCTATACTTTCCTATAATATCTACAGCTCTATTTATGGTTAAATTAGAGTTATGGTTTAACTTTTAGTCGTTAAATTAAGTACCTACCTAGTCATTTTTTAAATTGTCGCTAAATTAAAAGTAAGTGCGTGAATACATTTTCTGAGTTTAAGTTTAATTTTTATGGTTTTGTATGTCTAAGGGTATTCAAGACTTGATTCAATAAATCTGCTATAATTATGTGAAAGTAGATATGGGTGGCAATGGCGCATTGGATAATGTGCTTGATTGCTAACTTAGACGTGTGGGTTCGATCCCCACGCTAGGCGCATTCTTTTCTATACCTCCAATTTTAATTGGATGCCGCCCATGGGTTTTAATGAGACAGTCAATACCTATTTCTGAAATCCACCGTGCCAACAAAAATTTCTTTTCTATCATTCTCTTTCTTCTATAGTGCCGTACAATTAAGTTTGGATTTAAAAGACCTTAGGTCTTACAGGCATATAGTTAAATTTAAAAAAAATCCATTTTTTCTTCGAACTGATGAATGGAATTTGATTAAATTTAGGATAGAAACGCCCACTGGCGTAACTAAAGCCCGGTAGGGCTGGCAAAATGTCACGGGCCCCCGATCCAACAGGGCTACGGCCCAAGAGGCCTCGATCACAGAAATAAGCTAATATTTTAAACAAAATTTTGTACCTAAGTACTTAAAAATTATAATATTTTTAAGTATTTAAAATCAATCAAAGTGGAGCATAACTTAAACATCATATAGAAATTCAAACTAATCATTAAAATTTCAACACATTCGAAACAAAAAGATGTCGATTTTCAGAACGCATCCATTGGTTGCTTCATTTTTTGTCGCGGTATATTAGTAACACGGGTGAGCTAGTGACGGTGGAGAATTCCCTCATTTTGTTAACCAAATAGGCTAGAAGCCGGTGACACTGAAAGTCCTGTCATCGCGGATTTGAAAAATGTGTATGTAAATCCATAGTAGTTAACAATTATAAGAATAAAATCAACTTGATACGTAAGCCGAAAATATGTTAAATAAAATTAATTATTGTACTCGTATAAAAGCAAAAATGTATCTTATTGTTCTCGAAAATTTTGATGAATTATATTTTATTCGATAGGAAAGTAAATTATTATTTCATTATAAATATTTGTATAAACCTGCTATATGCTCTTGAAAATAAAACTTATTAGTTATTTAAGTAAAATACACATAATATTGTTAATAGTTTTGAGTAACTAGTTACGAGTTCATCAGTGGTTTATTAAAATTAAATTCCAACGTGACTATTTTTACTGGGACGCCGGAGGGCCCCATCCAAAAAATTTGCCACGGGCCTCAGATGGTATAATTACGTCACTGGAAGCGACTATACCATTGTTGTGAAATATGATAGGTAATAATACTTTTCAAAACACAACGTTTACACGGTGGCCCATTTACCCTGATAACCAATTCAACCAGGCACTTCTTCCACTGTATATCCGTAGCCCAAAATTCTCTTGATGAAATCAGCCAACGGTGTGGAGTTTACAGTCAGGCTAAAGTAACAAGTGAACACCGTATGTAAATGTACCTACCTATGGGGCATATAAGACTGCATACCTATCTGGTACCTTTTTGAAGTTCTGCGAGTTGGATATATTTTGGGCTTTATTCCTCCAAAATGCCACGTTAAGTCATTTACTTTAAAATCATTAACAAGCCTCGGAGATTGCCGAAGCCGTTTTACTGTTGCAAAGCAGATATCATTGCCTTCAAAAGAAATACTATGGGATGGGTTAAGCCAATGAGAAATAAAATACTGCGAATTTTATATTTGGATGTAGATTTGTTTTGAAAAAGATTACCACCCCTATTATGATTGTCAATTGCAAATTGATGGTTAATTGAATATTAATTGACCTCATTGATAAGAGTTTTTGGTAATTGAGAATGATGCAGACCATTGTGAATTACAATACAATCGATAAATACCATTAAATAGTTGTGCAGTTTTTAAATATTCCGAGGTTTTAAAACCAAATTTCAGTGTTTATCAATAATCAAATTGATAATTGACAATCGTAATAGGGCCCTATATTAAGTGAATGAGCGCCTACACCTTCAACAAACTTTAATGATATATGAAACCAAAGAATGTAAGCTATAAAATTTAATTTTAGTAAGTGACTTAAAAACCAAGTTAAATATATAAGACCTCATTAGTATAGTCAGTCGACAGTATTACAGCGTATATCATCGTACCGCTTCCGATAATGAATTCAAGCTGACCGAAGACCGAACCCAATTCACAGTACATATATTACAAGGTATGCTCTTGCGCATGCTGTCGAAAGTCGGTTGTCGGCTTGTCGCGTATATGGCACAAAGGTCTGTAAGATCTGACAGATCCACTCTAATTTTTGACACATCCCCAAACAAATAGGGATGGATCATTTTGTCACTAGAAGGTATTCAGTAACAGCTATCAGGTTATTGTTACTGTTATTGAAATACCTATTTTGGCCCATGCTTAGCCTATGCCTATTTGACAGTCAGGAGTCAAAACAATTAAAATATCTGACTTTTTTGAAACTTTTTTGCGGAAAATCTGAATTTGGTTCGTTGTGAAAAAGCTCTAAAGTGGGGATTGCGGGGAATAACATAAACTTTGCCTCCACTCTGTAAATTCTCTATTACATTCAAACCCATTTGAATTAAATGGCAGAATGAATTAATTATTAAGCTAATTTTGTTCACTTATGCTAATTTCGGATAGAACTGTAAAAATTGTCAGTTAAAGTCTGGTATACAAACAGTTTCTCCACAAAAAAAACAGCATATCTCGTGGGAGCGATTTTTGTGCAACACCTAATGATTAACGTTAGAATTTGTTTTATGGAAATGTGAACTCACCCGAAGAAAAAAAACCTTGCGAATAATATTTTCGTACAAGACTATGGCATTGTTTTCTATGAAAAAAAGAACAAAATTCCCGGTTTTCACCACGCAAATATTTTTTCTATCCGGCATTTTTTGTTCGTTCAAGCTCAGTTTTTTTTAAAACTTAAATAAGGTGAGAAATAAATGTTTCCAAAAAAAAACCTGTGATAGGGTAAAAATGTAAACCCATATTTTCATATTTTTTCCAACAAAACAATGTCACTGAAAAGAATTGCAAAAATTGTGGTAGTTTGCTTTTTGGTTTCTTCGATTTTTTTTCGATTTGTACAGTTGTATTCATTTCATTTCAGGGTTGCCAGATTTTGTATTCTCTAAAAAAGGCGAATCTTCTTCACTCTCTAATTACCATCCAATTACACATACGTCAGTTCTTTCCAAGGTCATGAAAACTCTGATTAATTATTATGAGCTTAAGACATATCTTGAAGAACGAAAGTTTCTTAATTCCTGGCAATATGGCTTTAGTATAGCAATAGGTCAACTGGTGATCTCATGGTATATCTCACCGAACAATGGCACAAATCTTTACATCGTTTTGCAGAAAGTAAGATTATTGCGCTTTATATTTCAAAAGCATTTGATAGAGTCTGGCTCAAGCTCTCTTATCGAAAATGCGTGCATTTGGTATCTCTTTTTCGTTGGATTAGAAATCACCTTTCGGATCGCTCATTACAAGTTGTATTGGATTGTTTCAAGTCTGAAATTCATAAGAAAAATGCTGGTGTGCCCCATGGCTCAGTTTTGTCTCCGACTTTTTTTCTAATTTTGATTAGTGATCTCTTGTCTGAAACTTTTAATTCCATATATTGTTTTGCTGACGATAGTGCTCTCAGCTTTTCATATGCTGTTTTCTGTCGCTATCCTTGAGCTGCACTTTAATTGAAGAAACCTACCAGCTTTCAGTCATTGGCAAGAAAAGAAACTGCAATTTTTAGGACTTGGAATATCGATGCTTCATAATCATTATGTGAATGGTCCTTAATTTATCAATTGGCTCAATATCATTGTGATTTGGCATTTAAATTCTAGATACAGAGAATTTTATAATAATAATTTTGTATTCATTTCTAGCATTATGATACCTTGTATCATAACTTAATAATAACTATTACTAAATAATAATAATAAGACTTTCGAATTCTATTATATATGCGATTTAAAAAAAGTTTTGCTTTTGTCAATTTCTAGGAAGTGGTTAATTTCCTTGTGTCGAAAAGTGCTACCAAGTCTTTCTTATTTGGCGAAAAAGTGTAGGTTTCTCTAATTCGCACGAATAACAATTCGAAATACTTGAGAGTTGAAAATTCATTCTCTAACGAGCTTTTGAGTCACAAGCAGAAATCAGTTAAACGGATTTGACCGTACTGATCAGCAAAAATAAAATTTGAAACAAATTTTGAGTTTTTTTTTACTCACATTCATTTAATTTGCGATGACCAAGAATTGTCTTGTTTTTGTTTCTTTAATTTATAAATAAACATGAAACATCTTCCCACATATACAATTTATAGATATGCCGAACATTTCGCTATCAAATAAGCTTGTAAAATATCATCGAATTACAATTTAGAAAAAAAAAAAAAAACTCGCCACAAAGACATGCTAATTTATCTTTCAAATGTTGGCATTAAGCTCTATTTCGAAAATATATGTATATCATTGACATATAAGGGAAAACTTCATACCTCTTTATTTGTCAAGTTTATAGAATTTTTATAGGTATTGTGGAATTATTGTTAAAATATTGACCTTTGGAAGCGTGTGTGAAAGGCTACTATATGGACTTATTTGATTCACACTTTTCAATTTCAAGTCCCACAGTTAAAAATACTTAATTAGCACCATAGGAAAAATAGTAAACAAAAAGTAGGTACCTAACCACTGTAACTGACTTCATATGCATATTATGACCTGTAGATGTAGCATACATATACATTTATATACCCTACCCACCCAAATTTAAATGTGGTTGCACGTGACAAGTAGAGTCTGTATGATATTGATGAAATCACATTATTATTTGTTCATCATGGATTACATTTCCTTACTAATCAATATTACCATTTCTTAGAATTATAGTGTCATTTTGTTACAATTGTGCCCTTGACATAAAATTATATAAACTTATATTATATGACATTTACATATTTATTTCATGACATTTTTTTAAATATTTTTTCTTTCAGATTATTTGGTACAAAATGTGATAAATGCGGAAGCTCATTTAGTAAAAATGATTTTGTGATGCGAGCAAAGACGAAAATATTTCATATAGAGTGTTTTCGATGTTCAGCGTGTGCACGACAATTAATTCCTGGTAAGACAATTTTAATTTAAACTTACATTTTTGGTATTATGTCATTATATACCTACAATATTGCATTAGAGTGTGAATTCATGAATATTTCTAGAAAGTAGTTAAGTGACTTTCATATGAGCTGCGAACTGCGAATGGGAATTAACCTTTTAATGCAATCTCAAGGGGAAACATCAACCTATTTATATTTTAACTTTTCAAAGAACTTAATAAATGATCTTATTTACAAAATTTACAAAGAAATTACTACAAACAATTTGTTTAAATATCAAACGTTTACATTTTAATATTTTCTACACGACCAACAACAGACTTCTGCGAACTGTCAAATGTAAATTCGGAATCCAAGACAACAGAAACGTCCACAAATCGGTGAATAAATAATTCGTTCGAATTTAACCTCAAATTTTAAACTTCACATTATTTGGTGGTTGTTCTTTTCCATCTTTGTGGCAATTCATGTTAATTGGATGGACATGTAACTTATGTCTCCTTTTTAAACTTTTATAGCACAAAAAAAAACTGCATAAAACCACTTTTATAAAAAAATAAAATTGTTTTGAACTCATTTTCTTGCAAACCAATTTCGAATCTTTATTTTTTACATATGGGCATATATATTAATGATGTTTGTCAGCTGGCTGGTCGGCGACCAATGATTATATTCATGTGAAAGAAACTTCAGCGTTTGCGACCTTTAACAATTCGCATTCGCATTTCGCTGCTTATATGAAATGCGCTTTATAGTCAACAAAGTTTGGATAATATTTGTTGTTTTGTTTTGAATTTTTGCTTACGTTTTCTTATTGTAAAGGGTGTTTGTTTAGATGTGCCTATAGAATTTTGAACTGGCAGCACTGTTTTCATTCGGACGGCCATTTTGTAATTTGACATGTGATTTATCTTTAGTTTGCAATATTACATCATGAAATGAATGACGACCACCGGGCACGGGCGGGCTTCGGCCCCAAACCTAAATTCTTTTTGATCCCGATTTTCAGAAGAAAATTTTCGTCAGCATTGAAGCTCATTTCTAGTTGAATGGCTTTTATGTGAGGGAGCTCAAAAAGACGACGCAACATGTCTCACAGCGAGTACAACATTTTATTTTTGAAGGAAACGTTTGGTGAGCGCATAATTTCGAGTTTTGGACCTGAGAATTTGCCTCCAAGATCGTGAGATTAAACACCGCTAGACTATTTTCTGTGGGGTTATGTGAAGTCGCTAGTCTTCACCAATAAACCAGAGATAATCCACTAAGAAAACAACCTTTAATTTCATTTATCGCGACTGTCCTTTCATATTCGATAATCTCTGATCTGGAAGAACAATTTATGGGCCAAAAATAATCGGCTTAAGCTATTAATACAATCTAGCGAAAAGTAAACATTAACCTTAAACGGTATTCTTAATTTAAGACCGGTAACAACTTTCAAATTTCCTTGCGTATTATGTCATTTCTGTATTCTGTCTGTCGCTCTAACGCAAGTTTGCGAAAGTGACCAAAACTTAACAAAACTGAGTAAAGCAGCATATTCAAATAGCTGCGTGTATTCCCTCGGCTGCTTCATGACTTATAAGTGAGCAGAAAGCGATTATAGTGAGCGCGTTATACTACGGTTTAATCGAACGTTAATCTATTGCACCCATATTAAACAAAAAACAACGTTTTTTTAATGGTTTATCTTTAACACGTGAACAAAGTGCAATATGTCATTGATAAAATACAATTTTAGCTATTTGACATTCCTACAAACTTATTTCTTTGCTAACCCATCGAAGAAGATGGTGTAGTGAACGAATAATTATTGACATTTTGAACGAAATTTATAGAACTTTAGAACAAAAGAAAAGATAGAGTTCATACTTATTGTATTAGATTCTGTTCGTGGGTATTTAGGTGGACCCTTTATTTTTTTATTAATAGAAAATTTTAACTCGCTGATTAACTTATATTCTATGCTAAGTAAAGTCATGGATTAGATGTGAAATAAGTATTTTTTATTAATATAGGTTTACTGAATCTCAAATAGTGTTTTCACCGCTCCAAAAGTAGATTAATTTTAGCAGCATTTTGAAACGTCATTGTAAATCGCCATTTTCTCTCATAATGTAGAAATGAGAGAGGCAGAAGAAAACGAAAAATTCACTTTTCTGATGAATGTGTTCATTTCGATATGGAAATAGGTTAGTTAAATTTGTACATCTACTGGCCCATTAAGATTTAAATGAGATTTATTTTAAATCTTTAGTTGGGGAGATTTAAATATGTATATATTAAATGTTCAAGACTTAAAAGTATAGCAGATTTAGGTTAAATCTACTTAAATCTCGGTTAAGAGGTCGTTGAAAAAGTAGTATTATTCGTTGAAGTGTAGAACGCGAATAGAGCTTGCCAATCGCATTGAATTTCGCAATTTTACTCAAAGTTTACTCAAATTGATTTTGACTATTAAGGAGTAAATTTTAATATCTCATTTTATTCAAAATTTGTTAAGAATTTATGTTTGCAAATTGTTTGTTTTTTAATATTTAATTCGTCACACTTTGCTCAAGGGGACTCGAAGAATTGTTAATAAGTAGTTTTGGAATGCAAGTATCTTAAAAGTTAAAAGTCGCCGCTAGTAAAATGTTATCATATAATTGTTAAAGATTATTTCATGTAAATTTTGACCCCGATTAGTGGTGCAAACGGAGGGCCCAATTTTGAGATACTTTTTCCAGCATATATATTGTTTTTGTTTGGTGTCTCGCTAATAAAACGACATGTAATGTTGTCTTTCAGCGATTTCATGTATACTTTGATTTCCAATTGCATGCAATTGATACGAAATTTAGTCGCTACATGTTTGGAATTGCTTATGGTCATTAAATTGATGTGGACGATTGTAAAATGGTCGAAGAGCCATTTAACACTTCGGTTGCAAGTCTTTCAATAATAAAAAGGCAATTATTTGTCTATGATTCACTTTGACATATGTCACGAAATACACAAGAGCTGAAGAAACAAACCTAATGTTGGTATCTGGAAAAGGTCTGAATTAATCCAATTCATTAGTTTTAGATTTGCATCGGAACGAATTGTTTTTGTAAGCGCGAGAGAAATTGGACAAAAAACTACATCCGGAATTAATGACGCCATTGCAGACAAAAAGTCATATTGCCATCGATAAAAAGAGGAAATTCACGCTGCTAACACCGGTTTCACCAGAAAAAGAATTAAGTGCTTATAATTATCTGCACCCTCTTTTTTTTAGTTATTTTGACATTTTTTCAAAAATTCTTGCTTTTCTTTAAAAAAAAATACACAATCTATGCAATTTTCATTTGGTTTTAATATTCATTTTTCGTTTTTCTTTTCACAGGTGATGAATTTGCGTTGCGAGACGGTGGCGCCCTCTATTGTAAAGAAGATCACGATGTCCTAGAGAAAACCTCACAAAGTAGTCTTACATCCTCATTAGAAAGTAATAATAATAACACCAACAATAACAACAATACAAATTTAAGCAATAACAATCATTCCAGCGAATTAGGATCAATGTCAGGTAAGTTAATAAATATCTATCTTCTTTACAAACTTGAATGACAGAAGAAACAAATATTCAGAATTATATTCTTAAAACTTTAAAAAAAAAATGCCGAAAAAGAAGTATTGAATAGTTTTAACCATACCTAGCTTACAATCACGTTTATCAAATGAATAAACACATAATTAAACCTTGTTCACACTGCAATTACAAGTTGTTATCTAATTGATTTTTAATTTCTTACTTCGACATTGTATTTCATGTTTTTTAAACGTCCCATCATTAATATTTTCTTACAACGAGGAAATCATTCTTCTATTTATCTTTAAAAATCACTACGCTTGAGCGGAACTAGTTATGTTATACACACACATGTAGGTACGAGTAAAGCTCACTTTGTAGGTATAATATAGTCTTTAAATTATTGAACAAAAAAAAAACAGTTCGAACTTATTGACAACAACTTCGATATCATATCAAACAAAGCAAATGTCAAATAAGTTATATTTATGTAGTTTTTTGTTATGATATCTGATATTCAAGGTGTGGCGGTGCCTTTAATGTAGAAATTTTTAAATTGTTCCTAATATTAATGAGCTTTACAATGAATTCAAAATGCTTGCAAATATGGTTAAGCCTGGTACGCTGCTGATGCGAAACGAAAAATCCCATACAAAAATGACACGACGAAATCATGAACGAAAAATTTCGTTCTACTTTTCGTTTTCCAGTACGCTGCTGAACGACGAAATGTGTAATTTTAGTGGATAGCTGTAGTAGATTTCTTAGTACAATTCTCCACTCTTTTCGTTCTCAATTTAATTGACCTGCACATTAATTGGTTGCGAAATGTTGACATATCATTTTTTTTAACAAAACAAAAAAAAATTGGTTTTTATATTCTTTGTGCGGTGTTCAGTGATGGTTCAGTGTATTAAAAAGATAAATGTTATTAAAAATGGATTCGTCTAATGAAACATTTAAAAATGACAATTTCTCTCGGAAAAGTGCAAGTTCAGGTTCTTTAAACTAATTTCAACATCGACTTAACTAAATCTGCAAAATGGGAAGATGGAAAGAAGCACACCCTTCACATATCTTATCGGTGAACAAGATTTAGTCCAACGCAATGATGTCAGATTCATGTATCCGTATATTGAAGTGAACCTTTATTTGCAGTGCTTATTTATCCAACTATCGACTTTGCATTCGTTCTCTGCCACAAAGGTAGACGGACCAAATAATTGTGGTAGATGTGCCATTAGGGACAATTGGTTGAGTTGAAAAATTGGAGGGTCTACATCGCGACCTAAGAATGCTTATTGAATCGAGATCTCTTGCAAAGATTCCAGTATGCAATATGGTTTGCCCACAAACAGCAGAATCATTCTCGCCGATCGGTTTTTGAGAAAATCACGTGTTATGCATTTTCGTTTAGTGGAAATATTTTTGCATTTAACTATACTTAGATGTTTTCCATGAACGGTTGGCAGCCGAGTACGGTAGATTGGGACTACCCAACTACCTTTGAAGAGTATCTAACGTGAATGCTTATTACGCTCTGATAATCCAGCAATTTGGGCAGTTCCCTCGTGCGCTTCAGATCATCTTTTGAAAAAAGTTGCGAAGCTTCGATCGAATCATATAATTGTAGATGGGACCATGGGGCGCAGCTTCAGGTTAATATTTATCAAAGAATATACAATAACAACTTCAAAAACAAGTAGATGAAGAACGATCGAAAGTAAATACTATTTAGGTCATTACATCAATTGAAGCAAATACTGATAGTTTAATCATGTTATTTAATAACAAATATATATTTATGTGGCAAGTTTGCCATAAAGTGTAGTATTTGCAATAATAAATGTATTTGTTAATGGTAAAATATGAGTTGAGTTGTTATTGTTAGATGTATTGAACATTGGTTTGTGCTGATTTCACAGATTTATACAACTTTTGGTAAGAGTTCATACGAATTCCAAATTTTATAAAAAAAAGTAGGTATGAAGACTTGTTAAAGTTTCCATAAAGAAGAATCGACAAAAATTTACGGAAGTATATCCTTCAAGTTACTATGACTTGAATTCAGCTGCCATAGTAAGTAGGTACTATTGACATATAGCTCATCGTTATTGGGCTTGTGGGCTTTTTAGTCCGTTTTTTTTTTTTATAAACTTTATATCACATATTTCCGTGTACCCACACGTAACAGAAGAAGACTTTTTTGGCAATTTCAACATCAACCTCAAGCCTGTATGAATGATCCCAATGAAGCAATTATTTTTTGATTTCTAAACTAGTTTATCTGCCGATTTGATTACTTTTAGATGGATTTTTTTTTGTCACCAAATTACTTTAAGATGAAATTTTTTTTAAATAATTCTTGGACTTGATATCCGGAATTAGTAAGAAAACATAAATTAGAACTCAGAACTGTCTACACCATCCCAATGAAGCACGTAGTTTTCGAATTATAGAGTGGTTTACCTCCCAATTTCATTAAATTTCTTAAAATTGATAGACATTTCATCAAATCGGCAGGTACACCAGTTTATAAATCCAAAAGTAATTGCTGAATTTGGTTCATTTAAAGGTTTCTGAGTTTTATCTTAAGTCCTCTATTTGTAACAGGCTAGGCTAGAGAACGGGGCAAGTCGGTATCACTCTTTGTACATGTGTCGTCTTTTGTGTCGGTCCGCCATTTCATAAAATTGTATTTAACTGAATTGTAATTTCTTTTACAAAAAAAAACATTGGACTTGGAAAAATCACAGTTCTCCAAACTCGTGAATTACCCGATAACCATAATTTGTAGAGATTAAAAAGAAAATCCAAAGCTTGTGCCAACCCCACATAGAAGTGTTCGATATCTCGATTGGATTGTTATGAATTTTGTCTCCGTCATATATTAAAAGATCCTCGTGCTTCGAACATAGTCGTCTATCCCAATTAAAAATGACTCGCAGTTCAATTCGACAATTAAAACAAGTCGAAACCAATGAAGTGCTTCTGAATAGCCAGTCCCATCATTTGAGAATTGAACCTTCGTCACCGCCACCACCGCCGAGCTGCGAAATCGACGAAGAGATCGATGTACATAGTTTCTCCAAATATTCAACAATAGTTTGATTGAAAAAAACGACGAGTTCTCGATTATGCCTCGGATAGTTCTTCGGAGGTAGAGGCAATTACATTCGACAAAGCGTCCAAAGGACACGAGTGGGACATATTTGATGATGAAAGTGTTGATTCGCAAGACGATGATTTGCTTAAAGAAATGAGTAGGCAATTGCTATATCTAAGAAGAAACTTACCAACCTACAAAATCTCTACATGGAACAGATTAATCGATTGCACCATATTTTGAAGGAAAAACGCCTCCGTAGATACTTGCATGCAATTCCCAACGTTGTGCAGCATTCATGAATAGCATAAAAGATCACCTGGCGAACATACTTTGTACGAGAAACTTAAAGCACTCAACCACTACCATCGACACCATGGAATTAAGTCTGCTTTGCATAGAAAATTTTAAGAAAAGCATTCGAAAAATACCGATGGAAATGTTCCGAAAGGTCTTCCTTATGTTAAATGCATTTGTAGTAAAATGCGGTGAAAGAGCTATGCCTATAAAAAAACACTTTCTCGAAGATAAGAAACAAATTCCTTTCCGTGCTTGTGGTGTCGAGAAGAGTGGCGTAGTGTCTCAGAAACCAGTACCAAATATATTTGAAGATGCTACATGTGTATTGCACATAAGCTCACCAACCAAAAAACAGTATATTCAGAAGGAATACGAGTCAGAGACGGCAGAGGTTGACGAAGACAATACGTCCGCAGAGGCGCAGATGCACCAGCTATAGTCGAGCTTTTAGTTGTTTATTTATTAAATCTAGCGATGGTAGTGCGGTAGCCAAGAAGGAACCGAATTTTCAAAAATTGGACACTTCTATGAAAATAGATATAGTTGAAGAACCTAATAAACACATCACAAATTCGAACGACGACAAACTTTCTGAAGTTGAAATAAAGCAAGAACCGGGCTCTGGACAAAAAGCTGTTGAGAAAAATTTTGGCAATTGTTGAGACAAAAGTGGCCATCGAACCGGCTGCAATTGTTTGAATGCAGTGTTAAATTTTAAGATTTAGATTATTCTTCATTTATTGTATGTATCTCTTGTGTTCATGTGGCGTAAATAAAATATGTCACCAGATCCATTTTTAAATCCAAGAATTATTTTTAAAAAGTTACATCTAAAAGTAATTTGGTGACGACAAAAATCTATCTTAAAGTAATTTGGTGACAAAATTTTACTTTATTTTACAACTTGTCAATTGGTTTTGACAGCTTACAGAACTCTCCGCAACAATTTTTCCGTTGTGGTTTTCGTTAACATTTCGCTCTCCTAGTGGAGACCACAGAAAATTTTCGTTTCGCATCAGCAGCGTACTAGGCTTAGCAGAGAAAGACGTATAAATAGTTAAGGGGACGCTTACACATTACATTCTATAATCTGCGAGTGAAATTATAATTTGACAGGTATATTGTAATGTAGTGTTATCTGTCACACAAAGAAAAAACAAACAAATAAACAAAACTTTTGTATCAAAGCCAAGATCAAGAACTTTGCCGACTCCGCGCTGCCGCCGAATTGACGAGAATATTATTTATATAGTACGTATAGATATCGCGAAGTTACGATACGTCAAAATACTCAAATTACTCAACATGAAAATATTTGATACTTGAAAAGTAAGATAGGTGGGTATAGGTACAAATATATATTTAATCAGATCTTGAAGATGGAAGTGGGTGCTTGAAGATAAGATAATTTAAAGAATGACACGACATTAATTGGAAATCAATGCAGTTCTATAAATATGATTGAGTACATGAGTGTACACATATAGGTATATATGCGTACACACGAGTAGTTGAATCAATTGAAGGGAGCGCCAATGAAGCAATTGAAAGAAACTGATATAAAAATGTATTGAATGACACTTCAATGACTGCAATTAAAATTCAATTACTAAGCTATTATTTGATTAAGGTTGATGGCACGAAAGTTAAATGTGATAAGTAAAGTGCAAATAAAAATTACAAAGAATTATGCAACTCTTTTTCCCGTGAAATATTTTTTTTGTTTTTTCAAAACAATAATAAGGTCGCTTTTCCGACTTAAAACTAAACCCTGAGTATTCAATAGAATTCGCTTCAGCACCTCCCAATGGTTGAATAGTTATGCAATGAATAAGCATTTATTGAGACTCTATTCAATGTTGCGTGAAATCAAATTCTGAAAACATTTTCCGAACCATTTAAGTAACAGCCAAATAAAATACGAACAAGAGAAATCTATTATCTACTTAAGAAATTTTATCTAATGTATTTTCAAGGTCAACCTCTAAGCACTTTGAGCTTAAAATTCCTCTATTCATCGTTACATAACTTTTATGAATAACATTTCCGCGTTTAGAGCCATTGTAACTGTGTGCAGTCTCTAAAATGCTTTTATGAATAAGACTGATAAATGTAAAGTCTAGAGCAAACGTACGACTTTTAAGAGGTAATAATAATAAAAAAACAAAACAGGTTTTACGCGTGATGTTGGTTGTAAACATGCACTATAATACCACAGCCATATCGCTCTGATAAGAAAGTGTCACTCTTGGTCTGAATTCTTCACTCCGAATAATTTGGATTCATCTAAAATTTAACCAATACATACTCCATTTAACGTCAAATCAATGCGTTTGTAAAAACAAAAACAATATAAAGTGAAGAAGCAATGTTTTCCTAAATTCATTTTGGTAAGCGAAATTAGTTTTGTTGAGTGATCTCTGAAGTCAAGTTAAGGTAACAAATAGCTGTCAAAATGACATTGGTTGTCAAGCATTTTGTTATTGTGATATTGGGCAATTTAGGTAATTGCTAATTTTTTGAAATAGAAATTAAAAGAATAAAAACATTTAATTTAATAATAATTAAACCAGGTTTAAGTCGAGAGCGTTTTCTATCCTTCAACCAATGAAGATAGCGAGTATTTTTAATTTATTTATTATAAACCAACTCAAATGACCTTACCCAATTAAAATTGTAGGTTCGTTTCTATGTAATCTTCAGTAAAGTGGTAACTACAGAGTCTAGCTATTTTTACATTAAAAGCATCTTTTCTTTCTTTTCTTTTCTTTCAGTACAGAATATTTCGGGAGATTGTGGTATGACACATCTTCTCTTCTTAATTCATTGTTTTTACAGTTTTTATTATTAGAATTATTACACCGACAAACAGCACAAAACATTTTCAAGCTATTTCACGAAAAAGAAAAATACAATTTCAAAAACAAAATCCAAACTTTTCAATTTTTGTTTCGCTTTTATCTCGTTTTCATTTTTAATCTCTATTGACAACACACGAGTTGTCAACAATTACAACAACAAAGCGATAAAATAGAAGTGTCGGCATCTTGTATTCTATCATTCATAATGTGTGCCCTTCTATTGACTTAGGTACATGGGCAGCACCCATATTGGGGACGTTCACTAAGTTAAAAAGCACAGCTGTTCTCATGAAAGCTATCTTGAGTTATCCCAAAAAATTTGGAATAACTAGCTATCCGAGAACAAATGTATAAAACAGCTGACTCCAAAATTCATTTACGATGCGTTTTGTTCTGATTTTTTGACAGCTTTCAGTTAACCTATCTGATTCGTTTACAGATTTACTCCGATAGCTTGGTATCCGAGATAACATATCTAATATGTGAGTGAATGCACGCATTGTCATTGCGATTGCTAACGCCATGTCGCCGCTTTGATTTGCGTCACAATTCCAAATTAAAAGTTTCCAGAAACTATCTTTTCTCTTTCTAATGTTGGCATTTGAACAACAACATCCTTAATCCATTATGTTTTTTTCTACATCCCAGATATTGACGTATAGAAAATTATAATATTGTTTTCGATTGGCTGTTCGGAGTAACTCTTCTGTTACTCCGAAAATGTTCGATTGAATGTAAGTCGAGTAAGGATTTTGGGGTATTTTTTTGTTCTCGATTTCATAAAGGACTAAATATATTATATTCACATATATGTAAATATGTACATTTAATGCCATTTTCATGTTCGATTAGATTTTCGGAGTAGTCTACTTTTTGCTTCCAATCGAATATGAAAATGTTGTATTTACCAAACCACTTAAGAATTTTCTTCAGCTGAACTCTTGAAATATTTTTTTTTTAATTATTGAATATTCAAATAATATCTAATTAGCTAGTTGCATTTTAATTTAATTTAACTTTTGAAAAATTTGCATCGAATATAATGTATAAACTTAAACAAGCAATCCCTAGAAAATAAAACGAAAGGAATGACAAATGACTCAATCCAAGAAATAAGGAATGCAATTGCCGAAGGTGTGCCAAAGTTAGGGCAATTCAAATTCCTATCTATCTGCACTTCACCTATTATTATAGGTGCTGCTAAATAGAGACGTGTTTACATTGCAGCCAGTGCATATCTATGAAGGTTCAAGTAGATAGTATGCATGGCTATGTTTTCTTTGCCATACGGTATATTATTAGTATATTTAGGGACAGAAGGGAAGTTCGTCTAAAAAGCTCTTTTCTTTATCTTGTTGTCCTCATGCCTATTGTATGTATATATGCCATCATACAAACAAGGCCGCAATGTTTGTTTTACGTGCAAATTCCTTTTATTTTATGCGTTAAGCAAAAGTCTATGACATTCTTGGCATCATGATTTAGAACTCCGACTCAGAGACGTTTTGTGTTGTCTCGCTGCCCTGCGCCGTGTCGGCTGCTTATCGCGCTAAAAAGCCAATTTATGATCACACCGGTTACGACTGAGCTATTATAGCAAATGGCGTGAGGTATATGTCGGTTGTACTTTCGTACATAGAGTAGAGCGTGTATAAGTAAACTATCGTATGTGATTGTTTGAGTGACAGATAAGCAAATTCTTTTGTATAAAAATATCCTTTGATCATGGCAGACAGATTGTTATTTTGAGTTATTTATGGTATGAGAGCGCAATTGGTTAAAATAACTGCGAGCTATGTTTGTTGGGTTGTTGTTTTTTCTTATTTCTCTATATTTCTTTCTGTTTAGGTAAAAATGTATTTGATTTCCTTGATTTTGTATTTGAATTATCTGCAAGTTATATAAATAGATAGTTTATATGCCATAATCTAGTTTTAAACACATCCTAACGGTACGTGTCTAATGTACTTATATTAAAATAATTAAATACAAAGTCTTAAGAATAAAGCGCTATTTTATCATTATTCATTTTGAGAAACATAATAGGGGTGTTTTTTTTTTAAATGCGAGGGGATTAGAACGAATAAAAACAACAATCAAAAATTTTCGACGCCATTGCAGAAAAGATGGCATTTCCGATTTCCATACAACATATCGATAACAACAATGTAATTCGCGTCGGTAAAATAGTTTTTTTTTCGGAATAATAGTTAGTTAGGTATTGCACGGCGCGTGAATGTAACACGGTGTCTTCACCTTATATATTTTATAGTATACTGTCTGTCATTTTGATAGAAAGAAAGAAAAATAGAATGCTATACAATTTGGCATTAGGCATTTCATAGCATACTATTTCAATTGCACAAATGCCGTGAAGGAATACGTATCGCTGTGTTCTTGCTCTAGTAGCATTACAAGATTTAAAAAACCTTCAACAAAAGGAATTAAACAAACAAAAAAAAAACAAGGAATTATAACAAATATACACACCACAAACGTTCACCAGCCACAAACTGTAACCTCAAAGTGAAAATGGGAGCCAAATAGTATACTATCGATAGAATGCTATGAGCTGTACAATGTCTAGTATGAATTTTTTTATAGAATGCTATTTGTGGTCTCCATGAGCAATTTTCATAGAATGCGACCTAGCTTACTAGAAAATATAGATCGTGGAGACCCCATGTAATGGGCAACTCTTGGTTTTTTTTTTTGGAACTGCTATTCGGTATAATGCGCGCCCAATTATATATATGTAGCATGTTTCGAGTTGCGCATTTTTTGAAAGCTGTCTTTTATGACCGCTTGAAATCTTCCGCCACGATACACTTTCATTGTTCACTCGAGAGCATAAAGGAGGCTTTACATGCATCTTCACCTTCATCTGCATTGACATCTGCAAAAAAAGAGTAAACAAATCATATTCAGATCATATTCATGTATGAAGATTATAGGAAGTACGAACCTGAAGATTGCAGATTATAGTGAAGATGAACATGTTCATCTTCATTATAGCATTTTCATCTGCACCATAATTTGTTCCGTTCAGATAACGAATTTTCAAGTTTTTTTTTACCATTTCACCTGAGTTTGCTTAAAAACAACGAAAATAGCGAAAATTTTCTTCTCGAAACTACATACCTGAACGCTAAGAACATGTGATTGTGAGATGTGTCAAGAAAGTTATTGCAGAGTTCGAGTAAGTTATTAGTGTGTACCCTGTCTTACTTTTATGTTTGTTTTATATTATTGGCCAGCTCTACTTTTCTTCAAGTCTGCAGATGCAGATTCATGTAAAGCCGCCTTAAAAGTGGGACAAATTAGAAAAATCGAATACAAAGAAAGAGAAACGTCAAAAACACACAGGGAAAATAATAGCCAGCAGATTTACAGATATAGATTTATTTCTGTTGCATCTTTTCTTTCTTTCTCTTTTACACTTCATTCATGCAATAAGGTTAAGGCCGTGTAATACCGGAGTTAGACTCTTTTTAAACTAGAGTGATTTTTAATCAAAGTTTCTGTTCTGGGCTCCTTTCGGCTGCAAAGATACTTTTAATTGTTAACTTTTTCAGGCATACATTCGCACTCTTTACTCCAACTAATTTAGAAAAGTTCAATTGTACCGTAACGAAAATCACAAAGAATAAAGGGCAATACCTCTGCAATTTTTCAACCCAGCAATTTTGTATACCCTCGGCCTTTATCGACGCGACGTGCTGAAAGATTGGAAGCTGAAATTTCTTCATATAAAATCATTCATGAGTTATGTTCCGATAATTGCTCGCGTTCGAGTACTTGCTAGCCAAGCTACCTTAATAGCGGCTTTATATTCCAACAAACAGGTATCATTTTCTGTAGTCACGTGTATTGCATAAAACTACAGCTGACAGTTTCCTTTTTTTGTTTCCGTTTTAAATGAATTCAATAATTGTTGTATAGCATGAGTCTTGAGATGTGTGTTTGACAACAGATATTTAGGTTATTAGCTGTTTTTTTTTAAAGCATTACTACAACCCATAACAATCTAGAATGCCTTAGCTACGCTATCGAACCCGGCAAATTACCTAATACGTTAAGCTTAAGACCTAAGCGAAAAAGATGTTGTTGTAACTAAACTGCAAATTGTTAATTTAATGCCTACCTTATTTGTTCATCTAATTTTGATCCGGGATTGAAAAAATATACCGAACGTTTCGATTAACCTTTCGCAAACCAAAAACAACATTGATAACAGCAAACAACGCAACGCTGCGCTGGCTGTCGTGCGAGTTCCCAAAAAGCTAAAATGAATTGTATTTGCTGTTGTAAAAACCACAAAACAAAATCGAAAGCAAAATGAATAAAGAAATATGTTGGTCGTGATTGATTAACATTTTTAAATCAACGAATATGAAAAATGAAACACGAAAATACTATCCAAACTTTAGAGAAAACAGAAAAAACACTAGCACCACAATACCAAGTGAAAATAAAACTAAATGTCAGCTTAAAAGAAGAGCTTAGGCAATGTTTAAGTTCACAGCTTCGGCTGGCCTGACATTTATCGCATGGCGGCAATCTTTTGATGACTATGTATGACACATCCTTCAGTTCGATGTGTTTTGGTTACCCGTTCGGGAGGCATATGATTTACGGTTCGATGAGTTATTTACACTTGTTTTATTCCATGTGTTGGTATAATAACAAAGGTTATAGGGATTCTATAAATGCATGAACACCGACTGTCCCGCATTTTGTTACAAAAATTCAAATCGTAATGCCGGACTTACACGAGTGACTAATTGTCATTATATCTTCCATTTTATTGACATTAATGACAAAATCGTGTAAATGGTCTTAAAATGTATCATTATTTTCGTCATTAAGAAAATGGCAGGGAAAACTGGCATTAAATGCTGCAATTAAAATGGAGTCATGTAAATGCACAATGATACCATTTTGAAAATTATGACACATCGCGAGGAAGAATGGACTTGCACATTCTTTAATAATGGCAGATTGCCTTTATCAATCAAATAGTCATTATTTTGGCAGTTTAATGGCATGAATTAATGGCAATTTGTCACTGTGTGTAAATCCGGCATAAGGCGTTAGGAATTCATTTGGGAATCATTTCAAATTATTTAGAAAATAAGTACATTTTATAATTTCTTCACATTTTATCTTTTCAAATAGTTGGAAATAGGGATTCGCGCCAGAACATTATAGACGTCTTTTGTTAAATGAGAGAGCAATTGCAATGACAGCTTGTGCTTTAGCTTTGACTTTAAATTTTTCTTGTTATTTAATCTTGTTTATTTGTTTTTTTTTTCTTTTAGATTCTGGAAGCGAATCTGGGTCACATAAAAGTATTAGAGAAAAACGACCATCGGGACCATCTGACGGCAAACCAACAAGAGTGCGAACGGTGCTTAATGAAAAGCAATTGCACACGTTAAGGTTAGTACACTATAAGTATATACATCTACAACTAACTCATTAATTCAAATCAAGTTCTGATCTTAAAGCTCGTCCATAATATTTTTTCACTACAAAAAATGATGCATACAGTGAAGCTTTCTTCCTAAAAATAATGGATGAAATAAAGCCTTAATGACAGACAGTTAAACGAAGTAAAATAGTGACGCTCTTATTATCTGCCATTTTATTAACAACAATGGATAGGTTATTTCTTGTGTGTATTCGCATTATTTGAGATATGGCAGGATTTCAGGCCGTTTTCTTTTTCTTCATGACAATTTGTCAAAAATATGTTCAAAACTTGAAGACAACATGCCGTATTTTCTGTCATTATAAGCCAATGTCTCTGATAAACCACGATTTGAAAGTCAATAGCTGAAATATAGTAATGCCGGATTTACACGAGTGGCAAACTGTCATTAATTTATGTCATTAAACCGGCAAAATAATGGTTAAATCATTATTGATAAGCATTTACACGGGAAAAATAATGACTCTTAGATTCATAATTGCAATCTGCCACTAAGGAATGAGCAAGTTCATTCTTTCTCGCGGTTTGCCATAATATGGCCATTATAATGGCAATATTTAATGCCAGTCTTCCCTGCCATTTTTTAATGACGAAACTAATGTAAAATTTGCAAACCATTTACACGATTTTGTCATTAATGTCAATAAAATGAAAGAAATAATGGCAATTTGTCACTCGTGTAAGTCCGGCATAAGCATAATGTTATTTTGACAGTTGACTGGAAAATTCGACATTATTTAAATGACCTCGTTCAGAAGGACATAGTCGACTTGAAACCTAGTCAATTTTCTAGTTTCTGATTAGCTATGTTTAATAGCTTTCAAGTCGACTACGTCTTCTAAATGTATGACTAATGCTATCAACGGACAATCGACTATGTCCTCCTAAACGTGCCCAATGTATCAGCTTTATGCATCATAATATCAGTCTTGTAATCTAAATTTTGACAATTTGTCCAATTCAACACCATGTTTGTTTTTTTTCCAGAACCTGCTATAACGCTAATCCAAGGCCCGATGCCCTGATGAAGGAGCAACTGGTTGAGATGACTGGACTTTCGCCGCGTGTTATCCGAGTGTGGTTTCAAAACAAACGGTGTAAGGACAAGAAGAAGACGATTCAAATGAAATTACAAATGCAACAGGAAAAGGTAATTTAACAAATTCTAAACGCATTCTAAAACATAGCTAAATAACTGAGTTTTGTTTTTTCAACTATTCCACACAGGAAGGACGAAAACTTGGCTACGGTGCAATGCAGGGTATTCCCATGGTTGCAAGCTCCCCAGTGCGTCACGATTCGCCGTTGAATTTGCACGGCATCGATGTACAAACATATCAACCACCATGGAAGGCGTTATCGGATTTCGCACTCCACGCCGATCTCGATAATAACGGTACCATCAATACGCACACCCCTGCCTTTCAACAACTGGTGAATCAGGTGAGTTGAGTTTTTGTTATAACCGACCTGTCATCATCGCCAACAAAAAACCCACTCATTTTCACCATAACCACAAAAACAAAAACCTTAATCTTCAGATGCATGGCTATGATTTGAATGGCATGCCACCAGTTCCATTGCAAGGACCTCCGCCCCCAGGACAAATGGGTGGACCACCGCCTATGGACAATTCCGGACTACATCACCATCCTGATAGTACAGACTCCTATGTCACATACCTGGAAAGCGATGACAGTATGCAAGGCAGTCCATAGAAAATCATCAAAAATTCATAAATGCATTTAATTTGCTTTTTACCAAACAGAGTCCAAAATAGCTTCGCTACTCAATGTCTTGAATAAATTCACACCAAATGCCGTAATGTGAAAGTTACTTCTACTGCAGCAGCGCCAACGCCAACTGGTGATCGTGGTCGGCAACAAGTATGTTGTTTTTTGTAGTTGTTACTGGCGTTGTTGTTGTTCTTGTTGCTCTGTTGTTTTGTGTATTTGGACACCATCTTGGCCCGAAGCTTTTACCATTCATGCAATATAAATATAGAATATTTTTTTTAGTTCTTCTTTAAGAATCTTTTTATACAAATATTTTGTTTTTAACCGTATGCGCAGACACTGTTATGTCAAAAATGCAGTATAAAATCCAAAATACCAAATACTCATGTTGTATTAAAGAAAAAAATAAATATTAATAAAAAAAAAATAGGAATAGGAATACAAAACAGGAATTTCGTTTGTTGTTTTTTGTAATTTTACTTTTTGTTGTTGTAAATTAATATTCTTATTTATGTTTATTTGAAATATTTCATGTTGATTTTGAACAACACAAAAATTTTGTAAAAAATGTAAAAAAAATATCTACCATAGAAATAGATATTGATTAGAAAAGAAACTATAGGTAATTAGAAGAAAATCGTGCTACCAATGCAAATTCTGAGGAAAAGCACTGTAAACCGATAAGACGACAATGTCGTTAAAACAACATATTTTGTGTATAGTGTCTGAAAACTGTTTGTGAAAAAGCAAAATGTAAGAAATCACAAATTGTAAATTAAAAAATAAAATAAAAATAACAACATTAAGTTAGATAGTTAGCATATTGCGAAATTGGACAAAAATCAATATAGATTAAAAGAAAAAACAAAAACAATATATAAATATAAATAAATATTATTTAAACAAAAATAAATGTAAAAAAACTAGATATAAAGTAATTAGAAATTATTATTTAATATACATGAAAATAAATTAACTATTGAATGTATTATGATGTAAAAACTATGAGTAACTTTATTTAAAGAAAATTATATATATACAATATATATATATATAAAATAATTATGAAACGATTTTCAATATTTAAAAATACATAAATAAATCGGAAAATATAAAATTAATCAGTGTTTTTTTAATACAATTTTTTCATAATTTCAAAATGAAACAGAATCGAACACCCTTTTTTTGGGTGTAAAGATTCTATGCATTACTTTTGTTGGATTGATTCAAACTACAAATTTGTATTATTTTGCCTTTACAATAATCGTGTGTCCTATTGAAAAGAATATATATGTGTGAAATAGGAACAATGCTGTACGGGCCGTATTACGAATCACGATTATTGTTGAAAATCCCTATTTATCGTTACGTTGTGATTACGTCGCTTAAACGAAAGAAAAGTGTGAGGGCCGGGACTCACGGATAAGATGTGTGTCAACACAATGTAGTAAGTACGCAATATTCCCATTGTGAACAGGGTCTTAAATTCAATCTTCAGTGTGGTCCTACACGGAACGTTTAACTGTGACTGTATACACGGAATTTATACGTTAGACACACGCTTGTGATTTTCTAACGCGCACCGGTTTAGATGCTTACACAGCAAAAACAAGTACTTTTATTTTACGGTTGTCTTATTATTGCCATGAATATTGTTTTCTTTTTTATCGTTTTTTTGCCATTCGTTGTTTAATTCGTAATACGGACACTGATTTGGGATTAAAAACACATCAAAATCTTATTTTCTTCCCTTTTCCGTTTTGTGAATTTTTCCCGAAGCCAAGTTTTTTAAAGGTTACCTACAGTTCTAGATGAACCAAGACAAACGTTTGCGTTTTTCTCGTCTAGATTAGGAAAATGTTCTAGTTGGTAGTATTTTCTTCTTCTGGAGAAAACCCATTCAAGTTTATCTTTTCAGCTACATAAATTGACTTAAACTTTCGCTTTTCATGAAAGTGGTCAAACCTCAAACTTTTTACATGAAAGCGATTTTCATAGTCTTATACATACTCGTAGTTTTTTTTTGTTTACAAAAATCGATTTTAGACTCTGCAATTTTTAATTCATGCTTACTTTGTGTAAGTGAGAACCTGTCAACTAACTTTTTTTTTGTTCTTTTCAAATATCAATTAACTGTCAGATATTAAAATGTACTCATCTCTTAAAGAAATAAGATTATATTATCAATTAAAAGATATATTCCTTTTGTAAAGTATCTGAGAAATGATAAAGAAAAAGTACTAACTAACTTAAGTTAGAGAATCAAAAATAATAAAGACTAACAGGTCGGCTCTACTGGCCATACAGATGTCGAACATCACATAACCACAAACCAATCCACAAACAGTGCATTTTTAATGGGCAGTTGAATGTCATTTGACTGACGATTTTTTTTTCCAAATGCAAAACTTGCCCTATACTACATATATCGCAAGTAAAAATAAACACATGCATGAAACGTCAATCTATGGACGGGCTTTGTACAGCGCGTATATATGTGCAAAAAGTTTTTTTTTTGACATGTCGCATGTGGATGCAGCATGTAAGAAACTCAAAGGAGAAATGGCAATTTTACCCTCCGTTTTACATCAGCAGTTTTGTTTTGCGGTTATATCAACGAAATTAATAATTGTACCAAATTATGTGGAATTTTGTGTCCACTTTTCCCAAAGAATTAACTGACATACTTTAATATAATACGCACAGATGAGAAATGCCAAGATGGGAAACTTTCGTACTTTTTACCCTCCAAAACCCATTTGCTTAAATTTTTTGGATTTGTAAATTTCAATTTAAATCCATGAATAGATGTGGAAACAAACGACAATATGTGGTGAAATGAAACTACATCCAGATGTAAAAATATCAGTTTCCCATACACACATGCAAAACTATTAGTTTCATAACAATACTAAGCTTCTAGGCAAACCGAAAAAGCTACTGATATAGGCTCATCTGTGATAATACCTCACATATCATTTGATATGCAGATAAAGCACAGCCGCCATGCTTTTATAAGCAAACTTCCCATACAAATATTATGGAATGTTCGGTCAGTTTAATTTTTTAAATCTTTTTTTCAACTATTTTCTGTCAGTTTTCATTTTGCTTAGCAAACGTTTCTTCATGTAAAAAAATATACATTTTAAAACAAAATTATGAAGTAAACAAATTATATATGTAGAAAATAAGCAAAATATGTTCATTTGCGCTAGCGCTACACAATAGCAATCGCCTTAAAATTCTACAAAAAAAATTTAAATAAACTGATAAATTTTCATAGCCATACAAACCTAAATATGTATATATACTTTTGTGGGAAGAATATATTTTTTTGACTATGAAAAAATGGCGGGCAGAATGTTTCACTTTTTTGGTTGGGCAACTTCTTGATGAATACAGAAATCTGTGTCAACTGCGCACTGCCCAATAATTGTGTGTGCAAAAATGTTATTTGGATTTGTTTTGTTGTTTTTTCCCTTAACCATGTAGTAGATTTTCTTCTTATTAATAATCGAATCGCATATTAATTTGTATTCTGAGGTTTGGAATCTTTAGACGTTGGATTAGCGTTTGTATTAATAGGGTTGTAGTATTTACTGTGGCGTATACGTATTTTTTTATTTGCCATTGGATATATCTGTTAAAAAGTCTTTCGACTTGACTAAACATTTGCACTCTTGCACTTGTTAGAATAATAAAGTTCTCTTGAATTTTCCACATTGTGGACAAGTGGCCAAAAATAAAATATGGCAAAAATTCCGGAAGAAAAAAAAATTTTAACAAAAAATTTAAAATAAATCTTAATTTGAATATTGTGTTGAAAACAAATTTATAAATTACTAGCTGACCTGGCGAACTTCGTTCCGCATAAATTCATTTATGTCAAGAAAATAATAATTCCGTGTAATGCGGTCAATTAAAATTCTTTATTCTAATAATTAAATACAATCAAAATAACTAAATTGACAATGGCTATGTTTTTCAATCAAATCAAAATTAGTGGCGTGTCGGCCAGCCTTACGCTTTTTTACTGAAGTGCTTTATGGTACACAACATTTTTAGTTGTATTTTCGGCTGCGTACACGTACAAAGCGGTAGGTTTGCCGATATGTGAGCACGCCACATATAATTGACCATGTGAGAAATATGGGAATTCGATATTGATGCCACAAACATCCAGCGATTGTCCCTGCGACGCTTAAACACGAATGGCAAATCGTTCGGAATAAGCGGAATTCGTGGAATTCGCCTTTGAATTTTCCCCGGCACGGAACATCCAAAGAATTCAAAAATTCCGTGGGAGAGTTGGTGGCTTAGTTTTCAGACATCACGGAATCCACGGATTTGAATAAATGTAACTCACCGGCGCGGCGCGGCGATTTGATTTTGATTGACAAAATTCAATTTATCGGCATCCTTGTTTTTCGCAGCCAAAATCACTCGTAAACTCAGCCAATCATGGTTAACATAATTTTGAGCAATATTCGGGAAAACATTCGTGATGAGCTCTTCCGGAGTTGTTGTAAAATGGCAAAAATTCGGTGGAAATTCAATCAGGCGGGTGACTTAGTCCACTGCACCGAACTGGTCATTTCGTAAAGCAACTCGCATATTTGTTTTCAATTGCAATTCCTTCACGTATTGCCATAAGGCCGATGAATTCCGGCAAGCGTTCAATTCGTCAGCCGGCGTCGATCTTGAAATGACAAGCAGTTTGCAGAAAATCGCCTGACAGTTAAATCATTGCACCACCGAAACGTCGTTTATCATTTAGTAAATCTTTCAACTTACAATTTAAGACTTCCAATGCACGTTTGTGAGCTATTGTATACTCGTCCCAGATAATAATCTTACATTGCTGCCAAACTTTTGCCATCGCAGAATTCTTTGTAATTTTGCATGTAGTTCTTCATTCACTTGCAGGTTCAATGGGAATTTCCATGCAGAACGAGCTGTTCGACCGCCTTCCCACAACGTAGCCGCTATTCCAGAAGAGGCGAGTGCTAAAGCAATCTCATAATATGTTCCCAACAAAGCGAAATCCGAGATTTCAGCAAGAAGCTTTCGAGATTTCAAATTGGTGTTCACACCGACAAATCCACGTTTTCGTCTCTCAGAAGTACAAACAACAACCACTTTTGTTTATCTAATTCATCTACCCAAGCCAAGTTCCCAAATAAAAATTCATACCCTCTCTTTTTATCTCCTTATAGTTAGAGTGTAAGGTCGTAATTTGCCCATAAAAAGCTTTTCACCTAAGTATGGTGAAGTTTTAAATGGACTCGTTCACTGTGAATGGCCCGCATCGTCAATGGGATTTCATTGTGTTTTCAACGAAATCTCGGATTTCGAAATCCCAAAACTATATGATGAAATGCGAAGTTTTGGGCTGAAATCTACGAAATCCGAGATTTCGCTTCGGTGGGAACATAGTATCAGATCTCGAACGAATAGTAGACAAAATCAGTTAAATCAGAAATGTTTTTTACAGATCCACCGGGTGCATCGAGGAAGGAAATGCCACTATTTCTATTATCAACTGCCTGCATTAATTCATCGTACAATTTCTTTTGTTTTGGATTCAACATTGGCACATTTGTTCGAATTACATGACTCAATGCGACTCTGTCGAAATCCTTTTCTCGCTCTATTTCTCGATTAAATGCGTCATGCATTGGTGGATTTGGTGGTGGCATTTCCAATTTGCATAAAAAATTGCCACTCATAAGCAGACACATGTCTTCGATCAAAATGCTTCGTTGCGCATTTCATCTGACATTTCTATCTCATTATCATCAGTCACAGTGCGAATTCAATCACGGATTTCAATTTTTTCTGGATTTTCCTCCAGTATCTTATCTTATGACCGTTCTCGAGATATGCCATTAAAAGGATATGATTGGTGATTTCCAATTTTCCTAGAAATTTTTCGAAATTTTCCTTCAGTATCCTATGTCCTTCCTTGGGTCAATATGAATTCACCAAGCCCAGTATAATTATTTTATTCATTTTTGATAAGAACTACGAAATAAAAATTAAAAGATCTGCAAAGGAATAAATAAAAAGGCAAACTACTACAAGAATTGAAATAGAAACAAAAGGTAGTATATAGAATTGTATTATTAAAAACCACACCTTCTTAACAACCAGTATAGTTTTTCGTATTTGTTGAATTAATTTGTGTGACGGTTAGGTCACACTTGCTTGTGTAAGATAGATGGTCTGGTCACTACCAATTCTTAAAGTACCACGGGCGACATCTTTGTCGCGATGCTGGTGTTACTCTATGTGAGAATAACTATTGTTCAACCTATAACTTACGGTTGTTCAACCTATAACTTATGGTTAACGCTAATCCCCAATCTCCCAAATCTGAGTGCAATAATATTGCCATTACGATTGCAAAAGCGCCTCCATTGGAAAATATTCACGGCAATAGGAAATATCTGATGCAATTTATTGCTTTAAGTATTGCATCTGGAGCCCCTAGGTTAATGACAATCCGTGCTCACGTCAGTTCTGCTCAAAAAATTTATTCAAAAACATAGTATTTTTTTGAATCCATACTTACTGAAGAAAAGTTGGCGACAGGACACATGCTTACAAACACTTTGACTATTTGAGCACCATTTAAGACTGGGAAACCGTACACAACACATTAGGAGCCAGTTATAGCGATCAGGAACACGCATCAGGAAAAGTTGAAACACATGAATATTTTCTCCCATTATCGTTTATATAGCAAACAGGAAAATTATGTCAGTTTGCAAGCCTGGATACTGCAGTCTGCCATCAAGTTTTCCTGAATGAAACAAATACGAAAAAAAAATTGTCCACGATTCCTGTCAGTGAAACGAGGGACATTCGAAACCAAATCATTGAAATGATTTATTCCACTTTGTGTTAAATGGCAATCAGCGAAAAATAAATTTTCATTAGGAAAATAATGAAATTAAAAAAAAAAACAACAAAAAATAATTGTTTTATTGCAAATTTTTTTGCAAACAAAATTCTGTGAGTTATTTGTCATCGATTAGTGTAGCATTTGTATCTTAAAACGAGTGAAAACTTTATAAATTATCCATTAGAAATTCTTTTTAATTCGTTTTCTTGTGCGCTTATAACTGGCCCATGAGAAGTGAACAAAACAGTCATACAGGGCCCATTTCCGCAAGCGTGAGTTTTCTCTGCACGCATACATATTTGTAATTCCGGCAAGGGTGCTATTCATTTTTTTTGTACAGATAACGTGTACACAGAAGGAAATTTTTTCAAGCATATATTTTGAGGTTGAATACATTTTTTGCACGGAAAAATATTCACACTTGCGGAATTGGAAAATCATCTATTAGAAATTCTTTTAAATTCGTTTTCTGGTGTGCTTATAACTGTACTGTAAACGTGTACACAGAATTAAATTTTTTCACGCATATATTTTGAGGTTGAATACATTGGACCCAGGATCGGTATAGTCGAATTCTACTGATAGAAATGAACAAACAAATTATTCCTCGCCTTCGTATTGACTTGTCAGTGTGATGCGCTTACAAGAAAGAATTAAATAAAAAAAATAAAAAAATCGAATTTCTGCAGCAAGAAATGTAAACATGTCTAAACAAATAGACAACGGTAACGCTACTAAGAATGGAAATCCGCACGGTTTCGCCATTCTACTACAATTTGCTGTCATTTGAAGTGTTTGAACGCGCCCATTGCTTTGATTCTTTGACATTTCAAAACTTCAAAAAATCTAATGAAAAAATGTGCAGGCCGTAAAATTTCCAATATTTATAAAATTAAATAACTTTCAACATAAAAACATTTAATAAAATGTCGTTAACAAAACGTGTTCAGGTAATAATAATTAATTAAAAATAAACCCAACCGAGTGTGACATCACCCAATTCTTCCAGCAATGGGCAACTTTCGCTCGGACATGGCACATTTACGACTGCACCTGGCAGAATCCTTTCGATTCGGCAAAAGTTATCAAAACGCATTTAATGGGACTCCATAAACCAGTTTATCATCCTATGAGTAAGTTTATTTATAATATATTTTTATGTTTCATATAAAAATGACGGATTACCGAGTGACGGCACTACAGTTATGTAAACATGCTTCCCGTTTAGTGATTCTTTTTTTGTGTTTCGGAAAAAAATGAAAATTCAAAGAATTATTGAAAAAAAAGATGAAATACAACTTTATTTAGGTTAGCAACAGTTTGATTACCACATATTTACCAGATCTCATGTTTCCTTATTTTCAGATGATTGCGGTGACCATGTCGTTGTCATTAATACCAAAGAAATTGCATTACCCGGCGATGAGTGGATTAAACGAGTCTACTTCCATCACACTGGTTATCCTGGTGGTGCAACATGGACCCTTGCATGGCAATTACATGAGAAGGATAAGACAATGGTTATGAAGAAAGCTGTCTACAATTCCATGGATGGAAATCTCCAGCGACGTCATACAATGCAGAGGCTTCATTTGTTTGCTGATGATCAAGTTCCCAAAGACATTTTGGCTAATGTCACCAGTCAAATACGACAGCTTAGAGAAGTACCTCAGCGCTTAGACCATATCGATAAGGACACTCTTGAGGGTTTCCCATCCATTATGGACTATCCAAAGGATTACATTCTTCGTTAAGAAAGTGACGATTGGTTCTGTTTTTTATTTTTGGAATTTAACCTTAGTTTGAACTGTAGTGCATTAAAGTTATCAAAATAGAAATGGTCTTAATTTTCATTCGTTGTTTGTTATGCTAGAAAAACTTTCAAAATACACGTACCGAGTATGAAAACCTGTTTCTGAATGTAAATACTAATCCAGAGTGAAGTTTTGAAGAATTAAATGAGGTCCTTTTGTTAAAGGACGAGCAACCAAAAATGAAAAGCTGGGAGTTCTTGGATAAGATTGCACTTGAGTTTGTTGAAAAATTTGAGAAAATCCATAAAAAGTTTAGAATGGAGCTAGAGATGGGTATAGAATACCACTTATTCCATAGGATGATTGAAATATTTCAATAATCCTTATAGGAAAAGAGAAACACGGATAGTAGGTAGGTACACAGAATAGTTTTATTGTTCAGTCGTGATATCTTTCCGCTCGGTTTCCTCCAATCTGTGGCAGTGATTTCATAAGAGAACAGGAACGAAGGAAGTCCCGTAATTCCGTCTGGCTGTCTGTCTGTCGGTAGTTCGACCTATAGTCTAACGCCTAACCAATTGATATTTAATATTCTTGATATTTAAGCTTCTTATGTGAATGGTTAAATTCTTTTGAAATTGTGTTTTAGCCCCAAAAATAACGGTACATGCCATTCAACTTTTTATACCAAAAATGGTAAATACCTATCTCGAAAACTGCTCTGGTGCAGAGTACCTTTTATTGCAATAGTCTATCTTTTGTTCCAGGAAAATGCTAACATACATTTTTTGTAACGGTACCTGCCATACCGTTTATTATTTTTTTGTGACTTTCTCATCAACGCATTTCGATCAAAATGGTTATAAAATTTTTTTGAGAAATCGAAGGAGCTTCTTTAATAAAGCCGAATCCTCTTATTGCCGTTTTAATTAAATTCCTTTCGGTATAAGACTGAAAGTTTTATTTTATGACTTCAATGAAGTTGCCTGACTGGCTACTTCTCTTTTAAGTTCTTATCATACATCAATATTCGCTCTCTCCAATAAGACATTAAAATAAGCATTGATTTTGCTTCCAATTACCTAAAAATTATGACCCACTGATTTGTGTTTAAGTAATGTCTTGCAATATGAAAACAAACTACAATATAACTTAACTCCTAATTTTTTGTTTTTATTTATTGCGTTTTCGTTTGGAAATCCGAAAGAAAATCAAAACTTCATTTAACAACTGCTGTCAAAATTTGATCTCTCTAACTTCGGGGCCCAATTCCGAAAGGGTGAATGATTTTTCGTTTGAAAAATGTATTCTATATTTTTGTACAAATAGAAAACTTACGCTTGTGGAATTTGGCATCTGGTTCCCACAAATGTGAGATTCATTTTTCTTTTTGACAAATAACGTGCTCACAATTATTTCAAATTTGTTCACACATATTTTGAGGGTGAATATATTTTGCACACGCTTTTCACGCTTGCGGAATTGGGCATTTGAATTCAAAAATGACAACCTTTTGATGAGCAAGTTGTGAGTGTGATTGAAACTAACTAGGCAAATGGCCAATTTTGGTTAAACTATCGATTTACATGCAATTTAGCATATTTTTCATGGTACTGGCAATTATAATTGCTAGATAATTGGTAGATAATTATCTAATGACGTTTTTATTTGGCAATCCGGAATCTCTTCCCATCTGGGTTCCCAACTGAGCACTTTGTTCTTATTCTGACGATTCTGAGGTGTATGTGGTTTTCCATTGGTACAAAAATTTAATTGTTTTCTTAAAACAAATCTTAAAAAACACGGATTTCTAATTAAATCCTTCCATTGGGCAACAAAATTGTTTTTTTTTATTCTGAATAAAATTCGTATTTTTCGGTGAATCACCCCTCGTTTTATTAAATAAGGTTTTGGTTTGGTAAATTTATATTTTGATCTATAAATTTATATTTCCGCAAAGAATCAAATACGTTTTCAGATTGATTTTTATTGCTGCATATTTGTGTCTGTGAACCAGCTAGCGGTATCGGCTGCCAAATATTGACTCGAACGTCGTTTTTCATTTCAAGTTTGTAAATCTGAAAATGAGCTGAACGAATAAGATAATTCCTTTACAACTGCTTCCATTTAAACTCAAAACTATTTTAATTCTTTCTTGCAACAAAAACAAATTATTATCAAACAAGAACTTGTCAAACTGATTTCTGCCAATTATGATGCATAGTGGTGTTAGGAAAAGAGGGGTGGATCTGCCGAAAAATCCAGATCTTCAAAATTGATTTAAAATCAATAAATAAATCAATTTTTTTAGCCAATCGAAGGCAAAAATTGACAAAATCAGTTTTTTGACATATCTAAATCAAAAATAAATTGATTTTTGTTACCAAACGATAACTCCAGAACAGTTCTAAGCTCTAGTACAGTTGGAAGCATTATTTTTGACAACCTATCAGTTTCACAGAAAGGAGTATACGTCAATACCAGAATAATAAACGAAAATTAAATTCAAATCGTGACCCATTCGCCACGAAAAATATCAAATTCCGCATCAAATTCTGAATTTATCAATGGGTAACTCCATTAGAGAGTTTGAGATCCTAAATTTGAAATTATTGGAATTGAAAATCACACGAGATATCCTTATAGCGAGTTTCATTCAAGAAAAGATCTCTGCTCTTTCTGACAAAAGATTTTATCTTTTTGAATTTTGAGAGTTTCATTCCAACAAAAAGAGCAAATCTAGATCAAATATTAACACGAAAGAATGGATATCTGATGGGTTGGCAGATTTGATCTGAATGCACACATACATGTACAGTCTTTTCTGTCAAGGGTCAAATGGAAAATATTTTGTTGTGAACTAGTGCCAATCCGTGCTAAACAAAGAAAGAAATAATGGACGAAGAAGTTAATAATTTATATTTCATAAATTGATTGGAGTTTTTGATTGCTTCGTCTTCCTCGTCATCTGATGATGAAGATAAGTTTTTTTCAGGAATGTATGTGCTTGTTATTTACCAATACTACAATTAAATCTGGAAATAAAAGAGGCTTTACATGGATCTGCATCTGCAGACTTGCAGAAAAGTAGAGCGGGACCATAATATAAAACAAACATAAAAGTAAGACAGGCTACACATTAATAACTTACTCGAACTCTGCTATAACTTTCTGGACAAATCTCACAATCATATGTTCTTAGCGTTCAGGTATGTAGTTTTGAGAAGAAAATTTTCGCTATTTTCGTTGTTTTTAAGCAAACTGAGGTGAAATGGTAAAAAAAAACTTGAAAATTCGTGATCTGAACGGAACAAATTATGGTGCAGTTGAAAATGCTATAATGAAGATGAACTTGTTCATCTTCACTATAATCTACAATCTTCAGATTCGTACTTCCTATAATCTTCATACATGAAGATGATCTCCATTTTGGTTTTCGCTCTCTATCGCACAAGTATGAATTTTTTATTTTGTTTCCTCTTTTTTTGGAGATGTCAATGCAGATGAAGATGAAGATGCATGTAAAGCCTCATCTGCAGACTTGAAGAAAAGTAGAGCGGGCCAATAATATAAAGCAAACATAAAAGTAAGACAGGGTACACACTAATAACTTACTCGAACTCTGCTATAACTTTCTTGACACATTTCACAATCAAATGTTCTTAGCGTTCAGGTATGTAGTTTGGAGAAGAAAATTTTCGCTATTTTCGTTGTTTTTAAGCAAACTGAGGTGAAATGGTAAAAAAAAAACTTGAAAATTCGTGATCTGAACGGAACAAATTATGGTGCAGTTGAAAATGCTATAATGAAGATGAACATGTTCATCTTCACTATAATCTGCAATCTTCAGATTCGTACTTCCTATAATCTTCATACATGAAGATGATCTCCATTTTGGTTTTCGCTCTCTATCGCACAAGTATGAATTTTTTATTTTGTTTCCTCTTTTTTTGCAGATGTCAATGCAGATGAAGATGAAGATGCATATAAAACCTCCTTTATACTACAATTAAATCTTGCAATAAGGTTTCATTGAAAAGATCAAAACTTGATTTTGAGAGAACTTTTAAATTATAATTCTAGATATTACCGTCTATATCCAGCAAATTTTGGACTATTTTGGTAGCATTCAATCTGACACCTGTCAAAGATGACAGAAAAGTGTTGCTGTGGTGTTTTATTTTTGCTTTGTTTGTCGTCAGTATTCGGTTCGTGTTTAGTCACTTTTTACTTTTTTAATTTTTTTGTCCAGTCACAAATTCGTCATATAGCCGCTCATAGAGAAATACAATAATATAAAAATAAAACAAGTAGCTAATATTCAGTATCTAGCTCCAGTTATCGCTATCGTACACCTTACTTCAATTATTTAATCTCCAAGTATGAATGTTATTTACTTATGATCTTAATCTGCCCAAATAAATCCTCGTAATCTCTATATTTTACTTACCTGTTTATTTCCAACAAATCAAGTTTGTTGAACAAGATAAGATTTCTTTAATTTTCTATTTTTGAAACTCTTTTTTTCTAGTTTCTATCCGACAATTGTGCTTCCATCATTGTAAAATGGGACGTCTAGGAAAAGTCGATCCGAATTCATATTCCGAACCAGGTATGTTTGGTTCTTCGTACACCTAACATAATGTATTGACACAAATAATTTTGTATTAATTTATTTAGAGAAAATCAACACCGTCCAGAGTTTGCTAACATGGAATATAGATTTCGTGAATACTAAGATCGTGGGCAGTGTGATACATAAATTTAAAGTTCTCGAAAAGAATTTGTCGACAATTGTAAGTTTAACATTCGTATTTCTTAGTTCTTCTTTATTAACAATTATTAATGTTTGTTATTTAGCTTCTTGATGTGCGCGATCTTAAAATATCGAATGCTTCCATTTTGGCTGGTTCCACATCGATTCCTATTAATTACACTATCAGTGATGAAGTTGAAAATATTGGTTCGAAATTAACATTGGATCTACCTGAAGGAACATCTGAGGGGGAGTAAGTAAATCATATTCAAAATACTGTCATTAAGGATTCATGCAACGGCGGAAAACCCGTATAAACCTCAGAAACCAAATAATTTATTTGAAATTATCTGGTTTCTGGGGTTTATACTGTTTTCCGCCATTTCATGATTACCCTTACAATTACATTATAACTAGACTAAGATGTGGTCACTATCAAATAATATTTCATTGGTTAAAATTTGTAATCAAACTTGTGTGGTCATTTTCGGTGTCACCTATTTAGATATCTTTCGAATGAAACCACAACCATAAATTCATTTTAATGTAGGTACTTTAATTTTTAGAATATTTGTTCTTGAAGCTCTTTGAAGACGATATTGCATAGAAATTCCGAATCAATGAACCCTTCATTAAATACAGGGGCCCCTTAATCCTACAATAATATTTTAGAACATGATTTTGTGTATATTTTAAGAGAAAACTAGTTCTTCAGTAAAGACCTGTCTCCCCAGTTTAATGTCATTTATAGGAGATTTCAGAAAAGACCTACTTTGATGTACCCTGGTACATGTTAACGGTAGTTGCCTTTTTAGTACTAATGATAAAAACATTAGTTTTGGCTTTTATTTTTTAGAAGAATTATTAGCCTTTGTAGTTGAATTTAAATAAATTTAATATCTTGTCCTGCTTTCAGCCTGTTCCATTTTTACTGTCCATGCAATTTTTTTTATTTTGGGGTAAATTTTCTCAAGGAATGTGCAAACACAATGGCGCAAAATTTTAAACAGTCCTCGTTTAGAGAATAAACCCAACTCTAATTAAAGCAGTCGTCTAGTTGCCAGCGCTTGTCTAACTTTATCTTAATTTTAAACAACTCTTTTAATTAAAGTCGATCTTAAGGGTTACGTTAATCAAACTTATGTTGAACACAGTTTGTTTTGACAGATAGAGTATTGGAACAGCCAATCGGCTTTCACGTACATTTTTCAATTAAAAATCGAACCGTTATTTCTTCAAATCGGTATCTTGAATAAAATTCAAGTTCTTCAAACGGATTTGCTTGAATTTTATATATTTTTGGCTTTCTAAAAAGCTCAACATCTTCTTCAGAAAACATTTTTCTTTCATTTTTTGTTATTAATGTTGTTTTCGTTTGGTAAATTTATAGTCTAGTAACGAATCGAATACGTTTTTAGATTGATTTTTATTTGATATAATATTGGTGTAAATTTGTGTCTGAACCAGCAAGCGGTATCAGCTGTCTTGTCAAATTGATGGATGATAATAATGGTGTTGTTCGTAAAAGAGGGTTAGATCTGCCGAAAAATCAAGAGCTGCAAAATTGATTTGAAATTAAAAAATAAATCAATTTTTTGGCCAATCGAAAGCAAGAATTGTCAAAATCAGTTTTTAGGCATATCAAATCAAAAATAAAAATGATTTTTGTTAGCAAATGAAAACCCCATAAATGTCAAAAACGTCAGCTGGAAAAGTATTTAAGAAAGATAAACAAGCGTTTTGCTAGTAAAGTATACTTTGTGTCGTTTAATGGCGATTTCGTTTCAATTAATAGGATTCGCTACTAAAACCAATGCGTTTTTGCTTTGAAAAGAACAATTACGGATCTAATCTCTTTTTGTGATTGGGTGTGTTTCTTGGCAGCTCTAAAAAAAAACAAATCTTCAATTCGTTAACACATCATTATTTCGTTTTTATTTTCTGATTCCGACGCGGGGGAATTCCTAAATCCACTTGCACATTTTAAATATTTGTTTCCAAGAAGCTTTTAACAATATTTTTACTCTTTAACAATATTAATTTATTTTTTCTGTACACTGTCACAAAATATAAATTAATTGATAACACAACATTTGAGAAACTTCAAAACAAATATTTTAGTGTGTGTAAGAATTTGTGTACAAATCCTTGCTGAATCCGTCTCCAAAAAGAGATTCAATACGGATCTGTTTTTCCAGAAAAAATTGGTTTTAATTTCAAACTAATCTGATTTTAAGAAAAAAAAAATGACGGCGTATTGACAGCAGATCGATGTTTTTATTGAAACGAAATCGACATAAAATTATCAAAAAATCGACCCTCATTTTAAATCTTTTTTTTAGAGTTGACTCCCATTTTAAAACTCATTTAGAGTAGGGTTTAAATAATTAAAATTTTGAGCTAGTTTCTTACCATTTTTATTTGCTATTCTACGCAAATTTTGGATTCGTACAAAAAATTGAGGTCGAGATTTCGACCAAACTTGACATTACGATGTAGCGAAAACGAAAAAAGTGGGTCCCGCAATTTTTTTTAGAAAAAAATTAAAGGAATTTTGTATATAAAAAATGAAGTAAAAACATGCAATGAATAGATCATTTCTATGCGGAATACAGGTAAGACGTCACATTTCCCCACGAATGCATCGAACGAACTTGCTCTTATGTTCGATGACATCGCAAGCAAAAAAATTCTATAAAAAATCTAAATATATTTTTAAAGTCGTTTTTTACTTTATTTTTTATATATACAAAATTTCTTTAGTTTTTTCTAAAAAATTTAAACATTCTAAAATAAATACTTAAACTAATTTGAGCTCAAAAAAAAGTAAGCCATTTTATTTCTTGTATAAATTTGAATTTATGAGAAAAAGCGGTTTTTGAGAAAAAAAGTTTTTCTTCCCCTTTGTCTGCCACCGTCTTCGTACCACCCAAAGTGTCTGCCTTTTGTATATGTTACATAAAATATTATTTAGCGTCGGCAAACCAAATTTCAGCTTTAATGAAATCACGTTTTTGTCCTAATTTTTTTAACCCTTTAGCCCCCTACCGACGGCCTCCCTACCAACGGATAAGTGGCAGACAATTCATTTAATGTTTTTTACTATATAGGCCAGGTTTTAGTACTAAAAATTTTCTTAATGAAATGACGTTACCATTTTTGTCGCTGGCTCTTAGACTAATATAACTATAAATTTTAAAAATGCAAAAAAATATTAATTAAAAATATTGGTACGCAGTATAAATTGGGCAACCTAAACCTATATATGTGTGAAATTTCGAAAGAATCGGTTAAGCCATTTATGAGATAGCCAAAATAGAAAAGAAGGTCCTATGGAAAGGACCGTGTTTAGATATAATCGGTCGTACCTAAAAAGCTGCACTGATTTTTTTAAAATCAAAATCGTTAAAGCCGTTTCCAAAAACAATAGGCTTTAACGTAACGGTTATATGGCAGTTGCCGTTATTTTTTGAGCTAAAAAAATCAATTTCCCCTCTGTTAAATACCTAAAAAAAACTCTATATACCACATTTGAAGCAATTCCCCACCCGTTTGGGCAGACTGACAGATGGACAGAATTTTTAGAACATCTTTTTCATCTTCGCTATCATCGTAATGTCATGTTTGATTGTTATCTCAAAACTTTTTTTTTCGACGAATGCATAACTTGCCGTATAGTACTTATAATCGCAGTAAAGTAAAAATAGTCTCAATAGCCTCACTTGCCTGGTTGGAGTTGAAATGATTACGATGGCATACATATATTGTAGTTGACCTTGGCCTAATATCTCTCGTAGAAGATTTCGCTTCTTCTATAAAAGTATATCTTTTCATCAGTGATTTGTTTTATTTTACAGATATTTCTTATCTGTGGAGGAAAAACCTTCGATGTTAAATGTCAAACGACGGTCAGTCGCCAAAACCGACCAATCTTTTAACCAGTTTTTTTTTTTGTACTGTGCTGCATAAAGCCACACCACTTTTGGTATCCTACAGTTACGCATTTCCGCAATTTTATAGAGTTGCCAAACCAGTTTATAGTTTATAAATGTATCTGGGGTGTTATTTGGCAGGTAGAAGATTTTCAAGAGTGGTTCCACGTAAGAAAAATCTTATTTATAAAAAAATGTGTTATTTATTATGATAAACTGCTTCTGAACAAATAGCAAAAAAAAAACAATACACAGAATGTGTAAATGTAAATGATAAACTCAACAGATACACACTTCGTTGGCACCCAGAAGTTATGAAGTTTATAATATAATGCATTTATATTGATCCTATCAAATGCTGCCTTAAAATCAACAAAAAATAACCATATAGCTTTTTGTTGTTGCTCAGCTTTATTCGCATTATAATTTGGGACGATAAATATGTTGTTAACCGATGAATAGGTCTTGCGCAAACCCGACTGGAACTCACTTAATTTGTCATTTTCTTGAGCCCAAAGAGTAAGCCTGTCCTTAAGATCACCCTTCTTCAAAACTACACATATAAAATTTCTGGCAGAAAACCGAATTTGATTACAATATTTTAAGCAATTCTCAATTTCTTCTTAAAGTTATCTGTGTTGTATTAAAAAAAAATTCTGCTGGTATTCAATTGGATCCTGCATCATATTTTAAAAGCTTTATTAGCTTCAACCTATGCAGATTAAGACTGTGTAGCTTATGATTTCGCCGCTTCGTATATAATTACTTCTAATTCATATAAGGGAAAGTATTGAACTCAAAGTATATCTATTCTTAGCTGAAACTCGTCTTTGTTGTAGTATTCTGCCTTCCTAACTTCACCAAATTTGGGAGCTGATCGGAGAGTATAATATTTCCAATCTCAAACGAATTCATAGACAATTGTAGATCTCCTCCGAAAAGTAAATAATTGATTGCTAAGCTACCTTGCTTGACTATGAAAGTCTAATCACCGCATACAAACACATTTAGGATATGATGAAGCTAGTTGAATATGAGCTGTATATGAGTCGCCTACTTTTCAATTAAGCCTTTGTTAGATTTCACCTTTTGTATGCCTTAAAGAACTCATCTTGATATCACTTCACTTCGATGCAGTGAAGATGAAGAGTCCAGATGGTTTGCCTACTTGTGAACCGGTCACACATAGCTGGCCGTGTGAAAAACATGATATTTCTATGTTTTATGTTTATGGTCATCGCAAACTTTCACTGGGAATTGAATACGTTTTAACTGAAACGGTAACTCGAGGAATTAGGCAGTCTTCTCACTCGAATGGACCTTTCAAAATCCTTGCCACTATCAAATTGTTCAATCAGTCGGGTTACATTGCAGATAGTTTCGGGGCATAAAGATTTCGTAACAAAATGATGACAGATCTAATTTTAAGTTGCAAATGATAATGCAACATGCCAGGCAAATCCAAAGACTTTAGGAATTCCATTGGGCTTTTTACGACTTCGACTTCGGTTTCAATGCGATCGATCGATTTGAAGTTTGGTTGTGAATTCAAGTCATTGACATCAATATTTTTCGCTGCAAAATTTTTTCCCGATGTACGGGTATACAATAGTGGTAAGTTCTTCTTTCGTTTAAGTGAATTGCCAAATAGCTGGTAGAATCGATATTAAACCATTGGAAGTGTCTTCTGGAATTTGTCCATTTCCGATTCTCAGCAGTTCTTTGGAGACATCTTCTCCGGTTCTATCCTGTTTTAGGAACACTCGCATATTAATACTAAATGGATTTTTTTAATTCATCCACCGCTGTTGATTTCGGATTCCCAAACTAATGTGTATAATTTTCTATTTTATGGGCTTACTGAGTAAAATTCGCTTTTGTCGAAAAATCACCTTTATTTCTTCCATCCATCATCCCTATTAAATTAAATTTCGTATCTGAATACTTTAACTACCATCTGTTTAGGCTGCAAGTTCGTATTGACTATGAGACATCATCCTGTGCTAGCGGCTTGCAATGGCTAACACCCGAACAAACTCTTGGGAAAAAACATCCATATATGTTCAGTCAATGTCAAGCAATCCACGCACGTTCAGTTATGCCTTGCCAGGATACACCAGCAGTGAAATTCACCTATAATGCAACCATAAAACACCCAAAAGATTTAACCGCTTTAATGAGTGCAATTATTGAAAACAAATCCGATGGTATTACCACTTTTAAACAAGCTGTCCCAATTCCTGCGTACCTGTTAGCTATCGCCTTGGGAGATCTAGTATCACTACCCCTTGGGCCTAACTCGAATGTGTGGGCAGAAGAAGGAGTTATTAAAGCAAGTGCTGAAGAGTTTTCGGAGACTTCGAAAATGTTAAAAACTGCATCGGACATATGTGGACCGTATGTTTGGAAGCAATATGATCTACTGGTGATGCCACCCAGTTTTCCATTTGGAGGAATGGAAAATCCATGCTTGACATTTGTCACACCAACTCTATTGGCCGGCGACAAGTCGTTGGCTGATGTCGTCGCACATGAAATAGCTCACAGCTGGACTGGTAATCTCGTGACAAACAAGAACTTTGAACATTTCTGGCTGAATGAAGGATTTACCGTGTTTGTTGAAGCGAAGATTGTGGGCCGTATGAAGGGTGAAAAAGAGCGCGATTTTCATATGATGAGAAATCTAACTGACTTAACTGAATGTGTAATAAAAAAAAAGAATATACAAGTTTGAAATTTCTTTATAAACTTTTAACTTATTTTTAGTTGAGAACACAATTGGCCGATAATCCTGAACTCACTAAACTCGTTGTTGACTTAAGTAACTTGGGACCCGATGATGCTTTTTCCAGTGTGCCTTATATCAAAGGATCGACATTCCTTCGCTACATTGAAGATCTGTTTGGGGGAGCTGCTGTTTTTGAACCATTTTTCAAGTCCTACTTGAAGAAGTTTGAGTACAAGTCAGTGATGACTGATGATTTTAAGGGCGCCTTATATGATTATTTTATGGATACGGACAAAAAAGACAAGCTAAATGAGATCGATTGGGACCTGTGGCTTTATGGAGAGGGTATGCCCCCAATTATTCCCAAGTAAGAAACTGACTTTCAACTTTTTTTTGTTACAAAATGATATATATTTTTTTTTTTTAGGTTCGATGATTCCCTAGCAATTGTTTCTCAAAAACTTTGTTCTTTGTGGAGCACAAAAACAACAGCTGATCTTGCTGAAGAAAATGACGTCCGACAATCCATATCAACACATCAGCTAATCGATTTCTTGGGAAAACTCATCGAATGCAAGACAATCGTTGATTTAACAACTGAGAAGATTAACCTGCTTGAACAAATTTATAATTTAAATGGCACCAAGAATTCCGAAATTCGCTTAAGATTCATGAGATTATGTATCATGGCCAGACAAATGGACCGCATGAATGAGATAATTGAATTTGCAAATAGCAGTTTCCGTATGAAATTTGTTCGTCCAATTTATAGAGACTTGGCACAATGGCCAGAAGCCAAGCCTATTGCTATTGAGAATTTTAATAAAGTTAAAAACGAAATGATGAAAGTGTGCTCCCTTGGAATTGAAAAGGATTTAGGAATAAGATGTTGATTATGCATTCCGATGTAATAATATTTGATTTGCCGTACTTGGGCATTTATTAACAATTAACATGATATTGTAATTTTATATAACACGAATATTATAACCGGCGAAATAAAATAATTACTAATGAAACTAATTGATTCTCTGATTCCATACGATTAAGAAAATTAGTACCTAGACGTTTTAAAAATGTGAGCTTTATTGCTTTTCGAACGAACACAAAGTTAGCTTCATAATAATGATTCTGATCTTAGGCTCACGCAAATATTAAAAAAAAACTTGTTGAAAACAGATAGCATATTGAATATAATTATTGTGTAAAAATGAATGGCTTATCTTAAAATTAATTTGATTGATCTTAAATTTCATTGAAATCATTAGGTTCGTTCGTGGAACTTTACCCAGGGTCGACCTAGGTTTTTTTGACAACCCCAAGAGTTCGATGGCCAAGAACTATAAGGTTGTATGTAAAACAAAAAATCCGAGATAATCGACTTCAAAATTTTATAGGGCTGGTTTTTGCATTAAGTAGTTAGATATCAGCAAAGTATTGTTGTAATATGATAAGGAATCATCAAAAAGCCATAAAACCATTACAAAATTGTTAATTTAATCACTTTAGATGATTTTACAAGCATTTTAAGAAACGACATAGAACCCTGTTTAAAAAAAGTTAATCAAAATTTCCCAAAAGGGTTCTATGAACAACACATAGAACCTTTTAGCACTGAAGAGATTACGTATATGGGAGGAGAAGCTTTTGTATGGAGAAAAAAAATATCTTAAAAAAAGACCTAAATTAAAAATAAAAAAAAATCGATAAAAATATATTTTTCTGAAATGAAATAGTCGACAAATCACTGAATTTAATTAAAAAACTAAACGGATTTGAAATTATGAAAAATGGTTCTATGTCATCGAAAACGTAGGAATTTGTGTTTTAATTAAAAATTAATAAATTCAAAATGGTACTATGTGTATTAATTTTACAAAGCAAAAAAGTTCTATGTAACTTAGTACTGAATAATAATGCGAATTCGATGAAAGTTCTGTCTTTTTTGGCTGTAGTGTTGCCAGGAATTTTTTTTGATTTCCTTTTTTCTTCGGAAAAATTACGAAAATGTTGATATACAAAACTCATTTTTTATAGTTTGGTCGACATACAACCCTATAGTTCTCAGCCAGCGAGTTGTCAAAAAAAACTGGGTTTTTCGGTTATGTATGTATGTCTGTCTGTATGTCAGTCTGTGTGTCAGTCTGCCTTTCAGTCAGTCTTTTTGTCAGTCTGTCTGTATTATTGTATAGACACCTACAGCCCAAACGGGTGGGCCGAATTGCTTCAAACTTGGTATATGAGTTTTTTAGGTATTCTATAGAGGGGAAATTGAATTTTTTTTAGCTACAAAAAATAACGGTATCTGCCATATAACCAATACGTTAAAGCCTATTTTTCTCGGAAACGGCTCTAACGATTTTGATTTTAAAAAAATCAGTGCAGCTTTTTAGGGCCGACCGATCATATGATTGAAACAAATTTTTTTTTAAATGTCTGAAAACGGTACTTTCTATAGGACCGTTTTTTTTTATTTAAACTTTTTTTCTCAAGAACCGCTCCTTAGATTTTTAAAATTTTTTCTCATAAATTCAAATTTATCCAAAAAATAAAATGGCATACTTTTTTTGAGCTCAAATTAGTTTAAGTATTTATTTCAGAATTTTGAATTATTTTTTCTTTGATTAATCCGATTTAATTTTTTGTTTTTAAGTTTATATTATTAAATATTTAAGATTGTCATACCAATTTTTTTTTAGAAAAAAATTAAAGAAACTTTGTGTATAAAAAATAAAGTAAAAAATAACTAAAAACATACTTAGATTTTAAATAGAAATCTTTTGCATACAATGTGATCGAACATAAGAACAAGTTCGTGCGACCCAGTCGTGCATTTTATTTTTATAAAAATCGTTGCAGCCGTTTTTTGAGAAAAATAAGATTTAACTTTTTGACTAAAAACTTTTTGTCTTATAAAAATGAAAAGACGCGTGGGTATATTACCCAAAAAACTAATGCGTCAAATTTGAGGAAAACAAAATCCATCCAACCGTTTAGGTTGTAGACTTGCAGACAAGCAAGCAGACAGAATTTTGAGACCTACTTTTTTAGTCTTCGCTATCATTGTAATATTAAGTTTGATACAAATCTCGAGGTCGATTTTTTTACGAATCCAAAACTCGCCATATACTACGAGTATATACAATGTATCTACGATTTGGGCCAAAAATATTTTACATAAAATGTTAATAACGATATCTGCCGTAGAACCATTTTTTTTATTTTCGATGTTTAGATGAATTTTTGATGGGAAAACTTGTATATGCACGTTGTGCATTCTCCGGTACGGGTAAAAAGAATAGATTCAGATAAAATCAACATGCTAAATATGTGTGATATTCATCCATGCTAATGAAATATCGATGTTAAAAGAGAAAACACAGATCTATCATTCAAAACATCGATACCAATATGGTGTAATATTATCGATGTTAAGTCAATCAAAACATCGATATCAATATGGTTTAACTGAGAAGAGGTCGATGTTTTTTCCACTGCCTACTGATCAGGTGATCTATTTCAAACAATGAGAAAATAAACAGCAAAATTATGTTTATATGGGTGTATAAGTAAATTTGAATTCTCCGATTCCGTAGTTAAATGTGCGTAGGTATACATATATGTATTGTGCATTGTTTGTATTTTGTTTAAATTATTTAAAATTGTTAATTCAAGAAATACTGTGCAGTAGATATTATTATACTTTTCTTATATTGGAAAAAAATAAAAAAAGCATTTTTCTTAAAATATTTCTAATAATTGTGTAAAATATTTCCGTCCGAAAATTACATATTTAATATTTATTTATTTGTTGCTTTGTTTTAATTTTTCATATTTTTATATTGCATTTTCATTTCATTTTTATTTTATTCGATACAAGCACAAGAATCAATAGGGGAACTTAAAAAAAATAATATTACAAAATAAGATTAGGTGTAAGCGATTTAGAGATGAAGAACATTTAAATTTTTGATATTACAAGTACCTAATTTTAATATGAAAAATTGCTGTTATTTCAAAATTTAATGTTTTCATTTCTATCGGCAGTCCGAACGACTGCTTCCGTTTTTTTTTTAAGAGGAGGAAGAAGAATTATAAAGAATAATTTTTCAAATATATATTTTTTTTGAATAAAAATATTAGTCAAATAAAAGAGAGCTAATGCAAGACATTTGAAAACTTGCGAATACAAAAAACCCTATAAAAACGGTGAACCCCAAAAAATATAGAGAAAACACCGTCGTAAGTTACGATCTAGTCATGAAAGCCTAAACCAAACAATACTGTGATAATTTATATGTTTTTTTTTTAGTCTTTTTAGGCTAAGTATTTTAATTGATTAAGTCTCGTTTCTTAATGTTATTGACCAAAAATACCAACTATAACATCAAATTAAAAAAAAATCATTTTTTTTAATTCAATATGTATTTCGAAAACAAGTTTTTTTTTTAAATTATGTAAGCAAGTTAAAGTTGCATTGTAGAAAGTTTGTTGTCAAGAGTGGCAATGTAAATTCTACCGCAATTTCTAATATTAAAAATGGTCTTCAGCAGGGAGCGGTTAACTCGCCCGATTCTATTTAGCATTAAACCAGCGATCTGATAGGTAGTCTAACTCATGCAATTGCGTACGCCGACGATCTAATTGCGTACAGTACAGCTCATACAGTTTAGGTAATCAAAAATCTTTTGCAGAGTGACTTCGATAAGATTCAGTGATATTGTGGTGGCTGGAAGTTGAAAATCAACTTCCGGAAATAGAAACTAATCTGTTTAGGACTCCCTTGTCTAGGGCCTCAAGGGATACGAGAAAGAACTGGCGCAAGCTTGTGATCGTAGGGCCACATGGACATCCACTGGCGAGTAAAAGTGTAGTAAAGTACCTTGGCATCTGGTTGGACCAGTACCTGTATTTCGACAGACATATAAATGCTGCCTTCGCCAGGGCTAGGGGAGCCTTTGCCTTGACAAAACGACTGTTTTATAGCAGCCGTCTTGACAGAAGGTGAAGGTGATTTGTTACATGGCCCTCATCAGGCCGATAATTGCCTACGGATGCCCGGTGTGGTTCAACGTTGCCCCATCTCAAATGGAAAAGATTCGCATGTTTGAGAGGCAGTTTCTTACACGTTGCCTTGGATTACACAGAACACCAGAGTCGGAGTACACACGATATTATTCCAATCAGGTTCTATACAACGGAGCCAACAGAATAGATAATTTTTTGTTTAAACTGATTCGGGGTCACATTATAAGAGCGATGTCCTCGACCAACGGTTTAATTTTTAGGGCTTTTTACCCCAACAATGAATACCACGAGAGTGCGCGGTTAAGTGGCCACATCCCTCCCGAGGCATTCTTCTATATTTGGACAGTGGATGGCTGATACAGGATAGAATGGCGGTTCCGCTAATCTACCACGTCAGCCGAAAAACTGTAGATAGGCGACTCCTGTATGGTCGAGACACACGCCCAAGGTGGAGAAGAGCGCCTTCGGTTCAGTAGGACTGTGTCCGATCGGGACCGAATGGAAAGGGTGAACCAGGAGAACCAGTTCTGGTGGCTTTCTGAACAACATATAAATGATATATAAAGTCCAATAAGATTTTGTCTTGGTCGACTTACATAGATTTAGGGTAATTAGTAAGAAGAACAGTCAGGGTGGCACCAAAAAAAAAATATGTCTGTATGCGGATACATGTAGGTATATATATATATATACCACGTTTTTTTCAAAAAGTTTTCTAGGTGAAATAAAAAATTAAATAATTAGAATTAAATTAAATAGTTTTTTAGGTAGGTCGAAAGACATTATTTTTAAGAGATATAGCTTATTTTAGAGCGTTAGTCTTACGAATTTTGTCTAGCTTTAAGATAGTTATAAGTTAATAATAAATAAAAAAATTAATTAAAAAAAAATTTAAAAAAAATACTTAAAGTTGCCATACCAATATTTTTAAGAAACAAAAAACAAAAAGAACTTTTTTATGTTTTATCTAACAATGTTGTAGTACGTGCGACCTTGTCGTTCATTTTATTTTGTTTATAGAATTTTAATATGCACATACAATTTTGAATCAATTATAACAAAATATTTAGGAAAAAAACAAAGTTTAAGTTTTAAAAAAATTATGTGACAAAATCCAATTAAAATGTATAGGGGAGGGCGAAATATGACAATCCTTTTACCCCCAGTTTCACAGTAGGAGTTTGAGCTTGAGATCAGCTGAACCTTAAACTGAATTTAAATTTTTAGTTTAACTCGTCCAGGTTCACAGTGAATTCTGATCTTTATACCAGTTGAACTACGTTTAACTAACTAATTTTTTTTGTTAATAATAACAATACAAACGCTGAACTGAAGTTTAAACGGAAGAATAAAACTCAGTTCAAGGTTCAAACGACGAATAAATTGTTGATCTGACGTTTAAACCAAAAGTGGAGTTTAAACTTACACTGTCAAACTGGGGGTTAAGATATTTGTTGTTCAAAAAATTTTTCTCAAAGAATAAAATGTTGTTCTGATTAAAACAAAGTTTTGCGAATTGACCGACTCCTCCTTTTATATCACCTAACGCCCACAAATGTGTTCGATCATTTTGAGGGCAGATAAGCCCCCTTTAGTACGTTTCATTATTAAAACAAACATTTTTAGCAAGACATTTCCATTTTTTCATCGTTTATTTGTAATTATTTTATTGTTGTAATGAAATTATTTTTTTTTGTTTCCTGTTTTGCATTGTCACTTTATTCTGAGATTTTAATTTTATTGATTTTTTTTCTCTGTTAATTTTGTTATATCTACCTTTGCGGTTATTCCAAATATAATTCTTTATATATACATTATACATTATAATCTCGTTTTCAGTATACCTACATAGGTGTACATATAACTTCTGTATTTGTTTTGGTTTTAAATATTAAATGATGCTGTTTCTGTCTAGTGATCTATAATTTATTGATTTTGACCTGTTCGGCTCCATTGTTTTTAGGATTTATGGTATCTGGCTCTTTCTCTATAATTATATAACAATGCTATTTCTTATTATCGTGTTTTCTTTTTATCTAACATTTTTCGCGATTATTAGGTTTTTTTTTGTTTTTGTAAAATATACATAAATAATAAATTGAAATCAGTTCTTCACGGGAGTTTAGAACTAAATGTTTCTCAACTTTTTTGTTTAAATATTGTGTAACTGTAATATTTTTTGTGTTTTACAAATATTTTTATTTAAATTTTCTTCTTTTTGTTAAATTTTTATTGATTTTATTTGTTTTAAATTAAATGTACATTTACAATTTGCGTTTTATCTATAGGTTTTATATAAAATTTTACATTGTATATATTTATGTTTTACTTTACCATTAAGCTGTAACATTTTCCGATAACACTGCTATTCATCAAAAATATGTGTTACTCTAAAAGTAAATAATAAATCAGTTATAAAACTTTAATATTATAATAATGTATGTGTATATCAGTTATTAAAAAAAAGGAAATGAACAATGTTTAAGAGAAAATATTTAAAAACATAAATAAACTCAAATATTGTGTGTTATAGGCTGCTGAGACCTTCTCACTAGTATTTTTTTAAATGATATGTTAATACAGTGCGCTATAAGAATCTAATATTAAGACATTTTGATTGAGCTTTTTATACATATCGACAATATTATTTGTTTCAGTATGTCCTTATGAAAAAAATAAAATATTTCTTACAAGGTAAGCTCCAGGGTTGATGTTTCTTAATTGCCCGAAATCGCGTGTTTATCAGAATTTCTCGAACCTGGACTACTGATATTGACCGACAACACTTGACGAGACTAAAATAACCAATTAAATTAAAATAAACCATTTAAATTCATGTAGAGAAATGTTCTTTTCACAGACCATGATGCTTAAGTGAACTGCCACAAATTATTAAAGTTAGTTATAAATAAATCGCTCTTTTAATAAAAATAAAAATATGTTGGTTGATATTGTTGGTATAGGTTCAAAAATCGTCATTGCATCCGGATCTCGACAACAATGCAACATACCAAATTAGTAGTTTTTTTCAGCCAACCGCTAGCCGTACAAATCACTGCAAATATTTAACAATTTTAATGGCAAGTAGCTAGGAGAATACTTAAGCGATAGCGGTAACAACATTGAATTCAAGTTTGACATTTATTGGGTGTAAAGTGCGTGCTCTAGAATTGAATTTCCCTTCTTTCCATGTGAGGGACTGTCATTTGGTACCAATAGAACACTTTCAGAGGAATTGTTCGCATTCGAGTACGAAGCAGTTACGCTAGCCAAGCTACCTTAGTAGCTGCTTTGATCAGGTAGATTTTCTACCTGTTGTATTGCATATACAGCTTTAGTTTTGAATCCAATAATTTTTGGCTAGCTTGGTTTCTGTGTTTTACATCAGATGTTTAGTTCATCAGCTGTATTTTTTTTTCAAAAGAATTAATACAAAAGCAATGAGTACAGTCAGATGTCGGTACGATTACCTATCTAAGATAGGTTAGTATCCACTGAAGTTCCTGAACAACCAACATCGGATAGGTTAAATTTGTATGGGATTGTGCATATGTTTTTGACATTTCTCATGGGATACAAAAGTATACCAAGTTTTTCGTATAGCTTAAGATTTTTTTTTTGTTGGCAGCCGTTGTTTTGTCATCAGCTGTATTCTTACATGGGACAACAACACCAACCTATCCGGATAGCTATTGTTCGGTTATTGAACGAGACCAATCCTACTTGAAAACGAAAAAGTTTTATGCCCCAGATGAAAATAAAATCCGGAGTGAATAATTCACTACAAAACTTTACTCTAGTGATTACCAAAGGGAGGAGAAATCACTCCTTTTTAATTTTGGAAAACGACATTATTGTTTTACCCATTGTCATCCATTTTGATTGATGATTTGTACTTGTAATAACTGTTATAAATTGAAATTTACAAGATAAGAATACTTAAGTCAATTTTCCTAAAAGGAGGGTTTTTAATGTGGTTTTCCATTGGTACAAGAATTTAATTTTTTTTTTGATACAAAAAACACGGATTTCTACAATTGAATCCTTCCATTTGGCAACAAAAAAATTTTTTGATTCTGAATTAAATCCGCAGATCCGTATAATTTTGATAACACCATTAAATCCTAGTACAATTAGAAGCATTCAGTTTGACAACTATCAGTTTCACAGAAACGAATATACGCCAATACCATAGCAAAAGAAAATTTTATTCAAATATCGTCCCATTTGCCACGAAAAATATCAAATTCTTAATTTACCATTCATTGAACAACGCCTAAGAGTATTTTCTCGGGGAAGTTTTCAGAGCTGTCAAATCAACTATCACTGACCAGAAATGATTAATTGCAAACAAAAATCATGTTTTGGTTTTTGCCAATACACCATTAGATCTTTGTTATTTGTTTACGTATGTATGATTTTTTTAAAGTTTCTTTCTTCATTTTATTAAATCAACAAAAAATCTTACGAAATGACAGCTGAAGGAAACGTTCGACCATCATTCACGTTTATCCTACATTTTTGAAGGAAGGGAACATTTTAACGGAAATTTGTATTTGTATTTCATTATAGCCGCCATTATACATCGTTATGAATTTTAACGAATTTCTATGGGTAACTGGTGTAAAAACTGTCAAAACATTAAGCGTCAAGTTTTCTGCTATTTCCTTGTTTCATTCATAGGCATATTCGAAAAGAAATGAGAACTCGAACGGTAAGTTTATTAGTTGTGTACTAGCATGAAATGTTTTGAAAACCAATGACAAACGGAAATGCAGAAAAAAACGCAGTAAGAAAAACAAAAATGAAAATTTAAATTTTTGTTCACTTAAATTCTCGCGTGTTTTCTCACTTTTTTCAATAAAATATTTTTGGTTTGTGCACTATTACTTGTGTTGCATGTTGTTTTTCTCTTTCTTCAAGTTTCTTAAATTTGGTTTTGGTAATGTCTCGAGTGCTCATTTAATTATTATGCCCATCACTACTTACTGCCTTTATTTCCAGAGGATTACCATTGACATTTTCGACACAAATGTAGTGAATTTGCTTTTGTTTACTTTGTTGCAAGACTTACAAAATTTTCCCCACTCTTGGTGTTTGACAGTTGTTACATTTCTTAGTACAAAAAAGATGCCAAACAGACATATAATGTGCACAAAAGGGCAAACAGGTAGGTAAGCAAGTGAATGACGGGAAATTTATTGATCAATCTCGAAAATCAAAACAAAACATATCACATTTTGAGACCCTCTCTTGAAAACTTCCTTCAGTACAAAAATCTCAGAAGAACGTAAACTGACTAAAAGATCGTGTCATAATTTACTGCCACAATATGGCGAGAATTGAAGTGAATCAGAAAAAAGAAACTCCTTTATTCATAGATCTGTTCCGTTTTATTGGTTATAATAATAATTAGTTTTAGCCATTTTGAAATTTGGCACATTGCATACATAGTTCAGAAAATTGTTTTTTTTTTTAAGTTGGTAAAATGTAATAATTGATAAAATATTAAGGCCCAGTTTCACGGTATGAGCGAATTGCAATTAAGTGGTTATTATGGGAGACTTAAGTTCCACTTATTGAGGCACTTTGAAACTGGGCCTTCAACACATTTGCTCAAACTAATCATAGATTTTAAGTTCAACGTGAGAGGTTCAACCTTAACCTGTTCAAATATATCCTACGTTATTTTTGCTGAACTTAAATAATTAGTACCTAATCTATGTATTTATTGGAGCAAAATGTCTTTAATAAACAACAACTGTTCGTTCCTAGCCTCAAATTACTGTATTAGGTTTTGAGTAATATAGCTTTTGTCAGTGCCGTTAACTGAAAAAATAAAGTTTCATTTAAGGATTGAACTTTTTGGACTAACTATACTAAAAATAAAAATTAATATGTGAGAAGTTTTTAAATTCATTAATTATTTTATGTACAACAATCTATATAACTGCGCTGTATGATAAAAACAGAAAAAATAATTAATTTTGAAATAATAAGAAAATTATTTCTTAAAAATACATAAGTGTTGGTTAGCCAGCACTATATACACTTGACAGAGTTCATTTTGTTTATACACCGTTTCATTTTTTTTTTCTTTGAGAATTACGTTATGTTATGTATTTTATTTTGTTTTCAATCAAAATGGAGGGAAAAGAAAATCGTATTGATATTTTTAATTATGTATTTTTTTTATATAATGTATAATTATTGTAGTTCATTTCATTCATTTATATTTTTTTAATCTTAAGAAATATGGTACAAATACAAATTGTTGATTTTTTTCAGTGTTTTTGTAGGATTAATAAGTTAAATACATTTACATATAAATATAAATATATTTTTCCTAAAAGTGGTTAATAAAAAAATGCAAAAAATGTTTTCATTCAGTTTTAGTTTTTTTTTTTTAAATTTTATTTAACATAGGAAAGGACGAAACAAAATTACATATTTATTGAATATTCAATGGATGGTCTCTGATGGAATAATATAATTAAATAACATATTAATAATAATTGTTTACATATATAATTTATACATATAATGTATATAATTCTTAAGAGTAATTTCTTTTATATTTATTCAATAAACAAATTTGTGGTTGTTTTTGTTTTTTTTTTTTAAATTTACTATACAAACTTATTACGAAAGTGTATAAATATGTTCTTTGTTGTTGTTTTTATTTATTATAGCCTATTTATTGATTTATTTGGTTTTTACTATATACCATTTTTACTTGTGTATTTTTTTACGATTTTGTTTGTGTTTGCTGATTTGTATTCTTCTCAAATTTGTTATTTTCTTTAGTAAAATTTCAATAAAAAAAAATTAAACAAAATCATACACATATTTATGTATAAATAATTATTATAATAAAATTTGAAAATAAACACCTATTTGCGATTTATTGTTGTTTGGAATGTTTATAAATGTTGATTTGGTTTGCTTTGTTGATGTTTTATTTTATTATTATTATTTTATGTGTCCTGTGAACGTTTTTAGAGAGAAATAAATACTATCACGAACTAGAGTTATCTACGGAACGGGATGTGGATGGACCAGCTGTAAAATGTTCATCAAGGACGAATGTTGGACTCTGGCGGGATGTTGACGCAATGGGTTGATAATGATAGCCTTCACGGTAACGATGATTTGATTTTCTTGTTTGTGATTGACCCAATGTTGGTCGTTTATTATTTGCTTGATCGGGTCGTTTGGCTGTAAAACGAAATAAAATTGGATATATACAATGAGTCGAAGATGGTTAATTAATTAAAATAAAAGAATTTCAGTTATTTTGTTTATACAAATAGTTCTTAAGACCGTAAGAGGGATTTTTTGAGTCCAAAAAGAGTGTGTGTACTTATGTCCTACCACTTAGCTTTACTTGAAACTCGTAACCGTTTTAATAATCCAAATCAAGTAAGGAGTTTTGAAATGACACTTAGAAGAATTCGTATAATATTTTTTTTTTGAAATTTTTGTAACTGTTATATACAAAATGATAACATATTAAAACAATTTACTTTATTTTGTTAATTGAACCCAATTCCAAAGCATCTCCATTTGCATTATTCAAAGCAATAGCAATGAGCGAGGCAATGTATTGCTTTAAATATTGTAATGGAGCGTTGGGTTATGAATTGAGTGTGAATGTGAAATGATGATTTTTGTCGTTGTCACTTATTTAATTTCTAAAAAAATAATCGATCAAAAGTCGTCATCCGAAATTGTCCTAACATGGTTGAAATTTTGATCAGTGTGTCAAAGGGAACCCACCGATTTCGGTGAGTTAAAGGAGATTTAATAATGGTTTAACATGTAGGCTATTAGATTTTTCGCATTGATCTATCGTTCACCGACATCGATGTGGCACTATGCGAATATCAGAAACAGTGAAAGGTATTGGCTGAACTCTACCTTAGTATTTACAATTTGTGCAAAAATCTTACCAAACGGTATATTTTACGGAGATAATGCACTACTCAGAAAACTAACACAGATATTTGGTGATTATGACTTTTATAAATACATATAATATTAAATACTTTTCATGCCAAAGTAAACAGAAGCTTAAAAAAAATACCACGATTTCACCGACCACTAAAGCGAGATTTAAGTAGGTTAGCTAAATCTCCAACAAATCCTGACGATTTACCATACACATTTTAATCTTCTCAGTTGAAGTCTCTGAAAAGAAATGTCATCTCAATCTTCATAGGGTAAATAGATGTACAAATCGAACTAATCTGTATTCCCATATCGAAATGATCTAATTCATCGGGAAAGTGAATTTTTCGCTTCGTTAACACAAATGAAACTGACTGTCTAATACTACGTTTCCACCGGACTTTAATCTCTTGTAGATTAACTAATCTCAAAAAGTGGTTCCACCGCTCCAAAAGTAGATTAATTTTGACAGCACTATTCAAAGTGAATATATCTTTTCATTTTCTCTTATGATGTAGAAGTGAGACAGGCAGCTTCATCTGTGTCAACCGAAGAGAAAAATTCACTTCCCGATGAATGTGTTCATTTCGATATGGAAATAAGGTAGTTCGCTTGAAGATTTAAACGAGATTTATTTTAAATCTCCATCTGAGAAGATTAAATATTGTATGGTAAATCTTCAAGATTTGTAGGAGATTTAGCTAAATCTACTTAAATCTCGGTTTAGTGGTCGGTGGAAACATAGTATTATACTACGTTTCCACCGACCACTAAGCCGAGATTTAAGTAGATTTAGCTAAATCTCCTACAAATCTTGAAGATTTACCACAAATTTTAATCTTCTCAGATGAAGATTTAAAATAAATCTCATTTAAATCTTCAATAGAACTACCCTAAGTCTCCTATAAATCTTGAAGATTTACCATACAAATTAAATTCTTCCCAAATGAAGATTTAAAATAAATTATATTAAAATATTCATTGGTCATAATGTTGAACTAACCTATTCGCATATCGAAATGAACACATTCATCAGAAAAGTGAATTTTTCATTTCGTTTGACGAAGATGATTCGGGCTGTGTCACTTGTACATTTTAATCTTTTGAAGCAGTGAAAACAATGCTTGAAATATGTGCAGAGCTAACCATTTAGGTTATTGTAATCGCGTGTAAGAATAAATCTGAAATTATGAAGTTATCCGAAGAATGTTATATCGTTTTCTATTTGCCAATGGGGATTTTGATCATTGATTGCGGTTTTTCTTGACAAATAGAACGCAAAATCTTTTTTTTTTTAATTATATGTGTGTGTGTTTATTCATCCGTTTGACGTTTCAACAATATTAGGTTTACTTTGGTATGTATGCATGTGCGGGTTTCATGAACCTGTAAGCCACCTCTCTATCTGTGATTTTGATCCTGGATCAAAAAAATATATAATTTTGGTAGAATAGAACGCAAAAACTTAACCGGGATCAAAAAATCCCTGAAGGGTCGATTTTTTTGATTGCATAGAAAACGACATTAGTATATTTCTTTGTACCAAGAGAAATGTCAAAAATATGTACCTAACCTAAATATATATTAACAATCACAGTACACGCATAATAATGTAATATATTCCGGTTTTCATTAGCCGTGTTTTATTTGGAAATTTATCCACCGTAAGTTTATCCGTCGTAGCATTTCACTTTTATTTTGTTGGTACGATTGATAATTGGATTGAATCTCGATGGATGTGTTCATGGTGTGTTATAATTATTAATTTTAATCGCAAGACAAATCGATCTTTTTGATTCTTTTTTTTCCTTTTTTTGTTAGATGGCCAGTTTATATTTCTAAAATCTTAGATAACTCCATTTGTTAATAAATTATAAGCTGTTCTTTTTTGTATACATAATTATGTAAATGTTAATTAAAATGTATTGCAATAAAAATTTGTATCTATCTATCTATCTAGCTATAAGCTGTTCTTCTGAAGAGTTTCTGACTTTTACTATTAAAAACTGTATTCTTTGCTCAATTATTTTCTGGAGTACGTCTAAAATTCCACCTATATCTGAATTTTTGCATTCCTCTAACGTCACTTAATCACTTTTTACAAATTTCGATTTCCATTTTGAAAAAAAATCTATATCTATTGAATGAATTCCGTTTTACTTTCATTTTTGACTAACTAAGACCAAAATTCTTTTTGTGTTTAATTTTTATTGATAGTTATAAATAAACGAAGTTTGGTGAAAAAATCATTCTTTCATTTAGATCTACAAAAAAGCAATCAATTTGAGAAGATAAAACCGCATTGGGTGGAACTGCACTATAGAGGAACTGCTCGACACTGCGCCGCAAAATATATATTCGTATGAAATTCTATGAGCTATAAGGCTAGGCGCGCACATATGCAACTTTCAGTATTACAACAGTTTGGTTGCTAAAGTGAATACCCTGGACTTATATGAGATTGCGCGCACATGCAAAAACTATTCAGTCCGCGATTTGAGCAACTTAAAACTTTGTCTTTTGGCACAAGTCGAACGATCGCCCCAAATAAGTTCTTCAGTTTTATCACACCGAACTATAAAGAAACTGCGCGCACATTAAATAAAAATATTGTCTGTGTGTGTGTTTATATCGTTGATTGATTTTTAAGTTGCTTATGTGCGCGATCATCGTTCAACAAGTGATTAAACTATTTCGTTTCGGAAAAATTGCATGTGCGCGCCTAGCCTAAACGCACTAAGCGGCAACTGAACTTCACAAAATGTGCTTTTTCTTCACTGTTTAATGAACGTTGGCCATGGACGGTATTCACTTCACTACATGGACATGGATTGGGCGTACGTTTTTGTGATACCATTGTTTTATTTTTCTGGACATGTGTATGGAAATGGCAATTCCGTACTCCGCGTATGTTAAGTCCAGTCTGATGAGTGAATATTGAATTGAAGCAAAACATACCCAGAATATAAATGTGTAAATTGACTTAAAAAAATAAGATTCTAGCTATCGATCTACTCAAATAATAAATAAAAGCATGATATATAAAGGGAAAATGTAAGGGGAGTGAACAATTTAAACTACGTTGTAATGTGCGTTCAAAACCAAGAAACATTAAAATGAAACAAGCAAATATCCGGTAATTTTGTTTCCTCGTGTTAAAGCCGTAGACGATTTTTAAAGCAATACAAAAATTACCGTGTGTAAAATGGGACTTGACCATAGTCTATGAACAAACCCCTTCACTTATCATTTCCTTCCTATTGGTGTAAAATGAATGTTCGAATTTAAAATTGCAAATGTAGAAAAAATGAAAACAAGAAATAGGTTTGTAACATAAATTAAATATTGGTACGTTTTTCTACTTTCTTTTTTATATGAATAAAAGCTAATTATTGTTCATTATTTTAATATTTTCTTATTTTTACTTTGTAAAAGACTCTTTCATTACTTGTGACTCCTATGCAAAGGTACCATTTTTACAAAAATAAAAAAGTTACAGTTCATGCGGTCTACGGTCGATTCATTTTTTGGACATTACTTACGGAACAATGAATAGATTCTCAATAAAACACAGCAATTTTCGTACAAGTTCGCGGATGTGGCAAAACTCAGGCACAGCAGCTGTTTCGTCATCAGCTGTGTTCTTACATGGGAATACAACAACACCAACCTATCCGGATAGCTATAGTTCTGTTTCTGAATGAGGCCATTGACCTAAAAGACACACAACTTTTCGTATTTTTTTTCTTTCCAATGAATGCATTCAGTGCAATTGGGATATACGTTAGTTTATTTTACTACCTTTTTACCGAACGTTATACAACGTTTCCATCGGGAACGTTCACTCAGTTATTCTCAGCAATCTAGAATAACTTTCTGTTGTTGTAAAGCGTACAAAACCGCATCTGATGAAAAAACCATGAAAGCTATCTTGAGTTATCCAAAAAAAATTTTAAATAACTAGTTATCCGTTTGGTATTCATTTGGTATGCGTTTTGTCCTGATTTTTTTACAACTTTCAGCTTACCTATCTGATTCGTCCACAGATATACTCTGATAGCTTGGTTTCCGAGCGAGATAACATACCTAATAAGTGAGTGAACGGCCGCATTCTGTTTTCACCGTTTCAGAAAATTAAAAAGTAGATTTATTTTGACACCATTGAAAATGCAAATGGCGTTTGTTTTCTGTTATAATGTATAGAAGAAGTTAGACGTGTAGCTTCATTTGTTACAAACGACCGGAAAAGTCACTTTTGCTATGGAAGCCTTCATTTTAATATGGGAATAGGTTAGTTCGCTTAGTACAACAACTATAAATCCTATAAAGATTTAAAGGTGATTTGGTTTTCGGTGAAAACATATTATTATAACAAAATTTCCGCTTCGGGTGAATTTAGAATTGGAATACAATTCATGGCAAATGGAATGCGGCTTGAATTGATTTTTTTGTGTGTACATTTATGTCTGGGAAACGAGTAATTTTGTATCTACTGAAATGAATTAATAAAATCAAATACTAACAGAGCATGGCGGTGCGGTTTGAACATAATTTTCTGCCAATATTTAAAAGTCAACACATTTGTTTTCGTATATTTCTGTTTGCTTAAAATTCACATTAGTTTTTCTATATACTAATAATTTTGTATCTTAGGACTTTTAAATTTATTTATTTGTGCAACACCTCTTTCCCCAAAAAAACAAGGGGGAGAATATTTTTGTACTTTCATGGCAAACGTCAACCTGACATTTCGTACATTTTTTGCTCACCATTTGCTGCCTAGTAAAATTTATTGGGAAAAATTTGTTAAGAAATTGTCAGGAAGTGGAAATATTTTACTTTCTCAGGAATTCTATCAATGAAATTTGAAAATCTGCAACAGGAATTGGCAGGAATTCAAATGGTAGTTTTGGGCAGAGTGTGGAATACAACTAATAAAAAAAATCAATTTTGTTACTGAGTGTAAAGACATAACTGTCAATATACAATTGTTTTGAAAGATATGTATCAAAAAAGAAATGATTTCTTTTACCAATAGAAAACTACATAAAAGAATTGTAATGTTTCCAGCAAAACACACCCTTCATCATTAGTGACGAATTAAATTAGTTTGGATAAATATTGCATACTTTTAAATGCTGCCTTTCTTTAAACAAATTGATAATAACATTTAAAATTTTTAGCTCAATCATATCGAAACTACACGGTTCCCGAAATAAATGGGGACGTTCACTCAGTTATGCTTAGCAATTTAGAATAAATTTCTGTTGTTGTAATGCGTGCAAAAGCACATCTGATGAAAGCTATATTGATTTATCCCAAAAAAATTGGAATAACTACCTATCCGAAAACAAATGTAGAGAACAGCTATCTGCAAAATTCACTTAGTATGCGTTTTGTTCTGATTTTTTGACAGCTTTCAGCTCATCTATCTAATTCGTTCACAGATTTACTCCGAGAGCTTGGTATCCGAGATAACATATCTTATAAGTGAGTGAACGCAAACCAATACATTGCTGTTTAGAAAAAGAAATATAAAAAGTGCGAAAGTTGTTAGGGAAATGATAACTTTTTGATATAGATGGCCACGTTCAAAAATTGAGCCATAGCTATCCGGTTATGTTGGTGTTGTTGTAATCCTATGTAAGAACACATCTGATGACAAAACAGCAACGTGAAGTAACCAAAATTAATTCTGAATATGACGAAATAAGGATTTGTTAAATAATTTTTGGCCAAAAGCTACTAAATGTAATTGTAACAAGACTAATCACTGATCTACCATAATTGCGAATTAAATTTAAATTCTATCATTATACTTGAGTTCTAATAATAAAGGTCCTTCGTTTAAATACATATCAAATGACAAATATATACATATGTATGTATAAGAAAGAAATCTGTAAAATCAGTGACGATTTTTGTGCAATTTTTTGTTAAGCGTGCCTGCGAAAAAAGCGGCTATTTACTTATGCTGAATACTTTTTAAATTCATTAAATTTTTAAACCATCCCAACCGAGTTTATATTAAAGGTACAAGGGAATAGATATTCATATATACTCATGTCCACAGAAAAAGTCCACTTTCAGTACGGTCATCTTTTATTTTTATTTTTTCACTGAGGAAGGACCTAACCTATGTACCTTTCATATAACACTAATTTAATTAAAAAATACTCCCTTTCTTGCGTGCTCTCAAATACTGAATGCTAAAACATCCATTAACGATACAACTGATGCACAACATAGCCACAACATTCTCATTAAAGCCCGAGCAGGAAATACAAAAAAAAAAGATTCTTCCGCATCTTTCTTCAATAGCCTTCTGGGGATTCATATCCTACCTATCGTTTTTTTTTTGTTGTTTTGTTTTCCGGGGAAAAAGAGACTTCTCAGAAAGAAATTTATATTTTACTGTTTTTATCTGATGAGTGACTTAATCAATAAATGCACTTCCATCGAGAATTCAAAAGGTTTTGAGGAGGCCACCTCCACAACCAAATCACCACCGCCGCGCTGTGCGCTTGCATAATGTCTCTAGGCTCGTTTAGACCAAAATATAATACCGCCACAGCCATCTCAAAATGGGGGGTGGAATGCGAGCGAATGTCAATGCGATAAGGATATGTTTTCATATTTTTTTTTTTGCCAATAAATAGGAGGCATAGATTGAAAGCTCTCAAAGTGTCATCGTATTGACCAATAAGTGGAACGTGCTCCATGTGCTCGGTTCAATAGGAGGAGGTGGGGTAGATGGAATGGGATGATGGAGATGAAGAGTATCATGATGATGGCAACACAATACCTCCTTGTGTCCATAATTGATTATGGATGAAAAGTATTTTTTTTTTTTTTTTTCAAAATGTCATCCAACTAGAAGCGACATAATAGGCAACAGAAGGGAAAGAGCTGCAAGCATTATAATGAAGGATGTTGTCGGAACCAGTAGCAAGGATAGGATATAAAAAACGACTCAGCCGTTGGAGAATTCAAAATATTTTAATGAACTGAAGTGATTCTGTCATTGTTTGACGTTGAGTTGAGTATATGTACCTATGTATGTATAAAGTATGAATGTACATCGAGAGGTCGCCCTGTTTGTGTCAACGCTTATGAAAATGTTGTTGGGTTATTGATTCAATTATAAACAAGGGGGCAGACTTAATGGAAAAATTAACTGAAGTGCAAGTTAGGGTAAGGCGAAGGACTACACACTATATAGGTAAATTCAGCAAACATAAGCAAGAGTGCACCGATGAAAGGAAGCTTGCGGAAGTAATTAGAGACGTACATTTAGAAAATAATTTGTTTACGTAGTACTTGAAAGTCCTGATGGTTTTTAAAGTAAGAGCCCCATAAGGACTAATATATATTGAAGGTTAACATACAATTTTGAAGGAGAATATCGTTTATACTATATATAGGTAATTTAATTTCTTGACAATAAATAGACGATAAAAAGGAGCTTTGCTAATCAAAGAGCATTATGAAATTTATTATTTTTGTATACGGCTCGATAGGCTCAGACTGAAGGATTTTTGTAAGTTAATAATTAATAATATTTTCTCGCGTTGTTTGGTCATTAGAAAATGCACTAGTGAACAAGAATAATTCTTAAAAATTTCGATTTTTTTTCTTCTATGTAGGTATAATAATAGATGTGTTCATTTTGAGGTGGCTAATAAGCACTCGTGAGTAAATGAGACAGTAATCTAGAACTATCATCTACACAAGAGCTATGTTTGTTCACTGAAGTAAAAGTCAGATAGAAAATAAGATAGAAAAGTCAATTAAACGTCAGTTTTCAAAACAATCGCCGCACAAAATATCCCCAGCAAAAATGGATTTTCAAAAAAAAAAAAAAAAACGGTTACACAGCAGCCCGGTTTTTACATTTTAATTTGCTATTTCTCACCATCTGTCAGATAATTAAATGCGACAAATCAACATTATGATGATTCTTCAGATTGAAAGCAAATAAGAAAATTAAAACTTGAATTAAAAAATCGAAATAAAATGTAATATTATATATATATATGAATCAGTAATATTCTTTTCGATTGGTAATCCAGAAGGACTCTCCGATCAGGGATTCCAATCGAACAAGTTAACACTAGATTCTTGATTGAGAATTTATGTAAATGGGAGTGCATGTGTAATGCCAGAAAAAAACAAAGGGTTTGTTCGTTGAGCCTTGAAGACGCTTTGGTCGGCCTAAAGCGTTATTTTTGAAAAACCTGAAATCACCCTTTTTTTTATAACTTTGCAAGCCCTCAAGGGATTATGAATACCCTTTATATGTTTTTCTTAACACAGCGTGGGCATCCGGTGGAAGAAGAGAAAGAAGTATAGGAAAGATGTGTGGCGCGAAGTTCTGAGACTAAAGCTGGTTGATGTCTCAGATGTATCTCCAGGGATGGCGGCTGAACTAATGCGGAGAGAATTACCGTGTCTTATTTATTTATGTCCCTTATAATTCGCATTATTTTATTTATTTCGTTGTCATATTTTATGGGTATGCTAGTTTACTCAATCACATGTTGTTAGTGTTATGCCTAAACAGCATGTAATGATCAATGCAGGACAATTTTTAGAATTTGTTTTTAATGGAATATAAGAAGACATAGACAACTGCAGGAATCGAACCTGCAACCACTAGGTTGACAGGCGAGCACACAACTATCGCGCCATGGCCACCCTGGTAAGCAAATTTTGTGTTTTTTTGAAACCTAGGGCCAACCTCAACTCGCCCTGAAGTAGATCTAGATGGTTACCTAAGTCAAGTTGAGGTTAATCAATAAACAGTCAAAATCACATGAGATCTGATGTAGGATGAGCTATATTGAGAAAAATATGGAATATTCATCATCGATGTTAATAATTATCTAATCGAAAACATCGTTGCTTTTGATAAGTTTCCTTTATTCTTCCTTCAATGTCGATATTGAACCATCGATTTTTTGTTTTAACACCGATATTTCGTAAACATAGATGAACATCCCTTATCCATAATCTGCAGTATTTCTTTTATTTGGTTTGCAATTTGTTAATTTTAAAATGGAAATTATAAGAATATTCAAATTCATTTTCGGCCACCGACATGCACTATAGAAACCATTTAAGTTGTGGATTGTACATAGGGCCAAAGCATATGCACCAAGAACTTAAATTTAACATATTTTAAGTTCTAATTATTAAATGACATAACTTGGTTTTCTGCAATACAATATGAATCGCCCTCATTTTTTTTTGTTGTTGTGGGAATGTCAAAAAAACCTGGGCCGACCCTGGGTAAAGTTCAACGAACGAACCTAATGATATGAAAATGTAGTGATGAGCGATGTTTATCAATCTTGAAAAAAACATCGATGTTAAACGAAAAAAAATATCGATGTTTTAACATCAATGTTGAAGCATGTTAAACATGGCAGCATCGATATTAAGATTCAAAACATTGACTTAAAAAAAGTCTTTCGTCAATGACCTCATGCTTATAAAGGTTAGACCGCACTCAACGGAAATGCACTTCAGCGGAACTACGCTTCACAAATATTTATATGAAATTGTATGAAATTCAATTAAGGTTTAGTGCGATATATATAGCTCGTGTACATGAAAAGGAAAAAGAAAATTATGATAAAATACATTGCTACAATTTTCAAAACAATGAAGGTATTTTGAATCTATTCTAGGTATATCGAATTTTTAATCAATTATTGAAGGTGTTTTTATTTTTCAAAAAATGCATTTAAAAACTTCGAAGTTAGGAAGCATCGATATTTCTGATTCTATAATTTCTGGTATCTGGTATCGATGCTTTTTCATTTTAATTGAAAAACTTCTTGTGCCTTCATCGTGTATTGAACCATGACCAGCTGCTTAGAAGCCAACGCACAAAAAGTTTTTCAATTAAAATGGAAAAGTAGACCAGCACCACTAGAGCAAAGGAATTTGATGATCGACCTTGACAAGTCGTGAAATACAGGGTGGCCCACGAATCGTGCTACAAAAATAAAACGTAATAACATTTTTCAGTGTGAGTAATCGATTTTTTTTTATTTTATAGACTACTATTTAGATTTATCAAAATGAATGCTTTGGATACTGAAAATAGGATTTGAATAGTGCAGCGATACCATTCTTTGCAGTCCGTCATTTCCGTCCAAAGGGAATTTAGGCTGGAGTTTGGCGGTACTCCCCCGAGTAGATGGACCATTATGCCCATCAGACGAAACTGCACCCAGAACGAGTCACTGTGTGGTGCGCAGTTTCGTCAAGGTGTATTGTCGGGCCATACTTCTTAGAAGAAAACGGTGTAACACAAACTATCAATGGGGACCGTTATTTAAAGATGTTGAACGAGTTTTTTTACCCACAACTTCGCCGAAGACGTATCCCTTTCAGCAGGATTTGGTTTCAACAAGATGGGAGCTCCAGCGAAAATTCCCAAACTAATTGATATCCAGAAACTGCACTTTCCGCTGGCCCCCAAGGTCACCTGACCTGACTGCACCAGACTTATTTTTATGGGGTTATGTCAAGCAGTAAGTGTGCAAAACGAAACCCAGGAATTTGACTGAATTGAAGCAGTCCATTAAGACAATAATTTAGGCGATCCCAATTTCAACCCTTCAGGCCGCAATGAACAATTTTCTGATCAGGTGCCGCATATGCGTGGATGTCATTTGCGGTCTATCATCTTTAAAAACCATTAGTTATTTCCAATAAAATTTGATTTTTAATCCAATAAAAAAAATAGTGAAATACATCGATTAAAATAAAAGTTATTTAAATTTCGTATTGTAGCACGATTCGTGGGTCGCCCTGTAGCTATAATTCCAGCCTAAAATAATATGAGAAAAATTTGGTGGTAGCACACTCAAGTTGTTGTTGGTCATTCAAAATTATTAAATAATACAAAAAAGTGGTTTAAAAGCAAGTATGTAATCATACAAAAATTGAATATAAATGTTATTTTGAGTTTTTCCAAAAATTTGCGAAAAATATATGGAACAGCTGACTACAAACTTTATTTGATATGAGTTTTGTTTTGATTTTTAACTGCTTTCAGCCAATCTATTTGAATCGTTCACAACTATATTCGGATAGTTTAGCATCCGAGATAAATTACGTATTAAACAATTGAACGTGATCAGTGACTGAAAACAAAGCCTTCGAGATGACATGAAAGTCATCAAGAAGCAATCTTAAGTTAACTCGAGAATCAAAAGATCACAAGAGACTCGAGATAAATATCACAAATCAATAGGCAGCAACATTTTGCTTTTACTTTTATCCAATTCTTATTATTAGCCCAAAAAACAGGGCTAATAATAATCAGCATTTTTTAAAAATTCTTTTCTTGTTGATAATGCAAATATAAAACAAATGGTTTTAACGTTAATCTTTTTCGTCTTACAGAATAAGTTACCTGTTCTTTTCTTTTCTAGAACAATTCACTGAATATCAAATCAGAGAAGAAGAAAATAAATTTCTTCACAGAATAGCAAAAAGTTGTACTTTTCTGTCAGAACACCGAACATATCGTCGAACATGGCTATGCCCTGCAGTGTGAGTAGATGGGACTAGTAATGTTTTTTAGAGGTATAGAAGTTTAGGTTGGCAGCACTGTTTCCATTGACATCCATTTATAAGATCGTGCGATAACACTGATATACTATTTCTGTGGGGTATGTGAAGTCGCTATATACTACGTTTCCACCGACCACTAAACTGAGATTTAAGTAGATTTAACTAAATCTCCTACAAATCTCCAGAATTTACCATACACATTTTAATCTTCTCAGATGAAGATTTAAAATAAATCTCATTTAAATCTTCAATCGAACTACCCTACTTCCATATCGAAATGAACACATTCATCGGGAAAGTGAATTTTTCTCTTCGGTTGACACAGATGAAGCTGCCTGTCTCACTTCTACATCATAAGAGAAAATGAAAAGATATATGCATTTTGAACAGTGCTGTCAAAATTAATCTACTTTTGGAGTGGTGGAACCACTTTTTGAGATTAGTAAATCTACAAGAGATTAAAGTTCGGTGGAAACGTAGTAATAGTGTACTAGAGGCGATTGACGACCTGGAAATCATTTTTCACCGCATTATTTCCAATATACGACCCCAAATGCTGCAAAGAGCCAGAGATGAGTAATACCAATACCCCTTTCAGACAGGGAAACCAGTTGCTGGAGATTTTTTTGACGTTTTAATTTAATTGTCTTGTAGCTTTCACACGAAAAAACTGGCACCAAGAAACTGAGGAGGAAACTGCGAAGATTTTGTTGGGCTAATTGGAATGAAAAGCAAAACGTCGAAAAAATCTCTTCGTTGATCTCAAATCGTTGACCGGGGAGATTTTTTCATTCCCCTTACTTCTTGCCCTTCTCACATACAAACTCCCAGTTGCCGGCTACTCAGTTTCCTTATGTGAAAGGGGACCAAGAAACGAATTATTGGCCTACAAGACGAAAATTAATTTTAGGTGTAAATGTGTGTATAAAAATTGACTTAAGCTTAGCGGACTGGAAATATGTAAATTTGTATTAGATTTCTGCTAGCTAAGCTGTTTGTTTTGTGGGTTCCATTCAAACTGATGCAAGTAAAGTAATCTCCAGTAGTTGCTATACCCAAAGGAACACCGCTAATGGCTTCCCAATCTAATTTTATGATCTTCTTGACCCAATTTACAAATTCAGTTTTAAAAGAAACTTTAGCTTACCAGGTATATAAGGCTTTTGATTACACGACGACGAAGATGATATTCGATTGCATTGATTATGATGGTTTACTTCACTATGTGGCGTGCTGTTATGATTCGGCACTTCAGTACTTTCAGCTGTGCTAAGAAGGATCATTTCGCGATCCTCAATATACATTTCGCTGCCATCGTCTAGCACTTGACGATAGAGTTGTGGCCATTTAGCCAGTCCTGAGAGAATGAAGGCCTCTACAGCGCAAACATAACCTATGATCTATAAAATAAAAATAATTTAATTTAAAAAAAATCATAAAATTTAGAAATAAGAACAAAAAAATCGAAATATACCGCAGACGCAAACAGAGTTTCCTTTGTGTGTTTCGGCACCCATGAAAATTCCTCGGCAAAAATGACCATGTGAAGTAAAAGGCTCGAACCCAAAATGTAAAATAAACCAATACTCAGGTACATCCAAGTGTTCTGCAAGAAATAATGATCAGATTTCTACAAACTAACACAATACTCAACACACCACCACAGGTTGTAAACTTACCACTTTAGTCCAATTGAATGGAAACATCAGTGCTATGTGCGAAATATCGAGAAACAACATTACACAGGTTATTAGGAGGGAAAACACTGCACAGAAAATCATTAATCTTAAGCGTCCTATGAGTGGCAGTAGAAAAAGACCAACTTGAACGGTGCCAGCTGAGCATTCGCATGCAAGGCAAGCGGCAGATGATAACTAATAAAGAGAATATCAAATAAGGAAGAAAAAAATATATTATTATAACTATTAATTATAAAAAAGAAAAAGATACAATAATTATCACAAACTAACCACCAAAAGAAATCGTACAATCCCTGTAGGCGTTTTTAAATGTTGAGAATCACAGTGCAATACAACTCCCCAAGCCAGTGGCGATTGATCATCGCTCTGTCTGTAGTTGGCGTGCGAGTCCCACGATGTGCAAGTTCCAAGTGGTGACTCCAAGGATAATGATAATTCTCCGGCTCTGCTGCCAGCTATTTCAAAATCCTGCACGTCGTCCAGCTGACAGCAGACCGGCTCTAAATCACGTATTTCGTCCAGCAGGAATTCTATCTCATCCGTACCATATAAATCAGATTCAGATGGCGTTTGAAGTTGGGGTTGTTGCATTTCCCGCTGCGGGGGCTGTCCCACATCACCGGATTTTATGAACAATTATTTGATAAATCCAAATAAATGATTGTGTTGATACTGAAATAGAAAATTGAAAGTCTATTAAATCATTTATAATGAATTTCGAAGATTTATTAAATCAATATCTGCGTAAAAGTTGAAAAAAACTTTCCTTAATTAGAATGTCATTTATCATTAACATTATGGGAAATGACCTAACTAATATACTTCGGGATTATATATCTACCTGCCTGTAAAAGTTCTGAGAAACCAGTGAAAAATAAAAGTGTGAGTTCTTACATATGTAATACGTGTACACGCGCTAGAAGTAAAACTTATTTTTAATTATCGGAACTTACCACACAGAGCACTTCATTTTAAACTCAGAACCACTGTAATAATCCAAATTAAGTAAGTGGTTTTGAAATGGACCGTTTTGTATATCAAAATGTCAAATCCTGGCACTACATCCATTTAACAGCTTCAAACTCGGGCGATTTTCGACCCCCCTCTAACTTCAGGACCAATAACGTCAGAAAGTTCACAGTATTTGCTAAGCCTACCAGGCTTAGGCAACTCACCAAATTTCCATTTTTAGCATCAGCGGTTGCTGAGATAAAAGACTGCAGAAATTGCAAGAACCTTCACTGACTGACTGACTGACTCACTCACTCACTGGTAGATTTTCAAAATTATAGAGCACTTTCCGACATCGTAGAATCTTGCAATTTCGCACAAAGGTAGGCCTGGTGTTGTGTATACAATTTTTTTTTCCCGTGGGAAAAACGCGTGATCATAGGAGTGTGAGATTCATACTGCACTAAAAACACCTCATCCTCCCGATTGCAACTAAGTTGAAACTTATCTAGTTATCTAGCAATTTATTTTTTAACGAATTTAGTTAACTGTTGCAGGTAACTATCCGGTGATAGTTCCTGCTTATACCGCGATTTTAAAGCGGATTCTCGTTTAGTGCACCAGATCGGAAGGCTTTGTCCTTCGCAGGCGGCGTACTAAATTCGTCTCATCGATAATTTCGATTATAGTACTATTGCAGTGTTGTAATAGCCGTTTTCTATGATTTCGGGCTAAATTTTTTATTTCAGCACGAACCGTGGGAATCCCGAGATCTCTGTGGAGATCTAATGTACCAAGGTGCGCTTACAAATGATCTTAGGAGTTTATTTTCAAATGTTTGTAAGGTATTTAAATTAGAATCTCGCGTACAACCCCAGAGTTCTATACCGTAAGTCCAGACAGGCTTAAGCACCTGCCTGTACAAAATTAGCTTATTTTCGATACTGAGCTTAGAGTGTTTCCAGAGCAACCAGTACATACATATCTCTGAGTTTATTATTTAACTCTTCGCATTTGTTTTTAACATGCGGTTTCCATTTTAATTTCGCGTCTAGAGTCATTCCGAGATATTTTGCTTCGTTGGCAAACGGAACTTGAACCGTATTAACAAATACCGGTAATCTATTAATTTTTTTATACGTAAGATCTACATGAACTGATTTTACTTCGTTAAGCGATATCCGCAATGTTTTTGTCCAATCATTGACATTATTCAGAGCTTTTTGTAATTTTGTCGTAGAATCATTTATCGGTTGGCCCACTGCTAGTATTGCAGTGTCGTCAGCAAACGCATCACGTGTAAATAATAGGTACAATATTGGACCTAAAACACTTCCCTGTGGTACCCCACCCACTATTTCTTTGAGATCCGAGTAATCGTTTCCATGTCTTACTCTAAAAAGTCTATTTTCTAGATATGTTTTTAGAAGCGTATAAAGTGCTTTAGGCAGAATTTGTCTTAATTTAAAATCTAGGCCTTCGTGCCACACCTTATCAAAAGCTTACGACACGTCTAGGAAGATCGCCGAACAAATTTTCTTTTCTTCAAGAGTTTTCTCAATGACGTCAGTGATCCTATGCACTTGGTCAATTGTCGAATGCTTGCTTCTAAATCCGAACTGATGTTCAGGTATTAGGCGCTTTTCTTCTATTATTGGCTGCAGGCGCAGAAGTAATATTCTTTCAAAGACCTTAGACATTATGGGCAGAAGCGAAATAGGTCTATAAGATTTCTTATCATGTGATGGTTTTCCTGGTTTGAGAATCATTATAACTTCCGCAATCTTCCATTGGCTCGGAACGTACTTTAGACTTAGAGTGGCATTTATTATATAAAGAAGATTAATTAACCCTTTGCGAGGAAGCATTTTGAGAACTTCGGCCGTAATTAGGTCATATCCCGGAGCTTTCTTATACTTAAGCTTTCTTATTTCTCTACTCATTTCTTGTTATGCAGTTTTCGCTTGAGTTAGAACTTATATCTAAATTTTCGTTGAGTACCTACCCATCAAAAGGTATATAAATGAAAAACTTGGAGATTTAAGATTTTCAATTCAGTGAGTGGGCCCATTTTCATAGAATTGATATAAATTACTTAGATCACCTATCACTGTCGTATAGAATATGATGAAATTTGGTAGAACGGTAGAGCTTGATGTGTATACAAAGCGCAAAATTGAAAATCTAAGATTTTTCATTCGAAGTGTCTGCTTATTGTCATTTTGAAATTATACATTCATCTTGAAAATTCATGACTTTTCTGCAAAAGTAAAATGTTAACTAATATTTACACTGTCGGCTAATTTGTGAATATCTAATTTTGTTCAATAGATTTTTTGCCAAGGAACTACATTGTGAACAGTTCTCATCCAATACAATTTTTTTGTCTACAAAAGTGGTGTACTCAATTGAGTACCAAGTGTCCAAAACCGTGTTATTTTTTTTTTGTACCAAATATGTATCTACAACAGCTTTTATTTTAGGCGATACGCAAATCTCTTCAAGGCTGTTGATGAAAATGAAAGAAATGAAGGATATAGTGGTTATTCCACCGGATGTTGATATTCAAAAGGACGGGGAGGATTTATGTGAAGATGACTTGTTTGAGCACCCCATGAGCAGTAGATGTCAAAATCAACGCTGTATATGAAAGCAAAGGCGATATTCCACTTGCTTATCTAAGGAAAGAAAGCTCAGCCAGATGTGAATCTCATGTTAATGCTCCAAAATGGTCAAAGCATTTGGTTTATTTTACTGAAGTAGACGAAACTTTCCACTATTTGGAAAATTTATCCAAAGTAAAAGAAAAGATAGAATCGGAAAGCGAAGTTCAAATATTTGAACAGATTTTCGATGATGAGGTGATGAAATTGTTTGTTGGCATAATGCCTTTTTCGGGATATCACACATTACCTCAAGAGTCATTGCATTGGTGCTTAGAAGAAGACACAATGACCTTTGGTAACTAACTCCATGTCCCAGACTCTATTTAAAAAAAAATCAAACATCAATAAAGCTGATAAGATGGCGAAGGTTCGACCTTTGATGAAAATATTTGTTTTTTTTTTCATGACAAGCTTTCGATTTATGAGGCGACTGTCAAATAATTTGGCTATCATTCTGCAAAGTAGTATATCAGTGGAAAGCCTGTTCAATTTGTCTATACGGAGTGGATGCTTTACAGTAGTGAGGGATATTGCTATAACTTTGACTTTGACTGCTGTGCCAAAAATGTAAGTCCAAGCAATAAGTGTTTACCACTTGGAAGGAAATAGTAAAAAAGCCAAGTGATCACACCGTATTTTTTGACAATTATTTCACAAGCCATGATCTTACGGCTACTTTGCGCCAAAAAGATATTTCCCGTAAATGGTTACGGTTGGTGACAGTAGAAAAAAAGAAATGTGGTAAATTCTTGGCCAATTCATTGTTAACAAAGCAAAACAAATCTCAATCTACTTTCATTTGTCAGGACCATAGCATATACTTACATATATACATTCAGGTCCGTCAACAAAAGCACCAGATAATACAAATTTGCCAAGCACTTTGATTCACATTGAAGGGGGATTTTTCCCCGAAACAAAATTAAAATCAACTAATATTCCGGATATGTCACAGCAGAGTTCAATGGATATGTGACATATATTGTAGTGTGTTTATGTGCACATAGTGTATGCACGGGTCAAGTGACGAATACCACTCGTCACTTGATACGTCGCGAAGCGACATTGTGCACATCAGCACACCATAATCTTCCCACGATATGCAATGAACAACGTGCATTGCATATCGTGTTTATATTATTCTTTTTTCGCATTTGATATTATTCTTTTGCTGACTCCACAAATGTGTGAATATGGAGTCAGCATAGTTTTAAGTATGAACACATTATAACAAATAAAATTCATTATTATTAAATCATCTCTCCGACAATACACAAGTCTTTTTTCTTTTATATTAAAAAACATATTACATGGCGACCGTGACAGTGATTCTGTCCATATTAAAAATAAGTTTTTTTTTTTTTCTGTTGTTGTTGTTTTATTAACTTAATTCAATCCAAAAATGTCTTTATTTTAAATTATTAAAAAAAAAAAAAAAAAAAAAAACATAAAACACATCGGAACATTGTGCGTTTTAAAAATATCAAGCCGGCAAATCGCTTGTCCAATTATTTGTGAAGTGCGCATTTTGATTACAAATAAAAAGAGGATAGAAAATACCCTTTCATCCACCACCACGACGAACATGTTTGCCTCCTAAAATCAGTTGAAAAGTAAATAATGATATGATGTGCTCGGAAAGCGTAAAAGTGATACGAACATGTTTGCCTTTCATCTACCACAACCAACACCTCGTATTTCTTCATCATTTTTAATTGGGAACGAACAAAACTTCCTTTTACGACAAAATAACTCGTGATATACATTCATTAGAAAGTGATCATTCGGAAGTTGACAGACCACTATCGCCATCTGTGTGGACCTCCGACCTCAGCTAAACTCAGAAAACGAAACAACAATAATCTTCAAATCATAGCTGCCCAGCAATCAAATGATGATGATCAAATCAATCCAGCCCAGCAATGGTAATATATTTTTTATAATTCATCGTGAAAAAAAATGTGTGTTAATTGTTATATATGAAGCTTAAATCTATTGAACTAATCTGTTTATTGTAAATATATTGAACTAATCTGTTTATTGTACAAAACATCGAAAATCCAATATTTAATTACTTCTAAAAGAAATTTGATGCATTCTTCTGCCGTTCTGTTTTTTTTTTTAAACAAAATATAGTCAATCGTCTCAAATACTCTTTGCAAGTCTAGAATAATTGTAACAAAGATTATATGGAATCTTTGCTCGGTATTGCTTCTTCTGTTTAAAGTCATTGAGGTTTAAGCATTAATTTAAAATGGGAGGTAAAACCTCCAAAGTAAAGGATAGCACAGCAAATGTGTTAAATGTTGTTGACGTGATGGATACAACCCCACACTTAGAAACACAAACTATGCTCATTTCTTTATTGGTTGTCCTCACGGCAGTAAACTTAATTCTTAAATTTTATCTGTTGTATAAGCGTACACTTAAAAAACGCTACATAAGCCGAGCAAACGACTTAGATAAAATTTAAAATGGAATGGAAAATATTAGCAATAAAAATAAACGGTTTTAAAGACAATTTCCAAAAATCTTACAAATGTATTAACAAAAATACAACAATAAGAGTAGATACATTAAAAAACCATATTAAAACACTAATATCCCATTACAATAGTATTGTCAATGTTTTCAACGCATACAAAAACGAATTGACAGCTGATCATGAAAAAGATTGTAGGAAGCTTTTAAAAACACTTAACACTAAGTTAAAAAATATTAGCATTAAATGGGAAATTGAAATACATATCCCAGATGAATTAGAGCTTCACGCTGAGTTTAATGAAAATCAAATAGAAAGTTTAGACGAATCAAAACCAGTAGTAAATACAGAATCTGACAGTGAAATTGAAACACTGGATGAATTCCCACAACCAATTATAAAAATCAAGGAAAAAATGGCCCAAACTTTAGTAGAATTTCTTAAACTTGCCTCATCACTCTTACCTGAGTTTGATGGAAAGGCAGAAAATTTACAAAGCTTCAAAGATGCCCTTCTCCTTATTGATTCCTTAAAAGGAGCACACGAAGTATCAGCAATTAGTCTCATAAAGACCAAACTAAAGGGACATGCTAGAAATCTAATAAGTAATGAACAAACGATAGTTGAAATAGTTGAAAAACTAAATGCAAAAGTAAAAGGAGATTCAGTAGATGTAATTTCTGCGAAATTACTAAATCTACAACAAAAAAATAAGACAGCAAATCAATATGTCCAAGAAATAGAAAAATTGACGAAGTGTTTAGAAGGAGCCTATATCAACGATGGTTTAGCTTCTGATTTAGCTGCTAAATACAGCACAACGCTCGCTGTCAAGGCTATGACACAAAATTGTTCTATTGATAAGGTAAAACTTATAATGCAGGCTGGCACATTCAGCGATATGAATGAGGCCATGTCCAAATTCGTTAATAGTTGCACAGATGCAACCGGACATTCTAATACTGTTTTGTTTTACAAGCAAACCAATAATAGAGGCTATCGTGGAAATTACCACGGAAGAGGTAATCATCACAATAATCGCTACCGCAATAACCAAAACAATTACAGGGGAAATGGCCGATCTAGAGGCAACTTTAGAGGCCGTGGTAACTCGTACCGTGGCCATAATAATAATAACGAACACAATAATGTTCGAATTACTCAAAGTAACTCGGAAAACTGCCAAGACCCTTTAGGAAACAATTTATAAATACAAAGGTCCATGCTATCAATTTTAATCTCAATATTTTCGTGTCATTTATAAATGTATTTACTAAACATAAACTCACATTCCTAATAGACACAGGTGCAGATATTTCACTTCTAAAAGAAGATTCTGATTTTTACCAAGACGTCCAAAATGACAAGATTATAAGTATCCAAGGAATAGGCCAGGGAATAGTAAAATCCCAAGGTCTAGCCCCAATAGAGCTTCAAACAGATAAATACATCATCCCACACAATTTCCATATAGTAAATTCAAATTTTACAATACCATGTGATGGAATCATAGGTATGGATTTTATAAAACAATTTAACTGCAAATTAGACTTCAAACCAACTGAAGATTGGTTTATAATCAGACCCAATAATTTAAATTTTCCGATTTATGTTCCAATAACATATAGTTGTGGTAATAATTCACTACTTCTACCAGCAAGATCACAAGTAATAAGAAAAATTGAAATAAAAACAACAGAAGACCTCATTTTTATTCCCAACCAAGAAATAAAACATGGCATTTATGTTGCAAATGCAATAGCAACATCACAATTTGCATTAGTTCGTCTATTAAATACAACCGATACTAACCAACTGGCCAGTTTAAATAACTTAAAATATGAACCACTCTCAAACTATGATGTGGTCCACACTAATCGAAATATTAGAACAGAATCAGTCATAAATCAACTAAAGAAAAATTTTCCGCCCCAATTCAAAAAACAATTAACAGAAGTATGCACCGAATATAGTGATGTATTTGGATTGGAAACCGAATCCATAACCACAAATAATTTTTATAAGCAAAACTTGAGATTGAAAGATAGCGAACCAGTATATATAAAGAACTACCGAAGTCCTCATAGTCATGTTGAAGAAATTCAAAAACAAGTTAAAAAATTGATACACGACAAAATAATCGAACCGTCTGTATCTGAATATAATAGCCCGCTTTTACTAGTCCCCAAGAAAGCCCTACCGGGTTCCGAAGAAAAAAAATGGCGATTAGTAATCGACTATCGTCAATTGAATAAAAAACTTTTATCTGATAAATTTCCACTCCCAAGAATTGATGACATCCTTGATCAATTGGGTCGAGCAAAATATTTTTCATGCCTCGATTTAATGTCAGGTTTTCATCAAATCGAACTAGAAGAAAGTTCCAGAAATTTAACGTCTTTTTCAACGAGCAATGGCTCATATCGTTTTACGCGACTACCTTTTGGTTTAAAAATAGCGCCAAATTCATTCCAGAGAATGATGACCATAGCATTCTCTGGACTTGAACCTTCACAAGCATTTCTCTACATGGACGACCTTATGGTTATAGGCTGTTCCGAAAAACATATGCTTAAAAATCTAGCAAATGTTTTTAACATATGTAGAAAATACAATTTAAAATTGCATCCACAAAAATGTTCATTTTTTATTCATGAAGTGACTTTTCTGGGTCATAAATGCACAGATAAAGGAGTATTGCCAGATGACAAAAAATATGACTTCATCAAAAATTATCCAGTCCCACACGACGTGGATAGCGCTAGACGATTCGTTGCATTCTGCAACTATTACAGACGATTTATTAAAAACTTCGCCGACTATTCACGGCACATAACGAGGTTATGTAAAAAGAATATTCCTTTTGTGTGGACAGATGATTGCCAAAAAGCATTTCAATATTTGAAAAATAAATTAGTTGAACCAACCCTATTACAATACCCAGATTTTAAAAAAGAATTTTGCATAATAACTGATGCAAGTAAACAAGCATGTGGAGCGGTTCTAACCCAAAACCATAACGGAATTCAACTCCCAATAGCTTATGCATCACGTTCATTCACAAAAGGTGAAAGCAATAAAAGCACAACAGAACAAGAGCTCACAGCCATTCACTGGGCAATAACACATTTTCGACCATATATATATGGCAAACACTTCATAGTTAAAACAGATCACAGACCACTCACGTATTTATTCTCCATGACAAACCCCAGCTCAAAGTTAACACGCATGAGGCTAGAATTAGAAGAGTATGACTTCACGGTTGAATACCTAAAGGGAAAAGACAATTTCGTGGCAGATGCCCTGTCTAGGATAACAATATCCGAGCTCAAAGACTTACAAGCTAAAGTCCTGAAAGTCACTACCAGGCACCAAAGTAAACAGAAAAAATCCTGCGCAGGAGAAAAACAAGTAGATTTGCATAAGCAATCTCTTGACATTGCTTCTAAGCCCAAAGTATTTGAAGTCATTTTTAATGACGAAGTACGAAAAGTAGTGACCTTGCGAATAACAGATTCCTTATGTTTATTTAAACGTGGGAACAAAATTATAGCAAGAATTGTAGTTAGAGATTTATATACCAATGGAACTCTCGATTTAGGTCAGTTCTTCCAAAGGCTCGAAAAAGAAGCCGGTATATTAAAAATCAAAAAACTAAAAGTGGCACCGTGCGAAAAGATATTTGAATTAATTTCAATTGAATCTTTCAAAAATATGGGCAACAAAATATTAAAATCATTACGAGTAGCGCTACTCAAGCCGGTGACCCAAATAAAAAATGAAAAAGATCAAGAAGCAATACTGTTTACGTACCATGACGATCCAATAACAGGAGGTCATACAGGAATAACTAAAACGCTAGCAAAAATAAAAAGACACTTTTATTGGAAAAATATGACTCGTCATATTAAAGAACACATAAAAAGATGCCACAAATGCCTGACGTTGAAAACAACTAAACATACGAAAACACCACTGATAAAAACAGATACACCCACATATGCTTTTGACAAGGTAATAGTTGATACAATTGGTCCTTTACCTCGATCAGAGAATGGAAACGAGTATGCAGTCACTTTAATTTGTGACCTTACAAAATATTTAGTAGCCATTCCAGTTGCAAATAAAAACGCAAAAACGATTGCAAAAGCAATATTTGAATCTTTTATTCTGAAGTACGGTCCAATGAAGACGTTCATTACGGACATGGGAACAGAATACAAAAATTCTATTATAAACGACTTGTGCAAATATTTAAAAGTAGACAATATAACGTCTACAGCACATCACCACCAAACCGTTGGAACAGTAGAAAGGAGCCATAGAACTTTTAACGAATATATTCGTTCCTATATATCCGTTGACAAAACAGATTGGGATGTTTGGCTTCCATTCTTCGTTTACTGTTTCAACACGACACCATCTATGGCACATAATTATTGTCCATACGAACTTGTTTATGGTAAGCAAAGTAACTTACCAATAGAATTTAATTCAATAGATAGGATAGATCCTATATATAACGTAGATGACTATGCTAAGGAAGTAAAATTTAGATTAGAAACGGCATATAAGAGAGCTAAAATACTATTAGAAGTAAATAAAGCTAAAAATAAAGATTATTACGATAAAAAAATAGTTAGTCTCGATTTAAAGTTAGGAGATAAAGTTATGCTAAGAAACGAATCAGGTCATAAGTTGGATCCCGTTTATTTAGGCCCCTTCGAGGTCGTAGAAATTAAAAACAATAATAATATAATTATAAAAACAAATAAAAACAAAAAGCAGAAAGTACATAAGAATAGATTAAAAATATATAATACTTAAGAATTTTAATGAAATAGAAACAACAAATTTGTTTTTTTTTAATAATGTTTAATATTTGTTCTCCTTCACTCAAATTTTTATTAAACATACATTTTTCGAGTTTTTTTTTATCAATATATGTACAAAAAAAAAAAAAAAAGATAATTTCTGTAAGCAAAAAAAAAAAAAAATAATAAGAAAAATAAAATAAATAAATAATAAATCAAATATTACTGACAAAAAAAAATGATGTAATAATTAAAATATATGAAATAAAAATATATTAATTTTTAATTTGTTAATCATTAAAATTTATGTACAATTAAATAACTCCATGTAATTACGTTATTTCCTAAAAGAAGGGAGGTGTAGTGTGTTTATGTGCACATAGTGTATGCACGGGTCAAGTGACGAATACCACTCGTCACTTGATACGTCGCGAAGCGACATTGTGCACATCAGCACACCATAATCTTCCCACGATATGCAATGAACAACGTGCATTGCATATCGTGTTTATATTATTCTTTTTTCGCATTTGATATTATTCTTTTGCTGACTCCACAAATGTGTGAATATGGAGTCAGCATAGTTTTAAGTATGAACACATTATAACAAATAAAATTCATTATTATTAAATCATCTCTCCGACAATACACAAGTCTTTTTTCTTTTATATTAAAAAACATATTACAATATGCTGTTAACTAATATTTGCATCGAAAATTGTGTTGCAAAATATTTCCTTACTAGGTAATGTATGTACCCATATCTGGCCAGTGTACTCGTTTAAATACACCCCTCTACCTACCAAACTTCCAAAAAATGTTTTTTAAAAAATTGTATTTTTAGTCATAAGTATAACTCATTAAACAAGATCTTAAGGGTTTTTCATTTATATTTATTTCTAAGTTGCTTGCTGTTTAATGGGTGAATCCTCCAAATTAATTGTATAAACATTAATTGTATAAACATTGAAATCGCTTCGGGTTACAAAAGAGAAAAAAACTTGAATGAAAAAACAATTTTCGAGTCACTTGTCAGCTAATACCGTTACTGGTTTCACAGAAACGAATATTCAACAATACCATGATTTAAAAAATCAATCTGAAATCGCACACCATTCGCGACGAATAAAATCAAATTTCCGATCAAAATCTGAAATAACCAAAAAAAAAACGTAACAAGTCAGTCGTAAAAAGTAGTAAGATCTAAAAGTACGCACAATTTTTTCATGAATTTTAATACTGACTAAATGTTGGTGGGTTTACTTGGAAAGCTCTTAAAACCTTTTGAATTTGGCATAATAAAAAAGAAAACCTGGCAAATAAGCACACAAAAATTTAGTCAGTATTGAAATTCATGAAATAAGAACTTGCTCTACTTTAAGATCTCACTACTTTTTACGGCTGATTTATTACATAAAGGTTTTTGTATAGAAGAACTTGGCACTTTTATTAACATTTATGTTTTTGGTCTGATAACTTACAAGAATTCGTATGATTTTCTTTTGAAATTCTTGTAACTCTTATACACAAAACGGTGACATTTTAAAACTATTTACTTTAAATTGCTGATTGAAGTACTTGGGAGGTTTTAATTAAGTGGTATACTAATTTTTTTTAAGAACCATTTCTAATTCAAATAAAATTTTCTCAAATTCGAATATACCGTGCATATTTTGTGGCTGTTAAAACGTAATTTAACTAGTCCGATTAAATAATTCTAATGGCTAATAATAATAATGACATGCTGTATTATGTACATGTTCGTCATAGTTTGACACTAATTTAAAAAGAACGACGAGATTTGGTCACACTCATACCTAGATGTCATACATCAATTCTCACGTCACAAGAATTCTTTCAAATACATGGCAATGCTTTTTCGGAGTCAGAATTCCTGGTATATGGCAATGCTATGATCTACGTTTGTCAACAAGATAGTTTTGTTTATTTTGTGTTTTCTTTTATTTTAGGAAAATTTGTTTGTTAATTTTAAGTAATGAGATTGTTGTAAGTAAATAAATTAAATAAAATTGTAAAAAAGAGGTTTGTGGTGTTTAATATTTGCAAATGAAAAATGCAAGTTGCATTTCGTTCATTAATAAAAATATGTGCTTAAGGCCCGTTTGCTGATACAAAACTTAAGCATTTAAGTTTTACTTAAGCACTTATGTGACAGTTTTCGCAGAGGAAATAGTAGCCCATAACCCTTTTAAGTTGAACATAAATATTTGTGATTCGTATAAGGAAACGGGCCTTAATGTTGTGCCGGTAATTCTTTTTGACTCCTTTGCAAAAAAAAAAAAACATTCTTTTTCGGTAAACCAATTTTTGTTTTAGAGAGCTAAAGCAAATTCTGTCGCTAAAAATTCTGTTAGTTTTTGACAGAAAACCAGTCAGTTTGGCAGATCAATAGAAAATTTTTACGCCAACAAACGTCGGAAAACAAATTTTTTTCAATAATTTTTTTTATTAAAAAAAATCAAGTCTATTTTCAATTTCTTTTTTTTAATTTTTAATTAAAAAGTATACTTTGAGATTGCTTGTTGAGAAGAGAAGTTCATTACTTTCTGGATTTTTAAAAAATATTGCCATCGTATACGAAAACAAACGTAATTGTTTTGTTGGACTAAAGGCCGTTAAAAGCTATTTTAAATCAATAATTCAACAAGTCTAAATATTATAGTGCTAAGTCTTCTACTTGGCTGATGTATTTCAGTAGTATATGGAATTTGTATTATTATAAAAAAAACTTCTTATGTAATCCTTTATTATTTATTTAAAAAGATCTTGGAGTTATTTTTGAATCCAAACTTTATTAATTTTAATAAAGCAAGCTCCATTTTAGGTTTCATATATGGTTTTGATTTAAATACTTATATGTACATTAAAATCCCTTTGCGTTGCTTATATTGGGTCGATAAACTTTTAATATTTTATGTTTAAAAAACCCCTGAAGAAGTTGGGAAAATCCAACGAAACGTAGGGTAAACATATGAAGTAAAGTTATTTTATTTCCATACAGAAGAAAGTAAGCAAAATAGCCTGAAAAAATCTTTGAACATCAAGTCATAAAAATAATTGGTCGAGTTAATAAATAAAATTAACAAACTATTAGTTATGTACTAATGTTAATAATTAATATTTATTGTATATTACGTTTTTTATTTTGTGTTTTAAATATATTATTAATTAGTCTAATCTGAGTATTATAATAAACTCTAATTGATGAAAGTACACAAATAAAAATATAAGTAAATAAAAGTACTCATGAATGCAAAAAATCTAATACTCAATTAAAAAAATAACTAAAAAAATCATATAAAGCTGTTTTATTTACAAATCCTTGGCCTATCGTTACAGGTTCTTAAATTTTTTCTTTGTGCAATAGTGACCTACATATCTCACTTTAAAATCAGTTATAACGGTATTTTGAAGGATTATATAATTTAAAAAAAACCTTTTATTGTTTAAGTATATTTCTTATAGAAAATCAAATCTATGTTTATTAATTTTCAAACTACTAGAGTTTTAAAATAACCTGTTTAATAGGCAGATTTGATTTCACTCATACACGTAAAACGTTTTTTTTTGTCAAACATTAAATGGAAACTATTTGGTTATTAATTTATTGTGAAATTGTGCCAGTCCCTGCCAAAAAATTAAACTAAAAAATAAACAAATAATAGACGAAGAAGTTAATAATTTAAATTTTATAAATTTAGTGGAGTTTTTTATTGCTTTGTCTTCATCTTCCTCATCATCTGTCATCTGATGATGAAGATATGTTTTTTTTATTAGAAATGTGTGTGTCAGTCATTCAGCATTGGACGCGTTCGGTGCAATGCCGATAGCCTAGCAAAGGTACTTTAGTAGTGGGTTTGTTTTCGAACGCTGCAGGTAGCTTTCTCTATTAAGTCAGTTGTATTGCATACAAATCTGAAGTTTTGAATCAGCTGTTCCTCAAATTAATAATAGTGGCCTCGTTCGGTGGCGCAACCTAACCGATCCGGATTGCTTGGTGTTGTTGTAACGCCTAAGGAAAAAACGGCTGATGAACTAAACATATGTTGTCAAACACAAATCTCAAGCTACCCAAAAATTATTGGATTCGTTGAGATTCGTTTGGAAATGCGAGGAACAGCTGATTCAAAACTTCAGATGTGTATGCAATAGAACTGACATAACAAGAAAGCTACCTGAATCGTTCGAAAATAAATCCGCTGCAAAGGTATCTTGGATAGCCTATCGGCCGCGCACCGAACGAGGCCAGTTTTTAGGTAGCTTGAGATTTGTGTTTGGCAACATATGTTTAGTTCATCATCTGGTTTTTCCTTAAGCGTTACAACACAAAGTAATCCGGATTGCTTTAGGTATGCCACCGAACGCGGCCAATACAACAATTAAATTTGGACACAAAGTTTCATTGAAAATCTCCATTTTGAGAGGATAACTTTGAAATTTGAATGAAACTCGCTATAAGACACCGCCGCTGTCAAAATTGACACATCTGATTAATTTTGTAGGTACTGTAATTGTAGATTCTGTTCTTGTTTCATTAAGTTCTGATTAGTTATCTGACACATAAATATTGGTGCAGGGTGCTATATACATTTTATAAGTCTTTATGAACCTGCACCAATATAATATTTATATTTCAGATAACTAGGTTAGGTTAAACGGGATGTCGAAAATGTATTCTAGGAGGTCTGATTCTATTGTCCATGCTAGGCTGGGGCATTCGAAAGAAAATTGTTAGCAGCGCTCCTGCTCTGGTGAGTTCTGTTCTTTTCTTCCTACAGTGGTACATAAACTATGGATTCGGTTAGGTTTGATTGGGATCAGGAATGATTGGGGTGGTCGTGGCGCGATAGTTGTGTGTTCGCCTGTCAACCTCGTGGTCACAGGTTTTTCCATTAAAAACCAAACCTAAAAATAAATGTCATACAATCAATCGCTGGTTAATTGATTACATGCTGTTTAGGCATAGAACTGACAATATGTGATTGAGTAAAACTAATATACCGATAAAATATGAAAGAGAATAAAAAAATTAATGCGAATTATAAGGGACATAGATAAATAAGACATGGAAATTTCTCCGCATTAGTTCAGCCGCCATTCCTTGAGCGCATGTGGATTATAAAAAAAATGAGGAAATAAATGTAGTTAATTCCTATTTTTAAGCATAATATTCAATCTAAATTGACAGCATCAAATCAATGTACCTATAGATTGAAATGCTCCAAGTGTAAATTTCTTAACGTCGATTGCTTTCTCCTGTTAAAAACTGTATTAAGTGATTTCTCAACATAGCCTTCATATAGGTACGTTGGGCCTTAGAGATTATACTATCTTTTAGCTTTTGGTGAATGCATGCGTCAATTAGCATTTTCAATGTTGTAAGTTGGAAGCTTATTAAAATGAAGTCCTTAGACTCAGTGGTGGTAGGGTGGGCTTGTTAGCCTTCGGGATGAAAACAACATTGACTTCCCTACAACCAGACATCCCCTGAAGATGTCAATTAAAATTGGAATGAACCATTATATCTTTTGAGATTATAGAAGCATAATTAGAATTATTGCATTATTGTTGAGAAGCAGTCAATGACCCAGAGAGCACACCTTACTTCTACTATCAACAATTTAATTTTCAAATGTTATAGATATGTTGGATAGCTAATAATTATTCAACTAAAGAGTTCCATTTTTGGCATTGGGTTCTGAACCAGCAGGCCTAAGATCAAATAACCAGAAAATCGTGAAAAAAACTAAAATTTCTGCCAAATAACAATAACTTTGTAAGAACACACTCATTCAAAACATTCAATAAATACTTTCATTTAAAAAAAAAAAAAATAAATAAAACTCAAATCGTAATGGTGAAATTTGTATGAAGTCCGCACAAACTTTATAAAACATGTATATCGACTTTAAATTAATTATCCCTGTTTTAACTGCATTTCAAAAAATCAGTACCCACATTTTTATTTCGAAATAAATATTCAAACCAATACTTTTCAATTCTGGCAATCAAATCATCCCTCAATAAAATACAAAAAGAACATCACCACAACCCTTTTTTTTCAATTCAAACCATAAGCTCCAGAGGCCAAGTCCTTGCCGCAAATAAATAACATAATGTGATTAATTTTTAGTAATCCCATTAATCTAAAGCATTTTGTATATAGCCTACGAAACAACCACCCAAAACACAATACCTTTTTCCTGGTTGAATTGATTTCGTCTTTCAATTCAGCTCAACTCAGCTACAGCTCTTCTACAGAGCAAAACAGCACCCTCAAATGAGAGGGAACGAGTACAGCAATTCCCATCTCTGTATAGGGTCAAGATGTTTACAATTAACACAACCTGAGCGAGTATTTGGTGTATGTGTGTGTGTGTGTACATATGTGTGCTTTATAAATCCCCATTTCAGCCCTCGCACTCTAAGCACACTCTGTTGCTAGTTCAACCCAGGATCAATTATTCGAATTTACATACAAAGCAGTAAAGATACTCCTTTGCTTCTTCCAATCTTTCTGCTAGCACCACTGCTAAGCTACTACCCATCATCATCGTCGCAAACTACCATTGCCATCCAATATATGCAAATTTATTGTCAACAGGGAGCATAACGTTGTAACCGCACCACCAACCAGCACTATACCAGCAGCAGCAGCAGTCAGTACGAGTAGCAGCAGTAACAGCAGCTATTGTGTGAATAGACACAAACAATCCATAGTGCATGAATATGAAAGATCCTTTACCACTCACATCCAAACACACACCCAGATATTGCCCACTCGTTTGATTATAAATTAAAAATAGTGCAATTCAATTCATTGACCTAGTTCCCCAACTATACCCCCTACTGTCTACCCCTACTTCCACTTCCACTCCCACGCTGCAATGCTTGCTGCGATATGATGTAGTGATATAGTTTTTACTATTGCTAAGTCTGAAAAGGATAATTCATATAGACAACATAAACGAGTGAACACTATGTGTAGTACTTGGGCTGAAGAAATGCTAAAAATGCTACCACCACTATACACTACTGCTATAAACTCGGGACGGCCGGAAGTTTAGTGTTTCACTGGAGTAGACAGTGTGGCAATTATAAGTCGTCGATAGCCAGGAGAAGTATGAATCGTTTAATTCTTCTGACACATTCAACTTATACGAGTATTTAGATACATATAGGCGCGCTGGCAAAATGAATTTAAGTAGAAAGTAAGGGTGCACATAAGGGTCGCATAGTGTGCACCTTGGATTGTGGGTTAAGATAATGTAAGCAGTGTCCACGTCTTTGAAGTTATAGAAGTGGAAAAACGAAAAACCCCGCCGATTTCAAACGTGAATCTGAATATAATTTTATTTGAACTGGAAGTTGTAAGTTTTTATGTATTTCTTGTTTCTTGGCAAAGAAGGATGTACATACATACACCTACTCGTATGTAGGTATGTACCTTAAAAGAGAAAAGTAAATGATTGCAGTATATATTCCTCGATACATGAAAAAGGAGTTTTTGCAATTTTTTGTTGTTGGCTTTTTTTTTTTTTTTTTTTTTGTTCATCCTTATCGTCATCCGAAGGATCCTGAAAGCCCCGACAACGCGAGTATTCAACTGGGATTTCTATAGTTCTTTTGAAAAGTATGTATTTTCTTTTGGAAACCAGCCGACATGTGCATTTTCTGCTTTTTGTTTGAACAATTGAAAAATCTTCCGGGTATACCGATGCTGTATTATAATATTCAGTCTATGTGATGTAAGAGTATTTTTTTTTGTAGGAGTGTAGATACTTATAATCTGTGACATAGTTATACTTAAAAATGAACATTTTTATAGTGAAACATTAAATACATAGAAACAGGTACATCAAAAATATACTGCTGCTATTAATATATTAAAATCTCTAGAAGAGTACATTAATGTTATTGGAAGTTTAATTCTCGCTTGGAAAATATTTTAATATATTAATGTGCGGTGTTAGCAAAATTTCCAATTTTAATTTTAAGGTTGCCTGGTTTTTGTGACTCAAGCTTTATTTTAAATTTTGCTGTATGACAAATAATGGTTTCTTGTACAATAAAAAAAAACATATTAGCCGTGTTCTTTTGGCAAAAGTTATCAGCAGCAAAGCAGAATTTACACACAACACAAATACAAGAACCTGCTTTATAAAAGTAAAAGCAAAAGTCGGCCTTGGATAGATTTGTGACATTAATTCGAGTATCGAATGATATTATGTTGTTTAGTTGGTAGTTTCAATTACGGTTGCCACGTTGGTTATTAGGCGTGTTTTTTCTAAGTCCCGGGGAAATTGGACGAAAAAAACTATTTGTAGGATTAACAATTTGCATGTTAAATCCAACAACAACTAATCCCCGGGGTGCTTAGCTAAAACCCAAAGAATTCTCGGGGCTTAGCTATTGGAGAGGATAAAAACTGTGCTACCAAAAACTTTTTCTCTAAGTTATCGATAAAATGTATAAAAACTTCAAAACTGACAATTTGACATGTCACATAATTATCAATTTTGTTTGGTTTGGTTGAGCATTTGGTCTAAGTGTGTCAGTTGTTTTCCTGACGACCATGTCAACCTAACCTAACCTACCTTTTAATATACATTCCGCAACACAACAACAAATCAATTTTAACATTTTCCGCTTTTGTATTGCCTCTATGGTGTCGTAGATTTTTTCCACAGCGATTTTCTATTTTGCTTTTATTTTTATTATAGGTATATTAAAACTTAACTGTGAAATTATTATTAAATAAAAAACATTTCCTGAAGTTGTTATTAGTTCAATTAACAAGAATTGAATGAACAACAAAACAAAGGTTTCTCTGAGAATATTGTTTTCGGCTGCGTTTTGTTGTACACGGGAGCAACCCAATACAGATTCTCTGCTACATCCTTGGCATACTTCAATTTGGCTTCACGAGGATCTTGATCGTCGTTCACTCTTGCTCAGACCTATATTCCTAATGACATAAGAACTGAGCGTGCCGTCCGAATAAGCAACTCGCACGTCCACTAATATCATGTCACCATCAGTGACCGAGGAATGGAGACCACGAATGGGGTAGTTTTCAAGAGGTTGAATTCTATGTACCACTGTATTTGTGAAAATTAAATTAAAAGAAAATCACATCGGCTAAAAACAATTTCCAAAATACTTGACTTCAATTTTCAAATTATTTGATTCACATTTTCTTGTATAATAATAATTAACTTGGTTCTTTTTGTGTTATTTTAATAGAAAAGTAGTTTAAATTCAATAAATACATCGAAATTACACGAAACAAATCTACCCGATGATTTTTAGAAGGATGAGGATGAGGAAAACAGAGATGTTTGTTTTTTCCTTGCATTATAGCTGTTCTTCAAATGTCATCTTGCAAATTAATAGTGCTGCCAAGTTTTCACTAAGCGCGTTGGTCGTTTTTTTCAACCAATTCCCCCGGGGACTGCAAAAAACGCACCTATTTATGACCAAATTTGGTAATTTTGTTTTCACTTGGTCTCTTGGTCATTTTGTTCTTCATTTGGTCACTTTTTTTAAAGAAGAAATAAAAAAACTCGACTTATAATTTTCGTGTTCTCAAAAATCAAGCGAATCCATTGAAGATATTTTCTTTGGAAACAAAGCTGAGGAATTTCTTAAAAAGTCGAACCTCACAAGTTTTAACAAAAATGTAATTATTTAGAAGTTTTAAAACAACTGCTGCTAAGATTTGATCTCAAAACAATGATTTTATAAATTTGTCTATAATGACATCTAAAAGTATACTTCGGATTTCGAAGTTTCCATTTCGACGCTGAGTGATAGTTTTCCATATTAAGTTGAGGGCGATCCTGAAGATGCAGTAACGCAATGGAAATTGCTTAGATTTTGAGATAATAATCTAAACGATAAGATGGGCATATGCGAATTTTGGAAAAAAGTCAGTTACTTTAAAAGTGGGTTAAACGAGTATTGCTTTACAAATGCTCCCCGCTGTCTTCACTTTACTTTTCACACACAAAACAATTGCAATCGTTCTTCAAAGTATTTATTATTATATTATAACGTTTGCAAAACTGAAGTTTTTGTTAAAATTGTTAAAACACTATTAGGCCCGTTTGCTGATAAGAATCATAAATATTTATGTTCAACTTAAAACGCTTAAGAGCTACTTTTTCCTCTGCGTAAACTGTCACATAAGTTCTTTAGTAGATCTTAAATGCTTAAGTTGTGTATCAGCAATCGGGCCTTAAAGTTAAACGAAAGTTCAGTAAAAATCTAGTATTTTATTAAACAAAAGTTATATAGTTGTCTTGATTCTTTTTCGTTTTCAATAAACCAGCCTACATGCTTTAAAATAAAAAAAAATTAACTTTTTATTGATTTGTTTTTCAAATACTTAGATTTACCAAGCCACATTACCTTACTTTGTGTTTCTGTAATAATAAAGGGATTATTTTCCGACAGACTTTTTCGTAAACCAAATTCTAGGAAAAAAGTCACTTTGGTATTATACCTCATTATACTTTGAAAGTAAGATTCATTCAAGTTCATTTTGTGCAATTGACAGAAAATGAATATTATTCGTTCGGATATCAAAATATACAAATTTCACTCCAATGAATAGATATATACTATCGAATTAGCTATTTGTTCGAATTTCAAAATTAGTATGAAGAAGGGGCGATCACATTGTCCTTAAAGTGTAAAGTAATTTAGTGAATTATTTGGTAACTTTTTATTTATTTAATTATTGAAGTTATTTTTTAATTAATTATTTATCATAATAAATCAAAAAAATAAGACTAACCTTAATTTGCTGTGTATTATGAAGTTTTCAGATTTTAATTATTTTGGTCACTTTTTACTGCTTTTGGTCCTTTTTATTTTCAATTTTGGTCATACGTTTTATTTCCAGGTGCAATCGTGGTTTCAATGTCATTTATGAATCTCGAAGTCTATGTTCGCAGATGGACACGTTCACCCTTATTAGATTAGTTATATATGGTTTCACATCTATTCACGTACAGGAAATATAAATTGTTAACGCAACAAACTAGGCTAAAAGTACATTTTATTTGTTTTTGTTGCTTTATAAATCATATTAATAAGCATAGGTGGTGGCGCTCTTCCACTTTCTGTAAAAGTTAAAATTAGTTTATTTGTGCGAAACTGCTAGCTAGGTCAAAGATACTTTAACAAAAGATGTTCGAGTGGCTTTGTGTCAGCTGCTGTCAAATTTCCTAAAAATGAACTAACTAAAACTTGAGCAGCGCCCACTACCAAAGTTCTTAAATTGGAATAGTAACAAGCATTTAAGGAGCAAGTCAGTGCATATCTATTATTTAGTAATAAATAAGCACTCATTAGCAGTACGTGAGTATGTGTTATCGATATAGGATTTATAAGACATAAAGCAAGACATAAACTATGGAATTCCATTGAAGGATTATTAAGATTTCTTCTAAGAAATCTTATTTTTTTATACCAAAAAGTGGAAAGTTTCAGATACAATTTTATCTGCAGAGAATAGTAATATTTAAGAGCTTTTCGCCGAAATTTGGAAATATGTAAATACATTTTAAATATTTCAAAATATAAGTCGTGTTCTCGTGACAATCAAGTACCGCGAAGTAAAACAATTTCCAGAAAACGATCCACACTCCAAGCTCGACTTTATTTATTTTAATATGGAGGGATTTTAACATCTGTATTTTTTTCTGTCAAAAAACACACGACTTTCCGATCTCATTACGAACTGATAATAATGAAGAATTAAAATTGTCTTTATACGACTGCATAGCTTGTATAGATGAGACACTTTTCCAGAAATGTATAGAACGTGGTTCTCATTCAGCCTCAAGGAGTGTTTATAGGCAATTAAGTTTTAATCTAGGCGAGGATAACTATTTTAGGAATGAGTTTTCAGTTTCAGAAATGAGCTTAATTTTCAAAGCCAGAACTGAAATGCTGGATCTGAATTGTAGACCATATAGATCTGACTTAAATCCTATCTGCTCTCTGTGCAACCTTGGTACGAATGAAAATATCTTACATTTTATAGCGTTCTGTCCAATTTTACAAGAGATCCGTAGACTTCATTTTTCCGCAAGTTTCCTTTCTTTAGAAGAATGTATAAATATTTTGAATGGTGGCCGTGGTTGGAAGTCTCTTGTAGGATATGTTTCGCACGCAAAAAAATATCGAGATGAGTATTTGAACATGTTTTGAAGAATACAGTCACCACTACTATTTGAATAGGTATTTTAAAAAGCGCATGTCGCAGATTATTTTCGTTTTAGCTAAACTAAAAGCCCTTTTTTCACTTGTTTATACGATTTTGTTTTGACTAAACTAAAAGTCCAGATTAATTATTTTTTCTTTCTTTTTAATTTTTTATATACAAAACTGTTCTAAGCCTTAAATATATCTAAAATATTTAACCAAAATTAATTTATCTTTGTTTTGACTAAACTAAAAGTCACAGTTTGTTTATTTATTAATCCCAAATTAAATATATGTGTATAAAAATAACTTATAATTAATTTTAAATGAGCACAACTTTGTTAAATCAAACTCTCTTATTATATTTAAAAAAATTGTATTGTATAAGTAATTTTTTTTACGGCAGACGGCATATTTGCCATGCTTTGTAATTATTTCTTATATCTAAAATTGTATTTTATGATTTGAAAAATAAAGAAAGAATTGAATTGAATTGAATTGAATTGAAATACAAGGAGAAAATAAATACAAACATACGTTACTAAAAAATCACTTCAATGCCCTCTATGATTGAATAGACTTACTAATTTTCGGAACTCAATTATACTTCGGATGGAAAGGAAAAATTATTCCCAATATGTTCTTATCCTTGTAAAATTTCTACTTTGCTGTACTTGCTTGTCACCAGAACACTACTAAAGGTAGCTTATTGCCTAGTCAGAAAATGTCAAATTTTATTGATGGATTTCGAAGATAATCAACCTGACCCAAAAATTCGTGTCAAACCAGATTTTCACGATCTTACGTCATTTTGTGTTTATTTGTTGCGACGTTACATTGGATTTTTGACATGTTATCCTTTGTGGTAGCCATTCTTGGGGCACATGGGCGGGGCTCGGCAAAAACCGATGTGCAACCACGTTGAAACTCGTGATATCAATTTTTGACGGTCGCCATTGAAGGAGAAGAGTCACCGAACATTTCGGTATCCAAGTGGTCTTTGATTTCGCTGCGCGATTTCCCTTCCAAAAGCAAGAATCGAATCACCGACCCATATTGCTCTTTTTTTTCCATTCTTCTAAATTTCGCGGACGAGCTCTGCAACACGTGGTCAAAACAAACCTACGAGTCCGATTCGGCTGAAATTTTGACAGTAGCCGTCTATGAGAATGTACTAGACGTTAGTAATTCTCTCTTCCGATACTGGCACCATAGAGTGGCGAGGATAAGAACTTATCGGACCACCACTGGCGGATCCACGGGGGTGTTTTCGGGTCCGGATACCCCCCCCCTCCTTGAGCATTGGAAACTTAGTTATCTATTAATATGATAATATGACGGATAGTTTCTTTTCGATCAATGTTTGGTAAGTTATTAGTTTCACCTGACCATATATACTTATATATGATATATTGATATATGTTTTTATCAGTTTATGTTGACATTCATTGAAATTAAAACAACATTTTCGCGCCACTTGAATGGAACATGTATTTAGTTTGATTGTTATTTTTGACACGCGGACTCATATTTTTCGTTGATCAAACTTTTTAGTTAATTTCGACAATTTATTTAAAAAATAACCTAAAATGGGTCGAGGAAAAGCATTAAATTAGGCCGAAAAATGACAAGTCAAAGCTTATAAGAAATCGACAGGAGCCGAACACTTATATCCAAATTTTTAATTAATGAGTTTAAGCATGGAAAAATTATGAAAGGCCGCACACACATTGTGCTTACTAATGCGGAAAGACGACTTATATTAAGAAAAGCTGCAAATTCTCACGACTCTTTAGCAAAAATTAAAAAATGTGTCAAGCCTAGTCTCACAACTATGCGTCGTGTTATTTCAAAAGCTAAGCATACAAAAAGACTTAAAATCAAGAAGAAACCACCACTTAACCCGCTTCGAAAAATGCAACGCCTCAATTTTTGTCGGGCACATGTGACCTGGACTTCGGAGTGGCATCGCGTGGTCTTCTCCGATGACAAAAAAAATAATTTGAAGGCCCCGATGGTTATAGGTACTATTTTTATAACCTCCGCAAGAAAATTCCTTATATGGACCAGCTGCATAGCAGAGTTGGAGGTGTGATGGTGTGGGCGGCACCTGGAAACTTCAATTGTCGTGGACTTATCAACATGATAACTTGCAAATACATACAGACCGGGTAGTTAAAACCTATATAGAGGGCCAGAATGTGAAACTATTGAGCTGGCCGACCTACTCATCTTGAAAATGCTTGGGGGTGGTTGACACGTCAAATATATAGATCAGGACAACAAAATTCGAGTTTACCTGAAATAAACCAGGCAATCGAATACGATTGGATGTTGAATTCGCTAAATTACTTGGCCAATTTGTATGCATCGCTTCTAAGCCGGATGTGTGAAGTTCTGGAGCAGAAAGGTGGCTCAACACACTACTAAAAAAATTGTTGTTTAATCAAAAATACCTATAATACTTTAAATTTAAGTAATGTTTGAAATACAAAGAAACAAAATTCTCTAAAATGACCCCGCATTATCACGGTTCTTAGTAAATAACTTTCGGCCGCAGGCACCAGTGTGTTTGAAAAAGTTCTCCCGTAAGACCTGTACTGAAAATATAAATTGAACAGAGTATATCATGCTTGGCTTAGGAGCATTGAATGATAGAAACCAGAACCAAGAGGTGTCATATTAAAGTGGCGAGGAGTGTATGTATAAGCAAACAATTATAAATGCCTAAAGTCCTCGGCTATGTGTGCTTCTCTTTATCTTTCGTTCAGATTTCTCGGTTCTCGACCTTCGTGTTCGAGTTGTCATTGCTTAGGCACAAAATTGAAGCTGAATCGTATCAAATGGCTACAATTGAAGTTATAGCTGTAGTACCAAAAAAAGTACTTCTTCCTTATTTTCTTAACGCTGGGATTGTGTATGTAAATTTAATTTTTTTAGAGTTTATTAATATACATACATATGCCTATAAAATTAAAAACTACTTTTTTTTAATTAATTTTAAAAATATTGATTTTTCAACAAAAAAAAATTCAAAAATTAATTTTAATTATAAAAAAAAGTTATTTAAAATTTTAATATGCAGAATTAGTTTGGCTACCCAGATCTTCTCAGATATAAAATTTAACACAAATCCAATGTACAGTTACCGAGAAAGCCAAAAATTTAAGAAACCGTGATATGAAAAGTACCGTTAGTAGCCTTTTCCCGTAAACTTGATTCATATCAAATAATAGATATTGCTATATTATTGGAGCCGTTTTCCAGAAAAATAAGATTTTTCTTCAAGGTCATATGGCAGGTACCGTTATTTGTGGGCCTATAAAATTTCAATTTCCCCTGAGGAATGCCAAAATAATCACACATACCAAATTTGAAGATAATCGCTTACGCCGTTTAGGCTGTAGCTCGTTATACATACAGACGGACAGACTAATAGGCATACTGACAGACAGATTGACAGACAGACATTTTTTTCGATCACTTTTTTAGGCTTCTTTCTGATCGTAATGTCATGTTTGATCGTTAGAATTTTTTTTACGAATGCATAACTTGCCTTATAGTACCTATAATCGCAAGTAAAAATGCACAACTGGTTCGCACTTACATACTCCTATGATCGATAACATTGCATGCAAAATATTCTTAGTAGAAACCGCTAAATATATTTTTCAAGTCATTTTTTACTTAATTTTCTATATGTATTCAAAAATTTCATAAAATTTTTTTCAAAAAAAATTGGCATATGACAATTTTAAATATTTAATAATATTAATTTAAAAACAAAATTTCAGAAAAAATCGTTTAGCCTGTAGATTATTCTACAGACAGACAGACAGAAGAAATTGCGGAACCCTCTTTGTTGGTGTTCTTTATCATCGTAATGTCAAGTTTGATTAAAATCGGGTTCGAGTTTTTTCCAAATGCAAAACTTGCCCTACAGTTTGCCCTATAGTACCTAGATCGCATATACATAATATGTTTTGCAAGTAAAAAAAGTAAGTACCTTATACTGAAAGACTGAGTAGGGTGAACTACAAATGTAGCTTTGCAAACTAGAAGTCAGGAAGACCAGAGACAAAATATCAGCCGAACTTTAAATTCATAGTTTTATATCTGTCAATTCCAAAGATAATAGTCTAGTAATTATTTTATCAAGATTGTAAACTGATTTTTATATTTATAAGTAATTGAGTTAAAAAAAATTAAAATAAAACACAGATCACTGTGGCGTATACGTACTTTTTTGCATTGGAAACAAAATCAATAAGTACTAGATTCGCATTTATTGATTTTGAAAGGTTCAAAACGCAAAACAAAGATTGACTTCAAAAACAACTATTTTATATAAATTTAGAAGAACAGAATCCGTTCGCAATTTGTATGAGGATTTTCACTACAATGGAGTCTGTGATAGATTTTTTCGGGATTCGTACCAAGTTTCCGATTACGATGGAATTCGTGATAGGACTGAATAATTCATTCCTATGAGTGTATAAATCAACATTCATTTAAATATTTGATAGCGAGAGTGAAATGAAGAACATAATTTGTATTAACATGAAACAGGAAGATAATTTAATTAATTGGTTAGCGCAGAAATGATGGTTGAATAAGCCTCAATCAATATCTCTTCATATCGTCCTTCGGTCTGTTTATCTGCGTGTATCCATCATTACTCATATCTCAACGGATATGTTAATCGAATATATATGCAAATATACTAATATATACAAACACACATGCATCCATGTATGTAGGAAACGAATGTTATACTAAGTTGGTACAAATAGTGAATATATATTCTTTAAAGAACATGCCTATTTTTGAGCTCATTTAGAATAAGAAAGTTCCGTATAACGAATTCAAGCTGCATTTGAAAAAAAAGTTTTAGGTTTTTTTAACACAATTACCTCATACTTGTGTAGTTATCTTAAGTCGTGTTTTTGTTAAAAGAGTGAATATAGCCATCAACCTAGCAAAATTTTGCATGCCAGTAATAGCAACGTCAAGAGTCGATATTCCATTTAAAGTTTATATAAAAGTGAATAAAATTGTTGAAACGTTAAGATGGTTGGATGGCCCTTTAATCGAATTTTATTTCGGAAAAGGATATGTTCTGGAATGTACTCTATGTTAAAAGAAATCATATGTGTATACTTTTTTTCTTATAGAGTTCCATATACATATGTATTTATGTTAAGGCATTTCATTTTGAAATAAAAAGCCTCAAGAAAATCGAACATATGTTTGTAGGTAATTGTTTTTTTTTAATAAAGCACTCATGAGCTCGTAAGTATGGGTGTTTTCATAAGCTTCTCCTTAACAAAGACCTGCGTTATACTACGTTTCCACCGATTTTTAATCTCTTGTAGATTTACTAATCTCAAACCGCTCCAAAAGTAGATTAATTTTGACAGCACTGTTCAAAATGCATATATCGTTTCATTTTCTCTTATGATGTAGAAGTGAGACAGACAGCTTCATCTGTGTCAACCCAAGAGAAAAATTTACTTTCCCGATGAATGTGTTCATTTCGATATGGAAATAGGGTAGTTCGATTGAAGATTTAAGTGAGATTTATTTTAAATCTTCATCTGAGAAGATTAAAACTGTATGGTAAATCTTCAAGATTTGTAGGAGATTAAGCTAAATCTACTTAAATCTCGGTTAAGTGGTCGGTGGAAACGTAGTATTATATGTGTTCATAACCTAACTTTTTTTTAACCTAACAGATGATTTAAAAACAAATTATTGTCATACTTAATTTTGAATACCAGCTCAATCATGTTTTTGTTAAAATTTTTTAATGGAAAATAAAATTATACTATCTATTATCTATCTATCTAAGGTCAGCGTTCAGACTAACCTAGTTGAATGCAGTCCTACTGTTCATAAGCGTCCAAATATTATCGGCATCGAGCATATTGGTTGCAGAAAGATCGCGAATGTAAGAAAAAAAATTACTAAGATAAGAATTCCTGTTGAATACACGTAATATTGACTGCACTCAATATAATGCATGAGAAATGCATTGTACTAGAGCATATTTTCTGCGCTTATGAAAATTATGCTATGTGTTACCGAATGATTACTTAGTGGACGACCTAAACTGTCCGATTCCATTCAAAGATGGCTTAAAGGCTTAAATTTCGATGGATTAGAAAACCTCTAAAAAGATTTAATTTTTTACCGTGGAAAAGGGATTTTTTTAGAAATTGTAGATGACATTTGGAAACAAATATTCTAAGTATGTGAAAAAATAGTTTATACCCATGTATAAAGCCATAAAATGTAAAATTTCATTGAATGATATCGCAGATAATCAACTTGATCCTAAACTTTGTTACAAAGCGACAGTCATGTCATGGAGTGTTCTGTATTGATAACTACACGAATTGACAATTTAACGACAGAATTTTGTTTTGTCTTCAGAGTTGAGTTGATCATTTGCTCGGACCGTCTTGTCTTGACTAAGCTATGTTCTGGACATTAATTTTGTTCCCTGAAAACATGGTATAGACACAAACTTTCAAACGCGCCCAAATACATTGCATTTGGAAAAAAACCCAACTCGAAAATTTAATCAAACTTTACATTTTGATCTACATCTTATAAACCACTGAAGCTTTTTCCTTCAAACTTGGTACATAAGGGTCTTGGGTGATTCCCTAGCTGCTTGCTTCCTTAAAATATTTTAATGTAACATAAAAGGTAAATATTATTTCTCTAGAAAATGATTCTAACGATTTTGATAAGCAAAAAACTGTCCTTAATCATTTTTTCGACGTTCTCATTAATGACTCAATGGAAATTCGATTCAAATATGTGTCAGGATTTTGAAAAAAAAAAAACAATATTTTTTTGGAAAATTCAATATTTCGAAAGAACATGCTAACAGTATGGCAGAAAAGTATAGCTTATGTGACCCCATAGGGTTTAAAGGGCATTCATATTCCGAAAAATATTTGTCCAATAAAGTAGCTCCCAAACCGCGCAAAGCGCGAGAAATATTTAACACTTTTAAGGGGGTGGCCGTGGTGCGATAGTTGTGTGCTCGCCTGTGTTATATATATGCATTACTCGGGTAATATATTATAACAAAATATTAAGTTTGCGATCAAGAAAAATAACCAAACACTCACGTTCGTGGTTAGAATCAGACTCAGCCTGGTTCTGGCGACCTACCTGGAACTTCTTGGTTAAACTTCCAAAATGCATTACTCAGCTTTGACCTACTGAGTTGCATTCTGGAAGTTGACTTGTCCCACTAAGCCATTGCGTCACAATAAGTGTGAAACCAAAAACTGTCACTATGCATAATAGTTAATTGTTATGCATTCTGACTCAGTGGGTTAGGAGGTGAGACATTTAAAGTTAATAAATATACGTATGTATAACACCTGTCAACTTCGTGGTTGCAGGTTCGATTCCTGCCGTTGTCTATGTCTACTTATATTCCATTAAAAACCAATTCTAAAAATTGTCATAAAATGAGTTGCTGGTTTACACTAACAACATGTGATTGAGTAAACTAGCATACCCATACATATGACAACGAAATAAATAAAATAATGCGAATTATAAGAGACATAAAGAAAAAGGCACTGTAATTCTCTCCGCATTAGTTCAGCCGCCATCCCTGGAGATAAATCTGAGACAACAACCAGCTCCAGTCTCAGAATATTGCGCCACACATCTTTCCTATCCTTTTTTCTCTTCTTTCACCGGATGCCCGCGCTGTGTTAAAACATATAAAGGGTATTCATAATCCCTTGAGCGCGTGCAAAAAAAAGGGGAAAAGTTGTTATAAAACGGTTATAGCTATTATTAATTATTAATTGGCATGTTTCTAGTCTCGTGCCTTATATAAATAATGTTTACATGTCTATAAATGCAAATAAAAAATAATATTTTGTGATTTCAATCACCAATACTGTTCTATGATCGAATCCGAAATATCAAATAAATGTGTCGATCATTTTTTCTATTTAATAAGAAAGTAATTCAAAAATAAAAATGGATGATTAATTTTGCACCACCCTTTCCCATAAGTAACTTTAGAGTTTCGAACTACAAGGGCGAATTCGTGCAAACCATTCCAGAGCGTTATATTTTATTTTAGAGAACATTTATTATGTAATTATCATCCTAAATTAGCATAGTAATTTTATGCTAATTTAGGATGATAATTACATAATAAAATTTCTTTCAACTTTAAATGTTTACATTTATTGACTAAGATACACACCAGACTATAGGTATACAACTGACTGTCGTTAAGTACTTTTAACGAAAAGAAACTTATTTAACCGATTTTAATAAAAAAAAACATAAAAAATCGATTTCAATAATTCACAATTTTCTTCCTGTATCACTTTTTTTTGTAATTTAAAAACTCATCTAAGATATGCTCAGTATTTTTCTCTGTCAAAATATGGGCTGTCAAGGTTGTCATGTTATATCAAAAATAAGCTCATTGAATTCAATGGATATATACAACAACAAAAAATATATAAAACAAAACACGTATGCAAGTATATTATGTGCAATATTCTGCCTTTCAATATTAAATAGGACACACTCTCTCATTTTTATTTTATATTTGGAAAATAGAAATCCTTCTTGGCAATTACTTTCACATATCATTCAGAAAGAAACAAAACCAAAGTCCTTTTTTTTGTCTATCACACATACGTATATATGTATAAAATCTGCATGCTATATTCTATGTCATATATCTATTATTTTTCTTCTTCTTGTTTCTCTAGTTTCATATTTCTATTATTAAAAAGAAATCTTTCATATCAATGAAAAAGCGTCTTAAAACTTCCGCTTTTCCTTGTCTCGAATTCGAATCCATACCACACACAAGTCTATGAAATAAAATTTTAAGAGAAAATCATCATCAACATTATCATATACATACGTCGACGTAGTCGAAGAAAGATATGTATGTATGTATGTATGAATGTATGTATATAGGTATATTGGAGTAATGGCCACATTGCGCCACATTAAATGAGAAACTAAATCATCTGCAGTCTATGATTGTCCCATATATATATCCTTTGCCATATATACAAAGCAAGTGCTTACACACATACATATACATAACTTTGCATGAATATGAAAGGTTGTCATGTTTGCACTCTGCCGCCGCTGCCGTTGCTGTCGTCGCTTGCCCTTTGCGCGCACCCATACATTGACATTCGTTAAGAATTTGACAGGATATGGCATATGGGCGGTAAGGAGTGTAGTACATGTATTTTTGCCTTTATATTTTTTATCCGGCATCGGAAAATATAGAGACAAAAAAAAACCAATTTCATTCTCCGATATTTCTCCATTATAAGGAAGAATCACTTCTTTCCTACAGGAATCACCATCACCACACTGTATGGAGTGCAGATGCCTGTTCTGTTTGTGATTCGGCAACCTAGAGCTTCAAAGTATGAAGTGTGCTTATTGTGTTGTTGGTGCTGCTCCTCATTACTTGATGGGAGCCTTTCATATTGTAATCCTTGCGTGCTTCGCACCAATTTTTTGGAATTATTGATTTTATTTTAAATATTGATCCTGACTTATAGTACGTCCTTGTAGAATGACGCGCACCGGCTGTAATTATGCTTGGGAATTAGCCTCTCTTTACGTGACCCTTTTCAAAAGTTGTGTCCCTTTAATGGTGCATGGATTCCCTCCCTGGCAGGATAATTATTATTATTGTTGTATTTAACTAACAAATAGAAAAAAATACACAATGGCAGCAACGAGGTGTGTCCTGTTAAGGGTCTTGATTATTTTTTTTCCAAGTTCTGATAACAAACAAAGAACATACTTTTAATATACCTTGGCTATGTTTTTGTATTTAACAATAGTTATTGCAAACAAACGATCAGAATAATCGTTTTTTTAATGTCCATAATATCCATCAGTAATTCATGGCACTTGAAACCGCGTCCGATAGAAAATAAAAGAATAATCGGAATTGGAGGAGCTTCTGCAGGATTCTCATTAAAATGCTAAAAGTGAATATAATGAGACCGTGTCGTCCTCATGGTAGACAAACATTTTTAAGCACTTTTTGAATGAATGGGAAAGAGATAGAATAAAAGACAATTTCCTGCAGTTACCCGCAGTCATTCTTCAACAACAACAACAAAAAAAGGAAAAAAAAACTTTTCAATGCTCAGAGTCGACCTCCATGCATGTCGAATTGGTGGATCAGGTGGAATTTCGTTACTTCGCCAGCTGCTGAAGGATAGGATCCCTCTGTGTGTTTTACAGGGTGGCCTAGATGTATAATATACATACATACATATATACATATGATGAACATTTTATTATATTTAATACATATATATTCGTTGGATATTATGTATGTAGTTTGAAAATAAACTTTTGGTTGTTTAATTTTTAAGGTAATGTCCAAGGCTAATGTATAATTGTTAGAATTTCGCCTCTATGAAGACCAACGTGTTCGTAATTTGTTTTCTTCAAGTTATAAGGTTTACATAGGTTACCATAAAAGCAGTTGTTATGTTACATTAAAATCTATTTACCAAAATAAAGGGTTATCCATTTTGCGGTTTCAAAAGTATAGGGCTGTAATTCGACATCTGTCAAACTAAGTTGTTAAACCAATTTTTTTTTTCAGTTGAAAGTCTGACATTTACGAAAATGGTTCGCTTAACTATCGCACAATGCATAAAAATTGTTAAAACTTACTACAAAAATGGTGATTCTGCCACAGCCACATATCTTGCTTTAAGAGGAGATTATGGTTTATATAATCGTCTAACTACGCAAGCAATTGTGAAGAAATTTGAAGAGACATGATTGGTTACAGATATTGTAAGGCCTGTGCATCATCGTTTCGCTCGTACCACTGAAAATATCGCTGCTGTAAGTGAAAGTGTTGCCGAAGACCCGAATGTGTCTATTCCTCGTCGTTCTCAGGAATTGGGACTGTCTTACGGCACATTATGGCGTATTTTGCATTTGGATCTACACCTACAGCTCAAACAACAACGACGGTGCCACATGCCACACAACTCGAGCGAATATGGCTTTTTTGCAGGAGACATTTCCTGGCCGAGTAATTTATCATCGTGGCGATATCAACTGGCCACCAAGATCATGCGATTTGACACCGCTGGAATTTTTTTTTTGTGGGGCTACCCCAAAGACCGTGTTTATGCAGATAAACCTATACCTCTTGAGATACCGCCCAATATATGGCAAAAAGTGGTCGAAAATTACCTCAAAAGAATCGATGCTTGCAACAATTCGCGTGGTGGTCATTTAAGTGATGTAGTGTTTCACACATAATGTCAACGCTCAAACTTTATAATAAAAAAGAAATATCATGAAAAAATTATTGTATATCTGTTTTATTTAAGTTTACTTTTGAAACCGCAAAATGGATAACCCTTTATAAAAAAAAACTCAATTGTGTTTTTCTTGTGTAATGTAAATACATATATGTATAGAATGAAATATTGCTGATAAGTTCTTGTTTAAAAAGAATTAAATAGCAATTAAACAAATGCTACATTTCATATACGTATGTCTTAACTCAAGCATTAAAAACATTATTTGACAATAAGACCTTAAGCATATACACAAGTATTGCATACATATTACCTAAACATTAAAATAGAATGAAAATCACGCATACGCCACAGTGACCGCCATTGACTCTGCAATTTATATTGAAATGTTAGTTTCGAAGGGGGTAGTAAAACGGCAAGCTGTCTCACCTCACCCGGATCTAAATGGAATCATTGAGGTCTCCTGAGTGAGATAGTTTACGGTGGTGAGAAACTGGCGGGGATTAAGTGGGAGAGATTAGCTGTAGGACGCCTTAATAAACCATCCCGACCTTTGAGTAAATTTAAGGACTTGTTTAAGTGGCTTAGTAGAGAAAACGAAGAAGTATTCTCCTAGGGCTGCTTTCACAAAGGAAATGATGTGAGCATTCTCCCACCTCTTCGTCCATACAACCTCTCCATAAGCCAGATGTGATGTTGCCTATTCTGGTCATGTGGGTTCTTACTGAGTTGTTACCCGTTAAGATGCCCATGAGGAGGGAAAGTTTGAGGTCTGTTTAGTCCTCTTATGTATTCTGTTTTTTTTTTCTCGGAGATACCTTTTGTCCAAGATTCCCCGAAACACCACAGCTTTCGATTCCTGACCATCTGTCGTTTGCGGTTTTGAGGAAAGTTTGGTGAATTCTAACATTTTCTTGCTCCAGTGGCAAACGTATATCCCGGAAACCAATTTCGCTCGGTTCAAGTGATGATCCAGTTTTGGCCAGTTCGTCTTTAATTTCATTCCCTTGTGCGTCACTATGTCCTGGATGCCATATTAGGGTGATTAAGTTCGCTATCCCTTATTGGGATATCTGTTAGTGCGTCTGGGCTGAAATCTATTTGCATTATCGAATTTAAAAAACTTAATATTGAAGTTTTGTGATCGTATTGGTCCATTTTCAAATTCTTACACTCACTAACGAGTAGTCGTAAAGCATTCTGGGCCGCCAACACTTTCGTAGAAAGATAAGTTATAGATAATATGCATAAAAAAAAATATTTTCTTATTTTTGAACCACCGTAATTAAAAATAATTTTTAAAAAAATTGATTTAATTCTTCATTTTATTGTTCATAAAAAAAATTAATTTGTAAAATGAACCTGATGTTAGGATGGTTCAGGGGTGAGGTAATTTTCTACGTGAAAACAAAACATCTAAATCGTTAGAGCTGTTTCGGTGCTTAACTCTCTCTGAGATACAAGTCAGATTTAGTCTTATGTGGCTTTCCATAGGTACAAGAATCAAATTCGTTCTTGATACGAATCTATCAAAACATGGATTTTGACAATTAAATCCTTCCATTGGGCAACAAATATTAATATTTTTTTGATTCTGAATAAAATTCGCAGGTTCGTATTATTTGGCGAATCTCTCCCTACCTTTCTAACACTATACTAAACACAAATGTAATTGAGAGCATTTATTTCGGCAGCTATCAGTTTCACAGACGCGAATATAAGTCAACACCTTAACAAAAAAAAATTAAATCCAAATAACATTCTATTCGCCACGAAAAAAATCAAATTCTTCATTTACCAATGGACAACCACATTCATTTTGAAGGTCCTAAATTTTATTCATTAGGTCGCCGCTCAATAGAGCCCGATTTTTTTCATTTTACATTACTCTTTCCAGAACTTTCGGCGATACATCTTTGAATTATTTTAGATTCATATATATTTTGAGGACTTTAAGAGTCTGAGGCATAGACTAGAAACAAGATATAGACTCGTGACTTCAAGAAAACAAAAAACTCTTGACTTCAAAAACACAAAAAAGAATCTGGAACGATTAAATCAGGCTATCTCGTCGGCCAGTGCGAGTCTTTAAAACGACTGCCTAGGAGGGGGTGAAATTCAAGGTTAAGATCATGTATGAACTTTGGAAGGAAGCATCTTCAAGTAGTTCATTAAATATAATCTACAAAGCCGATTGATTTATGCTCATCTTCAATCACGGCTGTGATATTGTCAGTATTAAGGGTGCTCCGGGCAGCATTATCCTCTAGTATAACTAGCGAGCAATTAAACGTCGTACTATTTGCCCAGTTAGTAGGTATTGGTCGATTGGGAAATCTGCGGAAATGGCGAATTATCCGCAAAAAAATCGAAATATTTCACTTTCCTTATTATCATAGCAATGCAAGTCTATTTTGCATCTATTTACTTTACAAATCAACGTATTGAAGCCTAGAATTACTATCGTTTAAACGAAAGTCATTTTTTTACGTTAAGCATAGCTGTCACACTGATCTCGACTTTCGTGTAAGAATACGCTATCCAGTTATATTCATTCACAAAAGTTGACCTTATTTGAAGATTCGCCAAAAAATTATGTGCGATTTGTTTTGTTTTGCACTCTTTTAGGCGTCTTCATTGTTGTTTTATTTAATTATTTCAATCTATATAGCAATACTTACAGATTTCAGAATGTTCTAATATCTTATAATCTATTAATAATTTATTAATAAATATGTACTTATTTATTAAATAAAATTAACATTAACAATTAAATGGTGCTGGTTTAATTTATGTCACACATTATCTTTCAGTTAAGCTTGTTAGCAAAAATAAGAAATTTCACCATGTGTTAATAGGTAGGATAAATGTTGGAATGTAGAAAAATACTGCTTTTTGTGAACGGTAAACGTCAAAAAGTAGAGATTCTTGAGAAATGTCATCTTCAATTGGGGTCACAAGAACAGTTATACCTTAAAGTCTATTCTCTATCCGGTATATTATAGAGATAAGTGAGCTATCCTTGTCAATACTGTAAGCATAATAGCGTATAAGCATTACCTATTGAGGTCCAGTTCTATCAGCTAAACTGCTAAGTTGATGTTTCTGAGATCTCAAAAAAGTGTTTACATTGGCCTCAATCAGCCGATTTATTTTATAGTTAGAGCGAGATGACGAAGTTAGGCAGAATTGTTTATACTTTTTAAAGGATGTGACTTAAAAGTATCATGGGTCAATAAGTCCCTGAAAATTAACACACATTGTGTGGTTATTTTCTTGTTGTCAAGTATCATCTTTCAAAAGAATGCACCCACATTTTTAGACAGATCAGTCAAATACTTTTGTTGGCGTAACAATTTTATATAGACACTCTCTAGAATTTTTTTAAAATGGGAAAAATTGAATTTCGAGTGCTCAATAAACACAATTTTTTGCGATAAAAAAAAACTACTACGCAAACCAAACAAAAGCTTGGCAAATATTATAAGGACTCTTCACCATCGATTTGAACCATTTACCACTGGTTAGCACACAAGTGACGCCGAACGTTCAGGTTCCCCAATTGAGGTCACTACACAAAAAAAATGTCAAAATCCTTGGTTTCATAGTGGACGATCGGCGAGTGAAAGTGCGCTAGCTTGAAGAGACCACAGGCTTACCACATGGCCCAGTGATTTCTGGTTTACATAAGTATTTGGGCATGAAATAGCTTTCCACAAGATGGGTTCCGCGTTTACTCCTAATCGACAACAATAGCATTTCTTTGACAACTTCTAAGGTGTGTTTTGGTGATGTTCCAGAAAAATTAAACTGAGTTCTTGCACCGATTTGTAACCGCGGATGAAACCCGCGGACTTACCATAGGGTCAGAAGGGCATATGCTACTTCCTGAACTTAGTTGTTTGATCCAGCATCCACCCAAACGATCGAAATGCGGGAAATATTTCACACTTTAATGGCGCACAACTGTTATAAATTTTATAAATTGACATTTTTGTCATCTGGTTTTTGTTTTTACTTGTGGACAAGAAAAATTTGACTTACGTCAAAATAAATCGGCTGAGTGAGGCCACTCTCACTTACTAAGTTTTAGTACTGTCTAAGCTTTTAATTGTATATAGACAATAGGCATATACCTGCGATTTAAAATGCGGTGATACTTTTACAAGAATATGCGTTTAGTGCTGGTTGATTTCAGTGAATAATTATTATCGCCCAAATTCCCACAATTCTATTTGTCATGCTTTTAAAGTTTCTCAAAAGAAATGCATTTTTGAAAGTAAAATTTTATGATTTTTAAATTTTATTCAACTTTAAAACCTTCCGTAGGGATTAACGCTACCTACATTACTAAATAATTTACAGCAGATTTCGTAGAAATGTTATTTTAAGAACACCATACACATATAACCTAACAAATTTCTAGAAACCCTTTTGAAAAACCATTTACTTTTGTTGCATTTTTTTTTTGTCTAGTAAGAGTTTGAAGGGCTTAACTATTAATTACATTTCTTATCGACAAGATTAATATTTATAAGATATGATCTTATTGCAAAGGCTGATGTCAGAGGGGCACTACTTACCATAGATTTATTAGTTTTTTCGAGATATGCATATTTCAAGTAGTCTCCACCTGAAGGGAACTTTTTTTTAAAGTGTAACTTAGACCTCCATATCCGTTATCTGGAAACTTCAATTAAATTCTTGACTGACTTCAGCCATGCACGCTATCTGTATCTTCGGATCTACCTAACATATATATATATATATCACTGTATGAAGTTAAATCCTGTATAACACAAATCCATAAGCGATAAACCAGGACACAAAAGCACAAATGAATAATAACTGGTTATTATCAAGTGTCCCTTAAGCTAAAGTTCAAAAAGGGTTAGCGGTTAATCTGAAAAAAGAAAAGATTTTCTATGCACAATGTAACACCTTTTTCTTTTTCAATTTCTTAAAAGATGTCAAGCGATTCATAAGATGCGACTACCTTACAACTTCTTGAATTTTGAAAAACAAAAAAACATGAACAACAACTGCAAGAAAAAGCATTGAATGTCAAAGTTGCAATTCGAACAGCAATCATAAAATAGGGTCAATTAAATAGGTATAAAGCAGAACAAAAAGCAAAACGAATGTCAAATTAAAAAAAAAATATGTATGCCGTGTATACATATGTATGTATGTTTGAACATACATGGCACAAAGGTCCTTGTGGCCGCCTTTTTATCTTCACGTGTATGTACATATGTTTAGTATACCCTTACGATAAGCCTTTAATTCCGTTTCATTTCTAGCAAACAAAACACCAACTTGACATACTTCACATCAAATTCACCTAAGAAGCGCTATAGCAACAACAATGAATACATATGTACTTATACCTATGATAGGAATATGGTTAGCAAAAAAAAAAAGTAGACAACTTCTCAGCTCTTGCACCAATCTCTCCACTACGACAGAACGTGCATTTTGTCTCATTATTAAAAAATATAGAAAAGAAAACGAATCTAGGACTTTTGATTCTCAATGACCTTGTACTCATTAAATATGTTTCAACTCGTTTTCACAATATTCTTTTATTTCCTTTTTTTCTCTTCTCTTTTCCTTTAATGTTTTTCATGCTAAACAAAACATACATCACACGCAATGTTTCCTTTACAAGAGTAGGTGAGTATAAGCGCAATATGGGAGGGTGTGCGGGGGGTTTGGTGTACTGAATGAAGTTATATGCACGTTTTACGCGCGCGAGCCTTAAATATAGTACTGTCATTATTTTCGGTTATTGTTAAACATAATATTCTGGTCGGTTGAATGCTTTTTTTTAACATTTCCGCTTCCGCAAGCTTGATTAACTTTCAATACAAAATTGATTGAGTACACTATATCCTGTATGAAAACAACACAAGCACACGTTATACCGTCGGTTGTCGGAAAAGCTTTAAAAAATTTACCTCGAAAACACATTACAGAAAATGCCATGTAGAAAAGACATGTGCACGGCAGATTCACTGGAATTTAAAACAAAATATCACGTCGCGCACACACACAATCAAATAGTTGTCGTATTATCCTTATTGAATTTAGTTTTCAGTGTCAAAATTTGATAGGTTTTTTGTTTTCCTTTAACCAACTTTTATTGAACTTATTTGATTAATACTCTATTTTCGGCACAAATATTTATCTTGTTAAATATATGTAAGTAAGTGAAAAAAATAGCAAGGAAAACAATTCCTGAATGTCCGTTTAAATAGTGGAACAGTACGAATAGTAATGGGGGATTTATTTTAGAAAGTTCTCTCAGCAAGAATCTGATGCAACGGTTTTTCAATCCCAACCCTGTCTGCGTCTGCACGTCCAACACTCCAACACATATAGGAGAGTCCGAGAGGATTTACGATTTTGCTCTCAACAAAGTCACCCCTATTTTGTATCGTAATTCGTACTCATATAACCTCAACTACTTATACCAAAGACAGATTTTACCCCATTTTTTTTTAATAAAACCTCTGTTCATTCTATTTTGACACTAGAAGAGCTAAAGCATCTTTGATTCCCTTTCCCTTCCATTTAACCAAACCAGTATTATGTATGTTAGCTTCTTCAAAGTGAAACATAGAAGAAAGAGGAAAGTGATTATTATGTAGAAAAAAATAACATCGCATTGTACATATGAGCCTGAAAGGGGGTGAGGCGAACTGTTGAAACACGAAAACACCCACTCCACCAATGCAATGTACAAACAAAACGCAAGAAGCGAAATGAGTTCAGGATTTTTAACTAAGAGAAAAAAAATGTAAGTGTTGCCAATTTAATATGAACTAAATGACGGTAATTGCGAGTTCCGTTTCCTGTTGCAAAGAAGGTTCATTCAACTTTAGTTTTAATTTTATGTTCGAGCGATTTATTTTTATTATGGAAAGCGGGCAAAAAATATTTAAACATAAATTTAAAAAAAAGAAATATAACACTTCCCTTGTAGTTTTAAACTAAATAAGTATGAAAACCAAAATCAACATACAAGGGACGTGTAGGTTTTGTTAAAGGTGTGTTCTTATTTAATGTTATAAGCTTATTTCTGGCAATATTATGCCCTTATTGGTTTAGTGGTTTTGGGAGTGAAGTCACCACAAACATCTGAAAATAGTTACAACAATTAAAGAACGAACTGTTAATGTCACTATGTCGAGTGGTTTAGACTGTACAAGGGAGTGATATCCAATCGAATATTTTCTTATACCAAAATACCCAAATTAATAAACATGGACTAAGAATTGACATTGATAACAAAGTTTACAGCGACATAGAATAAAAATAGTTAGAGTTGATACTTATTGTAGTAGATTTTTTCGTGGTTTTTCGATTTTGTATTGATTGAAAATTTTAGTCCGCAAACTAACTTTTATTCTATGATGGTTTAGTAAAGCCATGGACTAGTGGTGGGCTAATTATTTTTTTATTAATAGGGCTGGTAAAGTTTTGTGAATTTAACAAAAATAATATCAAATACGATCTTTCATTTATTCAAATAAAATAAATCGGAATTTATTGTTTTGAAAATCATTTGTCAGTGTTTTAATTCTGTTATCGTAACGCAGAAAACGAACAGCGCTGATAGTCCAATGATTCTTGAACACTCCTTGTAGAACCGACCATGGAAAAACACGGCAATTAGAAGCTTATTCTTAATTATTCTTTATTCTTAATTAAGGTTAGATTAAGATTTCTTAATAATCATGGCCAATGCAATGGAAACCGAAAACTAGACAAGTTTAATTTGAAGCAATGCAAGTCAGTTGAAATCAGTCATGTTTTTTGATAAGAATCTTTCTTATTTTCTATTGCCAAATAAGAATTTTTTCTTTCTTTCTTAATTTTTCTTTTTATTTGTATTCTTTTTCATTTTGTTTATGTCGTAAATTTTGTAACTGTCAAAAAATGTTGTAATTTTCTTTTTGGATATTTTGTTATTTTTTCCTTTCTTTTGTAGTGTATTTGCGTATTTCGCTGAAGATGGTCTTGCAAACAAGACCGAAATGCATTCAATTATTTTAATAAATTTCGACGTTTTTAAATTTTTTATTGCGGTCAATAAGGAACTGCCATAAAAAACCAATAATATCACGTACCACAAAGTTTGTTTGGTACTTGAGTGATTAAAAGCTAAAGTAAATTTAATTGAAACATGTTTTTGGAATTAAAACATTCTCGTTTTGAAATTCCTTATAATTATATTTGCATCAATAACGTTGCTCACCAGTTGCTTAGCTTCGAACCTTCTTCGATTTCTTAATTTTTATGGTTCAGGATGCTTAACATACATAATGATTATCAAGGCAAGCCGCCCTTGAACTAACATTGTGCCGTGCAGTGGCGTTTATTGATAGGTGCGCAGGTGTTCACCGCACACCCCACCAAAATCCTCTGTATTTTGCATGTGTTACCAAAATCCGTAAGTGTTTGCATTTTTATTTGTTTTCCAACTACCTGCCTTATTCGAAGATTTTCTTATAACTTCAACGCAGCGATTTCACGTTCAAAATTAGAAAACAAGACACGAAATTCATGATCCCTTATAAATCTTTCTATTCTACAGCCCATGGTGTTCACCCTCATCAACCGCACGGTTTTCCTTTTCCTTTTTCGGACAGCAAGAGAATTAATTCTAAATCAAAAAACACAAATGCACACATTTGGGTGTTCTCCCAACATTAGCGCACCCAAGTGATACAAATCCCCATATTAAAAAAATATCCAATTGGGGGTGGCCGTGGCGCGGTAGTTGTGTGTTCGCCTGTCAACCTCATGGTAACAGATTCGATCTCTGCCGTAGTCTACGTATTCTTATTTTTCCATTAAAAACAAATTCTTAAAATAAATGTCATACAATGAGTTGCTGGTTTACTCATAACATGCTGTTTAGGCATAGAACTAACAACGTGTGATTGAGTAAAACTAGTATACCGATAAAATATGACAAAGAATAAAAAAATTAATGCGAATTATAAGGGACATCGATAAATAAAACACGGAAATTTCTCCACATTAGTTCAGCCGCCATCCCTGGAGATAAAATCTGCGACAGCAACCACCTACAGTCTCCGAATATCGTGCCACACATCTTTCCTAGCATTCTTTCTCTTCCTTAACCTCACCTTCACCCACGCGCTGTGTTGAAACATTTAAAGGGTATTCATAATCCCTTGAGCGCGTGTAGATTATAAAAAAAAAAAAACCACACATCTTTCCTAGCATTCTTTCTCTTCCTTAACCTCACCTTCACCCCCGCGCTGTGTTGAAACATTTAAAGGGTATTCATAATCCCTTGAGCGCGTGTAGATTATAAAAAAAAAAAAAAAAAAAAAAAAGAGATAATTGCCAATTCAAGCCTATATGGTGCGGTGTTCAACAACATTCAGTGCACCGTCCGGCCAGCGTCGTTCATTCCACCATAGGTTTTCGGAGAAGCAGGATCAGTACGCAGAACGAAGAGAATTGGTAATTTGGTATTCATTTTCGTTCTCTGTACCTGTACGAAAACGTACCTTATAGATCAGAGAAACCAGATATGCCAGCCAATTCCATGCCATGCGAGATGCGGCACGTTAAAAACAGGATAAAGAGAAAAGGGAGCTTTAATTTCTTTTAACTTTTAGTGTTTGGTTCTTATTTTGTTCACTGCGTGCTTGCGTGTACCAATTACAAATACAAACATACTCATAAGCGACGTTCACGTACAAGTGTATATAAAGCGACGTCGAAGATCGAACAAAATAATTTAATTAATACAGTATTAAATGTTACTTCTGATTCTGATAACATTTAATGACAGTGCTAGATTTCAAATAAATAACTTGAGAAAGAGTTTTCATCATATTTTGAAGGCATCTAGAAATGCTATTGATCTTTTCCAAAACGAGGTCTAGAAAGTTTTGAACTGCGATATTATATTATGCCAATTATTTTTTTAGATAATCTTCAAATTGAAATGCGGTTCGAGTCGTTGACAAAATTTAAGTTACTAGCTTTAATTTCTACGAAACACATTGTTGAGTATGGAAAAAAATACTCTACTGAAATTTTTGAATGCCTAAAGTCATGGTGCATTTTTTTGATTTTGCAAGACTGAAGAATGAATTAATTGTTATTTTAAGTTTTCTCAGCTTAAAAACATCTCCGATAAGGACATTCCAAGAACGGTTGATGCTCTTGAATTAAAAGAAACTTTTTCGAAAACATTTAAACTAATATTTCCCTATGTCCAACTGGCTCTTTCGCTAAACATGTTTTTTTTTATAAATTACACCAATATTCGGGGGCATTACCAACAATTTCACAAATAAGAATTATTAAGGGTATTCATGCAACGAGATAATTTTCCGCTTTGCAGAAAGATATAATTTTCCGCCAGACGTTTTCATGAACACCTCTTAAAAATATTTGCCTAAATATGGGAAATATTCAGATGTTCATTGAAATAAATTTATGAGGTTTATTTATTCTCTTTATACATCTAATTTGTAAAATAATTTTATCTAATTTGTAGAATGTTTTTCCCATACACACTTTGACAGTTAATTTCTACGGAGATAAAATTATGTGGTTTCTGAGGTTTATCTGGATTTTCCGTCGTTGCATGAATACTCTTATTATATTTATAGTAATTATTTCAAAAAGTATAATTAAACAACGACAAGTAATTTATTTAATACAATTAATCTTCTTCCAATGCAGCTTTTAAATTGTTTCGAAGTCGACCGATATTGTCACTATCGTGACTTAGACGACTATTAAATCGTGTCTAAATATCAAAGAGTTACTTTAAATAGTCAAGTTTTATCGACGTTATGTTGCTTGTATTTGGTGGTATTTTATTCTAAGAAATAAACAATGACTCCATCTACAAAGTGAAGAATTTAACTTACGGTTTTGAATGATCATCATCAATAACACAATAAATTATTATCTTTTTCAATTTAATTGGTTATTTTTCATAAAATATCAATATTTAACCATTTCAGAAAACTGAGATTTCAGAAATAAGAAATATTGCTTAGCAATCCCGTTCATAAGATCTCTGATGTCATTTTTCTGTGAAACAGTTGTTTACTCTTGTTCGACACATCTTAAGTAAATAGAAACCAATATAACTTGCTTTTTCTGGTGGTATGATCCTCCAGCTATTTAGTTATGTTTAACATTTATTCCGTATTATGTTAGTCTATAAATACAACTCTCAAAAGCTATTCGGCGTTTTTTATTAAATAAACTGTGGAGATAACAAGATCGAAACCCATTTCTTTTATTTGGATTACCTGCTCGCTATCCTACAATAGATTGCTACGTTGCCCCACTTTATTATTTAACTATTCCATATTTTCATGTTCAATCAGATTTTTTGAAAAAATTTCTACCACCCTCTGACCCATCTAAGGGTCATTTATTTGCATTACAAATAAAATTAATTCGTAATAGAGAAGTACTTTCCTTTGAGTCAAGTCGAACTATGCAAATCTTAATTATTATAATACGTCTGATCCACTCTCTGCACAAGACTGCCAATTGGCATCAATTTCTGCAAATTACCGTTGTATTTTTGGGCAGAAGAGAGCGCTCTTGAGAGAATAAAATATTCCCCCTTCCTGACAATTTCTGCCAACAAACAACAAACAACAAATTTGTATTGTGTTGACGTTTAAAAATTGGCAGAAAATTGTGCTCAAGTCTGTCGGTGTGTTTCAAAAAAAATGGAAAGTTACAATTAATGCAACTCTGAATTTTTAGTTCTCCTTGTTTTTTTTTTTTAATCAGTACTAAAGGGAACGGCAAATGTATATGGGACAGGAATTATACCACTCCATTCCTAGGTTCCTATATTGCTTTATTATTTAGTGTCATAGAGCACTGCACCTTAGCATTTAAAAATAAAGTCCCCCTCTTTAGTGCCGCCTTTTTCATGCCAAAATGTTATTTTCCCATTTTTAAGGGGAAAAAAAACTTCATCATGATAACTGTAATAAAAAGTTGAATAAATAAATTATACAAAACAGTCTCTGTGAGCATATCCATTTGAAGTTCAAAATCCTTTCATGGCTGACGCATCCACTCAATGAACTGCATTTTACTTCACGTGTTAAATTTTACTTTCATCTGTCATCCTAAATCTGTCTGTCATACCTGTCATTTTTTGTCTACAAAACAAAATATGTTTTTTTGTATTTAAAAGTAAACTGACAGCTTATTGAAAATAGTCAAGTCAAGGGAAATATATATATGTATTTAAATCGTGTAATTTTTATATTAATTGTACCGTTAGTATTCACGTTCATTTTATATTATGGATTTGTAACACTAACCATATGCTTTTGTTTTTTTTTATTAATTTTTTTTTTGGAAAAAAAATATATTTGCTGTGTTCGTCTCTCATTAATTAATTTTAGTTGATAAGTTATAATTTTTAATTTTGTGGTTGTTTTTTATAATAAAAAATTGAATGAAACATTTCACTTCACTTTTTTTTACCCTGGTGTTATATTTTTCAAAAGCATGTTTTGTCCTCCGTTATCCATTTTGCGGTTTCAAAAGTATAAGGCTGGATTTCGACATCTGTCAAACTAAGTTGTTAAACCAATTTTTTTTTCAGTTCAAAGTCTGACATTTACGAAAATGGATCGCTTAACTATCGCACAACGCATAAAAATTGATAAGACCTACTACAAAAATGCTGATTCTGCCAGAGCCACATATCGTGCTTTAAGAGGAGATTATGGTTTACATAATCGTCCAAATACGCCAGCAATTGGCAAAATTGTGAAGAAATTTGAAGAAACTGGATTGATTACAGATATTGTAAGGCCTGTGCATCATCGTTTCGCTCGTACCACTGAAAATGTCGCTGCCGTGAGTGAAAGTGTTGCCGAAGACCCGAATGTGTCGATTCCTCGTCGTTCTCAGGAATTTGTACTGTCTTACGGCACATTATTATACATTTATATAAAGTATAGCTCACACAACAACTGAATCCAGCTGACCATTCACAACGTCGTAGTTATGTCGAATGGGTGCTAGAACAACAGGCGGTGGACGGCGATTTTTCGAACAAAATTTTCTTCAGCGACGAAGCACATTTCTCACTCGGTGGTTATGTTAATAAACAAAATTGTCGTATTTGGGGTTCTGAGAATCCTCAAGTAATTGAAGAGAGGCCATTACATCCACAAAAAGTCACTGTTTGGGGGGCTCTCTGCTCCGGAGGTGTGATTGGACCTTACTTCTTCGAAAACGACGATGGAACGACCGTCAATTCGGAGCATTATGGTCATATGACAACCGACTTTTTTTTGCCTGCTATTGAAGAATACGACATGGGGAATATGTGGTTCCAACAAGATGGTGCCACATGCCACACAACTCGAGCGAATATGGCTTTATTGTAAGATACATTTCCTGGCCGCGTAATTTCTCGTCGTGGCGATATCAACTGGCCACCAAGATCATGTGATTTGACAACGCTGGACTTTTTTTTTGTGGGGCTACGCGAAAGACCGTGCTTATGCAGATAAACCTTTAACTCTTGAGTACTTGAAAACCAGCATTCGTGAAGTTATGGCTGAGATACCGCCCAATACCTCAAAAGAATCGAATGTTTCACACATGATGTAAACGTTCAAACTTTATAATAAAAAAGAAATATCATGAAAAAAATATTTTATATGTGTTTTATTTACGTTTACTTTTGAAACCGCAAAATGGATAACCCATTATTTTGATTGAGTTTTATTTTACCTTTAGTCCAAATTATGCGTTCGTCCAGGTACTACAGTTGGTATCATCAGCCCTGGGCGAAACGCATAATTTGCACTAAAGGTTACAAGAAAAACTCAATTAAAATTAAAAGCACAGTCCACAAAATAAAGAACAAAAGCAAAACCTACGTATGCAAATGCGTTTGTATTGTTTTTGTTTTAGCATTTCTTCTTAAAATGTAAGTATTTTGTATACCAAAAATGATAAATCGTATGTATCATTTAACGGTTAACCGCATATAGGTGTAGTAAAGCGTTATGCCTTGTTATCCCTAGTTTGTATGCAATATTAAATATCAATTACAAATAAGGTAATTCAAAAATGTTTACGCATAATTCAGCTAAGTTTTTGAAGGATTAATTTCTACGCGGCAGTTGCACATCCATCGTATAATGGTGTGAGTCTAGAACTGATTATTTAAGGCTGTGGGTGCTATGGGTCAAAACATTTGAATAGATTTACAATTTAAGGTACGAGATCACTGATGAATATGAGAAATAGAGTCGAAGACAAAATGGAGATCTAGATACTTGAAACCTTCCATCTAAGAGGTACTCTATATCTAATCTACGGATCGTATATAACACTCGTATTAAAAAACACGAGTTAGTTACAATTTATCTTTAATATTAATTGCAATATGTCATTGAAAAAACAATATTTTTGCTATTTGACATTTATAAATTTATTCCTTGGTTAAGCCCCTGAAGAAGGTGGTTTAGTGAAGGCAAGGAATACAAATTGACATTTAGTACACAATTAAAAGAACCATAGAATAAAAAATGATAAGAGTCCATGCTTATTGTAGTCGGTTTTCTTCGTGGATTTTTGGACGGACCCTTTATTTTTAATAATCGAAAGATTAAACTCGTGGATTAACATATATTCATTGATAAGACGTGGAATAAGCATTTCTTTTATTAATAGGAAGGTAACGTAAAGGTTTATTTAATGGGTCGATCTCATATTGGTAGTAGAATATACTTTTAAAGTAAAATATTTGAGATAAATCATATTTAAAGCCGATATTACTGATAAAAAAATATATTTTCCATTGAATAACTGAATTATTAAATGCTCATATTAATTTATTTCTGTCAAAGACTTAGAAAAGTCTCCTATATTTATTTTGTATACTTATCTTTATATGTATGAGATATACCACTTTGTTAGATTCGAACGTTTTCTATACAACCGACTTAAACTTGATAATAAGTTGCGCCCACATAAAGCATACTAAGTATTTAATTTGATCTACAATAAATAAAAATAAACTTTTTCCTAAATAAGTAATCAGCTCTGGCAACACTTTCTAGCAAAAGGCATACCATGTGTGTTTGTGTATATTTTTAATGTGTTATACTTTGGAGAAGAGGGCTTTTTGCCCTACTCTGTCACTCACCCTTAGCTCTGCTTCACATCTTCTTCTCTCACTTTTTACTGATTTTACTCATTGACACAATTCTTTTGCTTTTGTTGTTGTCGTTGCCCGTAAATAGAGAAAAAGAAATTAAGAAAAGTAGAAAAAGGTACACACAAGTCACAACAAAATAGGTACTTATGGGGTTGAGAGATGGTTTTAACTGTTTTTATGTTTCTCTCTAAATAAAATATAAATGTGGGTGAAGTGCGGAGGTGTATGATGGATAGTGATGAAAATTATCAACATGACACAGACATGATGGGTTGGTTATACCTAGTTATAGGGGCTCGCAATTACATTTCTCATCCCTCTAAAAATGAACATCATGAACTACTCTTTTAAATAATTATATATACATATATGTATGTTTGTAGCTATCTCTCTGAAATAAATCTATACTCTCTTTTATCTCTAACTGCGTTGCAATACAAAAACAAAGATTTATAATATTAATTTTGGAATACACAAACTCCCAAAATAAAATTAAAAAAAAACATACCTGTACGAGCTTTTTTGCTTAAATGGGCTTTTTCCCATCAAATTCAAAAGGACATTTACTTCCTACTCATTGCCATTTGCCAAAGTACATGCGAAGTTACATACAAAAAAAAAACTAAAACATTTCTCTCATTCTCATAGAGTGTCGAAAAATAGATACCTACATAGATAACCCGTCGTAGATTTTTGGATACTTAAATATTTCAAGATACTCATCCGAGATAGAAGGATATTTTGAACACTAAAGTTCAAAAAATGCATATAATTAGTAAATAAGCAACCAAAAAAATTACCTTTTTTGGACGATTTTCAAATATGTAGGTACAAACGAAAATTTATATACAATATATACGTAAATGTATAATGTGTGCAGAGCAGCACCCACTCAAAAAATAAAAAAAAAGACCACAATGCCGTATTAGGGGGTGGTGGAAGGGATGGATTTTGCTTTTAACAGTAGTCAGTAGCCATTAGTGAGTCTGCTGCTTTTTTCATTTAATATTTTTTTTTGTATTATTAAAATTCACTCCACAAAACGATCACTTATTCTTAGCACAACAAACATTTATTTAATATTTTTATTTAAACCAACAAAAAAGAATTAATTATTCTTAGGTTTTGAATTGGACGACGAGGACGAGGATTCCGACGAAGACGACGTGGACGCCATGTTTCCTAACTTTATTGTATTCTTTTTTTATTTTTTCACAATTTTTGTTTTTTAATATTTTTGTTAAATCTACACTATTTTAAGCAGTGAACACACGTTACACACGTAAATCCTTTAAATTTGGAAGGAATTTATTATTTCTCAAAAAAAAAATAGATTTCCCCCCTTTGGTGCAATAACTCCTGTCTCCGCGAGAGCACTACCACTGCAGGGGCAAACTGAGGGCTAGCAAAGAGTTATTCCCAGCGAACAAGTGACTCTCTACCAACCAACAACCGACCAACGACTAACGCCGAACACGGTAGTCCAACAACATTCAATATCACCAAAAAACGAAGCACACAAAAAGGGATGAACTTCCCCGTAGTAAACTCTGACTCTACTCTACACTTCATCTAAAGGACGAGGCGAAGGATTCAAAAAACTAAATGCTCACTTAGAGGGACCAGCGCGAAGATGTGAAGTTAAAAAACTGTAAATTCAAAATTTAAAACTTCGTGCACGTTAATTATTATTAATTTTCTTGCACATCGGCTTTGAATACGTATACGTAATTAATTTATTATGTGTGTTATGTATCGTGAGCGTTTTTAGACCATAAAGGATATAGAATTCTTGTACATTGAGCAAGTGAGCGAACAGGCCATGTGCCAAATTGAGTTTGGCATTAAAAGCTAAAAATGCGTGCGATGTTATTTCTCATGCGAGAGCTTTGAGTAATTCCTTTTGTGTGGGAGATTGGAAAGTAGGTCAAAACATCATTATTGATGTAGTAGTTTTTTGCTCTCTTTGAAACGTATAGTAGAGGAGATTACTGAAATGAGCATTCAAATGTCTCTAATGCGAGTACAAGAGTTTCTTACGATATAAAAACAGAGGAGCTTTAACGAGATATAATTAAATTTCACTTTTTAAAACAAAAAATAAAAAAGCTAAGTTGTACTTCAAAAGTTAATGAAGCACATTATTATAAAAGCTTATTTAATCATGAATATTAAATATGTACAACACACTTATTACTTAACCCGGAAGTTGTCGACACATTTGTAAAATAATTAAAGAAAGCTATGCAAATGCATCATAAATAATATAAATTTCATTAGTTAATGTGCGTCTTAAAATACAACCAAGAATATGCAAAGGTTTTCCGCTGGGCGCCATTTTTAACAGTTACCAATACTGTGATCTGACTTGGACATTTTCTTGATATTGTGTTGTTTGTTGTTTATTTAAAAACTGATGGAAAGAGTTTGTGGCTCAGGTTATCTTCAAAGCAAAGTATCTTCTAAAAAGTAAATAGGTAGCTTTGAATATGTAAGTGTTTGCACTATTTTAAAAATAGGCTACTTCAGAAAAATGAAATCACAGAATGTTCAGCAATTTCTTTAATATGGACAAGATTCCTCAGCCAATTTTTTCTGTTTTGGTGTCAAATACTGAAAAAATAAAATGCACCACTGGGTCGCACGTACTTTTGCTCTTATGTTCGGTCACATCTTAAGCACAAGATTTTTAGTAGAAACAGGTCAATATGTTTTTAGTCTTTTTTACTTAATTTTATAGATACAAAATTTCGTAAATTTTTTAGTATGAAAATTTTATGCATTTAATAATATAAATTTAAAAACTGAATTTAAAACAAAATCGTCCACCATTTTGTATGCAGTATTACTTAGAATTCAGAATTCCTACATAAAAAATTGATCGAAATCCGTTAAGCCGTTTTATGAGAAAGTCCAAAATCAATTTTCTTCAAACTTGGTACATATTGTTTTTTTTTTGTAATATGCCCACCCGATTATTTAATTTTGTTTTTAAAGACAAAAAATAACGGTACCTGCCACACATTTTTTTGCCAAAAAGATAAATCTTATTTTTCTCAAAAATGGCTCCAACGATTCTTATTTTTAAAAAATCTGTTAATTAATGAAGAGAAAAGGTAGATTTTGGCATTTTTTTTTTTTAAAAATGGTTATTTTTTGGTTATCGATTTTCTGGAAAATGGTTCATTTGATTTTTTTTTTTAATTTTTTATGCAGATACTCCTAGAAAGTTTAAACACTGATGTAACCCAAATATTTTTTCAAAAATTTTCTCAAAATTTCGAAAACGACTCAATCGATTTTTTCGAAACTTTGTATTTGGTAGTTTTTTGACATTTTCGTGAATAGTTAAAAAAACGGTACTTCCCAATCAAATAATAAAAAAAACTGTTAAGAAAAAAATGTATTTCCCAAAAACGGCTCCAAGGATTTTGATACAATAATGGGTATGTTCTTAAATTTGTACCGTCCACTTTTAAGTATAAAAATATTTTATTTTGCGCACTTATTAACGGTGCTTCCCAATGAACCACTTTTTATATTTTCGACTTTCTCATTATTGGATAAACCGATTAAAATTATTTTTTTATGCAATTCGTCACTAAAAGTGTTAATAAAACTGCATACTCAAATTTTCAAAAAATATTTTTTTGAATTTCAAAAAATAAATATATTTTTTTTTTTTGAAAAATTGATTTTTTCAAAAACCAGTCACTGACTTTTTTGTAAATTAAAATTTTATATGTAAGGTACATTTTTTTTTTTTTTAATAATTAATAATAATTTTTAATAATTATAAATAATCATTAATAATTCCTTTAAAATAGTGAAAAATCCAGATCTGCAAAATTTATTTAAAATCAAAAAATAAATCAATTTTTTTGGCCAATCGAGGATAGAAATTGTCAAAATCAGTTTCACGACAGATCTAAATCAAAAAAAAAGTTGATTTTTGGTAACAAACGAAAGCCCCATAATTGTATGCAATAAAACGCGGAATTACGGATTTAAAAATTCTTCTCGTGTGTGTTTTTTTAAGTGTTAAGTGAGGCCTACCTGTATTCATATTCGTCCACGTACGTAACTGAATAGCTACATATTCAGAATATAGGCCCTCATACATTTATTTATATATACATATGTATGTATATACATATATACATGTATATACATGTATATACATATATATACAAATCACATGAATACACCCTAATTACAAAGTTGTATGCATATTGACTAATTTAAGAACACACACATTTTTTATCAAATTTCTTGGAGCCGTTTTTGAGGATCGCACGAATTGCTTAATGTTCGATCACATCGTATGCAAAAGGTGTCCAGAATCTAATATATTTTTTACTTAATTTTTTATATACAATTTTTTTTTTTAATTTTTTTCTAACAAAAAAACGTGGTAGAACAATTTTAAATATTTAATAATATAAATAACAAAATTTCCAAAAAAAATCATCCACCAGTTGTCGGAATAGTGAATTTTCAAAAAAAATTTCAAAAATCCAAAAAAAAAATTTTTTCGAAAATTTTGGTGTGCAGTAGTATTTATTACTTGGAGGAACTCCTATGTAAAATTTTTTATCGAAATCCGTCTAGGTGTTTATACGAAATTTCAAAATCAAAAAAATGGTTGTATGGCAGGTACCGTTAATAACAAAATATGTATTTAAAAAAAATGTTCACCGAAACGTGGGGTATACCGAATGCCTTATGTCGATTTCGTTTTAATAAATAGGATTCGCTACTAAAACCTATGCTTTTTTGCTTTGAAACGAACGATTACGGACCGAAATTCTTTTTGGGACTGTGTGTCTTGCTTGGCAGCTCTAAAAATAACAAATCTTCAATTCGTTTAAACATCTGCGGATCTGTTTCTCCAGAAAATAATTGGTTTTAATTTGAAACGTATGTGATTTCCAGAAAAAAATTGACCGCAGATCGACGGCAGATCGATGATTTTATTGAAAAGAAAGCCGTTTTCGAGATAATTGAGATGGTAAACAAAATTGTATGGCAGGTACCGTTAGTTTTGGACCTAAAAAAACAATTCAAAAGCCTATTTTAGACAATTACCTAAACCGCTTAAATACCAAGTTTGAAGAAAATCGCTTCAGCCGTTTATGCTGTAGAGCGTTTTAAAGACAGACAGACGGAATTGCGGGACCTACATTGTTGGTGTTCTCTATCATCGTAATGTCAAGTTTGATTAAAAGCTCGAGTTCGAATCTTTTTTAAGAATCCATAACTTGCCATACATAAAGTACATACATACACATAATATCGCAAGTTAAAATGAACTACAGACAAAGTAAGTATGTAATGGTCTAAAAGAACTTTTTGGTAATTAACTTTTAAATAAAATAAATATTTTGGAATCAAAATTACCAACAAAATTAATGAGGAAGTTTGCAAAATCGAGAGACCAGTTTTGTACCCAAAGAGAAAATACACTTAAAAATGTACGTTAGGCCTAAAACAAAATAATGTAAAGTCCTCTGGTTTTACCAAAAGTACTGTTTATACTGCACTGCAGGGCCAAGTGGGAATTCGATATCCGGTTGTCTTTTCCAGCCGCCTCAGGCGTTATACCTAATTGGTATAAATTTGCATTTCTCTACTTTTGCACATGGAAGTTTTATAAGACCAAGAATTTAGTGGTATTTCCGCCCCTCACTACTTTCTTCTAGTAACCGATAAATGAATTCTTAAAGAAGTTTTTAAAATCAGATTATATAGAACTGCTATAAAGTACATGTCGAACTTATTAATTTTCTACGATTAACAATGAAATTATATTCTGAAACTTCATTTATTCCACAATTTAAAGAAATGTTTTCCATTTAAGTTACTTTAATTCTAATATGCATCAACTCTTGGGCCTTTAGCATACAAGTCCTCTTTTGAACGTTCTCCCCTCAAATATTGCTTCCATCGTTCAACTCTCATTGCCTGAAATCAAAATATTTAATTTTATTACAAAAAGTTTTCCTTATATTGTTACATGGAATCGGAGCAACTGTTTGTTCATGCCAACGCACTCTTGAAAATCGGCTATCAAATCAGAACACACTCTGGTACCCTTGTCTACACCGTATGCTTCCAGGCAGTCCATCATGTTCATCTCTAACTCACCGCATTTATCGTAATGCTGATGGTTAATCAAACAGCCAGTTAAATCCGTGAATGGAGAACGAAAACCTGGCCCAAGAGACATACTACAAAATGGAAAATTGACTTTAATAAATATAAATTTCGCAAAATAGAAATGTAAGGAAGACCATCCATTTAATGACGTAACAACAATTTGGATAGGAGTAGATTTCGTTCATGCTGAATTTAGCTTTACACATTAATAATTTAATTTTTTTTCATATTATATTGGTTTAGAAGTAAATAATTAGATAATTCTACCTGTGTAAAGTATTTCAGTGGGGATTTTTCAAATAGAAAATATTTTTTAATCAATTCGATTTTTTTATTAGACAAACGTCACTTTTCAGAATGCCAACATTATAGTACCAAATAATAAATTTAAGTAGATGGAATTCAGTAGGTCTGTTTTTGACTTTCATGCGTAGGCGACACATTTGCCATGATATAAAGATGTCCAACATCACAACCAGAAACCTATCTACAAATAATGAATTTTTACTGTGTGCAGTTTCATGGTCACGTCGTTCATATCTTTTTCACAACCACTTCGATTTTTTCCATGAAAAGCCACTACAAAATATAAACACATACATGAATCGTAAACCTATGACCAAGCTTTGTACAGCGCTCATGTGTTATGTGTTGCACAAAAAGTATTCTTTTCCACACGTTACTGCCATGTACATGGATTTTTTGGACCACAATGAATTTGTTTCATGATATGTTCATAGTCCTGCCATCTGCTAAATTGGTATAAATTATTTGTTTCTTGTTGTATCGAAAAAGAATCTTAAATTCTTATACCAATGGAAAACCACATAAATAAACTCTGACAATTAAATAAACAATATGTTTATATTATTTTGTTTTTTTTTTTGTTTTAGTGGACTGTGTGGACTTAAAGCCAATTGAATGGTTTTGTGCCCTTTAGTCCAATTTATAGTCAATTAACCTCTAACAATATTTAGGCTTACTCTGCCACATCTGTTATTCTGCTATGAATTTTCTGTTATGATGCATAACAGATCTCCACCATAAAAGATATTTTATAATTGGTATTCAGGAGTTCGATCTTTTATAAAAGTCTGTTATGGAACTTCGAAAAAGAAACATTTATACGAACAGACCTAAAATCTGCTATCAAATTATCAGCTGTAGTAGGTAAATAAAAACTCTCGGCAGTAGGCACTGACTAATGAAAATATTAACCTGCGCAATTATCGTGTTTTGTTGATAAATAATATATAATCTTTGCAATTTGTCCATAAAAGTTCCTGAATGTATTATATCCAATATATAAACTTGTGTAAAACAAACTCCGGCAAGATAAGCGACACTTTCTTTTACGTTTCATCCATCAAATGTGTTCTGTGCTTTCGTGTATTCAAATAATTAGTTTGAAATTATTTACATGCTTGTGCTTGTTATTATGTATTTTAATAATATTTTGTTATATCTGTCCTTTTACGAACAATTCATTAACAGAATAAATGTTTTTACTTCATATATTGCAATCTTTTATGATAAAAGTAACAAAAATGTGTCTTTTATTCTTTTATGATTCATAAAAGATTCCATAACAGATTGTGGCATGCTGAATACCAAAAATGCAGTTCGTAAAAGACTTGTTGACAATTTCGAAGTTTTGAAAGCTGAATAGCAGATTTCTTAACAGATTTCATAGCAGATTTAGCATGCAGAATACCAAAATTATAATTCATAAAAGATTTTTTGACAACTTAAACTTTTGTATGAAAATTCATAACAGAATAGCAGAATAACAGAATAAAAGATCTCGCCGAATAGACCCAATTAATTTTTTCTGCATGAGAAAACGATAGACTACACTCACACCAAAAGAATTGAATAAAAACAACATATCGTGTAATCTGGCTAACATCGTCGGTAAACAGTGTCTCCACGTTCTATATATTATAGTATACTACCTGTCATTTTGATAGAAAGAAAGAAAAATAGAATGCTATAATATTTGGCAAGTTGAGGTAAATGAATGAACTGTCAAAGTAACATGACATCTGAAGTGTTGATGATAACGATAATGGGGACGTTCACTCAATTATCTCAGCAATCTGGAATAACTTTCTGTTGCAGTAATGCGTGCAAAACCCCATCTGGGGCCCAATTCCGCAAGCGTGAGTTTTCTCGGTGAACACAGAAAGTTGTGTACACATACATTTTTCCGATTCCGCAAGGGTGCTATGCATTTTTATTTGACAGATAGCGTGTACACAGATAAGCAAATTTATTCACTCATAATTTGAGGGTGAATAATTTTTTTGCACAGAAAAGCATTCACGCTTGCGGAATTGGGCCCCTGAATAACAAACAGCTGCTCTCATGAAAGCTATGTTCAGTTATCCCAAAAAAATTGGAATAACTAGCTATCCGAGAACAAATGTATAGAACCAGCGTTTTGCTTTGATATTTTGACAGCTTTCAGCTAACCTATCTGATTCGTCCACAGATATACTCCGATAGCTTGGGATCCGAGAATAAATGAGTGAACGCCCACAATGAGAAAATAGGTCTGATCCACACTCTGCCAATTGGCACCAATATCTGCCAAAACCTGTTCCAGACTTACAAATTTGGTAGTTTTTGGCAGAAAAGAGCGCTCTTGAGAGAGTAAAATATTTCCCCTTCCTGACAATTTCTTGCCAATTCCTGCCAATAAATTTTTGTGGGCACCAATTTGTGGGCAGAAAATTTACAATTGACAGACTGACGTTTGTCATAAACGAAAAAAACGGTTCGTAGTTGGTGTGAAAAATATTTGTTGAACAAATAAATTAATTTAGAAACACTAAAATACAAAATAATTAGTTTGAATAGAAAAAAATGTGAATTTACATCAAATAAAGAAATAAAAAAAACAAATGTGTCGACGTTAAAAAATTGGCAAAAAATTGTGCACAAGCTGTTCCAGACTTTTTCGGACTTTATTTCTCAATGAGAGAATTTTATCCCCACTCTTCAAGTTTTGACAATCTACCAATTTCTGCCCAAAAAAAGTCTGGATCAGACCTAATATATCGAATATTCATCATCGATGTTCTTAACGAAATAGCTTAATTTAAACGAACGAACCTAATTACTGTCAGGAAACTTGCAGAGCTCTGTCTGCAAACTGCAATGTTTTTGTTTTTTTAATATGTTTAGTGACCTTATAATAACGTGGTAGATTTGTGTTGCAATTGCAAGCTTATTTATATTTATTTATGAAAATTCAACTGTTTTAACCACAACTCAAGGTATGTATGTATTATCAGGATAACAATTGAATTAACTAGATAGTCTATTCAATAAATATTCAAAGGCGACCACTATCGCTAATAATTGTTTTTGGAACATCTCTCACAAATCCCTGATATCGTGATAGTGATAGGTTTAGGTTGCCTTGAAGTGGAAACTTGAAACACGCGCTTTCTTCAATACTTAATATTTTTTTTGGTTTTAGAAACCAACTTAAAGATGATCAATCAAGAAATAATTGACTTTCTAATAGAATGCGGCGTTTGTGAAGTTTGTCAGTTACGTTTCTTAAAAGCTAGGGGTTCCGAATATAAAGACATAAAAGAATCTTTCCTAAAGGTATAAACTAGTCAAATAAATATAAGAATAACCTTATTGATTTAAGTAATTTTAGCTAAATGTTAAACTTGAAATCAACGAAGACGAATTAATGCCAAAGAAGTCACGTCCAAACCCGTGTACAACATGCGTTGGTCTTTTCTCCGAGGAATTTCAACAACAAATTGTTGAAAAAATCACTAGTTGTAAAATTGAAGATTTTGAAAGCCAAAACATCGGAATTGCTCTTTCAATGCCAATGCTTTTACAAATTCGTCAACTCTCCATGTGGTTTGCCTTATTGAAGAAGTTTGGAAGCAAAATCAACGAAGAAAAATCGCCCGATGTTCCCTTAAAGGAAGCCGCTAAGCTTATTCTGAATCCGATTATTTGCAATAAGCTAAATAAGACATACAACAGTGAGGATGGTATACTTATAAAAGTGTTCCTAGATCACTCTGACGAAATAGACGACGTGGCCAAATTAACAAAAGTAAACGAAGCCGTATTTTCAGTGAGAAATGCTAAAGGTAAGAAACAGTTCATTACCAGAGCTTATATAGAAAAAATGTTCATTCCAACAAAATTGTCGGCTGAATCATTTGAAAAGCAATTTGAAATCCCCTGTCCGATTCCGAGTTCTCCTTTAATTCTTAAAGACGTAACATTATCGGGTCCTTGTGTGTTTGTGGCGGGTCGATATCAAAAGCTGTCACGAAAACTATCACACTCTCCGTGGGTGCTGCAAGGTAAACGTGTCATGGAGGACAGCATACAAGAAATCATCGTTCGATCTGTTGCCCCACACTTTGGCGTCGACGAAGACAAAATTATCTTCTCATCCAGCGGGCGAGAGGATGTCGATGTGCGCTGTCTGGGCCGAGGACGTCCATTCGTCTTGGAGATACCTAATTCTAAGCGAATAACCTTGCCGAATATCTTAGCACGTGACATAGAACTAGAAATAGAAAAATCTTTGAAAATATCTGTGAAAAACTTGCAAATGGTTACGCGTGACGATTTGGTTCATATAAAGACTGGCGAAGAGAAAAAGAAGAAATTCTACCGTGCTTTGTGTGTACTCGAGCGGCCAATTACTCTGGAAATACTAAAAAAACTAAACTTGCCCAATGGATTCGAAATCGAACAGATAACACCAATTAGAGTGTTACATCGCAGACCATTGCATCTAAGGCCTAGAATGATATACAGCACAAAAGCATGGGTAGATAAGGAAAATCCAAAGATTTTAATTATAGATATTATAAGCCAGGCAGGAACATACATCAAAGAGTTGGTGCATGGAGATTTTGGACGAACTACTCCATGCTTCGCTTCAATTATTGATCAACCAATAGATATAATTGCTTTAGATGTTGTTGGAATTGATTTGGACTGGCCTGAGGATATTGACAATAGAAATATAAATAATTTCATAAAGGAGGAACTTGTTACATAGTATTGTAATGGATAATTTTATGGGGCATATTTTAAGCTGATTTTTTTTGTATTTTGTTGACGATTAAAGGCAAAAGTCAAAATAACTTTAAGTACATAATTATAAGGGCGATATCCTAGTAAATACATCTTGTATGTATCCGCATATTATTGATCCTGGTATCATTTTTTTCACAGTTAATAGCTTTGCATATCGCTCATTTGCTGCAAGAACGACATAACTTAAAAATATGCGATTCTCAGCTTTTCGGCATTATTTTTTTAGAACATCAAACATCGATTTCACATCTCAATTTCCCTTACGTCCATATTTTCTTTTGCACTGCATGCGTTTTTCTATAGCATTTTCATGAATACAAATTTTTTTATCGCCTTTATATCGAAACTTGAAATTTTAAGTTATGAAATTCTTGTAGCAAATGAGCAATATTTATTAATACAGATAACAAAAGAGCTACCATCTTCAGCGAAAAACAGCTAAATGTGACCCTTAATTAAACAAATAAAATTCACGACTGGGTCGTACGTACGTATCGTATATATTTTTAAAGTCGTTTTTTCTTATTTTTTTTATAAACAAAAATTATTAAATTTTTTTTATCAAAAAAATATTGGTATGGCAATTTTATAAGTATTAAACAATATAAATTTAAAAACAGAATAAACAATTTGTATACGGGTTTTCGAATTATTCCTCAAAAAATCAAAAAAAAAAAAATATTCTACGAAAATGTTGTTATGCAGTATTATTTAGAATTTGAAGAACCTCTTATAAAAACAAATTAATCCAAATCCGTTTATGGGATAGTAACGGTTATATGGCAAGTATCGTTAATAACATTTCAATTAAAAATTTGTATTGACCAAAATGTAGACTATTCCTTTAATGGTGCACTTAATTTTTTTTTATAAAATCGTTACAGCCGATATAATTGAGATTTATCATATTTGCTAAAAAAAATTGTATGGCAGGAACCGTTATTGTTGGAGTTAAAAAAAAATATAACAAAAAACAATCGAGGCAATCCCCTGAAACGCTTAAGTAAAAAGTTTAAAGAAAATCTCTTCATCGGCTTAGGCTGCAGGTCGACCTATAAACAGACAGACAGGCGGAATTGCGAAGCCCACTTTTTTCGTGATCTTCATCATAGTAACGTCAAGTTTGATTAAAATCTCGAATTCGATTTTTTTCCAAATGCAAAACGACCTGAAACGTTTCTCTCATTCGATCGTAGGTTACGTGAATAATGGGCCCTATCGGGAATCTCCCAGGGAATTTCGTTTCCCACAGAATATTTTATTCGCTGGAAATTTTTCCTGCGATCGCGAATCTCCCACGGAATAAATTTACCTCGAACAAAAATCGTATGAAATGACAGCAAAATTCTTTGGGAAATCTTAATCGAGATACCAATAAATTCCAAGGGAAACTTTTGAGCATCATTCACGATAACCAACATTGGGCCCTATAGGGAATCTCAGAGAATTTCTTTCGAATTTTTCCTACGATCGTGAATCTCCCACGGAATAAATTCCCTCGAACAAAAATTCGTACGAAATGACAGCAAAAGTCCCTGAGAAAATTTATTCTTGATACCAATAATTTCCAAGGGAATCTTGAAAATTTTGAGCATCATTCACGTTTCAACATTCGAATGAGAGAACAAATTTCAGGGAAATTTATTCACGATAACCCCAATTGAAATTGAACAGCTGGCGTCTCAATTTCAAGTTACGAGTATAATTTAATTACATAAACAATTTTCAGAAAAAAAAAACGTGCATAAACTGTACAGCTGCAAAAATATGATTTTGATCTTTTGGAAATTGTATTAACTTATCTTATATTAAATAATTTAACCATTTTATTTAGAAGCGAAAAAAGTATCTATTTAGACAGACTGATAATTTGGAAAAGAAGGTAACAAGATTCAAATTTATGTCACAGCTTCCAAGCCATTTGTGATAGGGCAGTTAGTTTAAAAATCGTGTTATTGTAAGGTGAACGCGATCGTCTTTACTAATTAAAATCGATATGCACGGTATTGTTTTCTGTAGGACGATAAGGCAATATGAGATCGTTGTATTTTAAGATATTCTTTTTATCAAGAACTACAAAACTTAGGCGCAGGGTGATGGCGTTTATGGTCGGTCCCCTACAGCATTCGACCACTTCATTTTAAAGTACAGCGTAATGGTAACTTCTAGGTAAAAACTATGTTCCATTAGTTAAACTATTTTTCTTCCTAGGTAAATGCATGTTTGCCTCAAGTTTTCGTCTTTAAAAAAAGTGGGTAATTTTTAAAGTGTTATTATCGCCAAACTATTAAACGTAAATAAACTCAGCGAATGGGTTTTATTTATTTATAATTTATGTTTGGCTAAAAAACAAACGTAAAAATATTGTTTGTTAATTATTTACAAGACACATTTCTGCTTACGGTAAGCCAAATTCACTGCGTTCACAATTATTGTACCTAATTCCTCTTGTAAGACACTTATAAAAGAATTTCGTAAGTCACAAAAAATTGTAGGTGTATAATGTCTAAGAGAAATGATCGTGGATATGTTATGCCAATTTCGAAAAAAATGTAATGAACTTTAAAACTTGAAATAATGAACGGTAAAAGAAAATTGTATAACTATTCGAAAGATGCACTTTTTTTTAGTACTGAATGAAATTAAAGAAACATTTTCCATTAAAATATTCAATTCGTGAGCTCGGGTTTCTCACAAGAACCATCTGATTTATTAAAAACGCTCCAAAACATTGTTTTGAAAGACAATTTCAATAACACATTCAAAGACATGGCCCTGAAAGACTTGGTAATATGGTTTATTTAAAACATTTCAAATGAGCTTACAATAATAGATTATATGTGTTCGTGTGGTCTTATTCAGTTAATGGAGTGAAGAATCGGTTGGGAAGAACTCTCGATTTAGTTTTTTCTCCGACACAGTATGTACTGAAATTGCAGTAACAGATTCTGCTGTTAAACTTATAGAAGAAGATATACATTATCCTGCATTAGTTATAGCACTTAATTTAAATATGGCTTCTCCAAATAATAATTATTCTTTTGTTTGATTTGTTATGTACCAAAGACTGGAACCTATTATTTTTAAATTTGAATATTGATGATATGTGTAACGTTTTTTACAATAATCTCTTTGACTGTTTCAGTAAAACTATTCCATTTAAAAAATCTCGTAAAAACTCGCATGTACCACCATGGTTCGATTCGAATCTCAAAAACTTAAAAATTAAAAGACACAAAGCTTGGGTAAAATATAATCAAACAAGATCTGATGATGATTATAGAACGTTCCTTATCCTTAAACAATTATTTAATGACTATTCAAAATCTTTATAGTGTTATGGAAACTGAACTTAAATCTAATCCAAATAATTTCTGGAAGTTTGTCAATTGTAAGAAAAAAACTTGTGGGTACCCTAACTCTATGTCAAATTCGTCATCATCTAGTCATGAACCTAAAATTATTGCAAACATGTTTGCAAGCTATTTCGAATAAGCGTTTGCTGAATCAAATATTATAAACCCTTCTTACTCTTCTTCTTCAATTTTAAACTTTTCCCATTTATATGATATTAATTTTGAAATAACTGAACTGAAACCATTATACTTACTTACTTACTTAAAGTGGCGCTACAGTCCGGGGTGGACCAGGGCCTCAACCAATAAGCTTCTTCCAGTCGGCTCGGTTTCTAGCTATCTGTCTCCAGTTTCGCACTCCAAGTTGGTTAAGATCCTCTTCCACTTGCGTGCGCCACCTTTACGCTGTCCACCTCTACTGCGTTGTCCCACGGGGCAGGATTCAAGGACTTTCCGGGCCGGATCATGAAACCATTACACAATACATATTGAAACTAGATGAGTGTTTTGGTCCTGCTCCGGATGGTGTGCCATCCTCTATTTAAAAAAAAAATGCGTTTCTTATTTGTCGTACCCTTTAAGTGTTCTCTTTAACAAGTCTTTAAAAAGTTCGCTTTTTCCAACTATTTGGAAAAGCGCATTTATTACACCAATTCACAATAAAGGTCCTAAAAATGAAATAATGAACTATCGACCTATTCCTAGGCTATCTGTAATACCTAAACTGTTTGAGTCAATCGTATGTAGTGTCCTTTCCTTTCATTGTTGTTCAATTATTTGTGATAACCAGCATGGTTTTGTGAAAAAGCGTTCTACTGTTACCAATCTGTTTAATTTTACGTCCTTTTGTTTAGATGTTTTTGAGAAACGTGAACAAGTAGATTGTATATTTACTAATTTTAGTAAAGCGTTTGACAAGTTGTTTCATAAAACACTAATTTTTAAATTGTTTCGTCAATGTTTTAACGAAAATTTCTTAAATTGGATTTCATTGTACTTAGAAAATAGACAATATGAAGTAATATTTCGTAATGAATGTTCGACTCCGTTTGTAATGAATTCTGATGTTCCCCAGGACAGTAATTTAGGTTCAATTTTATTAATTTTATTTATAAATGGCTTGATTTCGATCATAAAAAATTCGTCTGTCCTTACATATGCTGATGACATTAAACTTATCAAAAGAATTAATTCTACATCTGACTGTCTACTTTTGCAAGATGACTTACAATTATTTAGGGAATGGTGCAATATTAATCGCCTCGTTTTAAATGTTGACAAATGTAAAACCTTGAGTTTTTGATTATATGTTTGATTCTTGGTCTTTAAGTAGAGTATCTGTTTTTTTCTGACTTGGGAGTTGTTTTAGATTCGGAACTTTGAATTTACTGACCATATTAGTTTTGTAGTTAGAAAAGCAAATAGAGCCCTTGGTTTCATTAAGAGATTTGGCAGCGATTTCCGTAACCCTTATGTTCTCAAACTACTTTTTGTTTCATTTGTGAGACCAATTCTTGAGTATGCCTGTGTAGTGTGGGCACCTTATTATTCTGTACATATAATGAGAATTGAAGCGATTCAGAGCTCTTGCGCTTTTGTCTTCGTTTTCTTCCTTGGTTCCGTGGAAACCCTATGTCCCCTTACTCTCAAAGACTTGCTTTAATTAACCTTCCTTCCTTGGCAAATCATAAAAAATATTTACAAATTTTGTTTTATCGCAGCAATAATAAATGGAGCAGTATCATCACCATCGGTTCTTGTTCGTCTTAATTTCAGTTTTAGTCGCTCAAGTATACGACTTCAAAGGCCACTCAATCAAATTTTCAGTAGATCGAACTATGGTGCTCATAGCTAGCCCTCTAAATCAATTAGTTGAAATATATAATAAATTTTATTTTCTAGTGGTTTCACCAAATGAAAATTTTAAAAATTCAAAATTCAAAACATTGTTTTATAATAGTTTGGAAAATTAGTGTTGAATAGTTTTAAGTATTTATTTATAAACATTATTCACGTCAGCATTAAACGAATTGAAATAAAAGTTGAAATTTCCCAGAATTGTGAATCCAATCAACAGTTCCTATTGAAAGAACAAACGGTTACTGAATAGTCAGTAACAAATTTGATCCGGGAGCTAAAGTATTATTGAAAAGAAATATAGATGCCGTAAAGGCCTTAACGAATATCATACTTTCATTTGAATTTTCTTAAAATAGTTTCAATTTACAGCCCTATTCTGCTATCGGATCCGATGGAATCTTTCGATTCACGTGAATATTTCTCTCAATGTTTCACTTTTATTTTCAAATGTCTTCGTCTTTTGAGTCCAAAGCTTTACAAATATTTTGTTTGCTTAATTCTTAAGAGAATCTAATTGTTAAAATTTACGTTTGATCAAAATTTATATACTTTTTGCAACAATTCGATTTTTTCGTCTGATAGCAGAACACAAATATTCACGTGAACGTTTAACATAATAGGGCTGTTAGTCATTGAAAAAACCAGATAAAATAAAATTTATATCCAAAACTCGACCAACTGAATTTTAAGGAACAGCCAAACGTAAACAAAAAGTTAAGTAAAGCATACAAACTGAATGAACTAAATATCAATAAATGTCGAAACTTTAACTTCGAAGTGTTGGAAGTGATATTAAAACCCGAGCACCTATTTAGTATTTAGGCAGTTGATTGAAATGCACGGCCATTTGCTAGTGCGCCCTGAGGAAAGGAACACCAAACAAATCTAATCAAAAATGCTGATGCACGTCGATCGTGATATATAGGTTATTCATATTATCTACATAATTGGAAGAAACCTAATTTTGGGAAAAAAATTATTGTTTTATTGTTTAATTTTTACCAAATACCAGCTCGATTGATTTCTTAATTTTTTTTTATAAAACATTTCTACAAACAACTCAAATTATGCTGCGTAGCCAATAAGACTTGTGGCAGTAATTTGATCCAGATTCCGAATGCCGTCTTTATCGACTACCGCAATATTAAATGCAGGAAGATTTACAATTAAACGTTTCTGAATCTCCATGACGCATTTCTTTAAAACATCATAAGCTTCCTCTTGCGATATATTTGCATGGTGGTACCGATCGAAGATACTGGCACAAAACAAGCCACCATATCCTTGTCCACCATACTTAACATCTTTGGCATTGGCCAAATAGTCAATGTAGTGAAGTTCTGGGCCATCTTTTTCATCGAATCTATAATAGAAGAACCATGTTTTATATGGTAACTTATTAGAACTTTTGATTGCTTACCCAGCAACAAACATGTTTACTTGGTACGGAGTACGACTTCTCAGATAGTCGGCGAGGTTCTTGCGCGTGAAATGGGCAGCCGCTTTGGGTGACAGGTCATATCCATTTCTCATTTTATACAAGGCAATGTTTTTGGAGATGAACTCAGTGAATTGAACTGTATCACCCGATTCTCCAATAGTTGCGATCATAAGCTTTTCATTAATTTTGTGAATTTTATTCTGATCTATTTAAATAGACAAAATTTTAATTGGAGTAACAACGTACTTTGTCGGCAAATTTTCATCTAGGGGTTATATTTTGGAACTTACCATTTTTCATGACAATTACAGAATGAGCGTGTGTTGTATCGGCAGCAACCATGACGAAGTCTGGTCCTCTAATTCCTAGAATAGTTTCCATATTTTATTAATTGTGTTTAAAAGTTTTATTAAAAAAAATATCAAAATCAGAATACAACTAGGCTGGTTCTATTGGGCAATGACAAATCAAGAATCGAAAATGTTTTGTCCTTTTTTGAACGTGAAGTGAGATGTGTTTTGTCGCCGTCGGCAAGGCAGTAATCATAGGGTGACCGACAAGAGGATGCCTTTATAGCCGTGTTCCTTTGAGGTTAACAAGCTAATCGCGAGTTTCTCGCCTTTTTCACAAAAATTTATATTGTGTAATTTTTTTATTTGTACTAGGTAATGTTATTTGTTATTAATTTGCTTTACTAAGAAATGTTAAATGTAATATGAGCCTTAAGCTAGTCTTGTACTTTTGTGCTTTTGTCATGCCGCCTCGCGGTATTCAGGAGAACTGTCAAAAACAAACGAGAACTAACTTCAAGCGAAATGATTGGAAGAGGAGAAAAAACCAGCCGCCGTTGTGAATAGCCGCCCGCCGTTGTGAATAGACGCTTCAATAAAGAGAGATAATAAATTTGTTAAAACGAAAGTATAGTTTCATTTAGAAAAAAAAATGTATTTTTATTTTTTTTCTTAACGCACATATGACTCGGGATAATGCCAACACTGTACAGAAAAGTATAGTTTATGCGGCTCTCAAGGTTTAAAAGGGCACTTAATTTCCGGAAATTAGTTGCCTGATTCAGCGCAGCCCCCATCAGTTAATATTTAACATACTTGTTATAAATTGACATTTCTCTAGTCTCTTTCCTGTATATAATAAATTGGAGACCTAAGTATGGTGAAGTTTAAAATGGACTCGTTCACTATGAATGGCTCGCATCGTTACTGGGATTTCGTTGTGATTTCAACGAAATCTCGGATTTCAAAATCCCTAAATTATATATGGTGAAATCCGAAACGGCTAACGGGTATGTTAGTATCCACTGAAGTTCCTGAGCAACCAAAATCGAATAGGTTACATTTGTATGGGTTGTGCATATGTTTTTGACATTTCTCATGGGATACAAAAGTATACCAAAGTTTTTGGGATATCTTAATGGGCTTTTCACACCAAACCCAAAACCGGGTTTTCAGCTAAAAAATTACGAAAACTCGAAAACCGTTCACACTGAACATTTACGAGTTTTCGTTTGACATTTCAATTATTTTGGCACCACATACAACAACAAATACTTTGTAAATTAAAATTGGAATTACCCCAGACAGCTGTTTTTTTCGTTTTTCCTGGCAGCAACCCGTCAGCTATTTATGTGACGATTAATTTAGCACTGAATGTTTCACAAGGTGTGTTTGCTTAGTTCATCTTGCAAATCCAACATGTTTTCGACAAGTTTTTTTTAAAACTTGTAGTTTATGAAAACGAGTGATTTATCAAAAATGTATAGAAAAACTTGCGTTTTCGCTTTAGCTTTTCAGCCAAAACCGATAATTTCGCGAAAACCGTGTTTTGGGTTTGGTGTGAAAAGGCTACAAGATTTTTTTTCGGCAGCAGTTGTTTTGTTATCAGCTGTATTCGTACAGGGGAATACAACAACACCAACCTATCCGAATAGCAATAGAACGTTTATTGAATGAGGCCATTCATATAAAATTTAACAGTCTGAAAAAGGAACAACCCTTTTCATTTCGCACTTCATTACCCACCAGCATCGGCATGTGAACCAAAACTGACAGACACCCCATCGACGAGCAACATATCGGACCGCCCATTTCACTTTTATAATTTCGCAAATTTACAATTCACAGAAAGACACAAACTAAAAATCTTTTCAAAAACAGCTCAAACTCTTAAGATTTTTCTACAAGACAAAAATATTTTTAAATAATAAAAATGGCTACAGCAGTTCATTGTCAATTATGGATGGGAAGTGTAAGTATATACCGCAACCTTAGTAAAGAATATTCGGCATACAATTCATGTTTTGATTTTCAGCTTGAAACTTACATGACTGAGAATTTCGTTATTGCAGCCTTTCGCAAAATGGGCGAAGATCCCACGACAGTTCGACTGATGAGAAATAAATACACCGGTGAACCAGCTGGTTACTGCTTTGTTAACTTTGCCACTGATGAGCTAGCAATGGATGCTATGCACAAGCTGAATGGTAAACCTATTCCAGGAACAAACCCGATTGTTAGATTTCGATTGAATAGTGCTAGCAATTCTTATAAAATGCCGGGAAACGATCGTGAATTTAGCGTTTGGGTTGGCGATCTCAGTTCAGATGTAGATGATTATTCATTGTATAAAGTCTTCTCATCTAAATACACTTCCATAAAGACCGCCAAAGTTATATTGGATAGTTCCGGCTTCTCAAAGGGTTATGGATTCGTTCGTTTCGGCATCGAAGACGAGCAAAAATCGGCTCTATATGAAATGAATGGCTACATTGGTCTTGGTAGTAAGCCACTGAAAATTTGCAATGCTGTGCCAAAACCGAAATCAGACACAGCTACCACAGAGTATATGCCTACTGGCTACGCCACATCATCGGCATCAACTACACCTGCCGCTGCACCAACTACAAACTACTCACAATATTACGATCCTTCGACTTACTGGCAAGGCTACAATGCTTGGCAAGGTTACTATGATCAACAGACTGCAACAACAGATGCAACTGCATACTATCAGCAAGCCATGCAGCAGCATCAGTCTTCACACGCCGATCCACAGACTCTGGCCCAGCATGCTGAAGCCTGGAGTGCCCAGCGCAATATGAACTACGAACAACAACAGCATGCCCAACTTCAACAAGAGCACGATGACGATTTGGCACTGGTAGACCACAAATTCAATCTTGATATTGATAAGATGAATCGGGAAGCTATGGATAACGACCGTAATTTGTACGATGCTTTAGAGAGCTCCAAGTGGCTACCAATTGAACAACTAGAAGTTTTCTGAAATTAAAATATGATTTAGTTTTACTTTACTTAAATAAATTTATGTATAAAAAGTAGTATACATAAATATAAATCTTTTCTTTTGTATTATATCTTGCCTCTTAAAATCAAAAGTTTTAATTCTTTTATTTCTCCCGCACACTTGAATGTTTTGCCCTGTAAAATTATAGATTGTCATATTGAAATGATATTCGACACTACATACCTGCTTGCTAGATATTAAAAAAAAAAACTTTTATAAAAGTCGTTGCTCAATATTTGAATCAGCAAATTAATTTCAAAACAAAATTGCAGAAGTTAAACGTTTCGATTATAAAATAGTCATTGTTCTTTTATGTTATCCAATAAAGTTGCATTAAGCATTTAATATTTTCATGTGGGACCCCCACAAATATCGATCATTTGTGAAGTACAAATTATTAATAATTATCAAAAATTGTTCCAACCAAAATGTCCTATTCACGTTCTACATACATATAAGTACATAAATAAGTTCTACATAGTAAGTGACTTGCAGCCTTTTTAAAACAAATATCTATTTTTACGAAACAAAAATAATAAGTTCAATAAAAACGACATTTAAAATCTAAAATAAGTGTTTAATTGAAGAGAAAAATGTTACATAACATAAAATCTAAAGTTGAGAGGGAAGCATCCTGCTTAAGACTGTGGATTTGTTGTATTATTAATTCAAAATAGCTTGCGACAGCCTTTAGTTAACAGAATTTGCGTTTCATTACGCCGCTATCTCATGTATTGGACCCTATCAGAAATCTCTCAGGGATTTTCGTTTCCAACGGAATATTTTATTCCCTCGAAATTTTTCCGGTGATCTTGAATCTCCCAGGGAATAAATTTCCCTCGAACAAAAATCATATGAAATGACAGCAAAATTCCCTGTGAAAGCTTATTCCCGATACCAATAAATTCCGACTGAAACTTTTGAGCATCAAACACGTTCCCAAGATTCGAATGAGAGAAAATATTCCAGGTAAATTTTTATTCACCCCCATTATAAAAAAAATTCTTAAATAAGCTGTGACTGGTCACGGACAAAATTTTCCAGCTTTAATTATTAGGTTTGCCCTAAAGCGTTTTTTGAAAAACCTGAAGTCAGCCTGATAAACAAATTCTTTGTCCTTTGAAACCTAGGGTCGCCCTGCAGTAGATCTAGGTTTTTATCTGGGCAAGTTGAGGTAAATAAATAAATGTCAAAGTCACGAGATCTGATTTGATTTGTTTCTTTTAAAATGGATATAAAAGAATACTCAAATTAAATTTTAGACACAGACATGTAAAATGGAAACCTTTGACTACGAACTTAAATTTAATATATTTCGAGTTTTAATTATTAAATGGCATAACTTGCTTTTCTGCAACATAAAATTAATGGCCCTCGGGTGTTTTTTAAAAACGGAAAACCCCAGTTTTTTTTTGACAATTCTTGGGGTAGTCAAAAAAACCTAAGTCGACCCTGGTAAAGTTCAAGAACGAGCTCATTAAGAATTTTAATCTTGTTGGATGTGGTTCACATTTTTGTAAACAAAAAATAAAATCAACATAAGATGAATTGAAAATTGCGTATTGACCAGGGCCTCACTAGTCAACTGATGATCCTAAGTGAGATAGCAGGGATGAAACACCGGATAGGCCATTAAAAGCTATTTTGATTAAAAATTATCATACTTTCATGGGTTCCAAGACAAAGACATACACGAACCCCTGGACCAGAAAATGAAGCTACGGATTTCGTAGCGAAAGAATAATACATTTTCCTTATAAATTATAATACAAACACCCAACTTCAATCAGGCTTGTCCGAAGAGTTTGGTTAAAAAACGACAATAAAAAACTCTAAGAACGATTACCAAAAAGCTCATGTTCCATTTTACGCGGAGCTTACAGAATAGAATGTATTAACTCTATTTCTTTTCCAGATAGAAAAAAAAACTTTATTCAACACCAAACACATATAACCGAAGTGAACCAGATGAAAGAGTATGCTATAGAGTGGTTCGGACTGTTCAATAGATTCCCTTACAGAGTGCCTGAGTTGTTCTTAAATTAATTTATTCAAAATAGAATAAAATAAACCATAAGTGCATTTAAATTTAAAAAAACATGGGAAATTGTGGGCCAGAAGTTAACGGTTCTTAAAGTATTAAATAGGAAAGATGGCATTACATCATATTTCAGAGCCAGAGAATTTCCCATTGAAAATAGTGGCTTTAATAACGCATTAGCTTCTTAACCACATGCCTGGTGCCATTGCACAATTTTGGTTAGTTGATATTACGACGTTTGATGATACGGTGCTCCAACGTTCAATTGCAATTATGTTCGGTGACAGGCCTGGTAAATCCAATGAATTTAAAAATTCTGTGGGATAATTGACCCTCATCTTCATTCATAGCGGTATTAGCTGACTTGAATGTGAACACTTTTGCAGGTATCACTTTTAAAACTTTTTGCTTTATTATGGGGTTTTCGTTTGGTAAATTTATATTTTGATCTATAAATTGATTTTTTTCGTAATGATTCGAATACTTTTTCAGATTGATTTTTATTTGATATAGTATTGGTGTATATTTGTGTCTGTGAACCAGCTATCGGTATGAGCTGTCTTGTCAAACTGATGGCTGTCAATTATAATGCATAGTGGTGTTATAGCGAGTTTTATTTAAGAAAAGATCTGATCTTTCTGACAAAAGATTTCATCTTTTTAAATGTTGAGAGTTTTATTTCAACAAAAAGAGCAAATCTAGATCAGATCTTAACACGGTAGATCTCATCTATAATATAAATATAATATAATATATATAATAAATATAATATAATAAAAATAATATATTTTTTCTGTCAAACATCAAATGGAAACTATTTTGTTATTAATTTATTGTGAAATTGTGCCAATCCCTGCTAAAAAATTACATTAAAAAATAAACAAATAATAGACGAAGAAGTTAATAATTTAAATTTTATAAATATAGTGGAGTTTTTTATTGCTTTGTCTTCATCTTCCTCATCATCTGATGATAAGTATGTTTTTTTTTTCAGAAATGTGTGTGTCAGTCATTTAGCATTGTCCGCGTTCGGTGCAATGCCGATAGGCTAGCCAAGATATCTTGTGGCCTTTTCGATTGGCCGTCCGGAACACGTTCCCCCAATAAAACAGCCGTAAACAATTTGACTGATTCTGAATTATATGTATCACTGTATTTGTGAAAATTAAATTAATAGAAAATCACATCGGCTAAAACGAATTTCCAAATCACTTGATTTCAAATTAGATACACATTTTCTTGTATCAATAATAATTATAACTTGCTTCTTTTTATGTTATTTTACCAGAAAATGAGTTTAAATTCTATAAACACAACGAAATTACACAACAAATCAAGACGATTATTTTGACATTTTAATTGTGTAAGTGTATTAGTGATTCTGTTTTCGATTCTGAAATGAAATCCAGAATCGTTTTCTGTTCTGTTTAGAGTAACAACTGTCATTTTGTGGGGGTCAGAACAGTTCTGGACGGCCAATCGAAAAGGCCAAGAGTTTCATTTAAGTTTTGAAATTTAATGTGATGTCGATTTCGTTTCAACACAAACATCGACTTGCCGTCGATCCGCCGTCAATTTTTTTCTGAAAATCAAATTCGTTTCAAATTAAAACCAATATTTTTCTGGAAAAACAGATCCGTATTGAATCTCTTTTTGGAGACGGATTCAAAACGGATTTGTGCACAGATTCGTACACACACTACAATATTTGTTTTGACGTTTCTCAATTATTGTGTTGTGAATTAATTTTTATTTTGTGGCAGTGTACAGAAAAAGTAAATTAATATATTAAAAAATAAAAAAAATTGTTAAAAACTTCTTGGAAACAAATATTAAAAAAGTGCAAGTGGGTTTAGGAACTCCCCCGCGTCGGAATCGGGAAATTAAAACGAAATAATGATGTTTTAACGAATTGAAGATTTGTTTTTTTTTAGAGCTGCCAAGCAACACACACAGTCCCAAAAAGAGATTCGGTCCGTAATCGTTCTTTTCAAAGCCAAAAAGTATTGGTTTTAGTAGCGAATCCTAATTATTGAAACGAAATCGACATGAGTTTATGTGTAAGGTGGGAAAAACAAATCAATGACATGAAAATGTAGAGATGGGCGATGCTCATTGATGTTGGCAAAACATCAATGTTAGTCGAAAAAAATATCGAAGTTTCAACATCGATGTTGAAGCAAGTAAAACTTCGCATCATCGATGTTGAGATTCAAAAGATCGACTGAAAATAGGCTGAAATCTTTTATCAATGAGCTCATGCTTATAAAGGTTAGGCCGCACTCCACGAAACTGCACTTCAGCGGAATTGCAATTCAGCGAAACTACGCTTCAAATTATTTATGTGAAATTGTATGAAGTTCAATTCCCGCTTAGTGGAATTTAATGTAATAGACACAAAAAGGGAAAAGAATATTATGAAAAAGCAAACTTGCTTCAATTTTCAAAACACTGAAGGTAGTTTGAATTTATAATATATTGTATTTTTAATTGCCCACCCTTTGGGCTGTAGGTGTCTATACATACATACAGACAGACTGACAGACTTACAGACAGACAGACATACAGACGGACAGAATTTTTAGACCATCCTTTTCCGTCTTCACTATCATCCTAATGCCATATTTGATTGTTATCTCAAAACTTTTTTTTCGATGAATATATGAAGAATATATATACAATTTTATTCAGCTCAAATTTTTACAGTGTTACATATTTACAAATAATTAATTCTTAAGTCTAACATTATATATCTGCGAGCACAGAAGGGGCTCTGCTTCGTTAAATTGTTGGTTTATTTTATACATTTTATACTAAAAAGTGTCTTAAGTCTAACATAGGTTTTTTTTTAAATAAAATTTGACTTTATCTCGTCGGCTTGAGCAGTGCTGACTGTCGTTGATTGGTGTGGTTGAGATGGGGTTGGAGGGCCTTAACTCCTGTTGCTTGTCAGCTGGTTTGGTCCTGTGGTGGCTTCAACCTCTGTTGTACTGCGTTCCTGCAGCTACGTAGAAGTTTCCGAAGCTGTCATCTGACCATATTCCAAATGCTGGATCCATCATGGATAGCACGTGAAGGTACCGGTCTTCTGTGTCTGGGTCACCTGTAATTAAATTAATAAGAGGGCTGGGATGGGATGGGATTTTTTGCAGCATCTTAACGCTGAGGTTGTACATGTATTTGTCTATGGGGACAATTCCTGAAGCTTCGTATAGCCTTGAGTTTCTATAAAACTTAACGGAGTTTGGTTTGCGGAAAAGGGAAGTGCAATGGCGAAGAACTTTTCGCTCGAAAACTTGCAGTTTTTTCATGTATGATGGACTTATGGTGTACCATATAGGAAAGCTATAAGTTAAAATGGGACGAATGAGTTGCTTATAAAGCAGAAGTTTCGTCTTTGTTTGGAGACCGCCTCTTACTTGCATAAGAGGTCGTACTAGAGAAAAGGCATGGTTAGCCTTACGTAGGGTGAATTTGGAGTGTTGATTAAATTTGAACCTTTCGAAGAAGTGAACTCCTAGGTATTTAACCGTTTTCTTCGGCTTGATAACTGAGTTATCGGGAAGGGTCAGAGAGAGGTTATTGCATTTTTTGGCTAGGCCATTTTTCGAAGGCGTCCTAAAACAGATCAACTCTGTTTTAGTAGGGTTGATTTTTATTCCCCACTGTAGGTAGTAATCCCAGAGTTTAAGGATATGTTCCCTTACTCTTCGGAAGGCTAGGTCTGGGCTAGTGGATGCGCTGTAAGTGATGGAGTCATCAGCAAATAGTAGGGTATTGGTCCTAGGTATGTTTAGTGGTTGGTCAGAGGTATATAAATTGAAAAGATCGGGTCCAAGGCGAGATCCCTGAGCAACACCAGCGGAAATGCTCATGAGGCTTGAATTTGAATTTCCCACTCGTACGTAAAATTTACGGTTAGTGAGGAAACTGTGGATGATTAGGATAAGATGTCTGGGCAAGTGAAGAGACTTCAACTTGAACACCAGGCCATCTATCCAAACCGAGTCGAATGCTTTTTGGATGTCGAGCAGACAAGCTACGGTCGTATATCCTTTGTTAAGGGCCAGCGTCGTATCAGCATGTAGCTTCAACAACGGGTCGAATGTCGAGTGGGATGCTTTGAACCCGAATTGGTTATGCTGCACTATACCCATGGATGAGCAAAGTGAGCGAAGTTTGTAAAGGATCAGCATTTCAAGAAGTTTACTGAGGTTTGGAAGAAGGGAGATGGGTCGATAATTGTTAACACAATTTGCACCAGGTTTTTTTGGTATTGGGAAAATTTCGGCGATTTTCCATTTATTTGGGAAGTAACTGTTGTTAATACAGTTATTAAGTATAATCGTGAGGATTATAATAGCTGTCGGCGGTAATTTTTTTATTAGATAGTTAGAAACCTTGTCAGGTCCTGAAGATTTCTTGGAATTGCCGTTTTGGATAGAACCGTAAAGGTCTAAGGGGTTGCTAAAAATATCATCTGTTGTCGTGTAGACTGATGAATTTTCTTGTGAAAAGGTGTTAAGCGGGCTAGGGTTGTGAGATATCAGTCCTGTGACTTCGTTGTTTACGTTGGAGAGAAAGTCGGGTAAGTGGATTGGGAGATTAGGTTTGAAATTGCTTTCAAAGAAATCTGCGAAGGCATTCGTTTTTTCTTGGTCCGACGAAAGAAAGGTGTCATTATATTGCAATTGTCCGACTATAGGGGATTTCCTCCCTATGATTCGGTTAATTTGCTTGAATGTGTCCGGTCCAGGTTTTATGACGTTAAGTCTTTTCCTGAATTGGGAGTCTATGAATGCTCTTGTGTTTTGGTCGATGAGGGTATTTAGGCACTTGAGTTGAGAGAAAACACTCTGGTATTCATCTCCGTGTGTACTTAGATTACGGTGAAAAATTCTCTGAAGTATTTTCCGAAGCTTTTTGCCTGTACTTATACATATTTTGAATATGTTGGGGAAGGTCTTTGTATTTCGAATTGAACGTTCGTTGTTGTGCTTGTTCAGCAATTGTTACAGCAATTGAACTTTCAATAGTCTCGATTGTGGATTCGATTTCTTGATTGCTCAAATTGTGTGAAGTGCTAGGTGTGTTATTCCGTAGCTTATCCGTTAAAGAGCTTTGGAATACTGCCCAATTGATTTTTGTATAATTAATAAATTCTTGCTGTGGGATAGCAAGTATGTTAAAGTTTGTCCTAAGACGAAGGGCTAGTTGAACTGCTGAATGATCAGAATCTGATGCAATCGCAGTGCACGAGAAGTTTTTGAGTGTAGGAAGTCTACAGATCAGGTTAGGGGAGCACAGGAAAAAGTCAAGTGTCGAAGGAGTTTTGGGATATGTTGGGATTGGTTGAAATACAACCTCAAAAGAGTGGGTGTGGGAATTAGCGCATAGCCAGTCAGACATAACTACTCCTTGATAGGAGCTTAAAGTGTCCATCCACAGTTGGTGGCGAGCATTGAAGTCACCACCAATAATGAAGTGAGTGTAGTTTTGACAAAATGCGTTTAGCAAGTCAAGGTCGTGATTTATGTTGATTCGGGATGCGGAACATTGATTGTACAAAGATATCAGAAGGATATTTTCGTTATTTTCAAGTTCAATTACTACGCAAGTTACTTCAAATGTAACCAAGTCTTGGATAATGACTTTTCGGCATTGAAAAGGAGATCTTACCAAAATAGCAGTGCCAGTTTTGCCAAGATCTATGTCTGACCGGAATAAGGTGTACTTTTCAAAGTAAAGCCGATGCCTCGAAGCTAGTCTAGTTTCGGAGAGCAGAACGGCGTCGGGTAACTTTTTTTTCGACCAATGCATAAGTTGCCTTATTGCAAGTAAAAAAACAATTGCAATTCGCTCATTTTCAAATTTCATAATTTCTCGTAACGAAAATCCAACATGTAATATTACCAAAACGTCATGAATGTTCAAAGTGTTTCAACAGTGTGAAATTGTCGTGTTGGATGAATGTCCTATTGCTTTCGACTATCTATCTCATAAACGGCTTACCCGATTTTTTCGAAATTTCACACATATAAAGGTTTAGGTTGCTCTATTTATACTGCGTACCGATATTTTTCATTAATTTTTTTTTATTTTTAAAATCGTTTTTAAGAAAAAAATTTAAAAAAAATATATTTTGAAAACTGCTTATTATTTCTTTTTAAATTACAGATATATGTATTTGCTGAATTCCTATGAAACGTTTTTGAATTTTTAACATTTTTTTTTGTCAAAAAAAAAAACTTTTTTCTCAAAAACCGCTCCACAGATTTTTAATTTTTTTTTCTCATAAATTCAAATTTATCCACGAAATAAAATGGCGTACTTTTCTTTGAATTATTTTTTCTTTGATTAAGCAGATTTAATCTTTTTTTTTAAGATTATATTATTAAATATTTAAGATTGTATTACCAATTTTTTTTAGAAAAAAATTAAAGAAATTTTGTATATATAAAAAAATTAAGTAAAAACGACTTTAAAAATATATTTAGATTTTTAATAGAAATCTTTTGAATACGATTTGATCGAACATAAGAGCAAGTTCGTGCGATCCAGTCGTGCATTTTATTTTAATGCTTTATTATAATACCAATTTGTGTATGTCCTCCTCTGAATAGTTTTTGCTGAATAGTTTAAAAGAAAATCCCAATATATTGGTTGAAAATTAAAAAAAGAAAATAAACATACAAGATAACAACTAAATTATATAGATTAAGAACATCATACAATCTATAACCTTGCATAGGAAAAATAATAATAAAATATAACAATTCAAATTAGCCTCAAACGGCCGGCGTTGTCTCACTACCCTAATGCCTCTAATATTCCAGAGTTTTGTAAATTTATTTTATAAGCTTCTTAAACTTATGTCCTTTTCAATTGGTAATCCGGAAGAACTCTCCGATCCGGGATTCCAATCGAACAAGTAAACACTAGATTCTAGATTCTGAAAATTTATTTGAGTATATGTGTAAGATGGGAAATGTCAAACGTACGTTTGTGATTATTTTATTTTGTAACTATGACTGACACAAATGTAGAAGATTTCGAAGTGTATCCTGATGAAAATGCGAAATTAAAGTTATTGAAGGGAAAATTTGTCTTCGGAACAGATATCCGTAATTTCAATTCTCTAAAGAGAAGAAATTGAAACTACAAAATTTCAGACAAACCAAAACAAAACAATGACGTGAATAAATTAATTTGAATTTGAAATTTAGTGGGTGTAAGTGTGTGCGTGCTTCTGGTTTTGATTCTGACTTCAAATCCAGAAGGAAATTTCTCTTCTATCCAGGAGAAGAACTGTCATTTGATACCAATCGAACAGTTTCAGAAGCATTCGGAAGACTTCTGAAGCCTTCCGGACGACCAATCGAAAAGGCCATGAATAAATTAATAAATAGATACAAAAGATTATTGATTTCCTAAATACAGCTTGGTAGTAAAAATGCATTTCTAATTCCCTTAAATTTCAATTTCAAATCTTGACCGTCAATTTGCAGAAATTTAAAATTATAATCTTCAAGAAAGTTGGTGGTAGACATTCAAGCAACCAAAAATGGAGACATAAAGGAAGAAATGTTGCATTAGTTTGGGAATAAAAATTCTTAGGGGAGATAATCACTGCAAACCTCAGCATGAGAAAACATTTTCAATGTAGACCAAAAGAGGTGTTTCTTCATTGTGGAACCGCCATATTGATAATAAATACATCATGTTTTGGGCTATGGCGAATTCGAGGATGTTGAAAGTTTTGTGAGGCATTTAAAAAAAAGAATTTTTCGGTTGCCAGATCGTACGCTAAACTATATGCTACATTTAGAAACAACCGTTTCACCATTATTCTTCGATACCCTTAAGATACACAAATACTGACGCACACTTTAACTACTAGGGGAAACACCATGCTATGAAGTAAGAAGAGCTAACAACTGTAATTGGTGAAAACTCATGAATTTCATCCGAAATAAGCACTATACGGAAGTGCAATCATCACAATACATAATTATTTACAGTCAATTGAATTTCGACCTTAAAGCACAGACGTACTTTCAAACCCACTTTTCAATAAATATGATCAGCGTTGTATTTAAAGCAAGAGGTGAAATTATCAATTAAAACTTTATACCACATCGACTGGGCCTTCCAATTTTAAGTAATCTTTGCAACCTTAAGGAGAGAAAGGATATACATCATTTTATTTGCAAATGTCCCATCCTAAAAGAATTCGTGGATATCCTGAATGGAAAATTAGGTTGGGAAATTTTATATAAATATATAACAAACGGCACCGAGTTACAGGAAATATATAATGGAAGGAGACTTTTCATTAAACAAAAAGTTTTACTATGAATATTATAGTATTAAATGTTTGAATTAAAAAACTGTCGATCTGGAAGACGGCCTTTGGCCAATATTAAGACCTTTAGTCCAAAATGCGTTTCGCCCGGCCTCATCAGTTAGATGCTATCGTACTATTCTAAGACGCAATATTTTTTGGTCGATGATTACCGACTCTAGTAGAATTTGCAGCACATACATACTGCAAATCATATTTTTCTAGGGAAATTTGGTCAAATTCATGCACCTAGAAATATATGTATATTATGCGCCTGGTCTGGCTAGTAATAAATAATAAAAGAAAACGCAATAATATCTGCATATATAGCATGAGACCAACTATCGAACTATCGTACCCGGGAGAAACACATTTTGGAATAAAGGTCATAAAATATTTCAATTTGGCGAAAATCCACACAGCCCACAAAAACAAATATAATATAAGCCGTGTTCTCGTGACTAGCAAGTACAGCAAATTATAATTGAGATCTAATAATTAGTAAGTCTATTGAAGTGATCTTGTTAGTAATTTCTTTTTCACCTTGTGTTTTTTAGGCTTCTTGACAGAAAAAAACACAGATGTGAAAATCCCTCCATATTAAAACAAATAAAATCAAGTTCGAGTGTGGATCGTTATCGTGAAAATGTTTTACTCTTCTGTACTTGATTGTCACGAGAACACGACTATAGGTAGATATTATTTGTGTTTTCTTCTTTATTTAAACCATATTAAAGATAAAAAGATTAAATTGTTAATTTAAAACTATTTTTTATGTTAAACATGATAAATAAAAACACATATTTATAAAGAAAATGTTTATTTCGATTCTCCATTAAAAAAAAAATAAAATGCATTAGAGAATAAATAAATAATAGTTAGTTTTTGTTTTATTTTAAATGCACATGACTCGTACATAATTTGATTTGGATTGTAGAAGACAAAATGCAAAGTTAAAAAAATGTCTAGTTTTGTGTTTTAATTAAACGTCAGCGTTTAGTTTTTTTTTTCTTAATTTTAAAATTATTCATAAGTTTTGTGTGCATCAATTTAATTTACATAAACAAATATTATATTTTAAAAACGAAGTTAGCATTATGTTTAATATATACAGTAGGGTGTCCGTTACCTCCTAGGCTAATTTTTTTTTAAATCAGGCACTTTTAAATTAAAAGTTTATTCGATAAGAAAATTTCGATATGGAATTTTTGCTCATTTTATAATATATTTTGCCCTCAAACTAGATTCATGGTGACTATTGACTTACAACGAAAAATTCTCATAAGCAGGCACTTCTCCGGTTTCATTCTTTATTTTAAATTATATGCTTATAAGATATTACGATTTTTAATATTATTTAAATATACGGAAGATTTTTTTGATAATTGATCGGTGTAAGTATAGTGAAGACACGAATAAATGCAATCGAAAACATTTTTTTAAGACATATAATGTACTGCAGATAAACAAAAATAATAATTAGTCTGGGAAATAATGGACACCCTAATATACAGTTAACAGCATATTATTTGTTTATAGCGGAAAAACTAAATTATTTGGATTTCTTTAATTCTTTTTTCTTGCTATCTTTAAGTTCTTTCTTTTCTTTCTCCTTTTCTTCTGGATGATCTTCATATCTGTAAAAATATTTTTATTTTTTTTTATTGTATAACGTGGATAAATTTAAAAAATATTCAAAACTTACGCAAACAGAGGTTTGATTTCCCCTCGAATAAGTGCCACCAACAATGGTGTACCCATGCATGTTGGCACCAGATATAACAAAGCAGGTTGTGCGTGTTTGAATACGTGCATGACGAAAATTGTTGCCATTAATCCCAAGAAATATGCAGCAAGAGTCGAATAGAAATAGATACGGCTTTTCCTTTTCAGACTATGATCAAAACGCAATAGCAAAGCAATAAATATTCCGGGAATTACGATATCTCCCAGACCGAGCATTGCGAAATTCGAGGCACTCCAACCATTTGTGATGAGATCTTGGGGAAAAACTAGTTTGATAGGAGCTTCGAAGCTCTTAGCCACAGTAACCATAACGTTGGTTCCAAATACCCAGAATATATCATACAAAAATAGTCCACTCAGAAGAATGCATCCGGTGACGATGTTGTTCAAATGAAGCAATTCCACACCATTTACAGCGAATGCAAGGCCAAAGAGATTATTTGCGATCCAATGCTTTTGCCAAAGGTACCACACTCCGATAACAGAGGATATCAGAAAGCAGACAATATCATGGGTGGAAAACTTATAGTTGATAATATCTTCCTTGTTCTTGCCTTCTCCTTTTGTGAAGAGAATGTGGAATGGAATTTTAGGAATTGACGTTGGTATCAGTGATCCAACTATGGGACTAAGCAGATGGGCTAGAGCGACGACTCCAAGGAAAAAGAAGTATCCAGTTATTAGCAGATTGATGCGTCCCTTTGAGAAAATCTTAAAGAACAAATAAAGTCCGAATAGTGTGCAGGAAGCAATTATGGGGAAAAACATGGCATCGCGTTTTGTCATGGTGTCTGCTTTTTCACCAGATTCCTGAAAGCATAAAGAGGTATTTTAAAGTATTTTTCCTTCGACTTTTCCAGTTTAATAAATAACAATCAAAATAGTTTACGTGGTATTGTAATGATATTGCAAAACATTAGTCATGTGAAATGGTTTAGCTACCACCCAAGATTGAAACTAAGTTAACAATGAAGCATGAAGCTATTAGCTACACTGTTGGTAGGTAATTGAGATAAGATTTTGATTCGATATTATAGAACCATATATAGGTTTTCATAGCACTTAGGCTAAGAGACCCAATGATGACGTTGGAATTGAAAGGTGAAATATAAACGTGTTCTAAGGGGAAATACAAGTTTTATGGCTTACTTTTTTCAATTTGTGATGTTTCACTGATCGTATGGAACCGAATACAATTGGTAACATAGCCATTATGACGAGGCTTCCATATGCAACAGCCATACCTTCAGGAGTCGATGGAGGTTTTACAGTTTCTGTAACATTTTCGGCTGTTTCGATAAAAGCTTCGGTTACGGTCTCAATTATTTCCTCAACGTGCTCCGACATAGTAAGAAAATATGCTCACAATTTTGATGACAAAATTGTATAAAAAAATTAACTAGTAATTATTAAATGTAATTTCTGAGTGGACATCAACAGAAATTGACACGCACGCACTCAAATATCGCTGATACGATGAGAGGGAACGAAAAAAGTCGTGTTATGTTAAGTCAAAAAGTTAAATTTCTTTAAAGGGTTGGTGTGACTGTTGTTTCAGACGTGTCAAAATGTATTTAAAGTGAACGTATTCAGCTTAAAATATATTTGAAAATCTGACAGAAAGAAATATTTTTGTAAGTTTCATGTTTTGTTGAAGATACATGTTTGATAAATTGGACATTGTTTCTGCTATTTTCTCAAGATGAATCTTCAACTTTTTTCTAGCCCACAAGCAATTTTAATTTATGTTTTTATTTCAGAAAATATAGCAGAATTTTTGTATTTATTCCTTCAGTGTGCAAATTATTTCATGAAATCTTATTGTCAATCAATACAAGGTTAAGTATTGTAATTACGAATAACCTTCACAAAAGTAGTATTCATTAAAAAAAATATATTAAAAATGATGCAAAAAAAATGACATTTAATTCAGTAATTTATTTTCACTTGACTAATATTCAAAAAACTAGACTTGCTTGGATTTGTCACTAAAAAATTGTTTACTTTAAAAGTAATGAAAAGTACCAACAACAAAACCTAGAAGCATATTGATGTATAAAGCGAGAAACCTGGCAAACATAAGGCGTTTTATTTTTCTAAGCTCCGGGGAAATTGGACGAAAAAAACGATGAGTAGGATTAACAATTTGCATGTTAAATCCAACAACAACTAATCCCCGGGGGTGCTTAGCTTAAACCCAGAGAATTCTCGGGGCTTAGGTATTGGAGGATAAAAATTGTGCTACCAAAAACTTTTCACTAAGTTATCGATACGATGTATAGAAACTTCAAAACTGACATTTTCACATGACAGATAATTATCAATTTTGTTTGGTTTGGTTGAGCATTTGGTCTAAGTGTGTCAGTTGTTTTCCTGACAGCCATGTCAACCTAACCTAACCTAACTTTTAATATACATTCCGCAACACAACAACAAATCAATTTTAACATTTTTCGCTTTTGTATTGCTTCTATGGTTTTTCCACCTCGCCATGAGCACAACCTTCTACAGCGATATTCATTTTTGCGTATATTATATTATTAAAACTTGAGTGTAAAATTATTATTAAATGATATTGAAGTTGATATTCGGTCAATTAAAAAGAATTGAATGAACAACAAAACAAAGGATTCTCTGAGAAGATTGTTTTCGGCTGCGTTTTGTTGTACATGGGAGCAACCCAATACAGATTCTCTGCTACATCCTTGGCATACTTCAATTTTCTTGATCGTCGTTCAGACCTATATTCCTTATGACATAGAAACTGAGCGTCCCGCCCGAATAAGCAACTCGTCCACTAATATCCATGTCACCAGTGACCGACGAATGGGGTAGTTTTCAAGTAGTCGAATTCTAAGTACCACTGTATTTGTGAAAATTAAATTAAAAGAAAATCACATCGGCTAAAAACAATATCCAAAATACTTTATTTCAATTTTCAAATTACTTGATTCACATTTTTTTGTATAAATAATAATTAACTTGGTTCTTTGTATGTTATTTTAATAGAAAAGTAGTTTAAATTCAATAAATATATCGCAATTACACAAAACAAATCAAATCGATGATTTTTAGAAGAATGATGGCGAGGCAAACAGTGATGTTTATTTTTTTCTTGCATTACAACTGTCCTTCAAATGTCAACTTGCAAATTAATAGTGCTACCAAGTTTTTCACTACGCGCCTTGGTCGTTTTTTTCAACCAATTCCCCCGGGGATTGCAAAAAAACGCACCTAGAATAGGGCTGTAAAATTGTATTATTTATTATAGGCAGACTCCACTGGACATACAGATGTCTAACATCACAACCACAATTCACTCAACAAACAGTGCATTTTTACTCACTGGGCATAGTTTCCAGACAAAATACATTTATGAGGTATTCACGATTCGGTGCAACTAGTCTTGTAGTATCACAGTAAAAGTGCAACGTTTTTTTCGCACCATAACAAAATATACTGAATAGACCTGCAACGCTTTTACTTTACCCCAACTCAATTGCAACAGAAAAAAAAAACAGTAAAATTTGAACTCGTGTATTTGTGAGCACATGTTAAATGTTATTTTTACTGTTCATTTGTAAAATTTCGAGAATTTACATCTCTGTTTTCTAGAATTTAAGAAATTCTATATATTACATAAAAATAAATCAAAAGCCAATAAAAATAAGAATTAAATATATGAAACATCAATCTATGGCCAAGCTTTCAGTAATAACGTCTAGTGGGTGTTAGAACATATGGTTCCAGCTGTAATTGGCCTCATTCAATAAACAAAAATTAGCTATCCGGATAGGTTGGTGTTGTTGTATTCCCATGTAAGAATACTGAAATGAGGCAAAATGAGAGGATTGTGGTTTAGGGATCTCTGTATGCTGAGGGCTTATGAAAATAAGGGAATCCGCATATCAATCCTTGAAACCTTCGATGGGCCCGGGATAGGCAATAAATGGGTGTGTATGGACCAAAAATACTGTTGGGCCCAAAGAAATAGATTTAGAATTCACAGAAATACAGATTGAAACAGGAACTAGGACGCGGGGGCTTAGGGGGGGTTAGATGAAAAGAATGTCTGGCTGAGGGAGCGAAGGCATGCACGCGACGCACGGCTAAGCTCGTCGGAAAGGGGCGGTTCTTACTCCCACAGGCAGACATCACCTCTTTCAAAATATACACGTATCATGCCTTTTTACTTACACCACCACAAAAATATTAGTACCACACCTTAAAAGCCCTGCAGGTCTTATGGCAGGAAGGCTCTTGACCCACCCATCCTGGAATTCGGTTGGCCGATGATGCGAATTCCCCTTTGCTCCTTTCGTATGCTGTCGTCAGGTCATCGGGTTACTCTCGAATCAATCCCATATGCCATATTGAGCCCGTTTGTGACTCAGTAAAACCCAATATTTTCAACTGTCGTTGGCGTGGTTTACAACAAAATTTTATTATTCAAAAAAAATGTTCATAAAACACAATGCACGACATTACGCGCCAGATATTTACGGTTGCAGAAGGCGACCTATACCTAGCAACAAAAAAAAACTTACGTCTGTAGAAACGTTCACTCAAAAAAAAATATAAGAAATTAAATCAATAATGAGGTATATATATGTAAATGGTAGCAACAATAAAAAAATTTTGGCAAAATATCAATAGTAAAAAAATTAAATTTGTTTCCCCCAATTCCTTATACTAATATTGCCCAGTTCACAGAGACAGCACTAATTTTCGCCCCGCACACCCTACCTAAAAAGAGCTCTTGGTTGGGGGTGTTCAAAAGGGGGAAGGTAAAAGATTGCGGCAACCAGATAAAGCGGAGAACCTTTTATTTTATAATCGCGGAAACTTACAGCGAATGAAACTCACACGGAAAAAAAAATCGGTCACCCTTTGCTTGTGGATTTTTGAATCTCATCTATCTATAATATACTGGCACTAAATTGAGGAAAAAGAAACAACTTTACAAAATTCTCTTATTCTGACGGAAGCATAATCCGAAGTACCACACCAATCTTAACGGGTTATATATACAAAAAAATACAAATAAAAATATAAATTATGGATTTAGGATTTAAATCCTCTGCTGCTCCTTGTAAATCCCAATTGACTTCCACTTTTTGGCACGATATGGGCGGGACTTCTTCCCGAATAAATAAAAATTTCTAGATTAACTCATATAATAGACAAGAACTCGCGAGCCCTCGTGCATATGTATGTATATGTGAGTATAAAAGTTTTGGATACCTTAGCATAATTCAAAGATAAGTTGCTCTAATCTGTTACTTGTGTACCCGGGTCAGTCACGGGTTTTATCTATATTTTTTTGTGTTTGGTCAAGCGACGGGGTGTTCGAATTTAGATTCCAGCTACACACAGACTATCGTTCCTCCCTTACGTCGGGCGACTGGGTGAACAATTGCCAAGTCACAAAACAAAATCCCTCTTGTACCGCGGTGGCTGGAACACTCACATCATCGGCTGTGCCGGCTAGAAACTGTGTCGGTGGCCGCAGAAATTCACCCCTATTAGCGCTTAGTAAATTTCCCAAAAAAAAACGTAGCTCGGATTAGGGATATACCGCCGATATGCTAGCAACGATCTATTAATGCGAATCAAATTAAAATCGAATTTAACACCGCATTTAATTTAAGTTAGTAGGTACTGATTTGAAAAGTAAGTACCTTTATCGGAATCACTATTCTATATTTTACTTAGCCGAGTTGATACTTCGCCGGCGGTTTAATTGAAAGTCTCTTTCTCATGCTTAATGCACCATTTCCCAGCTTACTATTCGCCAGCTTACGGTAGATCTACATCAGCTCATTGTTCCGCTCGTAATGAAACTTTTACAAGTTGAACGAACTTTGTTGACCTACATTCTAATGTCCTCGAAATAGCGAATGATTCGGACAATATTTGAAATGTACGAGTACCTGTTATTCTTTTAGGCGTTAGAAACTTTTCAAACCGGATAATTTAGCAGCTCTACCTACCTAAATTCGAATCCTAGACACCAACCCTATCCATTCATACTAATCCAGTTTGACGACCACTGAAGGCGAAACTAGCTTACCTACATAACATTCTGACACTACTTGACAATGACATTTCCTTTCCTAGTTTTTTTTTTGTACAAACCTTTCGTGTTATTGTTTTATTGTTCAGCTTCGTTTGTAAATTAAAAAAAAAAAAGAAAATGTTTCAGACCGGAAAAAGTTTAGGCACAAAATAAAAATACATCCCCCGGTCCTACGAACAATTCCCTCCGGAAACCCATTCCGTACGCATCAATTGGGGCCACGACGTTTGGACTTGCGTCGCCTCACCTGCACCTGCTATTCGCTGCTGGAGGCGGAGTCGTGTGTTGCTCACCCTGCACCTACTCCCAACAATAGCCATCATTTTCTTTCAAGCCAACACCTGTAAATTTTTCCAAGGTAAATCCCGCTTCGCTCATGACACAAAACTTTCCTAACACCCTCGGACGCCACTGGCGCTTATCTTCACCCAGCCCTTTCAATCATCACCGAACGACTCCACTCTACCAATTCTCGGAGTAAGTAACCAGAGTTGATGTCCAAGGATGGCTACCCATTCACCCATTCACATCGGCATCAGCTGATGACAACACAACTGCTGCCGAAAAAAAATCTTAAACTATCCGAAAAACTTTGGCATACTTATGTTTCCCATGAGAAATGTCAAACACATATGCACAACCCATAGCAATTTAACCTATTCCACGGTGGTTCTTCAGGAACTCTAGTGGATACTAACATATCATAAGGCGTGTTTTTTTCTAAGCCCTGGGGCAATTGGACGAAAAAAACGACGAGTAGAATTAACAATTTACAATTTGCATGTTAAATCCAACAACAACTAATCCCCGGGGGTGCTTAGCTTGAACCCAGAGAACTCTCGGGGCTTAGCTATTGGAGAGGATAAAAACTGTGCTACTAAAAACTTTTTCACTAAGTTATCGATAAAATGTATACAAACTTCAAAACTGACATTTTGACATGTCAAATAATAATCAATTTTGTTTGGTTTGGTTGAGCTTTTGGTCTAAGTGTGTCAGTTGTTTTCCTGACGGCCATGTCAACCTAACCTAATCTACCTTTTAATATACATTCCGCAACACAACAACAAATCAATTTTAACATTTTTCGCTTTTGTATTGCTTCTATGGTTTTTCCACCTCGCCATGAGCACAACCTTCTACAGCGATATTCATTTTTGCGTATATTATATTATTAAAACTTGAGTGTAAAATTATTATTAAATGATATTGAAGTTGATATTCGGTCAATTAAAAAGAATTGAATGAATAACAAAACAAAGGATTCTCTGAGAAGATTGTTTTCGGCTGCGTTTTGTTGTACATGGGAGCAACCCAATACAGATTCTCTGCTACATCCTTGGCATACTTCAATTTTCTTGATCGTCGTTCAGACCTATATTCCTTATGACATAGAAACTGAGCGTCCCGCCCGAATAAGCAACTCGTCCACTAATATCCATGTCACCAGTGACCGACGAATGGGGTAGTTTTCAAGTAGTCGAATTCTAAGTACCACTGTATTTGTGAAAATTAAATTAAAAGAAAATCACATCGGCTAAAAACAATATCCAAAATACTTTATTTCAATTTTCAAATTACTTGATTCACATTTTTTTGTATAAATAATAATTAACTTGGTTCTTTGTATGTTATTTTAATAGAAAAGTAGTTTAAATTCAATAAATATATCGCAATTACACAAAACAAATCAAATCGATGATTTTTAGAAGAATGATGGCGAGGCAAACAGTGATGTTTATTTTTTTCTTGCATTACAACTGTCCTTCAAATGTCAACTTGCAAATTAATAGTGCTACCAAGTTTTTCACTACGCGCCTTGGTCGTTTTTTTCAACCAATTCCCCCGGGGATTGCAAAAAAACGCACCTAGAATAGGGCTGTAAAATTGTATTATTTATTATAGGCAGACTCCACTGGACATACAGATGTCTAACATCACAACCACAATTCACTCAACAAACAGTGCATTTTTACTCACTGGGCATAGTTTCCAGACAAAATACATTTATGAGGTATTCACGATTCGGTGCAACTAGTCTTGTAGTATCACAGTAAAAGTGCAACGTTTTTTTCGCACCATAACAAAATATACTGAATAGACCTGCAACGCTTTTACTTTACCCCAACTCAATTGCAACAGAAAAAAAAAACAGTAAAATTTGAACTCGTGTATTTGTGAGCACATGTTAAATGTTATTTTTACTGTTCATTTGTAAAATTTCGAGAATTTACATCTCTGTTTTCTAGAATTTAAGAAATTCTATATATTACATAAAAATAAATCAAAAGCCAATAAAAATAAGAATTAAATATATGAAACATCAATCTATGGCCAAGCTTTCAGTAATAACGTCTAGTGGGTGTTAGAACATATGGTTCCAGCTGTAATTGGCCTCATTCAATAAACAAAAATTAGCTATCCGGATAGGTTGGTGTTGTTGTATTCCCATGTAAGAATACTGAAATGAGGCAAAATGAGAGGATTGTGGTTTAGGGATCTCTGTATGCTGAGGGCTTATGAAAATAAGGGAATCCGCATATCAATCCTTGAAACCTTCGATGGGCCCGGGATAGGCAATAAATGGGTGTGTATGGACCAAAAATACTGTTGGGCCCAAAGAAATAGATTTAGAATTCACAGAAATACAGATTGAAACAGGAACTAGGACGCGGGGGCTTAGGGGGGGTTAGATGAAAAGAATGTCTGGCTGAGGGAGCGAAGGCATGCACGCGAGGCACGGCTAAGCTCGTCGGAAAGGGGCGGTTCTTACTCCCACAGGCAGACATCACCTCTTTCAAAATATACACGTATCATGCCTTTTTACTTACACCACCACAAAAATATTAGTACCACACCTTAAAAGCCCTGCAGGTCTTATGGCAGGAAGGCTCTTGACCCACCCATCCTGGAATTCGGTTGGCCGATGATGCGAATTCCCCTTTGCTCCTTTCGTATGCTGTCGTCAGGTCATCGGGTTACTCTCGAATCAATCCCATATGCCATATTGAGCCCGTTTGTGACTCAGTAAAACCCAATATTTTCAACTGTCGTTGGCGTGGTTTACAACAAAATTTTATTATTCAAAAAAAATGTTCATAAAACACAATGCACGACATTACGCGCCAGATATTTACGGTTGCAGAAGGCGACCTATACCTAGCAACAAAAAAAAACTTACGTCTGTAGAAACGTTCACTCAAAAAAAAATATAAGAAATTAAATCAATAATGAGGTATGTAAATGGTAGCAACAATAAAAAAATTTTGGCAAAATATCAATAGTAAAAAAATTAAATTTGTTTCCCCCAATTCCTTATACTAATATTGCCCAGTTCACAGAGACAGCACTAATTTTCGCCCCGCACACCCTACCTAAAAAGAGCTCTTGGTTGGGGGTGTTCAAAAGGGGGAAGGTAAAAGATTGCGGCAACCAGATAAAGCGGAGAACCTTTTATTTTATAATCGCGGAAACTTACAGCGAATGAAACTCACACGGAAAAAAAAATCGGTCACCCTTTGCTTGTGGATTTTTGAATCTCATCTATCTATAATATACTGGCACTAAATTGAGGAAAAAGAAACAACTTTACAAAATTCTCTTATTCTGACGGAAGCATAATCCGAAGTACCACACCAATCTTAACGGGTTATATATACAAAAAAATACAAATAAAAATATAAATTATGGATTTAGGATTTAAATCCTCTGCTGCTCCTTGTAAATCCCAATTGACTTCCACTTTTTGGCACGATATGGGCGGGACTTCTTCCCGAATAAATAAAAATTTCTAGATTAACTCATATAATAGACAAGAACTCGCGAGCCCTCGTGCATATGTATGTATATGTGAGTATAAAAGTTTTGGATACCTTAGCATAATTCAAAGATAAGTTGCTCTAATCTGTTACTTGTGTACCCGGGTCAGTCACGGGTTTTATCTATATTTTTTTGTGTTTGGTCAAGCGACGGGGTGTTCGAATTTAGATTCCAGCTACACACAGACTATCGTTCCTCCCTTACGTCGGGCGACTGGGTGAACAATTGCCAAGTCACAAAACAAAATCCCTCTTGTACCGCGGTGGCTGGAACACTCACATCATCGGCTGTGCCGGCTAGAAACTGTGTCGGTGGCCGCAGAAATTCACCCCTATTAGCGCTTAGTAAATTTCCCAAAAAAAAACGTAGCTCGGATTAGGGATATACCGCCGATATGCTAGCAACGATCTATTAATGCGAATCAAATTAAAATCGAATTTAACACCGCATTTAATTTAAGTTAGTAGGTACTGATTTGAAAAGTAAGTACCTTTATCGGAATCACTATTCTATATTTTACTTAGCCGAGTTGATACTTCGCCGGCGGTTTAATTGAAAGTCTCTTTCTCATGCTTAATGCACCATTTCCCAGCTTACTATTCGCCAGCTTACGGTAGATCTACATCAGCTCATTGTTCCGCTCGTAATGAAACTTTTACAAGTTGAACGAACTTTGTTGACCTACATTCTAATGTCCTCGAAATAGCGAATGATTCGGACAATATTTGAAATGTACGAGTACCTGTTATTCTTTTAGGCGTTAGAAACTTTTCAAACCGGATAATTTAGCAGCTCTACCTACCTAAATTCGAATCCTAGACACCAACCCTATCCATTCATACTAATCCAGTTTGACGACCACTGAAGGCGAAACTAGCTTACCTACATAACATTCTGACACTACTTGACAATGACATTTCCTTTCCTAGTTTTTTTTTTGTACAAACCTTTCGTGTTATTGTTTTATTGTTCAGCTTCGTTTGTAAATTAAAAAAAAAAAAGAAAATGTTTCAGACCGGAAAAAGTTTAGGCACAAAATAAAAATACATCCCCCGGTCCTACGAACAATTCCCTCCGGAAACCCATTCCGTACGCATCAATTGGGGCCACGACGTTTGGACTTGCGTCGCCTCACCTGCACCTGCTATTCGCTGCTGGAGGCGGAGTCGTGTGTTGCTCACCCTGCACCTACTCCCAACAATAGCCATCATTTTCTTTCAAGCCAACACCTGTAAATTTTTCCAAGGTAAATCCCGCTTCGCTCATGACACAAAACTTTCCTAACACCCTCGGACGCCACTGGCGCTTATCTTCACCCAGCCCTTTCAATCATCACCGAACGACTCCACTCTACCAATTCTCGGAGTAAGTAACCAGAGTTGATGTCCAAGGATGGCTACCCATTCACCCATTCACATCGGCATCAGCTGATGACAACACAACTGCTGCCGAAAAAAAATCTTAAACTATCCGAAAAACTTTGGCATACTTATGTTTCCCATGAGAAATGTCAAACACATATGCACAACCCATAGCAATTTAACCTATTCCACGGTGGTTCTTCAGGAACTCTAGTGGATACTAACATATCATAAGGCGTGTTTTTTTCTAAGCCCTGGGGCAATTGGACGAAAAAAACGACGAGTAGAATTAACAATTTACAATTTGCATGTTAAATCCAACAACAACTAATCCCCGGGGGTGCTTAGCTTGAACCCAGAGAACTCTCGGGGCTTAGCTATTGGAGAGGATAAAAACTGTGCTACTAAAAACTTTTTCACTAAGTTATCGATAAAATGTATACAAACTTCAAAACTGACATTTTGACATGTCAAATAATAATCAATTTTGTTTGGTTTGGTTGAGCTTTTGGTCTAAGTGTGTCAGTTGTTTTCCTGACGGCCATGTCAACCTAACCTAATCTACCTTTTAATATACATTCCGCAACACAACAACAAATCAATTTTAACATTTTTCGCTTTTGTATTGCCTCTATGGTTTTTCCACCTCGCCATGAGAACAACTTTCTACAGCGATTTTCATTTTTGCGTTTATTTTTATTATAGGTATATTAAAACTTGACTGTGAAATTATTATTAAATAAAAAAGCATTTCCTGAAGTTGATATTCGTTCAATTAGTAAGAATTTAATGAACAACAAGACAAATGATTCTCTGAGAAGATTGTTTTCGGCTGCGTTTTGTTGTACACGGGAGCAACCCAATACAGATTCTCTGCTACATCCTTGGCATACTTCAATTTTCTTGATCGTCGTTCAGACCTATATTCCTAATGACAGAAACTGAGCGTCCCGCCCGAATAAGCAACTCGTCTACTAATATCATGTCACCAGTGACCGACGAATGGGGTAGTTTTCAAGTAGTTGAATTATATGTACCATTGTATTTGTGAAAATTAAATTAAAAGAAAATCATATCGGCTAAAAACAATTTCCAAAATACTTGATTTCAATTTTCAAATTACTTGATTCACATTTTTTTGTATAAAAAATAATAATTAACTGGGTTCTTTTTATGTTATTTTAATAGAAAAATAGTTTAAATTCGATAAATATATCGAAATTATACAAAACAAATCAATTCGATGATTTTTAGAAGAATGAGGATGAGGCAAACAGTAATGTTTATTTTTTTTTTCATTACAGCTGTTCTTCAAATGTCATCTTGCAAATAAATAGTGCTACCAAGTGTTTCTTTTAGTACCTTGGTCGTTTTTTTTCAACCCGTACCCCGGGGATTGCAAAAACGCACCAATAAATAGTTTATCGTACCGACATCTGAATGAAGCCATTTCTTTACTTTACGAACACATGTGCTACCATCAGTGTAGCCAACAACTCTACAAAAAAGTTATATGTCAACTGTCATTCGTCCGCCCTGTCTTGGACGAAAAATCCATTAAAACAGTTCGCTGAAAAAAAAAAATTGTTATGCTATAACTTTAAATTAAAATCAGTGAAAAAAAAAACTAAAATGACTTTCAAAAAAGATCTAAAAATTCTTATTAAACCCTATTATTGGGTAAACATATTGCTAAGTTTCTCCTATTTGATCGGAAAACGAATGCCATTTGTGTGTAATTATCTATTCAAACACAAGGAAGAAACTTGTGAATTGGATGGCCGAGAGGTTGAAATTTTATTCTTTCTGGTAATTGTTGTGATGATTCGCTCAAGAAAGACTGGAAGTGTGACAATGATCAATTACTTGACTTCATCATTCATCTACACTAAAGTGGCTAATTTGATCTTGTGGGCGTACGGTGATTTCCGCTACGGCATCGTTTATCTACTTATATTTGTTCTTGTTGGATTGGTGTGTCCGGAGCCAACTTACAAGGGGCCCGAACACGTAACTTATTTCCGTAGTGCACAAACCTTCGAAGAAGAACTCACCAAGGACAAGCGCATCGTATGGATTGTGTGCTTTTACACCGTTTGGAATCCATCATGTGTTAATTTTGCTCCAATTTTCTCAGAACTTTCCGCTGATTACCATTTAGATAATTTACGATTCGGCAAGATTGATGTTGGTCGATTTCCAGATGCTGCCGCAAAGTTTCGCATCTCTGATAGTAGTTTTTCGCGACAGTTGCCATCGGTGATTCTTTTTAAAAATGGAAAAGAAGTGGATCGTCGTCCGACCGTTGATTCAAAGGGAAAACTCCAGAAATTCTTTTTTTCCAAAGATAATATTCGAGCAGCTCTAGGTATGAATGATTTGTACAAGAGCTGTGTTGAGAATCCTATTAAGCAGTCTAAGGTTGTGGAGAAGAAAACGAATTAAAAGTAATTGTATTGTGTTCAATTTTGAATAGTCAGCGTAATTTTCATAAAAAATAAGTTGTTGTCAGCTAGTTTTTTTTTGTTGTTGTTTTTCTTGAAACCCAGTACTTTGGGTTTATGTATGTATTTATGATTTCACCCCAAGTATATATTATATAAATTTTACATGATTAAAAACTGCGAAGCTTTGTTTTCGTTTCATATAACATAGTGTGCATTTAGTAAGTAATTTAATATTAATAATTTCTTTCTTAGTCGGGCAAAACCTTTATTATTTATATATTTTAGTAGAGTTGATAGAATAAAAAAAAATAAATTAAATCATAAAATACGCTGTTGTTTTAATTGATTTATGTTTCACAACTTGGAATTATCAACCCTATCTGCTCTCCGATTCGACTAAGTCTTTCGATTCACGTGAATATTTCACTCAATTTTTCACTATTTATTTTCAAATGCCTTATATCTCTCGAGTCCAAAGCTTTACTAATATTTTTTTTAAATTCTTAATAGAATCGAATTGTTAAAATAATTTTTCATCGAAATTTGTATTGGAGCAATTCGTTTTTTTGGTCGAATAACAAAATAGAAATAGTCACGTGAACGTTTAACAGAATAGGGCTGCATGGCTAGTTCATTTTGTAGGTATCGATTGATTCTTGTTTAGAAAATATTTGTTATCGTGTTACTTATTGTGGGTAACCCATTTAGACCACGATTGTGTATTTTTATTTATTATTATTAACAAATTGGATTTAATTAAAAAAAAAATACTATTACAACAAGATCTTAATAGATTTGGGAAATGGCTATATCCATTTTAAATTTTTGAATAAATGTAAAACTGTTTTTCGCTTATAATTGTATGTAGGTTCAACTTCAGTAAAAAAATTTTAAGTTAATAAATTGTCTTATCTATACAAGGAACTGTCATACGTTTTGCCATTGGAAGTTTTGCATTATGAAAAATAATTTATTCGAGATTTTAATCAAACTTGACATTAGGATGATAGAAAACATAAAAAAGTGGGTCCCGCAATTCCGTTTGTCTGCCTGTACAACGCTCTACGTCCTAAGCGCTTTAGATGATTATCTAAAATAGATTTTTGAATCTTTTTTTAGGTCCAAAACTAATATACAATTTATTCTACCATCTCAATTATGTCGAAAACGATATATCCTACATTTTGGTGAAATTTTGTTTGTTTAATATTTTGTTATAAGCGGTACCTACCATTAAACCATTTTTTTGTTTGTCTCATAAGCGGCTCGAAATTTTCGGAAAATATTTGTTTGGACTTTTCAAAAAAATAAAAAAATATTTTTTTTTTGAAAATTCAATTCAAAAACGGGTGGATGATTTTTTTTTTTTTTTGAAATTTTGTTTTTAAGTTTATATGATTATATATTTTAAATTGTCATAACAAGTTTAAAAAAAAAGGTGTATATGTATACAAAATAAAGTAAAAAACGACTTTGAAAATATATTTAGATTCTTAGTAGAAACCTTTTGCATACGATGTGACCGAACATAAGAACAAGTTCGTGCGATCCAGTCTTGCATTTTATTTTTTTTTAAGAGTTCCATGAACTAAAAGTTTTGAATAGTAATATTATTTTGGAGCCTACTTCAACCTTATTTGTGAACGCTTTGAGTTCCATGTTCACAAAAAATGTTTGTTGTATATTTTTCAGAATGAAGAGGTGGTTCTTTTATAACCCATTTTGAAAATTAATCCCATAATTTATTTTATTTCACTGAACAAATTGATCCATTTAGAAAACTAGATTTTTATCTTCGCACGAAGGACTAGTCCCCCGGAATGGGTACATTCAGCACTATTCTGTTAAACGTTCACGTGAATATTTGTATTCTGTTATCCGACGGAAAAAACGAATTGTTGCAAAAAGTATATAAATTTCGATCAAAAATAATTAAGAATTTAACAAAAAATATTAGTAAAGCCTTGGACTCTAAAGATAGAAGACATTTGAAAATAAATAGTGAAAAATTGAGTGAAATATTCACGTGAACCGAAAGATTCGATCGGATCGAGTAGCAGATTAGGGCTCATTTTCTCGCAGCTCAGTTGCCCGTGTAACTTTTGGGCGACAATTTTTAAGTTATATAAATAACATAATTATTTTATTCTATTGGGGGTTATCGTGAATAAAATTTTGCTTGCAAATTTTCTCCAATTCGAATCTTGGGAACGTCAATGATGCTCAGTTCTCGGTATTTATTCGTATTAGCAATAAGCTTTCCCAGGGAATTTTGCTGCGATTGACATCTATGGGGAATCTCCCAGAAAATTTCGTTTCCCACGGGACAAATTTCTTTCAAACAAAATATAGTATTAATTATAAAAATATTTACTCATGTTCTGCATTCCGAGTGAAAGTGAATTCAAAACGATTTTCAATTTCACTTAAAATGAATTTACGTGTTCTGCATTTCGAGTGGATTCAACTCGTTCCAATTCATTTTCGAATTGTCAAAATCACCAGTTACAGACAATTTGTATAAAAACAGTTCATATTCGGAATGTAGAACACGAATTTCCATATTCAGTACCCTAAAATTCTACATTCGGAAAGAGCTATTTACAAACCTTATTTTATGTGGAATACAGAACATTTTTATGTGGAATCATTGTATATATAATCTAAAAATGTAGAAATGTATATACAAGGGTGGAATACAGAACATCTAAATTGACTTTCGTTCCTCAAATTCACAAAAAAGTGAAATACAGAACATGTGCGATTGTATTAATGAAATAATTTTCAGATATTCATTTTTTTTCTAATATATTGTTTATAAGTGACCAATGTATTAAGTAGTAATGCTTCCACGGGAATCTTCAGTGTTCTTGTTAGAACTCCAAAGAGGTTACAACTCCTGTCAAAGAGATAAATTGGATTTGGTTATTTTGTTGACTGACGGTAGGTACGAACAAGGAGTGGACGACTATTTGTGCGTTGAACGCTTAAAATGGCTTTTAAGACGTTTACATAATCTATTCTAAGCCTTAAAAAATGGATTTAAGACGCTTCAAACAAAATCCCTAGTCTTTTATAAATAGCGATTAGTGAATATTGACAACGAAATTTTCGGGTCGTTCTTTTTGATTTTAACAAATTATTCTGCTCTCAACAAATAATGATTGATGAACCTAAATGCAAAGTTTCCTTAAGTCCAAACAAATCTTTAAATCCAAAAAACCGTTTCACAATTGAACGTAGCCAACCCCTCACCCTCTTTGGCACAAACAAAATTATTCTAACACCGTTTTGAATATTAATTATAAAATGTTTCATCATAATTAGTGAGATTCTTTAATAATGTATTTTTTGAGTTCTATCGGCAGCTGTCCTTCAAAGGGTCTGGTAGGCAAATTCGTTAATTTCGGTTAAAATTAAGTAGAGTTCCAAAACGCATAAATAAGAATCACTGTTAGTCGTGTTACTGCTGCCCGTAAGCACAAAAACACATTTGATGATAAATACAACCTTCGAATTAAACATGTGTATGTTATTTGTAGTAAGTAAGCATGTATTTGTATATACGTTCAGATTGAGTATTTTTAGAGTGTACCTTTATGTATTTCTTAAATAATTGACTTCATTAAATCCATAGTCATCTTAATTACTTTAATAGTGGATACATACATTATGCACATTTCATTATGTTCAAACATTTTTAAGAATCTGTTGGCGCTATTGACAATGCAGACTACAAATTCCGGCCCTACGCTGTTTGAACAAAATGAATAACAATTAGACTTAATTAAAGAACATAATTAACTCACAGCGTAGGCCTGCCTATTCTGTACTTTTATAAAATAAATTTAATGTTAATGTTCATACATTAACAACGAAAAATAAAGTTGATAAATCATGTTAACATATAATTCTACATAATTTAAAATTACATGTACATATGTATTACTTTTTTGGAATTAATTAAAGAAAGAGTTTGTTTTGTTTTAGGGACCATTTGAATAATTTGTTTCTTTAATTTAGGTAGGTACATTGGGTGTTATCGTAAATAAAAATTTTCCTGGAAATTTTTCTCCAATTCGAATCTTGCGAACACGAATGATGTTCAAAAGATTCCCTTGGAATTTTGCTGTCATTTCATACGATTTATATTCCAGGGAGATTCACCATAGCAGGAAAAATTTCGAGAGAATAAAATATTCCGTGGGAAACGAAATTCTCTGGGCAAACTGAGCATCATTCACGTTCTCAAGTTTGAAATTTGGGAAAAATTTCCAGAGAAATTTTTATTCACGATAACCCCATTGTATGTTGCTTATTAAAAAAAAACCGGTTGGAATGATGTCCAGCCAGATTTTTTAATGTCAAGTGCATGCGTCGATACCTTTCAATACTTCTTCTCCGGTTCGGTTAGCAGAAACCATGAAGCAAATGTATCCTTCGATCGGTAATGATGATAGACCTGATAGTCCGATGGCTCCTTGTACACCTTACAGAACCTACAGCGAACATCGTTTTCCAATCCCAGGGCGCTAATATATCTATTCAGCTTACAGTGACTAGTGATAAGACCTTATTCTTTGTTTGTTCCTATTTGGACAAATACCACATAAAAGCATTTTTGGTGACAGTTCTCAAGTAATTAATTCAAAATTTTTAATCTTTTGGCCTACTCTTCATACTTGATCACATTTTCTGGTCCCATTAAGAGTGTCATTGGTCACATTTTTGCTAGGAAGTCCTAACTAGTGCCGTGTAATACAATGCTACCTGCAAAAGACCTTAGTTCTTACAGGCACATTTTCTGGTCCCATTAAGTGTCATTGGTCATATTTTTGCTAGGAAGTCCTAACTAGTGCCGTGTAATACAATGCTACCTGCAAAAGACCTTAGTTCTCACAGGCATATAGAAGAAATCCCGGTTACACTTGAAAATTCACCGAACTGCGCAAATCTTTAGTTTGCTTAGCATAATCAGAGTCCATCTTAATGGAAAACCGCAGGTCATTAAAACCAGAACAAATTTTTAAACGCAAGGTTAAGATTCAAAAGACAACAAGTGCGCAAGATAAATTTAAGATTTGCACAAGAAAAAGGAATGTACCTATCTTCCAACCTACCACCTTAATGCAACAGTTAGTGAACACTTGCTTAGCATATTTAGCACAAGATTTACAGTAGATGTATTCGGACTTAGCGCAATATTTGTTATACCTAAACGAAAATTTCTCCATTTTATTTGAATTTTCGTTGTCCAAAAATGTGTAATTTGTTAGATTCTCTTGTTGTTGAAAAATTCTATCACAGAATGCATCGTAATCGAAAATTAAATACAAATTGCCATTACGAACGGATTCTGCAATAACTTTTTTCGCAATCAATAAAAGGGCAAATTCCTAAAAGCAAATATTGCGCATATGTTAAGCAAACTGTCCCTAAATGCAAACAGAAAAATCTCTGCTAAGCACACTGTCCCAAAACGCAGTTAATTCTTTTTTTCTTGCGCAAAACTGCATTGCAATTGGGCAAGTTTTAAAATTGTGTTGCGTATTTCACTTGCTTTTCAATTTTTATTGGGTTCGTGCATTTGCTTAGTATGAGACTTGCTTTGCAAATCTTGCCTTTAGGCATTTGTGCAAGCTTTCCGATTACGATGAGATTGACAATAGAGCCGAATGTCTTAGTGATAATTAGCAATCACTGACCCCGTTGAATAGATTTGTACTACGACAAAAAAAAGTATTACAGCTCCCGCCATTCTGTGATAGTGAGCACGACGGCGGAAATTCATTTTCTTTTTGGGTTTGTAATGCAAATCTGTTACGACGGGGCCTGAAACTTGAATGCCATTCCACATAGACCTCACCTGATCTATTATTAAGTAAAATATTCAAATTGGCAAACTTATAGCTGACAATGTGAGTTTATAATTATTCCAGATTTGCCCTGCAAAATCCATCTAAGAAATTTTATAAATGTTTTCTTCAAAACAAACAATGTCTACGTATTTGTTTAAAGTAATTAAATTTTATTTTTATACCATGTACATTTTTTCTTCATTTGGAAACTTGTTGAATTTTAACAGCAATTAATAGGTAAATGGCGGATTTTTATGTAAACCTCTCCCAGAAACACCTGCAATTAATAAAGAACAGTTTTAGTAAAAATGTTTGCAATACGATGTTAAATATTTCATAATGCAGAATTGTATCAGATTAATAAGGTTTAGAAAATGAAGGTATCAGCAATTTTGTTTATGAAGACCGTCATGATTTTTCATCATACAAGTCCAATTCATTTTTCAGCTCACATGGTCAGAAATATAAATTGAACATTAAGGAAAAGGTATTTTTATACATATTATTTGTAAACTCACCTAAAAAATAGACCACTGTACAAAAGTAAAGCATCACAAAAACTAGAAAGATAAAAAACAAACAATCAACTTTTGTAAAATATAAATTCGAAAAATTAGTATTTACCTTTATTATAACCAATCAAGACTTCCCTGATAACTGAAGTTTTAAAAACCAAAAAAAGTAAACAAGCGAAGTAGAAAACGTTTTTTTTTATTTTTCAATTCAGAAAGTTTTTTTAAAATTTCTTAAAGCTCTTCTTGGCTCCTTGACCCTTTGAGCACTTGAGTACGTTGAAACGCACAGTCTTCGACAATGGCCGACATTCACCGATGGTAACAATGTCTCCGGCTTCGACATCCCTAAAAATTAAAAAAGTTCAAAACATTGTTTAGCTATTGGTTCTTCTATCAAAAATTCGAAGAAAATATAAATTTAAAAAATTCAGATATTTTAGGTTTAGTAAATTGAGTTTATCAGCAATTGTGTTTATGAAGACCGTCATGATTTTTTCATCACAATATATTTAAATTAATGTTAGTGAGTGATAAATTTATAGTTTTACCTGAAAGCTGGTGAACAGTGGACAGACATGTTGCGATGACGTTTCTCGAAACGACTATATTTCCGGACATAATGCAGGTAGTCTCTTCGGATTACGATGGTACGCTGCATTTTGCATTTACGAACAACTCCGGTTAGGATGCGTCCACGAATCCTCACGTTGCCAGTGAATGGACATTTTTTGTCTATGTATGTTCCGTCGATAGCCTAAAGCACAACAAAATCTATCATTAACATTTTTAACGTATCTAATGGAAACAATTTAACATTCCATGCAATGAATTGGGGGAATACCTAGAAATTGTTTATAAGAGTTAAACAGTTACTTACCTCACGAGGAGTTTTGAAGCCCAAACCAACTTCACGGAAACGACGCAGGGATTTTTTTTTTGCCAAGCCAGGCTTGTTCTTACGATTAAGATTAATTCCAAATTGTTTTTGGAATGCTTTCTCGTTCTGGGACAATTTAGTGTTTTTGGATTTGCGTTTGTGTTGTGCAGGTAGTGTTGTATTGTTTTATGGCACACAGAAAACAGGGAAGGAAATGGGGGGCAAAACCATGCAAAGAAACAAGAAAAAAAAAACATTAGAATGTTTCTCTTGTAATTTTTACCTCGGCTGGAGTCTTAAATCCAAGACCAATCTTCCTATAGAAACGTGATTTGCGTTTGCTCATCACAGATTTCCTGCGTACAACAGGAATTGTGAATTGCTTGCTAAATGAACGTTCAGTTTGCTGAGCATGGAATATATAGAAATTGTAAATTTTATATTAGAACCGTTTGAAGAACCTTATATTATTAAATTTCTTTTTATTTTCCCATGATTCACATTCACACGCGTGCGATATTTACAATAATCATAATTCATGACATTTTGAGCGATCAAATTCGACCATAATTAGCTTAATTATGACACAATTTTTTTAATTCACAAACAGTGTATTTAATTTACTTTTTATTTTAATAACAATTTAGTTCAAAACTTTAAAATTGTTCAATGAATTTGTAAAATTAAGTTCAGAAAATCGCGGCTTACCTGATCGGCCATATTGATGAAAAGGAAAAGAAAAAAGGGAAACCGGAAACATGTGAAGTTGAAGCGGTGATTTAGGAATTTATTTCTGAGGGAAATTTCTATAATGCTTAAGCGCGGTACACATTTAAGAAACTAAATGCTATGTACACAGTACGGTACCTAATTGGGTTTATTCGGCGAGATCTTTTATTGTGTTATTCTGCTATTCTGTTATGACTTCTCATACAAAATTTAAAACTGTCAAAAAATCTCTTATAATTTATAATTTTGGTATTCTTCATGCTAAATCTGCTATGAAATCTGTTAAGAAATCTACTATTGAGCTGTCAAAACTTCGAAATTCTCAACAAGTCTTTTACGAACTGCATTTTTGGTATTCAGCATGCCACAATCTGTTATGGAATCTTTTATGAATCATAAAAGAATAAAAGACACATTTTGGTTACTTTTATCATAAAAGATTTCAACATATGTAGTAAAAACTTTTATTTCGATATTTGGATATAACAAACAATAATTAAAATGCATAATAACAAACTCAAATATGTAAATAATTTATAAAATAAATTATTTCAATACAGTAAAACACAGAACACATTTGATGGATGAAACATAAGAAAGTAGTCGCTTATCTTGCCTTTGTGCGTTTTGGATATAATAAATTCAGGAACTGTTATGGACAAATTACAGAGAACAAAAATTTATCTTCGCGAAACAAAATACGATAATTCCACAGGTTATAGTTAATTGTCATTCGTCAGTGCTGACTGCCGAGAATTTTTATTTACTACAGCTGATAGTTTGATAGCAGATTTTAGGTCTGTTCGTATAAATGTTTCTTTTTCGAAGTTCCATAACAGACTTTTATAAACGATCTAACTGCTGAATACCAATTATAAAATATCTTTTACGGCGGAGATCTGTTATGCATCATAATAGAAAATTCATAGCAGGCTAACAGATGTGGCAGAATAAGCCTAAATATAGTTTTCGTTAACCCTAGACCTCCACTTGAAATAAATGATTGCAAGAAATGTGTCATGTAGTCAATATTTCTTATGGAGGCCCCTTATGTCTGGATTTTTCTTATATTTAGACATAAGAATTTGTATTTATTTCTTGTCTTCTCAGAAGAAATAAACGGAGAAATAAAATTTGACGTTTCATGACATCCCATATTAATCGTGCACAAATTTCTCACAAAACATTTAATCTTGTTCATTGTTTGCTTATTTTCATTTTAAATTTTAATAATTCATTTCAAAAACAGATTATACCTATTCTAAAGTACATAAAGGGATTAGCGCTTCTTTTAGAAAATGAAATTTCACGATATATGTTTGCCCACATAGCAAAGACGTATACATTTTTAGTAGTAGTGCCTGCAATAATAGCCTAAATAAATATTTCTAATGGAGTCGCGGCCTTACGATTTATGATCTTGTTACGGCAGCCCTTGCTCGCCTTATTCGCGCACCCCACTCGCCCTGCGGCTCACCCGTTCGTGCAAAAGGCACTGTGGCAGGAGCAACCACCGGCTGTAAGTATCAGCCTAGCTGATAAGTTCAGCCGCACAAAAAAAAAAACTATTTAAAAAGAAAGTAAAGGGAAGGCTTAACTTACGGCTTTTCCCGGGGATGTTCCTGTCCAGAAGGGTGTGGTTTGACGGGCAGAGGAGGGAGTTGTCCAGCCATTGGCCTCGTTCGGTGCGCGGCCAATACGCTGTCCAAGTTACCTTTGTAGCGGATGTATTTTCGAACGATTCAGGTAGCTTTCTTGTATGTCAGTTATATTGCTTACACATCGGAAGTTTTGAATCAGCTGTTCTTCACATTTCCGAACTAATCTCAACGAATCCAATTATTTTGGGGTCGCTGGAGATTTGTTCTTGACAAGTTTAGTTCATCAGCCGTTTTTTCCTTAGGCGTCACAACAACACCAAGCAATCCGGGTCGGTTACGTTGTGCCACCGAACGAGGCCATTGATGCACCGCGGAAGAATCTCTGGCACAGCTGGTGGTCCATTAGACCTTATGGGACACACCAGCAAGAAGGAAAACAAAAGTTAAAAATAAAAAAAAAAAAATTTTGCAAATGCCGACAAAAACTAAAATGAAAAATCAAAACAATTGTTTTTTTTTGGCATTTAATTTGATTTGTCAGAGAATGACAGATGACTTGATGGTAAGGTCGAAAAAATGGGTTTATACCTTCAAGTCAGATGTTCGAAATGGATCGTAGATGGGATAACCGTTTGGGGTAGAACACACTGGGAGGAGAAAATTTAGGAATGAGATTAATGAAAAGGGGGGATTGACGGAAAGGGTCGGCCCCTTCATACTAGTGCTGCTAACCCCAAACGGGTCTCATGTACCTAGAGAACCAACGGAGCATGTTTTCCATTTTCGATTAAGTAGGAAAATCGGTTGGGTGGATGTTGATGGGAAAGAAGAGGAACAAAGTCTTTTTGTGTCTCTAGGAAAATTGTACTGGCGGGAGTTTCAAAAATAAAAAAAAAAAAAAAAGAACAAAGAAAAATTAAGAAGTGGTTTTTCTTTATCAAAAGACGTGGTTTTTTTTATTGGTGAACTTTTTTTGAGTAATTGGATGAGGTTTGAGGGGTCCTGGCGAAGGATTGGCGACATCGACGAGGACAAAGTCGGTGCCGTCGGATTTTCATAAAGTGTTGGTGTTTTAAATCATACTAAGAAGAATTCCGGCAAAGAGACAAAAAAGGCCCTGAAGTACGCCGTTTCAAGCACCAACGGGATACCGATCAGTATCAGGAAGCGATAAGTACCAATTTTGAATTTTTGTTCAATTAAACAAAAATATATCCTACGTCGCCATTGTGACTGAAGCGCAACCCCTTATACGCAAACCATTAAATAGCCAAAAACAGAACCCTTTTCTTCGAAATTCCGAACACTACTTGTTCCGAATTGTGGAACCTGTAGTAAATGTGGACGGCGTATGTATTCAGCGCACCAACCAACAGTCAAGAGCCGAACCAGCACAAACGCCATCCGGCGGTTAATTTAAATTTTTTTTTGGTCGTTGGCAAAATATTCAGATTTTAAATAGTTTTTTTTTGTGTTTAAAAAAAAGATATTTTTTTTTATTGTATTACTATTACCATTTGGAAGTAGGCAATTGTGCGGGCCGACACGGCCATCGTCGAAGTACGAAGTCGACCGGTCGGCGTAGTGTCCTCCGACTGTTTGTATCATTATTGTCGGAAACTTTTCCGCACTACTACCGCGGGCTTATAGGCCGCCACCCCCTTAAGAGCGCTCTGTAGGTAGGTTACCGGCCAGGGCGAAGTATCCGTAAATTAATTATCGGAGGAGGCTAAGGCTGGCCCAATCCTTAATGGTCGAATAGATGCTTGAGGGTAGTGGGAACCTCTTTCGGCCAAAAACCTAAAGCTGTTCCAACCCGAGTGAGGCGCAAAGGCCCGCCGACGTTATCGGCCGCGCGGACATCGCGCTATTGTTTGCGTCCTGATAACTTACATTTCTGTTTTTGATCATATTTTGTATTTTTTTTTTGTTATAGATAAATTATTTTTCAGTTTCTTTATTTTATTTTACCTTTACCTTTTGGTTAACTTTAACGTTGGTTATTTCTTATATCTATATAATTTCCTTAAAATAGCATTTCATTTTTTTAATTTTTTTATTTATTTGCGGCGCTACGAACTGTAGCCGTCGTTTGATTAAGATCTTTAATTTTTGTTTGTCCTTTATATGAGAAAATTTTTATTTGCTATTTTTCTTATCTGTTTTTTGTTTTAAAATTCATGGGTAAATAAAATGACTTGCTTGTAAGCCACGCCAACCTACTGCCTTTCAATGGTCTGAGCAAAGCACCTAAAATGCATTAAGGTTTTAAGTATTTCAGGGGGTGCGGAGGGCAGCCAGGGCATGGACGGAGCGGATTAAGCCCTTCAGCAGTGGTAAGCGTAAGGGGAGTCGGATGTAAAATCGGCCTCCCGGCTCCAGGAGTGGTGAGGGAAGCCATCGGTTTGAAAACACCCTAAACCGTATCGATGAGTGGTAGCCAAATTCAAACGGGGTTGAGTCAAAAAAAAAATTGGCATGAAGATATTTTTTTGTTATGAGGTGAGGTCCGACGGAGGGACAAGATCCCCCCTATATCCGGCGAGCTAAGCCGTGCGACGCCAGCATGCCACTGTTCCGACCGTTGGACATTCGGACCCTTCCGTTTCCCATCCTATCCACATCCCCGTATCCTACCCATACCACGCCCCGGTCCTCATCCAGTTGCCTCATTACAAATGGCGCCCACACGTATAGCACAGTCTAGGCCAGTTAAAAACGAGGCCCAGACGTTAAAACAGCTCGATTTTGTGTGAATGATTGTTTAAGTGAACTGTCTAGGTAGTTTCTGGGGGTTGTCATAGGCGGTGGCGGAATTACTTGCAAGTCTTGTTCAGTAAAGCATATGCATACCTGATCAAATGCGGCAAGTGGTTTCGGTATCGTCGGTGATAACAACCAGAAACAAATTACCACTAAATGTTATAGTCACATCCGAAATCAAATGAGACTTCCCGTATGTCTTTGGAAGGAAGGTCTCGGACGTACCTATCAAATTGCGACGGGAAGTTGAAATGATTGAGGATGTGATTAAGTGTCTTGTCGGAACGTACGTTGGTTGCGGCGATCAGAGTCGGAAGGAAACGTAAGTCTTGATCGGGATAGCTCTTGAGAATGCCCGATCAATTGCGACGGAGAATTCTGAGTTTGAAAGCAGCAATCAAAGTACCAAGTGTGAATGTAAGCATAAATCGAGGAGTGAAAGAAAGTGTAAATATAAGTGTGAATGTTAGTCGGAATGTAGGTATGAATGGAAGGGTGAATGGAAGAGTGAATAGAAGTATGAATGTAAGTATGAGTTGAGGTGTGAATAGAAGGTGAATGTAAGTGTAAATGGTGGATGGAATAGTAGTGTGTATAGAAGTGTGAAAGGAAGTTTGATTGTAAGTGCGAAGGATGGTATGCATGGAAGTGTGAATGTGTTATGATTGAGTTGGCTATCACTCAGAGATGAAATTATTTAGATAGAATACCCTGCTGTAGTGGCGTTCCGGAAATAGAGAAAAAAAAAGACATCCGTTCAAGGCTGTCCAAAACACCCCCGCAATCTTATGAAAAAAACAAATCACCCATTAGAAAAAGTGCTAATTTGGTTCGTTAGAGCAGAGCAATGAATTTTTTGCTATTAATAAGTCAAAAAGAAAATATAATAGCCAAAAGAAATTACAAGTAAAACCAAAGTGTTAAGTAAGAATTGTTGGAATTGATAATTTATTAGTAATTTGATAGTTAATAGTTTTTTTTTGTAATTAAGTCATAGTTTCTTTTTATTTTTGGTGTTGGGTATTTATATTAATTTAGTTTTAGTATTTTTGATCTTAAATTTTTGGGTATAATGTATTTGTTTAAAAGTTAAGATTTTTTTCTTCTATTTTTGTTTGTTGGTGTTTCGTAAGTTTGTAATAGATAGTTGTAATTTTTTTACAGTTAACAGTTTTTGTTTCATTAGCATTAGTTTAGATTTAGTTTTTTTAATAAACCATTGTTTTGTTTACTTTAAATTTAGGGTTAACATTGAATAAGCGTTAGATTGGATAAGCTGTAGTTTGTTTGATTTTTGTTGTATTTTTTTTGTAATATTAAAACTAGTTAAGATTTAGTTCTAAGACATAGTATAAGATCAATGTAGGTTTAGTTTTGTTTAAACAAGCAATAGTCTTTTGTCTTTTTGTTCTTTTTGTTCAACATTAATGAAGGTTTAGTTTTTTTTGTAAGGTATAGTTTTTTTGATATTAAGTTTTTTTTGTTGTGTGATATACTTTTGTTTTAGATTACAGATTTAGTTTAAAAAGTTTTTGTTTGTGATTTCAAGGGTTATGTAAATTAATATATGTAGTTTAGCCTTAGTTATAAAATTGTTTAGGTTTATGTTAAGTTCGTTATCAGAAAAATTAACAGCTTTTGTTTAATAATTTTAGGAGAAGATAGCATTTTAGTTTTTTTATAGATAATTGTTGTTCATTAGTTCGTTTTAGTAAATGTATAGAATAGAGTAGTTGATCCGATTGTGGTACACCTAGAAAAAAAGGGATAATTAAGTACACCATAGGGAGAAAGTTTTTTTGATATACATACCGATCATACAAACCTCTGGTCTATCAAACTTCCTTGGTTTTGGTTTGCGAAGTCGAGGGGTGGTAGAAAAAAATAAGGTTGCCAGGTTGGTTCATCAGGGCATGAGTTTTGAAAAAGAGAAAGAAATTTATAACGCTGTGTATAGGGAAAATCGTACCGTCACTCGAACTCACCTAACGAACTTAGTTAGAAATATTTCTAAGATGCCTTTAAGTCATTCTCCCAATATGAAAACGGGCGGTGCAAAGCCACCGGTGAATCCGCCCATATTTTCAGTGCCACCACCCGACATACCTAGGTCGCTCAGTAGGGCTGGAAGTTCGGCTGACTCGGTAACGTCACCTGAGTTCAGCGCATTAACCGATGCCGGGGCCGTAGCGTCTGGGGGGCAATCCAATCTGATGGCGAACGCGAATGGTTCCAACCCGTTAGTCGATGTTAGTGGTCCGGGTGAGAATCCTGCTGGGGGTTTCCTTATCTCCAGTGGCAGGGACACTCGTACTGCTATTAGGCCACCTGAAGGAGCGGCTGGCACAATCAACACCAACGTATCGGCGGAGTTAGTAGCGGCGATTAACGTGGCGGTAAGTCAGGCGTGCGAGCGCTATACGTCGGCTTTGAGAGACGAGCTGGCCGAGTCCCTGAAGTTGGAGATGAGGAAAAACCTGGCCCAGGCGAATAATATCAGCAGGTCTCAGGCGGGTCTTCATGAAGCGAACGGTCGAGGTTCGGGTACGCTGGATGCATTGGCTGAAGCACCTGTCCGACAACCTACTCCGGTGCTTCCACGCCAGTCGCAATTGGATCCAACGGCTAGACGATTCGAGCCCATTGACCCACCGAATGGCGCAGTCAACCAAATGCCATACTGGGGTCAAAGGCCCGACAGCAGAGGAGGCCGACTGGCTGATACTCAAGACGTGAACGGCGGAATGCGGAATCCTGGCGGTGGATACTATCCTCATCCGCCTGTAGATCCTCGGGATTTTCTAAATTTGAACGGCAAAACCCCTATAAAGGTAAACAAATGGGCATTAAATTGTAATGGTAATTTGGAAGTGCTTACCGTGGAGGATTTCGTGTTCCGGTTGGAGATGTTGCAGAGCCAGTATGTCTGTCCCTGGGCGGAGATCCTGAGAGATTTTCATTTGCTGCTCTCCGGCGCCGCGCAGGAATGGTATTGGCAATTCCAGCGGTCTCATTATCGTCCCGATTGGCCAATGCTACGGGACGCATTAATGCGCCAATTTCGGAATTCAAAGTCCGACTACGAAATAATGAGGGACATGATGGATCGCAAGCACGGCTCCGGAGAGACTTGTGATGAATATTTTGCGGCAATTAATCGGCTTAGGTCTCAGCTCAGGGTACCGATTCCAGAAGCGGAGCTGGTTCTAATTCTGAAACGCAACCTGAATAGGAAGTTGAGCCAGTTGGTATATCCACAAGCTATATATACGATGGACCAATTGCGGAGGGCGTGTAAGGATGCCGAATACGCGTTTCCGGACAGGGACCGAGAAAATCCAAGATTTCAACGGCCATCAACTCGTTATGTCGCCAACGAGCTGGATATGCAGGAGGAGCATGTTCCGTTCGGGGATGAACAACTCGCGGCATTTCAGCAGGCAGTGACTCGGCCGAAGACTTCTCGCGGATTGGGGGATTCCAAGTACCTGACGTGCTGGAACTGTAAGGTACAAGGCCACTCGTTTATGGATTGCCCCTCAGCAACGAGGAACCTGTTTTGCTACCGCTGCGGTTTGGATGGGGTTATCACTCCGAAATGCCCTAAATGCAACCCGGAAAACAGGGCCAGGAATGCGATGTCGAAGGGGGAATCGTGTTCCACACAGACACCCCCAGCCAAAGAGTAAGAGAACCTTCTAGGGAATGTAAAATTAAAATTTTAAAACGTATTAATGATGAAAAAAGTGAAGAGGTTAAGGCCAGGCGAAAAGAGATATTACCATTACACATTAGACTAAAGGAATATGAGTTGGCAAGGAGTAGGATTTTCAACGGACAGAATACGATAGTGAGTAAGAGAATACTTAAAACTAGAGCCCGCTATCAAGTTAGAAAGGAGACTAAGAAAAATCTTTCGTCGACCATAGTAGATGTTGTCACCGACCCTAGGCCCTATGCTAAGGTGGGGATTGAAGGTAAGGAAATGCTGGGTTTGTTGGACAGTGGCGCCAGCGTCAGCATTTTAGGGAAAGGATGTATGGACTTGGTGAATGCTACTAAAATGAAAATTCTTCCCTATAAGGCGGGCGTAAAAACCGCCGATGGGAAATCCCAATCGATAACAGGGAAAGTGCAAACACCAGTCCAGTACAAAAATATGTCGCACACTGTCACACTTTACCTGGTACCTACCTTAGAACAGGAATTGTACCTAGGGGTTGATTTCTGGAAGATTTTCGGCATTGCACCCAATATTGTCAGTTCTGTTTCGGTACCAGAGGAGGAAGCAGATCTACGTGAAGCTCATCTACTAACACCAGAGCAACGATCTCAATTGGAGATGGTCAGGCGGAAATTTCTCGATTATGATCGACATGGCCTTGGAAAAACATCATTGATGGAACATGTCATCGATACCGGAGACGCGGAGCCTGTTAAGCAGCGACACTACCCTGTTTCGCCAGCGGCACAAGCCTTATTATATCAAGAAGTAGACCGGATGCTTGAGCTCGGCGTTATAGAAGAGAGTGAGAGTCCTTGGTGCTCGCCTGTTGTCCTTATCAAGAAGCCAGCCGGAGACGGTACTATTAAGTATCGCTTCTGTCTGGATTCGCGTAAGGTCAATGCGTCAAAGGCTTTGCCGATTAATGGATAAGGTGATTCCTGCACGACTCAGGGACAACGTTTTCGTGTATTTAGACGATTTGTTGATCATCGCGCCAGATTTTGCCACACATATCGCCTTGTTGAGCGAAGTAGCTGAGTGCCTAAGGAATGCTAACCTTACCATCAACCTTAAAAAGTCCCGTTTTTGCTTCAAGGAGTTGAAGTATTTGGGTTTTATCGTTGGTGGCGGGAAGTTGAAAACCGATCCGGCCAAGGTCGAAGCGGTGGTCAATTTTCCGATTCCGAAAAACGCCAGACAAGTCCGCCGGCTGCTTGGCTTAGCAGGGTGGTATAGGCGTTTCATCAAAGATTTTTCCAGCCTGACTGCTCCTCTAACGGATACGCTGAAAAAGAAGGATGCGAAATTTAAGATGACGGATGAAGCAGTGTCAGCATTTGAAGAGTTGAAACGGGTTTTAACCACTGCACCCGTGCTTTCGCATCCTGATTTTAAGAAGCGTTTTTATGTTCAGTGTGATGCTTCCGACACCGGAATCGGAGCAGTACTATTTCAGAAGGACGATGAGGGTGGAGAAGTTCCGATTTCGTACTTCTCACAGAAGTTGAACTCCTGTCAGCGGAACTACAGTGTGACCGAGAGGGAATGTATGGCGGCGTTAATGGCAGTTAAAAAGTTCAGGCCCTATGTCGAGTGTATGGCTTTTACCGTCATCACCGACCACTCGAGTCTGAAATGGTTGATGACTATGAAGGATTTGAGTGGGAGGTTGGCTAGGTGGAGCTTGGAGTTGCAAGCCTATACCTTCGACATAGAGCACCGAAAAGGAACATTGAATGTCGTGCCAGACACACTCTCTCGAGCATACTTGGATAGCATTGAGTTTGAAGACATTGCTCCTCTGATTGATCTTACCTCGGACGAATTTCGGTCCGAAGAGTATAAGGACTTGATCAACACGATTTGTTCCAACCAAGAAAAGTTGCCGGATCTGAAAGTGGACGATAATTTTGTATATAAACGCTCATTCGCTGCCGGGACTGACGAGCCAAGGTATGAGCATAATTGGCTGTTGTGGATACCCTCCCGTTTGACAGAAGGGATCATCGAAAGAGCACATGATCCACCTCAGGCAGCTCATGGAGGCGTTGCCAAAACTCTCCACCGGATTCGCCAATATTTTTACTGGCCAAACATGACGGTTCAAATAAAAGAATTCGTGTCGAAATGTGCAATATGCAAGCAGAGCAAATCGTCTAGTCAGATTTTACGTCCACCTGTGTCTAGTTCTTTTAGTGTCGATCGTCCGTTCCAAAAGTTATATGTTGATTTTATTGGTCCCTACCCTAGGTCAAAGTCCGGAAATGCCTACGTGTTTGTTGTGTTAGAACATCTAACAAAATTTGTGTTTTTAGAACCTTTACGGTCAGCTAATACCGGAAGTATTATTAAATTTCTAAAAAATGACATTTTTAATACTTTCGGAGTACCGCAAGTCATACACTCCGATAATGGTAAACAATTTGTTTCGAAGGACTTCCAAAATCTTTTGCAGAAATGCGGTATTCGGCATTTCCGAACCGCCAATTATGCACCTCAATCGAACGCCTCTAAGAGGGTCAACAGCACGCTACTGGCGGCTATACGGTCATACTTGAAAGAAGACCAACGCGACTGGGATATGCACCTGAGTGATATCGCCGGAGCGTTGAGGAGTTCAGTTCATGCAGCTACCGGTGTTTCGCCTTATTTTGCGTTGTTTGGGGTAAACATGATGACCCATGGTAGTGGGTATGAACTGACTCAGAAACTAAGTATGGTCGATGATGGCGAGCTGTTGACTCTTTCAAGGCAAAATAGGTTGCAGTGCATAAGGGATAAAATCAAGGATAGCATTAGGAAAGCAAAAGAAAAAAGCGACAAAGTTTACAACACACGCACTAGGAATGTGAAGTACGTACCCGGTCAGGAAGTGTACAGGCGAAATTTTATATTGAGTGACACGTCGAAATGTTTGTCGGCGAAATTGTGTCCTAAGTTTGTTAAATGTCGGATAGTTAAAGCAGTAGGAAAAAATAACTATGAACTAGAGAATTTAGCGGGGAAGAAAATTGGGATATTCCATGCCAAGGATATTAAGCAATAACAACACCAAAGAAATCTATGTCTGTAATGAATAGTTAGATCTGTGATAAAACACCGAAACCTGTGATATGAATATTGGTCGTCTTACGGCAAACCGATATTCTTGCCTGACCTCTGGCATGCAATTTTTCTTTTCTAGTCATTTCTGCGATATTTTAATTATTAGATTATTTATTTATTTTTAGATTTTATTTATCAGATTTTATTTATCAGATTTTATTTATCAGATTTTATTTATTTATTTATTATAGTTTATTTATTTTTATTTATTTAGTAGAATTTATATATAAGTATTTAAGTTTGTTTATTTATTCATTTTATGTACTTATTTATTTTAAATTTTATTTGTTTATTTATTCTAATTATTTATTCATTTTATGTATATGTTAATTTGCTTATTTATTAGAGTTTATGTATGTATCAGAGTTTGATCATGTGTTCATTTTATTTACTTATTTGTTTTAAATGTTATTGGTTTATTTATTCTAATCATGTATTAATTTTACGTATTTGTTAATTTATTTATTAGAGTTTAATTATTTATTTGTCATAGTTTTTTTCGTTATTTATTTTTTTTGATGTATGTCCGTGATGTTTTTTTTTATTAACATTTTTGTTGATAAAACATAACTTCACAAATTTTTTTTTCAGTCAAAATCATTTTTGTTATTTATTAATTATTTATTACCTTATGGTCATTTAAGTATTGATTTTTTTTGTTAGAGTTTTGTAAAATGTAAATAAGCATTAGAAGGTCGTTAATTGAGTTATATTTTTTTTTGTGGTTTGGCCAGTGTCGGGGCGGTTATGAAGTAAAAGGATAGTTGTATTTCTTTTTGGGGTTACAGATTTTTTTTTGGTTATATTGCCGAAGTTCCGAGAAGTAGAATCTATTTCTTACGTCAGAACCCTGTCTCCGTCCTACCTTCCTTAAAAACCCAAGAGAAAAGCGACCAACGCCAATTATTTCTGAACAACAACTACTTAAGTAATCCGATGTGCAATAACCTAACGTGCAATAAAAATTTGTATAACTCTGTGTTGTTTATGTTGTCTGTTTTGTGTATGTTTTTTGGTAATAGTAAATTACTATATACCTACAAACGTCCCGCTATACACTTACTGAATCCATTGTTATTCAAGTCCATTTCTTAAAAGAAATAGATAAATTGAGCTAAAGGAGGTTAAAGAAAATGACAACTTCTCGGTATCTCGAGCATTCGAAAGAGTTTTCAAGTTTTTACGGGAAGTGCGATAGGAATAGCCTAATGAAACCAAAACCGAAAAAAAAAAAATTAGTCAGGTTTTATAAATAAGATTAGGTAGGTAGGTAGTATAATGCGAATTGCCCGGCTGAGTTCGGGTGGGTTTCTTCCCCACGTAATGTTTTTTTTTGGGGCCGCCTGTCACCATCTTTGGGATACCTAAATTATTCCCAAATCCGGAGGTTTGTTACGGCAGCCCTTGCTCGCCTTATTCGCGCACCCCACTCGCCCTGCGGCTCACCCGTTCGTGCAAAAGGCACTGTGGCAGGAGCAACCACCGGCTGTAAGTATCAGCCTAGCTGATAAGTTCAGCCGCACAAAAAAAAAACTATTTAAAAAGAAAGTAAAGGGAAGGCTTAACTTACGGCTTTTCCCGGGGATGTTCCTGTCCAGAAGGGTGTGGTTTGACGGGCAGAGGAGAGAGTTGTCCAGCCATTGGCCTCGTTCGGTGCGCGGCCAATACGCTGTCCAAGTTACCTTTGTAGCGGATGTATTTTCGAACGATTCAGGTAGCTTTCTTGTATGTCAGTTATATTGCTTACACATCGGAAGTTTTGAATCAGCTGTTCTCCACATTTCCGAACTAATCTCAACGAATCCAATTACTTTGGGGTCGCTGGAGATTTGTTCTTGACAAGTTTAGTTCATCAGCCGTTTTTTCCTTAGGCGTCACAACAACACCAAGCAATCCGGGTCGGTTACGTTGTGCCACCGAACGAGGCCATTGATGCACCGCGGAAGAATCTCTGGCACAGCTGGTGGTCCATTAGACCTTATGGGACACACCAGCAAGAAGGAAAACAAAAGTTAAAAATAAAAAAAAAAAACATTTTGCAAATGCCGACAAAAACTAAAATGAAAAATCAAAACAATTGTTTTTTTTTTGGCATTTAATTTGATTTGTCAGAGAATGACAGATAGACTTGATGGTAAGGTCGAAAAAATGGGTTTATACCTTCAAGTCAGATGTTCGAAATGGATCGTAGATGGGATAACCGTTTGGGGTAGAACACACTGGGAGGAGAAAATTTAGGAATGAGATTAATGAAAAGGGGGGATTGACGGAAAGGGTCGGCCCCTTCATACTAGTGCTGCTAACCCCAAACGGGTCTCATGTACCTAGAGAACCAACGGAGCATGTTTTCCATTTTCGATTAAGTAGGAAAATCGGTTGGGTGGATGTTGATGGGAAAGAAGAGGAACAAAGTCTTTTTGTGTCTCTAGGAAAATTGTACTGGCGGGAGTTTCAAAAATAAAAAAAAAAAAAAAAGAACAAAGAAAAATTAAGAAGTGGTTTTTCTTTATCAAAAGACGTGGTTTTTTTTATTGGTGAACTTTTTTTGAGTAATTGGATGAGGTTTGAGGGGTCCTGGCGAAGGATTGGCGACATCGACGAGGACAAAGTCGGTGCCGTCGGATTTTCATAAAGTGTTGGTGTTTTAAATCATACTAAGAAGAATTCCGGCAAAGAGACAAAAAAGGCCCTGAAGTACGCCGTTTCAAGCACCAACGGGATACCGATCAGTATCAGGAAGCGATAAGTACCAATTTTGAATTTTTGTTCAATTAAACAAAAATATATCCTACGTCGCCATTGTGACTGAAGCGCAACCCCTTATACGCAAACCATTAAATAGCCAAAAACAGAACCCTTTTCTTCGAAATTTCGAACACTACTTGTTCCGAATTGTGGAACCTGTAGTAAATGTGGACGGCGTATGTATTCAGCGCACCAACCAACAGTCAAGAGCCGAACCAGCACAAATGCCATCCGGCGGTTAACTTAAATTTTTTTTTGGTCGTTGGCAAAATATTCAGATTTTAAATAGTTTTTTTTTGTGTTTAAAAAAAAGATATTTTTTTTTATTGTATTACTATTACCATTTGGAAGTAGATAATTGTGCGGGCCGACACGGCCATCGTCGAAGTACGAAGTCGACCGGTCGGCGTAGTGTCCTCCGACTGTTTGTATCATTATTGTCGGAAACTTTTCCGCACTACTACCGCGGGCTTATAGGCCGCCACCCCCTTAAGAGCGCTCTGTAGGTAGGTTACCGGCCAGGGCGAAGTATCCGTAAATTAATTATCGGAGGAGGCTAAGGCTGGCCCAATCCTTAATGGTCGAATAGATGCTTGAGGGTAGTGGGAACCTCTTTCGGCCAAAAACCTAAAGCTGTTCCAACCCGAGTGAGGCGCAAAGGCCCGCCGACGTTATCGGCCGCGCGGACATCGCGCTATTGTTTGCGTCCTGATAACTTACATTTCTGTTTTTGATCATATTTTGTATTTTTTTTGTTATAGATAAATTATTTTTCAGTTTCTTTATTTTATTTTACCTTTACCTTTTGGTTAACTTTAACGTTGGTAATTTCTTATATCTATATAATTTCCTTAAAATAGCATTTCATTTTTTTAATTTTTTTATTTATTTGCGGCGCTACGAACTGTAGCCGTCGTTTGATTAAGATCTTTAATTTTTGTTTGTCCTTTATATGAGAAAATTTTTATTTGCTATTTTTCTTATCTGTTTTTTGTTTTAAAATTCATGGGTAAATAAAATGACTTGCTTGTAAGCCACGCCAACCTACTGCCTTTCAATGGTCTGAGCAAAGCACCTAAAATGCATTAAGGTTTTAAGTATTTCAGGGGGTGCGGAGGGCAGCCAGGGCATGGACGGAGCGGATTAAGCCCTTCAGCAGTGGTAAGCGTAAGGGGGGTCGGATGTAAAATCGGCCTCCCGGCTCCAGGAGTGGTGAGGGAAGCCATCGGTTTGAAAACACCCTAAACCGTATCGATGAGTGGTAGCCAAATTCAAACGGGGTTGAGTCAAAAAAAAAATTGGCGTGAAGATATTTTTTTGTTATGAGGTGAGGTCCGACGGAGGGACAAGATCCCCCCCTATATCCGGCGAGCTAAGCCGTGCGACTGTTCCGACCATTGGACATTCGGACCCTTCCGTTTCCCATCCTATCCACATCCCCGTATCCTACCCATACCACGCCCCGGTCCTCATCCAGTTGCCTCATTACAATCTTTATGACAAAATCTTCACATGGCTGTTTCATAATAGGGGTATTCACGATCCGATGTATCTGGTCTTGTATCATTGTAAAAGTGTAAAAGTGTAGCGTTTTTTGCACTACAACAACAAAATATACTGAATATTAAAATCTTACACTTTTACAATACCCGAACCCTATTGTAACAGAAAAATACAAGTGTGTAAGATTTTTTTAACACAAACTAAACCTTCTTCAGAACCAACGTGAAACAGATTTTGACATGTGCTTCAGTTTTGCTACAGATTAGTAAAGGTGTGTTCACAGTTTGTTGTAAAAAATAAAATTTTACAATTTTACAAGACTTGTTACACCAGATCGTGAATACCCCTAAGACCCAATTCACATAGAACTGACTTATGTTTTTGGTGTGGTTCTGGCTGGTGCATACATTTGCCACTTTGTGTGGTTTACATGTTCTCTTATGAGACAATACACACACATATGAAGAGGCGATGGTATGGTGTGTCCTGTCATTGCCACGCCATATTGAAAACTCTAGTGGCCTACGTAAACGTCTCGCCACAATGAAATCACTCATTCAAATGTCAAATCGAAATAAAATTAAAATCCAATGCAAATGGTAATTTTTTAATTCATTTATTTTTATTAATTATGAAAGCCATTTTAGCAAAAAGTGTCTGTGAATAAAAGTTAGCTAGTTGTTTATTATTTTTTCTCTGTTGTTTGTGTTTTTTTTTGGTTGTGTATTGAAGTTGAGATTCTCCGTCATTTCTGTGAGAATTGAGTTCATCACATCCACTCCACGCCCGTAGTAGACCTAACCACACCAGCACCATAAGCCAGATCTGTGTGAATCGCGCCTAATGTCATTTTGAGTTGGATTTGCCAACTGTTTCACCAATTTTCGATTCCATGGCTGTACTTTCCTTTAGGGGAGCATGAATTTTAACAAGCGGATACTATTATTCGGTAGATTTATATTTATGTTTAAAAACATATAACAATTTTAAAGTGGAGAAACTTTTATTTCTATTTTTAATTAATTTTTAAAGTTTTTATTTTTCATACAAAATGTATGTAAATGATGACTACCGACAACTTTTTTTTTGTGTTGGCAGTTGTTTATTAATCCACAGATGACTGTATGCAACTTCGGTATGGTAATAAATGTTGTGGTATGTGCATTTTTATTGGGATAATTAAGGGTTATCCATTTTGCTGTTTCAAAAGTATATGGCTGGAATTCGACATCTGTCAAACTAAGTTCTTAAACCAATTTTTTTCAGTTGAAAGTCTGAAATGTACGAAAATGGATCACTTAACTCTCGCCAACGCATACAAGTTGTTAAAACCTACTACAAAAATGGTGATTCTGCGACAGCCACATATCGTGCTTTAAGAGAGGATTATGGTTTACATAATCGTCGAAATACGCAAGCAATTGGCAAAATTGTGAAGAAATTTTAAGAGAATGGATTGGTTACAGATATTGTGAGGCCTGTGCATCATCGTTTCTCTCGAACCGCTGAAAATATCGCTGCTGTAAGTGAAAGTGTTGCCGAAGACCCGAATGTGCCGATTCCTCGTCGTTCTCAGGAATTAGGACTGTCTTACGGCAAATTATGGCGTATTTTGCATTTGGATCTACACCTACATCCATATAAAGTCTAGCTCACACAACAACTGAAGCCAGCTGACCATTCACAACGTCGTAGATACGTCGAATGGGTGCTTGAACATCAGGCGGTGGACGGCGATTTTTCGAACAAAATTTTCTCCAGCAACGAAGCACATTTCTAACTCAGTGGGTGTTAATAAACAAAATTGTCATATTTTGTGTTCTGAGAATCCTCAAGTAATTGAAGAGAGGCCATTAAGTCCACAAAAAGTCACTGTTTGGGGCGCTCTTTAGTCCGGAGGTGTGATTGGACCTTACTTCTTCGAAAACTTCGATAGAACGCCTGTCACCGTCAATTCGGAGCGTTATGGTCATATGATAACCGATTTTTTTGCCTGCTATTGAAGAATACGACTTGGAGAATATGTGGTTTCAACAAGACGGTGCCACATGCCACACAATTCGAGTGAATATGGCTTTATTGCAAGAGACATTTCCTGGCCGCGTAATTTCTCGTCAAGGCGATATCATGGCCTTTTTGTTGTGGGGCTACGCGAAAGACCATGTTTATGCAGATAAATCTTTAACTCTCGAACACTTGAAAACCAACATTCGTCAAGTTATGGCTGAGACACCGCCCAATATGTGTCAAAAGGTGGTCGAAAACTACCTCAAAAGAATTGATGCTTACAACAATTCGCGTCGTGGTCATTTAAATAATGTAGTGGTTCACACATAATGTCAACGTTTAAGCTTTATAATAAGAAGGAAATATCATGAAAAAAAATATTTTATATGTGTGTTTTATTTACTTTTACTTTTAAAACCGCAAAATGGATAACCCATTATAAATTGATTTCAAACTATATGTACTATTGTTGTTTTGTTTCACGTCAAATGCAAAAAAAACTTTGCATACACCCAACCCTGACCCCACCCCAAATCCTGTAATTGGCCTAGGCATGTGGTTGCAGGGGGGCAGCATGCCCCCCTTACCCTCCGAGCGTTTTGTACGCCGTGAACTTAATTACAGAAAAACTTCCCACAAGTAGGTTTTTTTCTATACATACGTTTTGTAATGTTTTTTTAAATTCGCAATTGGTTTTTACTGAAAGTAAATAGGTAGGTACATTATGTACTTTAAAAGTGATGCATAACTACTTTTCGAAAAATATGATATTTCAATTAGTTAAATGTTTTCACGTAAGTTTTATTATTGAAAAAAACTACACTTGTACTTTTAATCCAAAATCTGTTACCATTAAAATTTCCCCAAAAAAAGTACATAGGTACAAAAAAAAACTTATCAGAAAACTACAAGACGGAAGTATTAACAAGAACTGTCAAAACAGTTTTTCGTTGCCGCGAATTTTTTATATTGTGTATTATTAATATTGGAAACTTTAAAAATATGTTAAAAATAGGAAAACGTATATTTTCATATTAAAACCGTTTTAATTATTATCTTTAATAATGAATCTACCGAATATAAGTATCCATGTGTTGAAATACGTACTAATTTAAAGACAAATTGAACAAATGTCTTATACTAAAAAGGCCAAAATTGAAAATTAAAACATTTTTTAATCATATTTAACAGTGTTTCCTCACCGTAATATTTCTACACGTGCTCCCCTAATGGAAAGTCGCCCCGCCCAACTAAAATTTTAGCTTGTTGTAGGCTATATATAAGCTCTTTCCTAGCTTGTATATTAACCACAGAAGGCAAGTCATTTGGCGCACATTCTGCAAGCTATTACTTGCATATGAACATCCGTCACAAGCCATAGGGACACAAATAGCTTGTATATAGTCTGCATCTGCAGGCTATATGAAAACAAATAATTTGCATAAGGCCTGCTTCTGCAAGCTATATGGAAACCATTAGCACTGAAAATAGTTTAATAAAATGGTTGCTTATATATTTAATTTTATTAATATCCGCATTTTGATCGACATTTTTTTATGCTAACAAGTTAACCCTGGAGAGATAATCATATTTTGCAATACACTAAAGATAATTATGCGTCAAATTGACGCATAAACTTCTAATAGCTTTAGTTCTTAAACTATTATGATTCGAAAAGTTTAATGGGTCTTGTGATTAAAGCAATTAACGTATATAAATTTTATGGAATTGCTTCTATTTATTCAATTAAATAAACGATAAAATAAACAAAAACAAATAAATTAACAAAAAAAAAATATTTAAACACAGCTTAAGTTTTAATCACCAAAAAAAACTTTTAGCATTATTAAGTCTATGTATAAATGCATGCATGCTAAATGAATGATAAAAAAATAAATATTTAAAAAAATATTTTTAAGAACTCATAACAAAAGTTCAACATCTTGAGCTCGTGCCCCACCGAAAAGCCACTTTATTGTCGGACAACTTGCGAATTCGCAATACTCTATTGAAAATATTTAAAGACAGAGAGCTATATTTCGTTTTCGAATGAATCATTTTGACGCAGATTATCTTTCCAGGGGTAAATATATTATTCTCTCTCTTTGTAATTTGTATTTATATTACTCTTTGTTTAATTTGTCTTATCTGTGACTAATTATTTTTAAAATAATCTTTGTTTTGTTTTATTTATTTTTTATAATCTTTTGCGGCCAATAAGGATTTTAAATTTGGAAAAAATATTTAACTAAATAAAAATCACAAATTTGTTCATTCAACAGATTAATTTGTTTTCTTTTCTTTTACTATAATTTAATATTGCGTGCGACGTTTGAGATGTCAACAAATGACAGCAGCGACAAGATAGTTCGGACAATGGAAACTTAGTTCATGAATCGATAGTAGAGTTTATTCCACGAGTTCACTAATTGAAATAAACGCGAAAGCGAATCTACGGCGAATCTCTTCAGCTTCCAGGCGAATTCATTAATCGGCATATTTTTTTTAAATAAATATTTTCTTTCTTTGGGTTTGTTATCAAACGCTGCCATTCAATTATTTCATGCCGGTAATGTTGTTCACCTAAAGTTTTTGCTGTTACTGTATATTATCAGCTGTTGTTGACGTTTCACTTTGACAGCCGTATATTTTTTTTTATTACAAAATATACCTTTTCATTTGGAGTAATTTCTGTAAGCACCTTGTTAGCTAATAGATGATTTTTGTACATAAACTCATTTAAAAATATAAAAATAACATTATGGTTGTTCATGCCGAGTCAAAACCAATTCAAACTAATGATAAGGACAATGTAAACTCTGAATCAAATCCGGCAAAAGATGTTAAAGAATGGGGTTACGACTTGTATCCAGAACGACGTGGGGAAACATACAAACCGAAATGGTCAAAAATTTTCATGGGCATGGAAGGAACCGAGAATATTGATAAAATAAAATGCGAACGAAATGTCTATTGGTGTGTTAAGAATAGTCCTCTAGTCAAACTAATGATGGGCGCCTTAAAGTCGTCGGGATGTCCAGTTGATATTCGCCGGCATATTTCATGCGAGGTGTGTGATCCTTCAGTAACTGGCGGTTACGATCCTGTTTTGAATCAAATTGTTGTCTGTCAGAATATGGCTAAGAAAGAGGGCATGGTTCAGGGGGTACTTACACACGAAATGATTCACATGTTCGACTATTGTAACAACGATCTGGATTTTAAAAATATCGATCATTTAGCTTGCACAGAAGTTCGAGCGGCTAATTTGGCTCATTGTTCCTTTTTAAGTGCAATGTTCCAAGGTGATGCATCGCCAATTAATATAAAGGAAGCACATAAGGTTTTTTTTTTTTTTTATGTTTTACATTAAATTAAAATTGAATATTTCGCGTAGAAATGCGTAAAGACAAAGGCATTATACTCTGTACTGGCTGTTCGGAACACAACACCAGAAAAAGCTTCTGAAGCTATTGAACGTGTATTCCCTAAGTGCTATGCAGATCTAGAACCTATTGGACGAAGGATACGAAGAAACTCTGCAGATCAACATAAAGCGTACATGGAGGGTCCGATGTACGGATATGATGTTTAGTTGAAAACTGGATTGTTTGTTTTTTTCGATATTCGAGAATAATAAATAATTATTGTTTGATTTAGACATGTTTTTTTTTATTAAGTTCAAATGAGAAATATCTTATATGCAATATAGCCTAAATTATAGAAAATTAAAAATATGTATCTGAAATTCGTGTTGTCAAAATTTTAATATATCAAACAATCCATCAACCATCTTTACTAATTTTGCCATATCTCACTAACATCTTGAATAATAATAATATAATCGGAAACTACGAATTACAAAAATAAATGATATGGAATCTTTCACTACAATGGATTCTGTTAGTTTTTTTCGTGATTCGCTTACAATGGGTTTCGTAAATCTTAAACAAAATTTTCCATCATAATTGAGTAAAGACCAAAGTATTTTTTTTTCAATTATGTTTCTTATGGCAAAATTACTGGCTTAAATAAATCGGGTTCTTTATTAGTCATGCTTGTATTTAAAATTGAATTTCACGAGAGTCTATTTTGAAATAAAAAGAATCTTAAAATTAAAAAAAAAACTACCAAATTACTCTGGTATAAAAATAGGAGTAATAATGTTTTGTTGAGCTATGTTTTTTATAGCACGTCATAATATACCTACTAATACAATTCAAAAGAACAACTAAATTAATACTTTCCACACAAGTCTTTGTTTTCCACTTAACCCTACTCGCTTACACAAGATTCACACTTTTTTTTTCTTTTTGGAAAACATTTCTTTAGATTCACTGTGTCGTTTGAATTGAGGTACTTATTTCATTTGGAGTTAAACCGATATCATGCAGCATAGATATTAGTTTGCGATTTTGTCGTAAAATAACAACCACCTCTTTTTGTTGTTCTTGAATAAACTAAAAAAGAGACAAGATAATTTGTTTAAATTGTTATACAATCAGCAAAAAAAAATTCTATTGCGGACTTACCTTCATAAAATTCTTCTGTTCATTTTTGGATAACTTATTTATCTCATCGTTATCCTTGTCTTCTTTTAGTTGAATTTTCAAATTGCATCTCATTTCACTGAGATTTCCGCGTATTGATTGAAGTTTTCTATCACAATCGCGAACGTCTTTCTCGAGAATTTGTGACTTCAAATAAACTGTTTGTGCTAATTTGTACCAATCAGCGAGACATTCTGCCATATGCTCCACCGATGGTTTGACATCATCCAAAAGAAGGCATTTAATTCGCTTACCATTTCTGTCAACCTTTAATAATTTATTTTTTAAATAATTTTTTTTACAGAACAAAAGAAGTATAAAATTAATTACCTTTATTTTCTCTAAGGCATGAAACTGTTCGTCGTTATATGTGAGAGTCCTGGTTGCTCTATCTCTCAGCAAATGTTGCCATGAGTCTCTCAAGCGGTCTATAAGATATTTAGCTTTCGCACTAGAACGTGCTTTACAAGCGCATATTTTACCATGCATCGACGAACGCCATTCATCACTGCAAACAAAACAATTGATTTAGACATCAACACACATGTTCTACATTCCGAGTGAAAATGAATTCAAAACGAATTTCAATTTCACTTGAAATGAAATAACGTGCTCCGCATTTCGAGTGGATTCAACTCCTTTCAATTTACTTAATTCATTTTCGAACTGTCAAAATCACCTGTTACAGACAATTTGTATAAAAACGGTTCATGTTCGGAATGTAAAACACGAATTTTCATATTCAGAACCCTAAAATTCCACATTCGGAATGAGCTATTTACAAACTTTATTTTATGTGGAATACAGAACATCTAAATTCAATTCACAAAAAGTGAAATACAGAAAGTTACCTAAGGGTATCTTCTTCGACAAAATGTTTATGCAATTGTGAGATAACATCAGCAGCTCGATCAAAATTGGATTTAATTTCTTCCAGTACTTTTGAATCATCTTCAGGATTTGCCTAAAAAATTGTATTCCATATAATTCGTTTTTTTTTTTTAAATCAAAATTCAAAAACTAAACTCACGGATTTATTTGCATACGAAACAACTTCGTCATATTCAATCACAGTTGCTAATAATTCATCAAAATGTTTGGTTTTTCTAGGAAATATAAAAATAATAAATTAGTGATATATATTATACTATATATGTTTTAAAATAATTACTTTTGTAAGAGTTTCAAAGTTGTTGTCAATGTTTCAATAAACTGTTGGACAGCCTTTTTAATTAGTATGTCTATTGATGCGAGTGTCTCAATTCGGCGTTTGCACTCATGGCCGACACTACATGCAGCCTGAAAGATTGAAGAAAAATTGTTAATTAGTATTTAAAATTTAATCAAAAAGTATCAATTTTAAATATCTATTCGTTTATGCTTATATTGTTTACCTTGCTTGAAGAATATCACAAGATAAGAAAATACCATTAGTTTTGAGATTTCCGATATTCTTGAAAACTAAATCTAAAGTCTTTGTATGTTACATACATATTTATGAATAGCGAACCGAAGTAAATGATTTTTTATTCGACTGATTTAAACAAATTGACCAAATATTTAACCAAACTATTGTTATTGGTGATTGGATTGGTCGAAAACCAAACCCGATATTTTTACTTACGATTATAGAGACTAATGTAAGTTATGCATTCGTAAAACAAAAAAAAAATGCCAACAATCAAACATGACATTACGATCATAGAGAAGTCTAAAAAAGTGAACGACAAAAAAGTCTGTCTGTCCGTCTGTATGTATAACGACAACGACTTAGGCGATTACCTGCAAATTTGGTACGTATGTACGTGGCATTCCTCAGATACCTCAGAGGTGAAATAGAAATTTTATTTTTAGATCTAAAATTAACGGCACCTGCGAAAAATCCGTTTTCGTCAGAGCCAAAATTTACGGGAAATGTCTATTAACGATACCTTATTGTTAAGTTATTGACCAATTGGTTGAATTATTATAGGTGTTCGAGATTTAAATATATCTCTTTCGGCTGTTTCGGTCGTAATGTTTTAAACGACTATCAACAGGAGCTTTGTGTTTTTGGCGAAGTATCAACCTCCGTATGATTTCCATTGGTAGCCATTATCTAGGAGAATTTGTGTGACTATTTTCTCATTTGCGGCGTGAAATTTCCGGTCACTCAACGCAAAGACTTTTTGAACTAGATTAGAGGCTGAATTAATAAGAATATTCTTTGTTTTATTGGATCGGCAATAAGAGAGAGGTATTTATAAGAGTATAGTTTATGTTCCCAAACTGTCAGAAAGCCTTAAAGAGACGGTAAAAAATAGTACTAATGACGTCAGTTTAGCGTATAAATCCAATAGGACGCTGGCACCTCTTTTCACGAACATGAAAACAAAAACGGAAAATGATAAGTGCACAGACGTAGTCTATAAAATTAACTGTCGTGGCAATGCGGAAGAAAATTGCAATCTTTCCTATATCGGTACAACGAAACAACTTCTTCGTCAACGAATTTCCAACCACAAATCCGACATTAATTTAAAAAGCACTGGGAAGACAGCATTGGCCTGACACTTCATTGAGCGTGGACACAAACCAGATTTTGACAGACTGGAAATCCTGGAAAGGGAGAAACATGTCTCCAAGCGGTATACTCTAGAAACGCTTCATATTATTAACAACAAAAACAATATGAATCGTAAACAAGACAGCCAGAGCATTTCATCGGTTTACTGCTCTTTGGTGACTAAGCAGAATCCGTGACAATTTCAAGACGACTAAACTTCAATCGAAGTGTTTTTTTTTTATATCATACATTTTTTTTTTAAACATTGCTTTATATTTGTCTTTCATTAGGGGTATTCACGATCTGGTGTACCAGGTCTTGTAAAAGTGTAAAATTTTATTTTTTTACAACAGACTGTGAACACACCTTTACTAATCTGTAGCAACACTGAAGCAAATGTCAAAATCTGTTTCACATTTGTTCTGAAGAAGGCTTAAGTTTGTGTTAAAAAAATCTTACACCCTTGTATTTTTCTGTTAGAATAGGGTTCGGGTATTGTAAAAGTGTAAGATTTTGACATTCAATATATTTTGTTGTTGTAGTGCAAAAAAATGCTGCACTTTTACACTTTTACAATGATACAAGACCAGATACACCGGATCTTGAATACCCCTATTGTATTATTTATGTTTATCTGTAATACGTACTAAATGTAAGTTTGCCAAAATGTTACACTAAATGTTCTTATGTGTATAATATTTTCATTTTATTTTTGTTAATAGAAGATCCCCTGAAGAAGACGGCAACCACCGTCGAAACGTCGGGAAAGTAAATGAAATTGTTTCATTAAAAAAAACATTACGACCAAAACAGCCGAAAGAGATATATTTAAATCTCGAACACCTATAATATTAACGATACCTTTTACATAACGTTTTTTTTTTAATGTTTGGCTTTCTCGGTAACGGTACTTTGGATTTCTGTCAAATTTTATATTTGATAAGATCTTAAGTCTTCTTATAGCGAGTTTTATTCAAATTTCAAAGATCTCCTCTCAAAATCGAGATTTGATCTTTTCAATGAAACTTTTTCCGATTTAAAAACATATATATCTTTATTAGGTGAAGAGGAAGACGAAGCAATCAAAAACTCCACTAAATTTATAAATCTAAATTATTAACATCTTGGTCCATTATTTGCTCATTTTAAACATTTTTTTTAGCACCAGTCCACAAGTTCACAACAAATTAATAAGAAAATATTTACCATTTTGACCGTTGACAGAAAAGACTTTTTACATGTATGTGTGCATTCAGAACAAATCTGCCAACCCATCAGAGATCAGATCTTTCGCGTTAAGATTTGATCTAGATCTGATCTTTTTGCTGGAATGAAACTCTGAAAATTCTAAAAGATCCAATTTTTTTTACAGAAAGCCAATCTTTCCTTGAATGTTTCATTTCGCTATTATTATGCATATCAAAATTTTGAATTACTTTTTTTTCTAATTAAAAATAATTTTTTATTGATCTATTTTTTTTTTAGATAAATATTTGTGAAACTAATAAAAAAAATGATTTTAAATTTTATAATCGCATGTTTGTATATTTACAAACTCTAAAAACTGCATACCAAAATTTGAAAAAAAAATTGTTTCAAAAAACTAAAAATAAAAAAAAGATTTCATCAAAATCCGTCCTACAATTTTCGAGATACTTTTTTTAAATCTTCATTGATCGTGACATCTAATTGTGTTTTTCGTTTTTTTTTTTTCGAAAAATTGATTAAAGTAATAGTTTTGACATTTTTATAATAGCGAGTTTCATTTAAGAAAAGATCGGATCTTTCTGACAAAAGATTTCATCTTTTTGAATTTTGAGAGTTTCATTTCAACAAAAAGAGCAAATCTAGATCAGATCTCAACACGAAAGATCTCATCTTTGGTGGGTAGGCAGATTTGATTTGAATGCACGCATGCATGTAATACGTTTTTTCTGTCAAACATCGAATGGAATGTATTGTGAAATTGTGCCAATCCCTGCTAAAAATTAAACTAACAAATAAACAAATAATAGACAAAGAAGTTAATAATATAAATTTTATAAATTTAGTGCAATTTTTTATTGCTTTGTCTTCATCTTCCTCATCATCTGATGATGAGATATGTTTTTCCAGAAATGTGTTTGTAAGTCATTCAGCATTGGACGCGTTCGGTGCAATTCCGATAGGCTAACCAAGATACCTTAGTAGCGGGTTTGTTTTCGAACGATCCAGGTAGCTTTCTCTGTTAAGTCAGTTGTATTGCAAAATCTGAAGTTTTGAATCAGCTGTTCCTTAAATTAGTAATAATTTTTGGGTAGCTTGAGATTTGTGTTTGACAACATATGTTTAGTTCATTAGCTGGTTTTTCCTTAGGCGTTACAACAACACAAAGCAATCCGGATTGCTTTAGGTATGCCACCGAACGTGGTCAATATTACAGATTAAATTTAAACTTTTAAAAGATCAAATCTCCATTTTAAAAGGATTTCTTTGAAATTTAAATGAAACTCGCTATAAGTTTACAAAATGAGCTCTACCCACCTATAAGTACATCCTTAACTTTCATTAGGTCTGATCCAGACTTTTTTTGGGCAGAAATTGCGGGCGTTCACTCACTTTTTAGATATGTTATCTCGGATACCAAGCTATCGGGGTATATCTGTGGACGAATCAGATAAGTTAGCTGAAAGCTGTCAAAAAATCAATGCAAAACGCATACCAACGAATTTTGCAGTCAGCTGGTTCTATACATTTGTTCTCGGATAGCTAGTTATTCCAATTTTTTGGGATAACTCAAGATAGCTTTCATGAGAGCGGCTGTTTTTTCATCAGATGTGGTTTTACACGTATTACAACAACAGAAAGTTATTCCAGATTGCTGAGAATAATTGAGTGAACGTTCCCATTGGCAGCTTATAAAATTTTGAAGAGTGGGGATGAAATTCTCTCAATAAAAAATATAATCCGAAAAAGTCTGGAACAGCTTGAGCACAATTTTCTGCCAATTTTAAAATGTCAACACATTTTTTTTTTATATTTTTGTTTGTTTAAAATTCACATTTTTTTCTCTTTAAACTAATAATTTTTTTTGTGCTTCTAAATTAATTTATTTGTTCAACAAATCTTTTCCCATAACAAACACGAGATGTTTTTCTTTATTTATAACAAACGTCAATCTGACAATTGTAAATTTTCTGCCCACAAATTGCTGCCTACAAAAATTTATTGGGCAGAAATTGGCAATGAATTGGCAGGAAGGGGAAATATTTTACTCTCTCAATAGAGCTCTCTTCTGCTCAAAATTACCAAATTTGTAAGTCTGGAACATGATAGGGTACTGCGGAATACGTCAAAAATACCGCAAAAAAGGCAGATAAATCACTACTTACTATTATGCCATTAATATTTATAATACGATTATTAAACCTTACTTCGAGTTTTATTCTACAATTTTTTTTAGGAAACAGCAAATCCTACAAAACAAAGCTATGAGAACCATTCTTAAATGTAGCTTGCGTACATCAATAAATTGGATGCTAGATTGCTTAAGATGGCTTAACATCAAACAATGAATCATGTTTAATGCGTTACTGTTTGTGTTTAAATTAAAAAAATGATCTAGCATCTAAATACCTTACGGCAAGCTTGTCTTACGTGGGAGAAAGCCACATTATTTAAGATCGAACTCTGATTTCAGACTTCAATTTTATAGAGACTCTCTAACTCAAAATATGATATACTATCGCGGACTTGAATTATTTAATGAATTGCCTATAGAAATAAAAAATGAAACAGTTCTAAGTAAATTTAAAAAGATGTAAGCATCTCATATTAGAGAAACAATTGTATAAAAATATTTAGTTTTCCAATTATATACATAGTTATTTAAGTGTTACTATTTTTTGTTTATTTATTGAATTGTAATAGTAAAATTTTCTAAATAAAATATACATACATACATACTTTGAGGGAAAACATTGTTGAATTCTCTATATCAAATTGTTTTGTTTTCCCACAAAGTGTCACTAGATGTAAAGAGAAAGGGATGGGACACTTTAGAGAGAAATAGCTGTCGGGCAAGTGGCTGGTTCGTTCCACTTTTTGCAGCAATTGAGGCCGTATGTTAGCAATATCGCGCCGAATATTCTCTTCCAAGGCGTCAATCGTCTCGGGCTTATCTGCTTAGACAAGTGACTTGTTGCAAGGAATGCTCATGCCTTCGCGTTGAATCCGTAGGTGGGTACGCCCATCGTGTAATTATGCCTTAACTGGCCGGTGTACACGTTAAACAAAATCCACTGTTCTGTACCTTGGGCTAACGACATGATCGAACTTAAGAGCAAGCACAAGAGCCAGTCGTTCATTTTGTTTTTACATAAATATGCACCGTGATAATCAATTTATAAATAAAATCACCTACAGTATGTGTAGGTTGCAAACTTCATCAGCGACTTTAGCTTCTCCACAATGTAAATTGAATGTTTAAATTAAACAACAATAAATTGATTGTGTTGCCAACAAGTTTCTTTGGCGGCGGTTATAGCCAACACAACACAAAAAAGTTCTTGAATTAAAATGAAATTCGCGATCGTATAATGTCAGCTAACTGGCTGAACAGATTGGAAGCGCGGTCGTTCGCTCACATCAGCCGCCGTCGCGAGAAGCACCGCTTCCAAAAAAATTGAAGACAATGGACCGCGCGGTCGTTTCAAATCTGCGGTGAGAAATTGTGGTTTTTCATTGATTTTTTACTTATTTTGCAATCTTTTAATTTGCAAATTTATCGTGAATGTATATTTTTACGTCGGAAGTACCCGACGAATATCAACAATTGTGTGGATGCAACAACCAACAAGATGTTTTTTGTTTTATCTGTCAAACGACGCGCAGAAAAAGGGAAAAAGTTAACAAATGTTTACCGTCGCGACTCGCGGTCGCGGCTCCATTGTATTCACTCAAACGAGTTTTTATGCATTTTAACTTTGACAGTGCGTTTTTTGAAGGGCCGCGAGATCGACCGCGCGTCCATTCTGTTCAGCCAGTCAGCCAGTAAAGAATCTACAATTTACTTTCCCCATTATTTGGCATAGTACATGAAACTTTATTTATTGATTGTTTGGTGTGTACACGTTTCTGGCTTCGGTATTGATATCAAACATAGAAGCATTATCGTAACGCCTCGCGTACACTACAAATTCGGTCGACTGTCTCGGACGTTCCCCTACATACACTTAATCCGTTATCGGAAGATTTCGTTCTTGGGTGTTTTGCGACTGCGAAGTTCTTTTCATACAACCTTACAGCCAAACTGACGAGAAATCCAAACAAGTCAGGATGTGTCGGTTTATCGGTGAATAACGGAATTCATAGGACGATGTCGGTTTAAGTGGTGTACGTATTCTCTTTCCTCTACAAACGTTTGGTTCGATCGGCCTAGTTTGGAAGACGTGCGTCCTCCGAGCATACTTAGGCCGATGACGGCTTTGGTGTACACGAGCCGTACGCATATTTCATCTGGTGACCAACTTTGGATAACCAATCTTAAAACCATGGCAAAAATACAGACTGGCGTGTATAGGTACTACTAAATCTATGAGAACTACACCAACCGCAGCCCAAGAAACTTTCCTTTCTCTGGCCTCACTGGACCTTTTTACGAAAGAGTTATATAGTTTAAGAATTGGAAAATAAGCCATTACGGATCCAAGCAAATCATTCAGACTTGCAAGCGTTTGCTCAGTTTTTCAGGTGGAGATGCCCGCAATTATTGAGGCGTCAACACATCTCGCCGCATGTAAACTGGTCAACAAGAATATAGACATCTTCGTATACAACTAGGCGCCAATCAAAGCAATTACATCAATCGTCAATCATTGTCAAAACTAGTAGATCGATTGACCGGCGAATCGAACTTAGTCACTCTAATCTGATAGCGCAGAATAACTGGCCTAAGCCGGAGCATTACTTGGACCGAGCTGTTAGAATTTTGAATTTATAGAACTTTCCTCAAATTCGCCTGGTCAGGAATCGACAGTTGTCGTGTTTCGAGGAATCTTTAGCCAGATATTTCTAAGAAAAAAGCAAAACCCTTACTAGGGCACATCATACAACTGTGCCTCTTGATGGGTATCCTAACCGGTCACAACTCAAGCGAAACCCACATGGACAGAATGGACATCAGCACATCTGACTTACATAATGTAAATGTTGTATAGACCAAGAGGCGGAAGAGGGCTCATATCACTTCCTTTATGAATGTCACAGCCTAGCCCAAACCAGAAAAGCAGCCCACGGAGAATACTTTTTAGATGAACTGGCCGATGTCTTGACTAAGCCACTTAAGCACATCCTGAAATTTACTCAGAGCTTAGGATGGTTTAGGGAGCCACTCTACACCTAATTTATTTCTTTCCTCCTTAAACTATCCCACATTTATGCTGGGACCGGCAATGGATTTATTGAAAACCGAGTGGGATGAGGGGCTTCTCGTTTCACAACATGAATTGTTTGAATTTTTCAATACATAAAAGTTAATAATTTTAATTTGTTTAAATAGATCTCACCTTTGCTAAACTGGCATCATTTTCAACGGAAACATTACTAGGAAAAACTGGAAACTTTGGTAGCTCCAATTGATTTGGCAGTTGAACATTATTATCCTCATTGCTGTAGAGGAAAATTGGATTTTCCCGGTCAGTCGATGGGAATGCACTGGCTAAAACAAAATAACTATCGAAATAACTAAGCGAAATTATTAAAAAAAAATAACTTACCACATAAAGTACCCAGTCTAGTTTCTAAATGCTCATTAGAAAATAAAAGAATTTGTTTTTCGCATGGTACTTCTGTCTGAATGAATATGTGATCTTTGAATTCTTCAATTTGATCTTCTGGCTCGAGGAATACTTCAATGCTGTCTGTGCGATTAATGAAAAAGACATGAAAGACTTTCTTTCTCAGAACCAAAGTAACCTGCTGGAAGAATGTATCGAATGACCAGGTTTTTGAACGGTCTTCCTCAAGTAATCCAGCTAGTAGAGGTGTAACTAGTGTTTTTAAGCCGGCAGTCAAATGACAATGTTTTGGCAGAGTTGTGGACCATTCAATTGGACCATTCTCTGATAACTGTGTGCCTGATATAACACCTGATGCCTTTCTTGTCGTGATTTGATGCATAGTTTCACGGTTTTTTCTACCACCAAACGGTCTGAATGGCAAATTGCCAGTGGCAACGTGGTAGAGTGTTACTCCAATGGACCAAAGGTCAACATTTGCTGTAAACGATCTATTCACTGATCTACGAAGAACCGCCCTTTCGTATAAATCTGGATGAAGATATTCCTCTGTACCATATAAGGATGCGAAAGGTTGATTTTCTTCCAGTTCCCTGGCGGCACCAAAGTCTGTGAGCTTGTATATTGTCTGACCGTCTTCAGACATGAATTTCATTATATTTCCTGGCTTCAAGTCACGATGAACTAAATTGTTATCACGTAAGTGTTTCATTCCTGCACACAGGTGCTCTAGCACAAGGAGAAACTCCTTTTCTGGCAAACCATATGCGTTCTCAGGGTCGTCTAAAATATTAAACAAACTTCCGCCCGTGCAGAGTTCCATAACGATAACTTTGCCTCGCCCCTCTTGGTCATCTTCAATTGCCAGCAATTTGACAATGTTTTCATGGTTAACCTTTTTTAGAACTTCAAATTCACGCATTTGAACTTCCTGCGGCCGCATATGGCTATATGGATTGAATGTTTTTACCGCCACAGATTCCCCAGTGTTTTTATTAACTCCCTATATAGTTTAAAATTATACAAAAAATTAATTTAAAATTTGTAGTATTTAGTTTATGACCATCATTGATAAAGTGGAGAAATAACATGAACACAATGTTTAGAATGACTAATCTGTACACAAATCCGTAAAACAAAGAACACTATGGAACCCTTTAGTATGCGGCTTGCTACATTAGATAGTTACTTGCCTGAAAAACTGAACCTGTTGCTCCTTTTCCAAGTACACTCGTGGTACACCAAACATAATTAAGTGATCCTCTTAAAAACGACATGCTTCGTTGAAAATTTTTAGAAATGCAATATTTATTTGGAAATATTTTATCTTTGTCGATGTGCGTAACTGCTTTCACTTTTTTAAATAAGTTTTTTGTTAGTTTTAAAATGTTTCATATAAATAATAAACTAGCTACGTAGCTAGCTATTGCAATAATTATTGTTTAGTTAGTATGCGTATGTATATCTACTAAAGTTTACATTTTATTTTCAATTTTGTCAAATAATCACGATAAAACTAGGGAACCCCCATGCAAATTTTCTAAACTGCAATGTTTTTTTTTTCAGTTTTAACTGTCAAGTAGTAGCGTATCAAATATCAGCTGTCGGATGCAGTTTGGATAAGAATGGACTCGTTCGGTGCGCGGCCGATAGGCTATCCAAGATACCTTTTACTACGCTTATATGGAGAATTGAATCGGTATTGAATCCGGATTTAGGTCTTTGTATACTTGAATCGGATTAAAATAGGATTACTCGATCCGATCCCACTAAAAGAGCTGAATCGAATTGAAAATGTACGTATATACCTGAATCGAGACATTGAAGAATCGAATCCACATCTGATTCTTGGTGTGTGTGTGCACCAATAATGTTATTTTGTGTTCAGTGGGTTTCCGTTTTCTTTGTATTTTTTTCTGTTGCATGTTTTTGTTGTTTATTCTGTAAACTCAAATTGTCACTTCGATTCCATTCTAATTCAATCTTCCGATCCCACGAGGCCATATACCTGAATCGAAATCTCAATTCGATTCGATTTGATTCCTCAATTCACACTCATATAAACGGGGTATTTGTAGCGGATTAATTTTCGAACGATTCAGGTAGCTTTCTCGTTATGTCAGTTGTATTGCATACACATCTGAAGTTTTGAATCAGATGTTTCTCACATTTCCAAACGAATCTCAACGAATACAATGGGGGCGTTCGGTAGCGCACAGCTTTGCTGTGCAATACGATCGTTGTTGTTGTAACACGTGTTAAATATCTGTTAATTAACATCTGACGACCATAACAACGACCAAAACATATGATTTCCAAATCGAAGCCAAGGTAGCTCTAAATTTTTGGTATACTTAGGTATCGTAGTGCAAAGCTGACTACGAAATCAGCTGGCTTTTCAATTGTTGTTTGTGAACTTTAGGTACGTAACCTAATACATCATCTTCTTCTTCTGAATCGGTTGAAACATTTGTGGTTCTTACTACCTGATTAATTTTTAATTTATATTTTAGCCAACAAATGTATGTTTAATTCACTTTGAGCCGAAGCGTAATCATAAGCAAATAGTTTTTTTTTCTGTTTTGACTTTTGACAGAAATGGTTACCTATTGGGTTTTATACGTTCACAAACGCACAATATATTTTTCAACATGTATCAGAAAGCTGTGCGCTACCGAACGTTCCCAATAATTTTTGGGTAGCTTGAGATTTGTGTTTGACAACATATGTTGGGTTCATCAGCTGTTTTTTCCTTAGGCGTTACAACAACACCAAGCAATCCGGATCGGTTAGGTTGCGCCATCGAACGACGCCATTTTTTTGGTAGCAGCTGTTTCGTCATCAGCTGTGTTCTTATATGGCAATACAACAACACCAACCAATCCGGATAGCTATAGTTCTGTTTCTGAATGGGGACGCTCACTCAATTATTCTCAGCAATCTGGAATAACTTTCTGTTGTTGTAATGCGTGCAAAATCACATCTGATGAACAAACAGCTGCTCTCATGAAAGCTATCTTCAGTTATCCCAACAAATTTGGAATAACTAGCTATCCGAGAACAAATGTATAGAACCAGCTGACTGCAAAATTCATTGGTATGCGTTTTGCTTTGATTTTTTGACAGCTTTCAGGTAACCAATCTGATTCGTCCACATATATACTCCGATAGCTTGGTATCCGAGAATAAATGAGTGAACGCCCGCATTGAGTTCAATCATTGGCCTCCTTCGGTGCGCGGCCGATAGGCTATCCAAGATACCTTTGTAGCGGATTTATTTTCGAACAACTTTCTGTTGTTGTAATGCGTGCAAAATCACATCTGATGAACAAACAGCTGCTCTCATGAAAGCTATCTTCAGTTATCCCAACAAATTTGGAATAACTAGCTATCCGAGAACAAATGTATAGAACCAGCTGACTGCAAAATTCATTGGTATGCGTTTTGCTTTGATTTTTTGACAGCTTTCAGGTAACCAATCTGATTCGTCCACATATATACTCCGATAGCTTGGTATCCGAGAATAAATGAGTGAACGCCCGCATTGAGTTCAATCATTGGCCTCGTTCGGTGCGCGGCCGATAGGCTATCCAAGATACCTTTGTAGCGGATTTATTTTCGAACGATTCAGGTAGCTTTCTTGGTATGTCAGTTGTATTGCATACACATCTGAAGTTTTGAATCAGCTGTTCCTCACATTTCCAAACGAATCTCAACGAATCCAATAATTGTTGGGTAGCTTGAGATTTGTTTTTGACAACACATGTTTAGTTCATCAGCAGTTTTTTCCTTAGGCGTTACAACAACACCAAGCAATCCGGATCGGTTAGGTTGTTCCACCGAACGAGGCCATTTTTTCGTAGCTTGAGATTTGTTTTTGGGGACGTTCACTCAATTATTCTCAGCAATCTAAAATAACTTTCTGTTGTTGTAATGCGTGCAAAACCACATCTGATGAAAAAACAGCTGCTCTCATGACAGCTATCTTGAGTTAACCCAAAAAAATTGGAATAACTAGCTATCCGAGACCAAATGTATAGAACCAGCTGACTGCAAAATTCTTTGATATGCGTTTTGCTTTGATTTTTTGACAGCTTTCAGCTAACCTATCTGATTCGTCCACAGATATACCCCGATAGCTTGGTATCCAAGATAACATATCTAATAAGTGAGTGGCCTCGTTCGGTGCGCGGCAGATAGGCTATCCAAGATACCTTTGTAGCGGATTTATTTTCGAACGATTCGGGTAGCTTTCTCGTTATGTCAGTTGTATTGCATACACATCTGAAGTTTTGAATCAGCTGTCCCTCACATTTCCAAACGAATCTCAACGAATCCAATAATTTTTGGGTAGCTTGAGATTTGTGTTTGACAACATATGTTTAGTTCATCAGCCGTTTTTTCCTTAGGCGTTACAACAACACCAAGCAATCCGGATCGGTTAGGTTGCGCCACCGAACGAGGCCAGTGATCGCCACCTTTGACAACATATGTTTAGTTCATCAGCTGTTTTTCCTTAGGCGTCACAACGGCCTCGTTCGGTGGCATAACCTAACCGATCCGGATTGCTTGGTGTTGTTTTAACGCCTAAGGAAAAAACAGCTGATGAACTAAATATATGTTGTCAAACACAAATCTCAAGCTACCCAAAAATTATTGGATTCGTTGAGATTCGTTTGGAAATGTGAGGAACAGCTGATTCAAAACTTCAGATGTGTATGCAATACAACTGACATAACGAGAAAGCTACCTAAATCGTTCGAAAATAAATCCGCTACAAAGGTATCTTGGATAGCCTATCGGCCGCGCACCGAACGAGGCCAACATCACCAAGCAATTCGGATCGGTTGGGTTGTGCCACTGAACGAGACCAATACAGTACTGTTCAAAAATAATAAAAAACTGCCTTATCGACACAAAATATAATAACATGTTTTATTGCGAAAATTATCCATCGTAAGCTTAAACGCGCACATATGCAACTTTCAGTTTTGCAACAGTTTGGTTGCTAAAGTGAATACCATGGACTTATATGAGAGTGCGCTCACATGCAAAAATTATTCAGTCCGTGATTCGGGTAACTTAAAAGTTTGTGTTTTGGCACAAATCGAACGATCGCCCCAAATAAGTTCTTCAGCTTATATCACACCGAACCTTTGTATATGAAACCTATAGTACTACTATGAGACAGAATATTTTAGCTAGTAGTTCCGTCGATGAGGGCGCTCGTTTCTTTTTTCTTGACATTGAATTGTTGATGTGGAAGAAGTAAATGTACAGGCAAATACGAAAAAAAGCAAGGGAGACTGTCGAAACTTATTACTTCTGACAACAATATAGAGCGTAAGGGAGAAAACCGAATAAGCTGTTTTTGCCATGGGAACCTTCAAAATATGGTGGGTATAAATAAATTATATCAAGGCTATTGCCGTATACATGAATTTGAAGTAAGAATATATATGGATATACATGCATGTATAGGTTATTATAGAATTTATTTTAAATTTTTCTTTCAAATTTTAGATATTTGGTGGATTTTAGGATTTTGAATTGTAGCAACGTTGCTACTTTTAACTTTTTCCAAGCGAAAATAGCAAAGCAATGTTGAGATATTTCATTATGTTTCGTTTAGGTAGGTACATGTGTACCCAGATACCCTTCTACATACATAGGCATTGTATATAGATATTAATAGTACTATTATGACGACGAAATTCATTTAGCCTGCAATAAGGTCCACTAATCATCATGAGTTCCACTACCAAATCGGAGGTTAGGTAGTGTTGGTGTGTTGTGAAAATTCGTATGAAGAGAAATAGCTTGATAATAGATTGCTGAGAGAAATATATACAAAAATTTTTATAAGTTAGAGGAGGAAAGGAAAGCAATGTATTTCATAGGTTTTTTTGTTTTTTTTATGAGTATTTTTTTTGTCGAGTAGGAGCTGGTTGTGTGTGTGTGTTTTTTATTCTACGGGCAGATAGAATGAAAATTGTTTGATGGCTGTAAATATTCAGGTATACACTTGTGTGCAACGGTCACTACTCAATAAAATAAAGTTTTTTACCAAATGCACAAACATGATAACAATTTAACATTTAAAATTTGAGATTTCTGTTAATCGTTGTGCAAAAAAAAATTGTTCTTGTGACAAAATTTTTTTTATTTTTTATTAATAATTTTTTTGGATTAAAAAAAAAAAAATTAATTTTTTTGAAAACTCAGATTTGAAAAGTAATTTCGTAAAAAATCGAGTTGACGAATTTTCAAATAAGAATTGTTTAATAATAGGTATTATATATTTTTTAAGTCGTTTTTTACTTATTTTTTTATTAAATGAGTATTCATCAATATATATATATACATTCATTTAATTTTGCAAAATATTGTTTTTTTTTTCAAAACCCAAAAAATTAAATAAAATTTAATTACAATTTTTTTTTGAAAATTCTTGGAGCCGTTTTTGAGAAATACATTTTTAACGGTTTTTAACAATTGTATGGGAGGTACCGTTGTTTTTTATTTAGAAAATTAGTTTTTTTAACTATTCAAGATAATGTCAAAAACTACTAAATGCGAAGTTTCGAAAAAATCTATTAAGTCGTGTTCGAAATTTTGAATTTTCAAAAAAAAAGAATTTCCAAAAAAATTTTTTTTTTTGAAAAATTTTGGTATACAATATTGATAAAACTTTCTAGGAGCTTCTGCGTAAAAAATTCAAAAAAATCAGACTAACCGTTTCCGAGAAAATCGAAAACAAAAAAATTGGTTCTACTGGAGGTACCAAAAAAATACAATTTGTTTACAAAAACAAATTATTAAAATGTACCATTTCCCTTCATTAATGAACTCACTTTTTTTATAAAAATCGTTGGAGCCGTTTTTGGGAAATATAAGACTTTTTGTTTTTGGCCAAAAAAATGTATGGGAAAAATGAAAGAAAAATGTATATGTCGTCTTAAAAAAAATGAAAAAAAACGTGTGGGCATATTACAGAAAAAACAATATGTACCAAGTTTGAAGCAAATCTATCAAAGCGCTTAGGCTGTAGACTAAAATCTTATTTTTATCAAAAACGGCTCCAACGATTTTTATAAAAAAATGAGTTCATTAATGAAGGGAAAGGGTACATTTTAATAATTTTTTTTTTGGAAAAAAATTTTTTTTTTGGTACCTCTAGTAGAACCATTTTTTTGGTTTTCGATTTTCTCGGAAACGGTTAATCTGATTTTTTTTTAATTTCTTACGCAGAAGCTCCTAGAAAGTTTAAACACCATTGTATACCAAAATTTTTCAAAAAAAATTTTTTTTTTGAAATAAATTTTTTTTGAAAATTCAAAATTTCGGAAACGACTTAATAGATTTTTTCGAAACTTCGTATTTAGTAGTTTTTTGATATTATCTTGAATAGTTAAAAAAACTATTTTTCTAAAATAAAAAACAACGGTACCTCCCATACAAATGTTAAGAACCGTTAAGAAAAAAATTTATTTCTCAAAAACGGCTCCAAGAATTTTCAAAAAAAAAAATTGTTAATAAATTTTATTTTATTTTTTGGATTTAAAAAAAAACAATTTGTTGCAAAATTAAATATTTTGAATATTTTTTTAAATAATATTTTAAAATTTATATATATTGTTGAATACTCAGTAAAAAACGACTTAAAAAAATATATAATACCTATTAATAAGCAATTCTTATTTGAAAATTCGATTTTTTTACGAAATTACTTATCAAATCTGAATTTTCAAAATTTTTTTTTTTAAATCCAAAAAAAAAAATATTAATATAAAATAAAAAAAAAATTGTAACAACAACAATTTTTTTTTGCACAACGTTTAACAGAAATCTCAAATTTTAACTATTAAATTATTATCATGTTTGTTCATTTGGTAAAAAAGTTTATTTTATTGAGTAGTAACCGTTGCACACAAGTATATACCTGAATATTTAAATATTCCCTACAGCCATCAAACAATTTTCATTCTATCTGCCCGAAAAATAAAAAAACATACACACCCAACCAGCTCCTACTCAACAAAAAAATCCTCATAAGAAAAACAAAAAAAACCTATAAAATAAATTGTTTTCCTTTTCTCCTCTAACTTATAATAAATTTTGTATATATTTCTCTCATCAATTTATTATCACACTATTTCTCTTCATACGCATTTTCATAACACACCAACACTACCTAACCCCGATTTGGTCGTGGAACCCATGATGAGTAGTAGTACTTATTGCAGGCTGGATGAATTTCGTCGTCATGATAGTACGGGTGCTAGTTAGTATAAGTTAGTTGTATTTTAATTATTTTTAATCTATATTTAGGTTTAGCTTATAAGTAAAAAAGAAATGATAAGATACCAAGTTTTTTGTCAATAAGTTTCCTTGGTTAAAAAATAAAATAATTAGATTTAATTAAAATACTTTTTAGGTCGAAAGACATTAGTTCTAAGAGTTATTGTTTAGTTTAGAGCGCCCGTAAAGGGCCAGTAAATTAGTTGTAAGTTATTGATAATTAGGCTAGTTTTAAACATTTTTGTCTAGCTTTAAGATAGTTATAAGTTAAAATGAAATAAAAATGAATTTAAAAAAAAAAAAAAATAGTACGGGTGCGCCAGAGAAACTTACTTATTTGAAAAAATTCCCGGGCTGTGATTTGGGCGGTTAGAGGGCGAGAGGAGGCGCATCTGGAGGGGGAAGTTCCCAAGTTTGTTTCTCCCTCCAGTCAGTTGCCATCATGCTCTGGTCTAGAGAGCAGCGGGTCTTCGCAGTCGAGAGCTTCTTTTCTAACGGTCGCTCACTTGTTGCTACGCAACGTGCTTTCCGCGCTCGCTTTGAAATTCCTCCTCACAGACTCGTTCCTGGCCGTAATTCGATTCTGTCGTGGGTTAACTCATTTCGGGAGTGTGGAAGTGTCGCTAAACCCAGAAATGGACTTCAACGGACCATCAGAACTCCGGAAAATATCGAAAGAGTGAGGCAGTCAGTTGTGCGTTCTCCCCGGCGTTCGGCTCGCAAACACGCAGCTGCTTTGGGAATTTCTGACACCACTGTTCGACGAATTCTCCATGAAGACCTTCAATTTCATGCCTATAAAATTGGCTGTTGTGCAAGAATTAACTGAACGCAATTTTGTTGCCCGCGACGCCATTGCCAACAATTCGATTGATATGCTGCAAGGAGTGGAGACGAATTTCAAAAATCGACTAACCTATCTTATATAAGCTATCATACCGTAATTTAAATATGACCAATGCAACGGCGGAAAGCCTAGATAGGCCTCAAGAACCAGAAATCTTATCTCCCAAGAAATGAACTGTCAAATTATGCATGGGAAAAATATTCTGCAAAGCAGATAAATATAATCTCACGAATTTGATGTAGAAAGAGTACACATAAACCTCATAAAGTTAATTTAAGGAACAGCTGATTATTTCCCACATTTACGCAGGTATTTTTTAGGGGTTGTTCATACAAACGCTTAACGGAAAATTATATCTTTCTGCAAAGCGGAAAATTATCTCGTTGCATGAATACCCTTAATATAACCTAAAATGACATCGGAAATTATTTAGACAGAAAATTTAATTAAAAGTCATACATACCTTTAGGAGAAATGAAGAAATTTTCTCCGTCAACACATCAAAATGTATTTTTTTATTCAATTTTACTAAATCACCTCTAACTATTTCAAAAACAAAGATTGCAGTATTGATTACCTTCAATTTTATTTTTTTTTAATATAAAATTATTGTTCTCGTGGTCATTGATAATTTTTGACACGATGTAAGATGTTAATTTTTTCCAATTTTATCATCCCATGCATGACCTTAACGACAGAAAGGTAGCACATATTTTTTGTCTATGGGAAGAAACATGACAGATTTACACGACTGCTAAATTAGCAGTATTATTGTCGAAATCTTGGCATCATTTTTTTTTGTCGTGTAAATGGTCGAAAATGTGGCAGTATATTTGTCATTAAAAAACTGCTAGCCAGAATGTTCGCTAAGTTGTGGCATTATACTGAGATCGTGTAAATTCAGTACTGATAACAATTTGCAATGAACTTGCTCATTGCAAGTTGGCAGTATTTTTATCTATCATTATTTTAGATTCCTGTAAGCGAATGCCATTAAATTAAATTAATGACAACAGTATTTCGGCAGTAAATACTGCGAACTTGGCAGTCGAGTAAAGCTGGCATAAGAAAGCTTACAATTTGTTCTTAAAGATTTTAACAATTCGATTGCTACATTGGCATTGTCAGGAGGTATGTCCTTAACTTGATGGTCGTGTTTTTTTCTAAGCCCCGGGGAAATTGAACGAAAAGAGCGATGAGTGGGATTAACAATTTAAATGCTAAATCCAACAATAACTAATCCCCGGGGGTGCTTAGCTTAAGTCCAGAGAATTCTCGGGGCTTAGCTTTTGGAGACGATAAAAACTGTGCTACCAAATTCCTTTTCATTATTTTTATTCTTTTCAATGGAACACTGCTGCCAAGCTTTCTCAGTAAGCCCGTGGTCGTTTTTTCAACTAATTATCCCGGGGGTTGGAAAAAAGCAACTAATATAAGCCAAATAAGCATGGGAAGAATCAGCCTTGAACGATTACTTCTTTATTAGTTTAGTTGGTATAATGTCTATTTAATAAGTTATTTTTCTTCAATACAACTTAACTTAAAAAGAAGTTGTACAAATACTTGATCCGTGGTTTAGCAATTTTAACTCATCGATTTCGGTGGATTAAGAGAGGTTCAACGATGGTTCAAGCATTCATGTATATGCATTATTGAACCGTGAACCATCGTTAAACTTGAGTTTATCCACCGAAATCGCGAGTTAAAATTGCCGAACTTGCGAACTAGAAAATATAATATCTATAATACTAGAAAATATAATACCTACATATATAAGTTTATTATAGTCTATGAGCCGGCTGCAAATTTTGGGAGTGTTGGTATAACCAAAATTCATATAGTGGTATGTGTAGGTATACGCAGTACTATACCAAACCCAACCGTCTGTCAGGTTTTTTCAGCCGGGGGTGGGGGTGGGCGTTCGAAAATTGTAATTTTTTCGATTTTTGTGTCGGAGGTATAGCCACTTTAATTTATATACAAACAGTAGAGGATTGTGGACTGATTAAAAATATATAGGTCTCACACGATTCAGTTTCAGCCTTCGTCCCGCCAGACGACAGTTAAATTTACAAGAAAATCAACGTTTTTAGTTAGAGGTACAACCATATAAATGATACATCTATTAAAATCTTCGCGGAAAATCTCCCATTTAGATAATCGGCGGTGATATCGAACTGGTAGGTAGTCATTCGTCAAACGTATAGAACTCAATCGTATCACAGGGCCGATGGTCTCCTCAAAATCTACCCCGGGTCGTTGAGCTAAACCTCTAGCAACGATTCTAGGCTTTCTGCGTTCCAGAGTTCCATCTGGTAAATGCTTGTTCTAAGAACCATCCTACTGCCAATGACTTTATCAGCTAAAGAGCGGTCAACAATATTCCACGTATCACCTGGCAATTATACATTTTAATTCGGCAGCCATGACGTCATACCATTCTCTGGCATCGGAACCTGAAATTGCTAAGTCAATATCTACCTCGGCCAACAGGCCATGTCCAACAGTGACATTGCTTATCTCATCTGTCCTACGGTCCCTTCTTGGCCTTTCAGGCAAACGAGTCTTGATTTTAATGGGTCTCCTGGGACTCTCTTGGTAGGCTTAGTAGATTGTTCCTCTTCCTCTGTGAATTTGGATTCGTTCGAATCGGATTCCATCCCTGTTTTGTCGGAGATCACCGGAAGCATCTGAGTATTATTATCGACAATCATGTTGTCGTTTAACTCGGTCGATGTGGTTGAGATATCCATCATTTGGTGCTGACTCTCAGTAGAAACTAGTAGGGAACTCATTAAATGATTTCGAAGGACTCCGATTTCAAATGTAATTCGCAGTTGCGAGAGCCTCAGCCCAAAAAGTTTTTGGCAGGCCTGACTGTATGAGAAGACATCTCGCCAATTCCACTAGGGTCCGGTTCTTGCGCTTAGCGACTCCGTTCTGCTCAGAATTATAAGCAACTGTTAATCGTCTTTCTATGTTTTCAGAATTGAGGAAACTGTCGAATAAGTTGTTTCTGTATTCAGTGCCATTGTTCGACTATAAACTCTTAACAACACGCCCACTTTCTTTTTCCAGCAGCAACTTTACATCTCGAAACTTCGTTTTTCTTCGTTAAAAAACGAAATTCACACCATCTTGAATGATCGTCTATAAACGTAACGAAATATCGTGCCGTTCCAATAGACTCCGTCCTCGTCGGTTCGCATACATCGGAGTGTATGAGTTCGAGAAGTTGTGAGGTACGAGTTGACCGCTTGTGGAAAAAGGAGCACGAACCATCTTTCCCTGTATACACGTTTCACAGTTGAAATTCTAGGTATTCCATAAAGGTTAATTCGTTCAATGGTTTTCTTACGGATGGATTCTTTAAGATCTTTGAAGTTAAGATGCCCTAGGCGGCGCTGCCGCAATTGCAAATTTTCGTCATTCGAAGAAGTAGTCGCCGAGGGGCATTTTTCGCCACTATTATGAACAAAGTAAAGACCATATTCGCGTTTTGCACTTAAAATAATGTGCCCATCTCTGTCAATTACTTTTGCAAAATTCCATTTCAAACACTACACTGTATCCATTGTCGGTTATCTTTCCTACAGACAGTAAGTTGGTTCGCAGATCTGGTACCAACAAAGCATCCGACAATTCCACCTTCTTAGAGTCCTGGAGTTGAATCAATGCTCGTCCACGAGCCTTAATTTCCGCCGATGCACTCCTCGCCAACTGAAGCTTCTCATTGGCAACCTTCTCAATGTCTAAAGATTCGTTTGAGTTCTTGCATATGTGATAGGAGCATCCGCTGTCCAAACACCACGATCCTGAGATTTACCTACCAACTGGAATGCATTTACATTGGCCTCATTCAATAACCGAACTATAGCTATCCGGATAGGTTGGTGTTGTTGTATTCCCATGTAAGAATACAGCTGATGACAAAACAACTGCTGCCAAAAATAAATCTTAAGCTATCCGAAAAACTTTGGTATACTTTTGTATCTCATGAGAAATGTCAAAAATATATGCACAAGCCCATACAAATTTAACCTATTCGATGATGGTTGTTCAGGAACTTCAGTGGATACTAACATATTTTAGATATGCTATCGTACCAAAATCTGAATGTACCCATTCTGTGATACTTTTAAAGAGAAAAACAGAAATTGTTCTGCATTCTTCGCTTTTTGAGATAATCATTCATCTTTTTGTGGTGCCTCCATATGCATACGCCAGGTGTCGTAATTGTCTTTGTTAAGGGTTTCAATTTCCATTACCACTGCTGCATTCATTTTTCGTATTTAGTTAAATCCAGACAAAATGGAGGCCATCAATGTCTAGACAGAATATTCCAATTCCATAACCTATTAGGAATGAGTCGACCCGCGCCATTGGATGAAACAAACAAGAATAAGAAATAAGTTTATGTATTTAATAGAATTGAATATTTATTCTGTACGTCTAAAAGTTAATCAATATTAGTTTGAACCAACCTCGTGTGCGACGCAAGTAAAAAAAACATTGTATTGTATTGTTTTTTATTGAGACTTGAAATGAAATTTTACATTAATACATGAGATCTTATATCAGCTCTTTCTAGTTTCTAACATTGAATATTCGGAGGCTGAAATGTATGGCCGTCCTCTACTGTTACTTATTTTCGTTTAGAATATGCCAACATGGCTCGTCTTTTTCTTTTATTTGTTATATCTATAGTTCTTGCTCTCGGATCTATAAAAAAGTTTCTTTAAGACTAATGTCTTATGTTGCGGCGCTTGTGGCGTTTTACCACCGATTTAAAAATACCTAAAATACATATAAATATATACATCATATATGCAAAATACAACACTTATGATAATTTGCCTTATTTTTTCTTTTTATGGGTACAGCGAAAGCTCATTTTTTTTTTTTATAATATGCACAGATATTCGTTATATTCATGACATTTTCATTCGAAAATGGAGCTGCGCTCACATTTAAGGGTATGTCTCATGGCAAAAAATTGATTAGTGATTTGCTCTAAGATTTGTAGCGTTCACATTTTTTTAAATATTTAAATGAAATAAACGCGTTTTGATTGGAAATATATTCGCAAAATATTTATTGGAAAATCTCGACCAACGAACAAAATGTACACATGTACATAAAGAATGATACACTACATACATACATAAGAAAAATCATCTCCATACTCCATTGACAACAGAAATACTACTTGCCAGTTTGCCACTTGCTTCATAAATTCCAACCATACTTATGCTTGTAAAAGCAAAGACAAAACGGTTTGAAACGTACGAAGGTTTCCGATCTTAGTATGGCTTATTTGTGGTTCTGAGTTTGCTTTTGCATGAGACCTATCCTTAATATGTAGAAACATACATACTTTACTTTTTAAGGAGTGTAATACTTTCAATTAGGCATATACATACGAATATGTAGCTTTTCATAAATATTAAAGTCATAAGAATTAATTTCTTTTGATATTCGTTCACAAATTAGATATGAAGAAATTCACTGTTGGTTTGATGGAGATTGCTGCATTTTTGAACAATACAGTATTTTTTTTTCACATCCAAGAACTGTATATTTCGGTCCGTTCTCCGTTATTTAGCGTTGTTTACGATCCCTGAGGATGCTTCAATTCCAGGACAGCATCTTCCTTTGCGGAAGATGTGTGGTTGTGGTCGATGTGCGAGACTTGGAACTGGGGAAGTATGGAATTTGGTTGGCTTCTACAACTACAGTTGCTGTTCAGATCGCTAAAGTTTGACACATCACTTGTTTATGTTTGGTTATTTGCACAACTTATGAAGGCACTATTTTCTTTTTTGTCTATTTTATTTATTTATAACACGATTAGGTACTTTTTATTTTATTTTTTATTATTTCTCTCTTTTTTTTTTGTGTTTGATGTGTGACGGGTCACACACACGTCCGTTCATGGCGAAAGCCAGTAGCCAACCCGTGAAAGATACAAAACAAATGAATGTGCAAGGACTGTATCTGTCAGAGAAAACAAGATAACGACACTTCTTTGTTTTTCTTATTTTATAGACGTCATATGTGAAACAAAAATCTATTAATCAACAAACAACAACAATTTGCAGACTTTGTTTCACACATGATGTCAATAAAATTAGAAAAGCGGAAGTGTCGTAATCGTACGAATTTGCTCTCGTAGCTAACATGTAACTAAACATTGACGCTGTTAGTAGGTAGGTATTCTAGTTATACTATGCAGGCTTAAAGCCGATGTAATTAAGTTAACCTTGATTCTTAGTATAATGAATTTTCGAATGGGTGATTCAAGGAATAGTTACTAGGTATCTAGTATATACTCACAAATGTATATTTAAGTTATGAATTTTAATTATGTAAGTTAGGAGAGAAATATGCAATATATTTATCTGAGCTAAATATAAAACGTTCCATAGTAGCCCTGCGCCGGTATTTTTTTTATTAGAAGGTGGGTAGTTAATTCTACAAATAAATCTTAGACACATGGCCATGTGGCAATGAAAATTTCAGCAAATCCAAAAACTTCAGCTGCTTATCGTTCATTCAGTTCTGGACAAGTCGACAGTTTGTTATTAACTGATCAACCAGTGTATACAGCTTGAACCAAATCAGTTGGCCAACGATCGGTTGCGCAGAGAGAGGATCCTTATAGCTTACAACCTTGATGTAGCTAAACATTAACGCTGCTTAGTAGAGGTAGGTATTCTAGTTATACTACGCAGGTTTACAGCCGATGTAATTAAGATAATCTTGATTCTTAGTATAATGCATTTTCGAATGGATGATTCAAGGAATAGGTACATAGGTACCTACATACAAATGTATAGGTTATGAATTTTAATTATGTAAGTTAGGAGAGAAATATGCACCTACATTCATGGATGGAATCTAGGTATGTAAATATGAAAATATAATAATGAAATTGAAGGATGTACACAAAAAATCATAAGAATGAAATCAATGGATAATACACATAATAAAATCTTTTTATATTGTTTATTTTTTATAGTTTGAGGGAAAACAAAGATGCCATTTGAATTCCTAGATAAATAAAAATATATCAATAAAAAATCAATATTCGCTAGAGCGGTGTCTTAAAATTACTTTAACACATACAAAATTAATTTAAAATTAATTTTGTATTGTAATTTAAAATTAATTTTGTGTGTGTAAAATTTTAAAAGCATTTTTAGAAAAAAAAAAATTGAAACGCCATTTTGAAGCTATTATTAATATAATAAATATAAAATTTAAATTTAAAAAAAAATCAGTGATCAGTGGTTTTTGAAAAATCGATTTTCAAAAAAAAAATTATTATTCTTTAAAAATTGAAAAACTTTGTTTTTGAAAATCTGAGTATGCAGTTTTATTAACACTTTAAGGGATCATTTGCATAAAAAAATATTTTATTCGGTTCATCCAATAGTGAGAAAAGCGAAAATATGAAAAGTGGTTCTATGGGAAGTACCGTTACTATGTAGGTATCCATAATAAAATATATTTATACTTAAATGTGGACTGTACTAATTTTAGAACACACACATTTTTTTGTAAAAATTCTTGGAGCCGTTTTTGAGAAATCTTTTTTTTTCTTAACCTTTTTTTTTGTATGGGAGGTACCGTTGTTTTTTACTTGCGATTATATGCATTATAAGGCTAGTTATGTATTCGTAAACAAAATTTTTTCCTAACAATCAAACATGACATTACTATCATAGAGAATACCAAAAAATGGGGCCCCCAAATCCGTCGGTCTGTCTGGCTGTCCTCGAGTCTACAGACTAAGCGGTACATATTGTTTTTTAGGTAATATGCCCACAGTTTTTTTTTTCATTTTTTTTAAGATGACAAATAACAGTAGCTCCCATACAATTTTTCTTGGCCAAAAAATAAAAATCTCATTTTTCTCAAAAATAATAAAAATTTATAAAAAGATCAGTTCATTAATGAAGGGAAAAGGAACATTTTGGTATTTTTTTTTTGGAAAAAAATTGTCAGTTTTGGCACCTCTAGTATTACCATTATTTTAGTTTTCGATTTTCTGAAAATTTGATTTGATTTTATTTTTTATCACTAATGTAAACACTAATGAAATTAAAAAAAAAACTTTTTTGTTTTTGAAAACTCAAAATTTCGAAAACCATTTGATGGATTCTTGCGAAACTTCGTAATTGGGAGTTTTGTGCCGATATCTTGAATAGTAAAAAAACTGTATTCTTAAAAGAATGTATTTCTCGAAAACGGCTCCAAGAATTTTTATAAAATACTGTGTATGTTCTTAGATTTTAAGTACAAACATATTTTATTTTGCGTACTTATTAAAGGTACTTAACAAAGAACCAATTTACATATTTTCGACATTCTCACTACTGGATGGACCTATTAAAATTATTTTTTGTATGCTAATGCTCCCTAAAAGTGTTAATAAAACTGCATACTCAAATTTTCAAAAACAAAGTTTTTCGATTTTTAAAAAATAAATAAATATTGTTTTTTGAAATTTGAATTTTATATGTATATATATTAATACTATCTTCAAAATGGCGTTTCAGTTTTTTTTTGAAAAATGTTTTCCAACGATTTAAACATTTTTTTTTTGGTATATTCTTATTTTTCCAGGAATTCAAAAGGCATCTTTGTTTTCCCTCAAACTATATCCACTGAGCAATATAAAAACATTTAAGTATGTGTATTATACAATTTATTTTTACCTTATTACTATTCTCTTTTTAATAATTTTTGCGTACGTCACTGAATACTACATACGATGTACCCCCTCACACATTTATATGTACATATATATGTGTCTTTAAAAATAATATGAATCTTATGTATACATTGCACATAAATTATAAAGTTATGTGCTTATACATAGCTACATACCAACCTACATCCTTTATATTCATTATAACTATAGTACATATTTACATACCTATGTTCCATCCATGTTGTCATATGTATATATGTCCTAACTTACATAATTAAAATCTATAACCTAGATTTAAATATAGATACATTTGTATTTAGGTTCCTATTCGTTGAATCATCCATTCAACAATTTATTATACTAAAAATGACGGTAATATTACCTACATCGGCTTTAAACCCGCATAGGATAACTAGGCTACCTACCTACTAACAGCGTCAGAGGTTAGCTACATTAAAGTTGTTAGTTACAAGAGCAAGTTCGTACGATCCAGTCGTGCATTTTATTATGTTAGGAAAATAGTTTTTTGTATGAAGAAAATCTCTTCAGGGGTTTAGACTGTAGACTATCTATAGACAGATAGAGGGAATTTGTTGGTATTCACCATCATCGTAATGTGAAGTTTGATTAAAATCTCGAGTTTTTTTTTTCCAAATGCAAAAACTTACCCTCAAGTTAATGGGGGCGTTCGGCAGCGCACAGCTTTGCTGTGCAATACGTTCGTTTTTGTTGTAATACGTGTTAAATATCTGTCAATTAACAGCCGACGACCATAACAACGAACAAAACATATGATTTCCAAATCGAACCCAAGGTAGCGCTAAATTTCTGGTATACTTAGGTATCGTAGTGCAAAGCTGACTACGAAATCAGCTGTCTTTTCAATTGTTGTTTGAATTTTGACAGAAATGGTTACCTATTGGTTTTATACGTTCACAAACGCACAATATATTTTTCAGCAATGTATCAGAAAGCTGTGCGCTACCGAACGCCCCCAATCTCAACGGTACAGTTGGATATAACATGCATGGATGAGAGGCCAGATGCCACCAAGTCTTAATCTCTTTCCTACATATTATTATGTACACATGCGTTATATACATAGGTATGCTAGAAAACCTATACCCATCATATTGGAGATACCAACTCTATTTGTAATGATCTAAACATTTCCATACATACATAATGTGCGTATACAATATACATAAGATACCGTCTTGACCTTCAACAACTTAATTTTGCTTTAATTTAATTCCCACATTTGTAGGTATGTATATTATTTGAAAAACTCCTTATGCATTTTCTGATGCATTTATTTTAATATACTTACGCTAGCACTTTTGTAGACGATGGGTGGGGCAATAACTTTGTGTAGTACTGTTTTTCAAAATATTGAAATTTTTCATTAACTTTTGCATATAGAATGTCAAAAAAGGAATAAAAATAGAATAAATTTGGTGTCTTAATCCCTCCTATTGTAAGACACATTCTTACTATTTTTATACATATAGCCCCAAGTTCTATCTCACTCTTTTAAGACATTATTCTTAAAGATTGAGAAGTGACGACATAAGCGTAAAACAGCCACCACATCTTTGCCTTTTAATGAAATTTCGAACATACAGCTGTTCTTCTATACTGAATATTGATGATAGAGTCGAACTCAGCAGAAAATTTTGAATGTTTTTTCATCTGTTTTGAAATTAAGATTGAATTGGGTCTATTCGGCGAGATCTTTTATTCTGTTATTCTGCTATTCTGTTATGAATTTTCATACAAAAGTTTAAACTGTCAAAAAATCTTTTATGAATTATAATTTTGGTATTCTGCATGCTTAATCTGCTATGAAATCTGATATGAAATCTGCTAATGAGCTGTCAAAACTTCGAAATTCTCAACAAATCTTTTACGAACTGCATTTTTGGTATTCAGCATGCCACAATCTGTTATGGAATCTTTTATGAATCATAACAGAATAAAAGACACATTTTGGTTACTTTTATCATAAAAGATTTAAATATATGTAGTAAAAACTTTTATTTCGTTAATGAATTGTTCTTAAAAGCAGACAGATATAACAAAAAATAATTAAAATGCATAATAACAAACTCAAATATGTAAATAATTTGAAAACTAAATTATTTCAATACACTAAAGCACAGAACACATTTGATGGATGAAACATAAGAAATTAGTCGCTTATCTTGCCGATGTGCGTTTTGTACAACTTTTTATAATGGATATATTAAATTCAGGAACTGTTATGTAAAAATTACAGAAAACAAAAATTTATCTTCGCGAAACAAAATACGATCATTCCACAGGTTAATTTATTGTTATTCTTCAGTGCCAACTGCCGAGAATTTTTATTTACTACATCTGATAATTTGATAGCAGATTTTAGGTCTGTTCGTATAAATGTTTCTTTTTCGAAGTTCCATAACAGACTTTTATAAAAGATCGAACTCCGGAATACCAATTATAAAATATCTTTTATGGTGGAGATCTGTTATGCATCATAACAGAAAATTCGTAGCAGAATAACAGATGTGGCAGAATAGGCCTAATAGCTTGTATAGCTGATAGAGTAATTAGGCTTATTCTGCCACATCTGTTATCCTGCTATGAATTTTCTGTTATGATGCATACCATATCTCCACCATAAAAGATATTTTATAATTGGTATTCAGGAATTCGATCTTTTATAAAAGTCTGTTATGGAACTTCGAAAAAGAAACATTTTATGCATTTTAATTATTTTTTGTTATATCTGTCTCCTTTTAAGAACAATTCATTAACGAAATAAAATTTTTTACTACATATATTTAAATCTTTTATGATAAAAGTAACCAAAATGTGTCTTTTATTCTGTTATGATTCATAAAAGATTCCATAACAGATTGTGGCATGCTGAATACCAAAAATACAGATCGTAAAAGATTTGTTAAAATTTCGAAGTTTTGACAGCTCATTAACAGATTTCTTAACAGATTTCATAGCAGATTTAGCATGCAGAATACCAAAATTATAATTCATAAAAGATTTTTTGACAGCGTAAACTTTTGTATAAAAATTCATAGCAGAATAGCAGAATAACCGAATAAAAGATCTCGCCGAATAGACCCAAATATTTGATACATCAAAATAATACCCATATTGTCTACTTATTAATTCAGGAAAAATATAAATCTATTCAAGGAACCAGTCAAAAGTAATTGACTGATATATAATCTCAATTTTACAGTTTTCTTATGGTTAGTGGGATTTAAGAATCCAATTTTTTACCAACCATTCAAGTCAATATACTCTATCATTTCTGATTTCTAGGTCCACTCCTTAAAAAGATAAAATTCTTATCGAATGTAACGCGTTACGTATATAAACGGTGATTTTTTAAGAGCTTGGTTTTTGAAAATCCAAAAAAGCACAGAAACTTGTAAAAAGTGAATGAAATTTTTATTTGGATCGATAAATCAATTTCTGCCATTTACTTTTTAAAAATAATTTCACTTAAATGTTGCCCGCGGCTACGCTTCAGGTGGTCCATTCTGAAGGTCCAATTTTGGCAAACTTTTTCACACATTTCGGCCGGAATCTCACCAATGACGCGTTCAATGTTGGCTTCCAAGGCAGCAATCGTGTTTGGCTTGTCCCCATAGACAATAGACTTAACATAGCCCCACAAAAAATAGTCTAACGGGGTCAAATCACATGATCTTGGTGGCCAATTGACTGCGTCCAAACGTGAGATCAACTGCTCACCAAATTCGCCTCTCAATTGATGCATGGTTTCGCGTGCAGTGTGGCATGTGGCACCGTCCTGTTGGAACCACATGTCGACCGAGTTCAATTCTTGCATTTTCGGCAAAAAAAAATCTGTTATCATCGAACGGTACCTTTCTCCATTGACCGTAACCCTGCGGCCTTCATCGTCCTTGAAGAAGTACGGCCCAATGATGCAGCCTGCCCATAAACCACACCAAACAGTGCATTTTTCGGGATGCATTGGTAGCTGCTGAATTACCTCTGGCTGCTCTTCGCGCCAAATACGGCAATTCTGCTTATTCACGTATCCATTTAGCCAAAAATGAGCCTCGTCGCTGAAGACAATTTTGCGATAATTTCATAATTTCGACATTTTTCACAGAGCACGAATTTTGATAATAAATTTCAATAATTTGCAAACGTTGATCAGGCGTAAGTCTATTCATGATAAAATGGCAAACAATACTGAATCGAAATGTCAAATGTTCGTGGAATTTGTCATGTGTGATCTGTCAAAAATATAAACGTCAAAAACCAAGTAGCAAAAAAGTCACCCTTTATTTTCAATTTCTATAAAAAATTAAATGTACATACAGCACATATTATATCGATGTATGTAGACTTATGAGAATCCGACTTTTTTAAAAATTTCATTGCCTTATTTACATTTACGTTTTACGCATAAGCCATTGGTCTTCTTGTCTCATTAACAAATTCTTTTTCAGTTTGCGAATTAGTTGATACAACAAAGAACAGTAAAGATCCTCCGCACGCAAAAGGTATGCAAACAAAAAATTAAATACACTGTAAAGAAGGAAATTAAGTAATATCTTACTTACTTTGAGCTAACAAGCTCTTTTATGCTTTTGGATAAATCAGTTTTAAATACTAGTTGCTGCTTTCCTATTGTCGTAGTACCCTAATTTTGCCCGGCTTGTATTTCCCGTCTTTAGGTCGTCAACTCGATCTCATATTTTCTTCTGATATTGACAATTGTGTTGTATCAGCTTGTGATCATCTCTTATCTAAATTATTCTCATATCAACCTCTTTTCCTCTCTTTTTCTTACCAACTTTCCCAGAAACCTAATCTATCTGAAAATCCACTGACATTACATTTTCGGAAATCTAATATCTCCTTGCTCAACAGCTTGCTTAGATCTATTGACTTCAATAGCATACATCTCGCCGCTGACATTGACATCGCCCTCTGCAATTTCTATTCTAACGTTCTTAACTGCCTTACACTATCTGTCCCTTTGGTTCAACAAAAAAGCACCCACTGTTCTCCTCCCTGGTCTTTAAGAAATAAACTCTGGCGGATTTACCTATCATCTCACTCCACTGCTGATCTTTCAAGTTATCAGAACACCAACTGCCTTTTCTCTGAAATTTGCGAATCTCTTTACCATGATTATCTGAACCGAATGCAATCCAGTATTATAACAGACCGCAAAAGATTTTTTCATTTTATCAATGCTAAAAGGAAGTCTGATAACTACCCCTCTACCTTAACTTATTTGAACTCTAGCTCTGATGATCCCAAAATAGTCGCCAATTTATTTGCCCAATTCTTCCGTAAATCTATCTCAGGTATCGACCTTCAGCCTGATTTAGAATACTTCTCCTTCTTAAAATCTTGCAACCAAACTTCCTTAAACTCAATTACCATTTCATGAGCCATTGTTGAACGTAAGATAAATAATCTAAAAGACGATTATTCTGCTCGTCCTGATGGGGTGCCTGCTCTAATCCTGTAAAAGTGCTGTTTACACTTAGTTAAGCCATTGACCGGTCTATTTCAACTTTCACTCTCGCTTTGAGTTTTTCCTGCTCTTTGGAAAAACTCTTTTATAATCCCTATCTATAAAAAAGGCCCCAAGAAAGAAATTTCCAACTACCGCCCTATTGCTAAGTTATCTTGCATCCCTAAGCTCTTTGAAAGTATCGTCTATGATACAATGCAATGTTGTTTCACTGCAAGCATATAGTCTTCCCAACGCAACACGGTTTCGTCAAGGGCAGGTCTAATACTACTAACTTGTTAGAATTAGTTTCGGGAACCGTATGCTTTCTTGAAAACGGTAATGAGGTCGATGTAATTGCAACCGATCTTAGCAAAGCTTTTGACAAAATTTCACACTCTTTGATGCTTTTCGAGTTCAATGCCCTAAGATTTCAACCCATATTCGTTTCATGGGTTCAGTCATACTTAAAAGACCGGCAGTATAGAGTTATCTTTAGATCCTCTGAATCTGACCCATCCTTCCAACTTCTGGCGTCCAGCAGGGAAGCCACCTTGGCCCACTGATCTTCATTTTGACTATCAACGACGTCGACTGTATATTAAAAGACTCTTTTATATCAATGTACGCCGGTGATAAGAAAATCTTTAGGTGCATAACATCCCCTGCCGACTATTTTCTACTACAAAATGATCTTAAAAAATTTTCAACCTGGTGCCGTAAAAACTTTCTTGAGCTCAATGTTAACAAGTGTCAAGCCATCACCCTCTCCCGTAAGCGCTTTCCACTTCCTCCTTGGACGTATCTTATCGAAAATGTGTCTGTCCCCTCGGTTGATTCATTGTGCAATCTAGGAATTATCTGCGATAGCGAATTTAATTTTCGTTCTCACATTGATAAGTCCCTTAAGAGAGCTAACTCCGCACTCAGCTTTGTGAAACGATGGTCAAAGGAATTTCCCGACCCTTTTGTCACTAAATCTCTATACCACATTTGTTAGGCCACTGCAAGCCAAGTCTGGTCACCATATTACCTTAATCACTCTCTGCGAACAGAAGCTGTTCAACGTAGATTCCTTCGTTTTGCCCTCCGTGGCCTTCCCTGGTCTGATGCACTTAACCTGCCTCCCTACCAACATCGTTTATATTTAATTAATATGGACTCCCTCGAATTTCGCCGACGAGTGGCTGATATTGTCTTCACCCATCAGCTATTACCTGGTAATATCGATTGTCCAGCACTTCTTCAAAAAATCTCCCTCCAAACCAACTCCAATAATCTCCGATCCATACATCTGTTCCAAATCAAGCTTCATCGCACCAAATATGGTAGCAACGAACCTATAAACCGTTGTTGTATTAACTACGTACATCTAATAGCGTGCACAACTTATTCGACTTCCATTTAAGCAAAGATAGCCTCAAAACCTCCAGTTTTAAGTTAGAATGTAAGTGTGCTTGTACTAAACTAAATAAATAAATAAATAAATAAATAGAAGACTTTATCACATTCTGTGGACATCATGCACAACTTAATGAATTATTTCATAAGTCAATTAAATTTTCTTACATCTTCTCTTAAATTTTGTTGAAAATCGCTTAACATGAATTCCGGATAAGAAAACGCTGCTGGCCAGATTAGAACTTCATCTTCACCCAGAACTTTGGTCGAAGTAGTTCTTCTGAGTCGAGTACTTAGTTTGATGTCATCAAATTTAACTTCATGATGTTTAAGAGCGTCGATAGTACGATGGAATTGACAGTTTTTTGTTGCGTTCTGCTTCAAGCTACAATAATAATCGAATTGAGATATTTGGTACATTTTGTACATAATAGTGAGAAAAATTCTTACAATCTTAGACTTTACCTTTTTAATTAGTTCTTGTGCTGCTGTGTTTTCGGTATCCTCTTCTAGTAATTGGTCACATTATTATATACACGCATTCAAGTCTGATATTCACAAAATAAATGCTGGTGTGCCCCAGGGCTCCGTATTGTCTCCGACACTCTTTCTCATTTTTATTAACGATCTCTTATCTGGAACTTCTAATCCACTTAATTGTTTTGCTGACGATAGTACTCTCAGCTTTTCATATTCGTTTTTAGATGCACCTCCTTGTTTTTCGGATGTGCAACTGGAACGGCAGCGTATGATAAGCTCATTAAATTCTGATCTTGACAGCATTGTCCAATGGGGAATTAAAAACCGTGTAGAATTTAATGCTTCAAAAACTCAGTGCTGTCTTCTGTCGTTAAAGCAGAACCCACCCCCCATGCCGCTATCCATGAGCGGCACTTGCATTGAAGAAACCGATCAGCTTTCAGTCCTCGGCATGTGCATCACAGACCACCTCTTGTGGAATGAACACATATTTGATGTCGCCAAAAACGCTGCAAAGTGTTTGGGCTTTCTTCGAAGGTGCAAGAAATTCTTCACCCCGTCTGATCTGGCTGTAATCTATAAGGCCTTCATTCGTCCAAAGCTGGAGTATAACTCGCACATTTGGGCAGGAGCTCCCAGAACTCATTTGAATCTTTTGGATAGAATTCAAAATAGAGCTCTAAGAATGATTGGCGATAGAACTATAGTGGAAACATTTACATCTCTAGAACATCGTCGAAATGTTATATGTCTCTCACTATTTTATCGCTATTTTTATAAACATTGTTCCAGCGAAATAGCCAGTTGCATTCCTCCCCTTAAATTTTTCAACCGTAATACTCGCGCTTCTTGGAATGCTCATCAGTTTACCCTTGAGCCCAACTTCGGAAGTACTGTCAAGTACAGAGATTCTTTCTTTAGCCGTACAACGCGAATGTGGAATACTTTACCCGGCTCTATTTTCCCCTCCCATTTTGATATTCAGAAATTCAAAACCAATGTGCATCGGTATCTCCTCTTGCATCCTTCCCTACTTTCCTAACGCTCGCACTGTGCTTGTTCATTTTAAGGGTAGTCAAAACCCCTTTAGTGCGCGCATCCGTTTAAAAAAAAAAAAAAAAAAAAGTTTGCTTAAAAGAAAGCACTTTATGCTGCCCTCCATCTGCACTTTGCTAATTTGGTTTATATTCTAGTGGTTTCTCGGCGTCTGCAAGTGCAGATCTGAGTTCTGACATTAGTTTTGCCGATAATTTATTTTATGCTTACCTGTAATTCTTTAGAAATAAACGTGAAGCACTCCTATTGTTCTAAAGAGTTGCAAGTTACATTTGTTTTAGCTGTTCATGTACAGGTACCTTCGTTGCAATGAATCGTCTTTATCTGGAATGTCGGAACACATTGTGTCGAGAAATTGCCCTTGCCTGCCGTCCTAGGGTCTCTAAAGACAATTTAGCATTGTAGGTGAAAGGGGCGTACTAGGATCCCCATTTAATGACAGGGTTCCACCTACGACGAGGTTGTAGTGTATTTGTTCCTGCTGTTGGTTACTGCTGTTGGTTACTGCTTTGGGTTTTTGAGATTTCCGGTTTGATAATCTAGGCATGTGCAGCGCGTAGGTGGCGAAAGCAAGCTCTTTCCGTTATACAATTGATTATCCGTGTTCTGTTGTATTCTACTGGTAATCATACTGTATTTTCGCGTTGATGCACTGCCTAGTGTACAATTGGAACTAAATTCACTCCACCACTAAAGGCATCCCATTGGCACAATTGACTATTTTGTGGCGCGACTGCTACTAAATCATCTTCAAATCCCGACTCCGGTTGCGACACACTTCCATTGTTTGGAGAACTGAAATTTGAATGAGAATATTTAATAATTACTTGTCGCGGAGACAAAAATAAAAAAATAACTCACCAAATAGAAAAAGAAATTATTTTGAGCGCCATCTTGGCTGCATTTTGACATTTATAAATGTTATAAAGTGTAACAAAGTGTTATAATGTTATATTAACCGTGTGCCGGCGCATAGGTCAAGTTGCCTCACTTTTTTTGCATGAATGCGCTGTATTATAGAGATCAGTGCTCCAGACATGCAATACATAGGAGTTATGTTTAGAAAAGCATACAGTTTTTGAGCCCCCTGCAGCCAAAAATGCATTTGATTTCCGAAACTTGGTTGTTTTTTTTTTTAATGCCAACAAAATGCGCTAAGCGCTTAAAAGATCTCATAATATTAGTGGCGAACAAACTCCCAGCAAACATTTATCTGAAGGTTCAGATTCTAATCACCAAAAATGAAGAATAATATTCAGGAAACCTTCAGTTTTTTGAATGAATTATGAATATATACAAAGATCCTACAAATTCTTACCAGAGAGACACAAAGAGTGTGTTTCTTTATTTATTCCCGATAAGGAATAGAATGGATGGAAAAAACGAAATGTTTATCTAGAATATACAGAATGGAATGAATAAAGAAACAAAAATTGTCTCCGGAATAGAAAAGAAAAAGATGACATCGATCAGCTCTTTTAAAGTGTTGTGATGATGACAAGAAAATAGATATCTCTATGCAAAATAGTAAAAATAAATTATTATTAATTTATAAATTCATGAAAAGTCACATTTAATTGTTATTTATATATTTATTTCAATAACAAAAATATAAACAATGTTTGGTCATCCATTTTGTTTACTTGGTTTTCGTCTTTGGCTGCTGTCATTTGTTTTGCTTTCATATGAAAGGGTTATTCCGAGAATATTCTTTTCATTCCGTGTTTAAGCCTAGTACGCTGCCTAGAAATGCTAACGAAAACCACAGTGGAAAAATATTTGCGGAGAGTTCTGTAAGCTGTCAAAAACAATTGACAAGTTGTAAAAAAAAAGTAATTTTGTCACCAAATTATTTTTAGATGGAAAATTGTTTGTCGCCACATTACTTTTAGATGTAATTTTCTTGAAATAAATCTTGGATTTAAAAATTGTTCTTGTTACACATAGAGGATTTAAAATAAAACTCAGAACCGTTTAAATGATGGAAATTAAGCAAATACTTTGGGACTTATTAACTGGTTTATCTGCCGATTTGATGAAATTTCTATCAATTTTAAGAAAATCAATTAAATAGGGAGGTAAACCACTCTATAATTCGAAAACTACGTCCTTCATTGGAATGGTGTAAACGGTTATGAGTTCTAATTTATGGTTTCTTACTAATTCCGGATACCATTTTCAAGTCCAAGAATTATTTCAAAAAAAAATATATATAAAGGAAACTTGGTGACAAAAATTAAATCTAAAAGTAATTTGGTGACAAAACTACTTTTGGTTTTGTTAATGCTTCCTTTGAAAGTATGAAGTTTTGATTCAAAAAAGATATCGCTCGCCTTTATTGGACAACCCGTTCCAGAGATATAGTTCAAAACCTATTCACTGTTCACCTTGAAATACATAATCTGAAAATACTTTGAAGTGTATCTTTGGAACGGGTTATCCTAAAAACTTGGTTGATACCTTTTTGTAATCTACTCTTGATGCTCTCAAAATCAGTATCAAAAGTTTTTATGTAGAAGCCTTATTGCAAAAAATCACTCTTGAAATACGCATATTTAGAATGATGTATGCGTATTCCTGGAGCTATTTTTTTTAATACAACTTCTTTGCAAAAACTATTGATGCTTCCTTTGAAAGTATGAAGTGCTGATTCTAAAAAGATATCGCTCGCCTTTATTGGACAACCCGTTCCAAAGATATAGTTCAAAACCTATTCACTGTTCACCTTGAAATACATAATCTGAAAATACTTTGAAGTGTATCTTTGGAACGGGTTATCCTAAAAACTTGGTTGATACCTTTTTGTAATCTACTCTTGATGCTCTCAAAATCAGCATCAAAAGTTTTTATGTAGAAGCCTTATTGCAAAAAATCACTCTTGAAATACGCATATTTAGAATGATGTATGCGTATTCCTGGAGCTATTTTTTTTAATACAACTTCTTTGCAAAAACTATTGATGCTTCCTTTGAAAGTATGAAGTGCTGATTCTAAAAAGATATCGCTCGCCTTTATTGGACAACCCGTTCCAAAGATATAGTTCAAAACCTATTCACTGTTCACCTTGAAATACATAATCTGAAAATACTTTGAAGTGTATCTTTGGAACGGGTTATCCTAAAAACTTGGTTGATACCTTTTTGTAATCTACTCTTGATGCTCTCAAAATCAGCATCAAAAGTATTTATGTAGAAGCCTTATTGCAAAAAATCACTCTTGAAATACGCATATTTAGAATGATGTATGCGTATTCCTGGAGCTATTTTTTTTAATACAACTTCTTTGCAAAAACTATTGATGCTTCCTTTGAAAGTATGAAGTGCTGATTCTAAAAAGATATCGCTCGCCTTTATTGGACAACCCGTTCCAAAGATATAGTTCAAAACCTATTCACTGTTCACCTTGAAATACATAATCTGAAAATACTTTGAAGTGTATCTTTGGAACGGGTTATCCTAAAAACTTGGTTGATACCTTTTTGTAATCTACTCTTAATGCTCTCAAAATCAGCATCAAAAGTATTTATGTAGAAGCCTTATTGCAAAAAATCACTCTTGAAATACGCATATTTAGAATGATGTATGCGTATTCCTGGAGCTATTTTTTTTAATACAACTTCTTTACAAAAAATGTTGATGCTTTCTTTGAAAGTATGAAGTGCTGATTCTAAAAAGATATCGCTCACCTTTATTGGACAACCCGTTCCAAAGATATAGTTCAAAACCTATTCACTGTTCACCTTGAAATACATAATCTGAAAATACTTTGAAGTGTATCTTTGGAACGGGTTATCCTAAAAACTTGGTTGATACCTTTTTGTAATCTACTCTTGATGCTCTCAAAATCAGCATCAAAAGTTTTTATGTAGAAGCCTTATTGCAAAAAATCACTCTTGAAATACGCATATTTAGAATGATGTATGCGTATTCCTGGAGCTATTTTTTTTAATACAACTTCTTTGCAAAAACTATTGATGCTTCCTTTGAAAGTATGAAGTGCTGATTCTAAAAAGATATCGCTCGCCTTTATTGGACAACCCGTTCCAAAGATATAGTTCAAAACCTATTCACTGTTCACCTTGAAATACATAATCTGAAAATACTTTGAAGTGTATCTTTGGAACGGGTTATCCTAAAAACTTGGTTGATACCTTTTTGTAATCTACTCTTGATGCTCTCAAAATCAGCATCAAAAGTTTTTATGTAGAAGCCTTATTGCAAAAAATCACTCTTGAAATACGCATATTTAGAATGATGTATGCGTATTCCTGGAGCTATTTTTTTTAATACAACTTCTTTGCAAAAACTATTGATGCTTCCTTTGAAAGTATGAAGTGCTGATTCTAAAAAGATATCGCTCGCCTTTATTGGACAACCCGTTCCAAATATATAGTTCAAAACCTATTCACTGTTCACCTTGAAATACATAATCTGAAAATACTTTGAAGTGTATCTTTGGAACGGGTTATCCTAAGAACTTGGTTGATACCTTTTTGTAATCTACTCTTGATGCTCTCAAAATCAGCATCAAAAGTTTTTATGTAGAAGCCTTATTGCAAAAAATCACTCTTGAAATACGCATATTTAGAATGATGTATGCGTATTCCTGGAGCTATTTTTTTTAATACAACTTCTTTGCAAAAACTATTGATGCTTCCTTTGAAAGTATGAAGTGCTGATTCTAAAAAGATATCGCTCGCCTTTATTGGACAAGCCGTTCCAAATATATAGTTCAAAACCTATTCACTGTTCACCTTGAAATACATAATCTGAAAATACTTTGAAGTGTATCTTTGGAACGGGTTATCCTAAGAACTTGGTTGATACCTTTTTGTAATCTACTCTTGATGCTCTCAAAATCAGCATCAAAAGTTTTTATCTAGAAGCCTTATTGCAAAAAATCACTCTTGAAATACGCATATTTAGAATGATGTATGCGTATTCCTGGAGCTATTTTTTTTAATACAACTTCTTTGCAAAAACTATTGATGCTTCCTTTGAAAGTATGAAGTGCTGATTCTAAAAAGATATCGCTCGCCTTTATTGGACAACCCGTTCCAAAGATACACTTCAAAGTATTTTCAGATTATGTATTTCAAGGTGAACAGTGAATAGGTTTTGAACTATATCTTTGGAACGGGTTGTCCAATAAAGGCGAGCGATATCTTTTTAGAATCAGCACTTCATACTTTCAAAGGAAGCATCAATAGTTTTTGCAAAGAAGTTGTATTAAAAAAAATAGCTCCAGGAATACGCATACATCATTCTAAATATGCGTATTTCAAGAGTGATTTTTTGCAATAAGGCTTCTACATAAAAACTTTTGACGCTGATTTTGAGAGCATCAAGAGTAGATTACAAAAAGGTATCAACCAAGTTTTTAGGATAACCCGTTCCAAAGATACACTTCAAAGTATTTTCAGATTATATATTCCAAGAGAACAGTGAATAGCTTTTAGAATATATTTTTGGAACGGGTTGCATTTTCACTTGTTCATCAGTGAGTTTTCTTAGTGGGTTTGTACTTGACCTGCTACGCTGCGAATGCTCTTTGATCGATTCCCATTTTAACTATAGGTCTTGCTTCCTCAATTAATACTAACATCGAATGAATAGTAAAAATGCATGGCCTTATATGTCAAATCCCATTGACAAGTGACCAGCTTGCAAGCAGCTTGATTTGCTATCAAATTCACGAGCAGGGCATCTGCCATACGATGGTTCAATATACATTAAAAAAAAAAAAAACTTCGTCCAGAAAAGAAAAAGAAGGTAGCGATGGCAATGCGAGGTAAGTGATTTGTCGTCATCTTCTTTCTATCAACACAACAAAGGACTAGCGAGGTCATCACCTGAAATTGTAGACTAAATAACAATGTCCATCCCGTGCCGATTTTCACGAAGTAAACATTAAACAGATTATCTTAACTTGAAAAATAAGTTCTGGGGTATGGTATAAAATCGCCAATCAATGAGATCGGAAACAGGCTTTCTAAATACAGGTGGGTATCGTTTAAGATGGCCTTTTTGCAACCAAACATTATTGTGGTAACGATGATTTCCTTAATTGTCGTTGGTGCAGCGGAAGGCCGCTTACCTTTAGCTTCCTTGTCCCGACCAGTCGGAAATTCATATTCGTACTGCCAGTAGCGGGCGGTCGATTTGATTTTTTCTTTGTGGCAATTGAGTTAATTTATGTGTTGAAAGTATGTAGTTAGAAATGGTGAGTGTTTTTTTTATATTTATATGGTGTCAAAGGTGGCATAGAATTTAAAAGTCGGAGTAACAAATGTATTTTAAAAATCATGACATGGACAGTTAATTGCAGAACAAACTACTGAATCTTGATTATAATATTTTTATTTAGTAGTCACTTAAAATAAATTAATTTTAAAAGGACATAGGTTATTTTTAATCTAAGCACTAGCACTAGGTATGAGAAAAGTCGATAGTTAGTTATAATCAGCACTCCAAATAAAGATCAGCTATATTTTGTTCGCCGATAAGATATGTGAAGGGTGTTCTTCTTTCCAACTTCCCATTTTCATTTTGCAGATTTAGTTTAGTCGATTTTGAAATTGGTTTTGATACAAAATTAGAATTGAATGTATTTTGAATAATTTAATACAGGAAATGCACAGAAAAACCAGACACTAGAGAAAACACAAAGCCAAAGAAAAATCAAATAAGCATTACAAGAGCTGACTTTTTTTTTATAAAAAAAATGAAATGTCAAAATTTCGCAAGCAATTAATGTGCAGGTCAATTAAATTGAGAACGAAAAGAGTGGAGAATTGTACTAAGAAATCTACTACAGCTATCCACTAAAATTACACATTTCGTCGTTCAGCAGCGTACTGGAAAACGAAAAGTAGAACGAAATTTTTCGTTCATGATTTCGTCGTGTCATTTTTGTATGGGATTTTTCGTTTCGCATCAGCAGCGTACTAGGCTTATGGAGAGAAATCAAGACTTTGCGAAATCATTTACCGTTACTGGGATAAATGCAAGAGAAGCCCATAAAATGAAATGGGACAAATTATCAAAAATATTAAACGCGAGTGGACCACCGACTAAAACCCCGAAAGAGTGGCAAAGGGTATACAAATATTTGTGACTTCAAGGTTTATACGTTCTATAATTTTCTATTTTTGTTTTATAGATTTGGACCACTCGCAAATACAACGTTAAAAAAAAACTAATTGCTAATAAAAAGTCCATTTTTAAGACAGGAGGAGGTGCTTTTGTGGAATTCCCACTGGACAGTGTGGAAGAATCGATCGTACAGTCTTGTGGTATTGAGGCGGCTGTAGCAGGTATTAGTGGGGTGTCTAGTTTTGGCTGTGGTGAGGAAGGTGAGCTAGATTTTTGTTTCAATAAACATACTCAGGTATATACTTATTTTCTTGGATATATTTTCAGATTTGGACATGCAAATTAACGAAATCCTTTCGGAAGCTGTTATCGCTGATCCTGAGGAGCCACTGGAACCAGCTATAACTCATGTAGACCCATCAGTAGTAGCCAAAGAAATTCCTGCAGAGCCAACGGAAGGTTCTACAAAATTCACAAAAAAAAGAACTGAGCCCAAGACTGCCGAATGCATTTTACTTTCACGAAAGCAAGTAGAATTGCAAGAAAATTTTTTAATGATCCAAAAGGGAATAAAAGATTCCCTAAATTCGATAGACACTTCCATAAAAGAACTCGCGGACTGCATCAAAACTTTTTGTTCGGAGACAGAGAAGGAAAGACAAACTTCAATGGCTCTTAAAAAGGAAGAACTTAAATTGAAACGAATGGAGTTGGAGTTAGCGCAAGCAGTTAACTCTTTAAGAATTAAAGAATTAACAAAATGATATGTATCTATGTAGATGTAGTTTTTAATACGAAGTGCACTTTTTTAATTTTATTTTTTTAAACATAAAGTTCCTTTTTTTTTAGTTGTAAGCTTATTTTGTAACAGTGATTTAAAGAATGAATTTTGGTTACTTAAAAATTTTTTTATTTTAATTTTTCTTAATGCCTAGGACGGTTGAGCCAAACATCATCTCTTCTTCTGTTTCGGATTCGAGCTCCTTCATTTGCGTTGTTTTCTGGTTCTATCTGAACATCGTTAACATTTTCAGATCGGGGAACTCTGTCAGCATTCTCAGGCATTTGTTCTCTATGTTCGATACAAATATTGTGCAGGGTAGCACAAACGTTTATAATCTGCGCTGATTTTTTTGGGGAATACCTTAGCTTTCGTTCTTCCAAAATACATCTCCATCGAGCTTAAAATATAAAAATGTTTGACTATAGAGAATTTGTAGATTTGGACATTTATATACTTTTCATCACTCCAAAGCAACGTTCAATAATGCTCCTTGCCTGGGAGTGTACGTGGTTGAACCGAGCCTCTGGAGAATTTTCTGACACACTTCTGTATGGTGTCAATAAAAATGGTTCCAAAGGATAACCGCTATCACCTTTTAAATGCAAAAAGGAGAGGGTATAAATAAAATTATTCTTTTTTTTGTATTCTAAAGTAAACGTACCAAGAAGCCATGATGACGTTGTTCCAGCACAATAATCTGCAATAAGTTTCTCTCTTTGGGCACTCTGTCTCCAAACAAAGCTATCATGCGCGCTTCCGCCATACCTGGAATTGATTGCCAAGATTTTTGCGTTATGGTCACATATCTGAAATGCAAGGCGTTAGCATAAAAGAAATACTTAAAAGAAACTTGGTAATCAAAATTATACTCACAACCATGGTGTTTATGCTATGTCTTCCCTTCCTGTTGAAGAAAATATGTTCGTTCTCTGCAGGGCGTAGTATCATTATATGGCTACCATCTATACATCCGATAACTGAGAAATAGAAAATAACAAGTTTTGTTGTAACTGATTTGCCAGAAACTAATGCCTACCTCCTGGAATTCGATATTTTTCATAAAAAAGGCTTTGGTTTCGTCCGTAGCTGAAGGGGTGAATTTTATTTTGAGGGGACATAGTTTTCTCTCCATTTGATTAAGGGTGGAAGAAATCACCTCACATATAGTGCTTTGACCCATTGGGGTTGACCAGTCTACACCAACTTGCCTTTGATAGGCACCACCACCAAGAAAATTCAATGTTACTGCCAACTGGAGAACTGGAGAGATATGCGTTGAACGAGCTCCAGCTGGTAAATCCAGGTGTTGAATAATACTCAGAAAAGTTTCTTTCGAAACACGAAAATTTTGTATGAATCTTTTGCGAAAATAATAAAGAAAATTATTGCATATACAGTTAAAATAATATGTATACTTACTTTGAATTGGGAAGATCGAGTATATTTAATTTATTTCTTAAATTTATTCGTATGAGTCTTACCCTTCTATTTTGATTTTGGTTATCATTTTCTGTATTTTGTGATTGTAAAAATAATTGCACCGGCACAAATACGTTCATTTTCATTGAACAAAACAAAACTACACCACAAATGTCAAATTCAATCAAAATGACACCAAAATAGTTGTCATAAGAAAAAGTCACAAAAATATGATATTTTTATATGACTATCATTATACACAGATTGATTTTCTTGATTTTGACTGTCATTTATCAAAAATCACCTTACACGATTCCACCCCTGGAAGCTATAAAAGCTAAACAAGAGGCAAATCAAAAAATGTTCCATAGGCTCACCGATGAAATATTCAATCATAAATGAATCAGAAATAATGAATTCACTTATTATGCAATTAGAACCCTTTTACCTGGGCTCTTAGACACCGATTTGAATCATTTTAATGATTCATTCATGATCTGAAAATTCTGCAATTAAATGAACGTATATAACCGTTCCATATATTCCTTTAAATGATTAATCCCTGAACCTTTTCTGAATCGCAAAAATGATTCCTGTACGATTAATTAAAGTGAAGGTATATACTTAGAAATCCTTCACTTAATTGAATTTTAGTGGAATAATTTTTATGATTTAGAAAAGATTCAGGCATTAATCATTTAAATGAATATATGGAGCTCTTATATACGTTCATTTAAATGACGAATTTTCACATCATAAATGAATGATTACAATGATTCAAATTGGTGTCTAAGAGCCCAGGTAAAAGGATTCAAATTGCATAAAAAGTGAATTCTTTTTCGGCCGGTTTCTTCACTTTTATGAATTAATTATCGTTCATTTCTGAATTAAAATGTTTGCAGGGCTGTTACAACTGTTATAACTGAAAAAAAAACACTAAATAAAATTTGACAGAAAATTATACACATATATAATTCAACAAAAGATATTAAAAGTTATCATGGAATCCACCACATTCCGATACTCGTTTACATATTTCAGGAAAACTGCTCGAGCTGCTACTAATATCTTGGTAGAACATGTCTTCGAATCGCTTTCTCTGTTCAGCGGTACAAAATGGAGGTGCCTGTTGTCCTTCCGGATTACACTTGAATAAATATTCAGCCAAAAAGTCTACAGGATCATCTGGTTGTAACTCTGCAACTTTTAATATGCCTTCAGTGAGTGTGGGCAAAACATATTTGTCTAAATATTGACGCAGAGGTAATGTTTTTACATCATTCAACTCATCTTCGTGTTCCCGAATCTTTTCATAGTTTTTAGTCTTAGAAAATAAAAAAAAATATTAAATAAGGGACCGGTTTTAAAAGTATCCCAATCCCAACCCAAAACAAGATTTATAATTGGCTACCTATATATTATTCATCTATGTTATTACTAATATATTCCATAAGTGTAGATGTATTTAAATGGTGTCAGTTCAAGATGTTTTACTGCTTTCACACAAGGAAACTGAGAAGGGCAAGAAGTAAATAGAATTCCCCTTACTTCATGCCCTTCTCGCCTAAAAACTCCCAGGTGGCGGCAACTCAGCTTCCTTGTGCGAAAGTAGTCTTAATCTGCCAATTTCGGAGAATTAAATTAAAGGGTCACCTATAATCACTTTCTGCTCGCTTAAACAACATTCGGATAATATATCAGTTGAACATGCATATAGCAGCTTTGCAAAGTTTCGTTTAGTTTCAACAATTTTCGCCAACTGAAGCTAGGTCAACAGAAATGGGTGTAATTACGTACGGAAATTTGACAGCTGTCAGTTTTACATTAATGTCGATTTCGATTGGTCGTCCGAAAGGCTTCCGAATGCTTCTGAAAGTGGTCGATTGGTTTCAAATGACAGTTCTTCTGTTGGAAAGAAGAGAAATTCGATTCTGGTTTTAAAGTTAGAGTTAAACCCAAGCGCACGGACACATTAAATATTAAACTGGAATTCAATATTGTGTCCGACATGTTTACAAAATATAATAATCACATATGTGCGTTTGAAATTTCCTGTCTTACACATAGACACACATTTAAATTCAGAATCGATAATCTATTGTAAGCTTATTGGCATTCCGAATCAGATCGGGTTTAGATACCAATCGAAAACGACATAAGTAAACCGCGCAAGTTATCAGAAGCTAATGTAGTTATTCCCTTTTTCAACCATGTTTCTGGTAACTGTTCATAAGGTTTTGACAATCGATTAAACTGATTATGGTTGGCCTTTAAAGTGCAATTATGTGACAGATGTATAAACTGGAGTTAATTTGACGTAACTTTTGGTTTCAATCGAGAATGAACTACACTATATTCCAAGATATAACAGCCTGAGAAATATATAAATATTTACCTACCCATTTTAAAAGTTTGCGCTCCCGTTCCATGGTCAATGATTTAAGCAATTCCTCCTTTTTACGACACTGTACTTCTTTTTCTTTTAGTCGTTTTTCGGCAATTCTGTCATTTAAAGCCTTTTGTTCAGCACTCGACAGTGGATAAGTGAAAGGTAAGCCAATTTCATTTTTTATAATTTGAATAGTATCTTCAATTTGTCTGTCTTGGTCCAAATTTATGCTTATGGGAATTAGATCATTGTCGTAAAAAACATTTGCTAAACATTGCGACCCTTCATTTCTTTCACGATACGCATCTAGTCGAGGAAGCATCTGATGTCGTAGACATCGACGAGTTATAGCATCGGTTTCTGTTAAATTCATGGCATTCTTGCAGAGAAGTTCATCTGGGGCATCCAATAGAATAGCATGAGTAGGTCGTAGTGGTGAAATTGGTAAAGTTGTTTTGTCCTGAGCAGATGTATTGTCTGGTTGAGGGGTTTCTACTCTCCAAATGGTGTTGTAGAAAATTGTATTAGCTTGATCATAAGTAAATGGGAAGCTATCAATGATATAGCCCTGATTAACATTATATTGCTTCGTTGAGATGAGTGCAATTAGGCATCTGAAATTATATTAGAATATTTTAAATGTGAAAGTATTAATTAGAAATTTTTTTAAACCGTGAAACATTTTCAAAGTCTTGATCTTCAAAATTTTTATGCGAGGCAATGTAAACTTTAAGGTCAAAAAGTTCTTTTGAGCAATCTTTAATTTTTGTTTTAAAATCTTCGATTAAAACTAGATCGTCTTCATCCTTGGTAGATGAATTTTTTGCAGCTTTTGATTCATTTTCGATAGTTTCTAGAACAACAGTGCAATCCTTGATTTTTTCCTCCTGTTAAATAACATATAACAATATGACAAACATTCTAATTATATATTTTTTTAAATTTAACTATATGCCTGTAAGACATAAGGTCTTTTAAATGCAACCTGAATTGCACGGCACTGGTATGGCACAGTGTATTTGAGAACCAGGTATTGACTGTCTCATATTAACAGATATTAAATTTCAAATTTATGGGGTTATCCAATGATAAAAAAATCAATTCCTTTACAACCAGATCTGTTAAAATACTGTTTTTGATAATTCTGGCCTTCTAATGGGCAAAAGAAATCGATTTTCTTACATCAAAGTAAAGTCGAATTCCTTACAACAATTTCAAATCAATTTCTTTAACTTTTTTTTTTGGTGAGAGGAATTTGATAAAAATGTGTGAATGTGTAAGTGCCTACTCATAGGGCAATTTTAAGGAAACAACAATTTTACCGAAGGAAATCCCATTACATAAAGGGTTATCCATTTTGCGGTTTCAAAATTATAGGGTTGGAATTCGACATCTTTCAAACTAAGTTGTTAAACCATTTTTTTTCAGTTGAAAGTCTGACATTTACGAAAATGGATCGCTTAACTATCGCCCAACGCATAAAAATTGTTAAAACCTACTACAAAAATGGTGCTCCTGCCACAGCCACATATCGTGCTTTAAGAGGAGATTATGGTTTCCATAACAGTCCAACTACGCAACCAATTTGCAAAATTGTGAAGAAATTTGAAGAGACTAGATTGGTCACAGATATTGTAAGGCCTGTGCATCATCGTTTCGTTCGTACCACTGAAAATATCGCTGCTGTAAGTGAGTGTTGCCGAAGACCCAAATGTGTCGATTCCTCGTCGTTCTCAAGAAATACGGCACATTATGGCGTATTTTGTATTTGGATCTACATCTACATTCATATAAAGTCCAGCTAACACAACAACTGAAGCCAGCTGACCATTCACAACGTCGTAGATACGTCGAATGAGTGCTTGAACAACAGGCGGTGGACGGCGAGTTTTCGAACAAAATTTTCTTCAGCGACGAAGCACATTTCTCACTCGGTGGGTATGTTAATAAACAAAATTGTCGTATTTGGGGTTCTGAGAATCCTCAAGTAATTGAAGAGAGGACATTGCATCCACAAAAAAGCAACTTTTCAACTTTTTGGGGCGCTCTTTGGTCCGGAGGTGTGATTGGACCTTACTTCTTCGAAAACGACGATGGAATCGCCGTCAATTCGGAGCGGTTATATGATACACGACTTTTTTTGCCTGCTATTGAAGAATACGACTTGGAGAATATGCGGGGCTACGCGAAAGACCGTGTTTATGCAGATAAACCTATAACTGTTGAATACTTGAAAAACAACATTCGTCAAGTTATGGCTCAGATACCGCCCAATATGTGTCAAAAAGTGGTCGAAAATTACCTCAAAAGAATCGATGCTTGCAAGAATTCGCGTGGTGGTCATTTAAATGATGTAGTGCTTCACACATAATGTCAGCGTCCAAACTTTATAATAAAAAAGAAATGTCATGAAACAAAAATATTCTATATGTACATATATTATTATATTTCTATAATGTAGTATTTCAATTACTCAATACTATAGCTAATGTATGTCCAACGCGAGGCAAAAGTAACTTTCGTCATAATTAGAATTCACTGATATTTTTTAAATGAGAAAAAAAATAGCTTTATTATCGCAGAGAGTTTAGTTTACGAATTAACATGTAAGATTTATGCCAATAAATTCGAAAAAAATGATATTGGTCAGCCAACCATCTGAGAATTGGGAACTCGGAGAGTTCTTCCGGATTACCAATCGAAAACGACCTTTTTGGAGCGACATAAGCTCTCTTTCTGGTCTGTTGCTAATGTGAATGCTTGAAATCAAGAAAAACATCTCTTGATACACATTTAGAAGCATTTCGGACGACCAATCGAAAACGAGATCACTCTCTAAACATATTCAAAATACTAACAGCCGTATCTATTAGATTTTTTAAAAATGCCTCTTAGAGGTTATTTAATTAAGATTGCTTAAATATTTAAATTGGCTTTAAACAACGTTACTTAAATTCGTATCTATAATCTATTTCTCATTCGTAACTAACCGATCAAAATGTAACGTAACGCAAATAAATTCAAAGCCAATCAATTGAGCAATTTTGTGACAGCTTTAATTTGTAAGTCAGGTATTACACATCGCATGTTTACCCCTGCGTGAATAAAGTGCGAAAGAGAAAGAAAGAACGAAAAGATGATACAGAAATACATCTATCTGAACACGAGCGGGTAGGATTTTCCATAAACTAATAACATATAGTCTCGAAACCTCTTCGAGCTTCGAGCTCATCTAAAATATTACTATTTCGTTTTCGTTTTAACCTGAGGTAATATCCTGAAAATCTATGGAAAGTTGTGCAGAACAGCCAAAGCTATAATTGCTGTTTTTGTATTTTCAAGAGAACATCGAAAGCCTGCAAGTAGGATTCTGAAGCGGATATTCTATACTCGAAAACACCTTTCTACAGCATTGCGCGTAGCTATATGTGCGATGTTGTATTTTTCTTCAGCACGCGTTCGAGGATTTAGTAAAGGTGTAAATAAAATGTTGCAGCATGCATAGCCCCAATCACCAAGTAAAATTCATTTGAATTCCCCATCATCGAACATTTCCTTTATTCTGCTCTCTCTAAAAATTCTGGAATCGTGTGTACTACCTATCTCCAGTGTCATATGATATCTCGAATTTTAAGTGAAGAGCCACAAACCACTTGAGTATTGAGTGAATATAAACTTCTACGGTTAATATAATACGGACCCGATAGACCAACATGTGGGAAACCACGTATTTCCCTAAACTTGTCCATTTCTTTTATTTGCTCTGAGACTCTAAATTCGGGTCGCTTTGAGGCGAATGCCTTTGCAACCCTTTGACATATCACACAGAGCGTGGATTGGCTAAGTCCGTGTATATCCGCCTAATCATCATAAGAATAACTAAAATATTTATATCTGCACGTCGTCACTTCAAGCCCAATATCTTATGGCAGCCATTACTTGTAGATCAGCAGAAATGTGACCACGTCTTATGAGACCTTCGATATCGGATCAAGGCTTATGATTTTAACCATATAAGCTTTTGAAAACCTATATTTTTGCCGGAAAGAAATTTCATCCAGTTCCATGGGGGTATAAGCGTGGCTTATAAATTGTGGGCGTTCTTATTCTATTATAATTTGAACCTTGTGTACTAACTACATTTAAGCCATTTATAAATGAAATAAAATTATTATCCATGTTATTTTAATTGAATATGTTAAACTTCAATAGATGAGAATTGACATCTAAACGCTGTTTAAATGAGAAAATTGTTTATAGATCCGTATATTGAACTTAAAAAGTGTTTTTTAGAGTTAAGTAAGATTTAAAATTTTAATATAGATACGGCTGTAAGAATATAACAAACTTGGAGAAGAAGCTGCTAGGAAGAGAAGTTTCATCCAGCTCTAGTTCTATGGTAATACTTAAAATATCACATTCATGCATGGAAAATTAATCGCATTTTCACTATACCTAGGTACTTGTACCTTACGTTATATGTACATACAAAATGTCAATTTTGACGTCTATAAAAAAGCCCAGCTAAGTCAAAGCATTTAAGATCGGAAATGCTCTGAAAACAATGAAATGTTATGTGGTTTTCCATTAGTACAAGAATTTAATTGTTTTTGATAAAAATCTGCCAAGCACGGATTTCTACAATTAAGTCCTTCCATTGGGCAACAAAACAATTTTTTGTATTCTGAATAAAATTAGCAGATCCGTATTTTTCGGTGAATCTACGTCTCTTTTTGCTAACACCACTAAGTCCTAGTGCAATTGGAAGCATTCAGTTTGACAACTATTAGTTACAAATAATACCTCTCTTCAAAAAAAGGATCGATCAATGAATTAAATAATTATCGGCCTCTATCACTTCTTCCAACGATTAGCAAGGTTTTTAAAAAAATTGTAAAGGAAAGGGTTGTGAGGCTTCTAACTAATACAAAGTTCTATAGTACAATTCAAAATGGTTTTCAAAAAGGCAGATCAACCGAAGATGCACTTTTGAAATTTTGCTCTCGTATTTTTTCGAATCTCGATAGTACAAAATATACGTGTGGTTTGTTTATTGACATAAGCAAAGCTATTGATATGGTCAATCACAAAATTTTGTTAAGCAAGCTCGAAAATGCTGGTTTTCGTGGTTTCATGATTGAATGGTTTAAGTCATATCTTAGAAACAGATCTCAAAGTGTAAAGATAGGTGACACGAGAATACTACTATAAGCCTAGGCGTACCACAAAGATCTGTCTTAGGGCCGATTATGTTTCTAATATATATAAATTCATTATTCGGTTTAAGTCTTAAAAGTAGCCTTACTGCTTTTGCTGATGACATAGGTTGTACTTACGGTTCAAAAAGTGCTTTAGATCTTGTTTCAGATATTAACTGGGATCTTGAACTGTTAAGAAATTGGTTTGCACAACACAAATTGGTTGTAAGTCCAAGAACTAAAACAATATTCTTTAGTTTATCATCATTGAACTCATTTGCAACTAATATCTTTTATCATGCACTTGAGTGTCAACGATATAAGATGATAAATTGTACCTGTTCGTCTGATTCTGATTCCTCATCGTTTACTTATGTATTACAGCGCTGTTAGCTGTCATGAAAAATGTTTGGAGTTTGGGACTGTCAACGAATTTAAATACCTTGGACTATTATTGACTCAAGAATGAATTTCTCATGTCACACAGAGTCTTTACGAAAATATTTTAATTGGACTCTTAGAAATTTCTTTTATTTGCGAAATGTTTGCTCCTCAGAACTTCATACAACAATTTACTATGGTATATTTCATTCCAAATTACAGTATGGAATTGCATGCCGTGGGAGGAAGTTATAGTACCTAACAAATACTGAAATCGATAGATACTTAGAACAAAATGACGAAACGATTCTACGAACAATGAACAGAACAATACCGAAATACAAAGAACGTAACGCAACTGACATGTACCGTAACGCGACAATTGACGCACTTCACAGACAAAAAAGTGGACTTCTAACAAGACTAAAACGCTTGTACAGACGGTTTACTGTTTACACGAGATTTGGAGATTAGGACACTGAAGTCGTCCATCAAAAACAACAACCAATTGATGAAAGAAAATTATAGGTTGGCTATTAATTTGTTCTGGGACAATAAAATTCGTGCCGTTAACTCTAGCGACCCAAGTATGTTCCCAAAAATTAATAAGATTTTTAGAAGAAAGGATCAAAACGATCTTCCGTGTCTTAAGCTCCAGAGGACGACAGAGAACAGAGACGTACTTCTGACAGCAGGCATAGACCCAGAGGATGCCGTATTGGACGATGACCTCTATATAATCGAAGATCCGCAGGAGAGAGTGGAGGCTGTGGGGACTGCTTTCCAGCAAGTGTACAAGGTGAATGCTAGCATTCGCCCGAATCATGACCTGGAGAACAGAGCTCTGCTTCATCACTTATGGCTCCGGAACGATATAACCGAATTGTGATCTGAGAACCTTGGTTTTACCGAGTTTAATGATGAAGATTTGGCAAACGCCATAATCGCCGACCGAAATGGGCCCAGTCCCTTGTTAATTTCGAAGAATGAGCTCCAGCTCATCTTCGATTCATTAAAGAAAAAGAAGTCAGCAGGAGTCAATGGTATATCCAACGTTGTACTATGACAATTGACTCAAGAAGCAGTTGACATTTATACCACACTGTTTAACAATGCGCTGAATAATGCATATTATCCAGTGCGGTGGAAGACAGCTGTGGTGCACCCTCTCCCAAAAAAGGGAAATGACAACTCCGATCCGGCGAATCTCCGGTCGATAAGTCTTCTTCCGAGTATCAGCAAAGTATTTGAAAAGGTTATTAATAGAGCCCTGTTCAAGTGGGCGGAGGACAAAAATATCATCCCGGATAATCAGTTCGGTTTTAAGGCGGGACATGGCACAATTCATGCCGCGCCTAAACTAGTTTCTGATATCCAATGGAACAAAACTAAAAAGCAGTGTACGGGTCCCTGTCTGGTTGATTTGGAGAAGGCCTTCGACACCGTATGGTTAGAAGGTCTCTAGGGGTACGAGAAAGAACTGGCGCAAGTTGGTGATCGTAGGGCCACATGGACATCCACTGGCGAGTAAAAGTGTAGTAAAGTACCTTGGCATCTGGTTGGATCAGTACCTGTATTTCGACAGACAGATAGGTGCTGCTTTGGCCAGGGCTAGGGGAGCCTTTGCCTTGACAAAACGACTGTTTTATAGCAGCCGTCTTGACAGCAGGGTTAAGGTGATTTGCTACATGGCCCTCATCAGGCCGATGATTGACTACAGATTCCCGGTGTGGTTCAACGTTGCCAATCTCAAATGGAAAAGATTCGGGTGTTTGAGAGGCAATGTCTTAGGCAATGGATTACACAGAACACCAGAGTAGGAGTACACAAGACATTATTCCAACCAGGTCCTATGCAACGGAGCCAACATAAACAGAATAGATAATTTTTTGTTTAATCTGATTCGGGGTCACACTGCAAGAGCGGTGTCCTCAACCAACAGCTTAATTTTTGGGGCTTACTACCCCAATAATGAATATTTTGAGAGTGCGCGGTTAAGTGGCTACATCCCTCCCGAAGCATTCCTCTATTTAGACAGTCGAGGGCTGATACAAGATAAAATGGTGGTTCCGCTTATCTACCACGTCAGCCGTAAAACTGTAGATAGGCGACTCCTGTATGTTCGAGACGTCATCGCTCAAGGTGGAGAGGAGCGCCTTCGGTTTAGTAGGACTATGTCCGATAGGGACCGAAGGGATAGGGCGAAACAGGAGAACCAGTTCTGGTGGCTCTTTGAACAGCGTCGTGTTATTTAAAGTCGATTAAGATATGTCTTGGCCGACTTACATGCATTTAGGGTAATTAGGTATAGGGAACAGTCGGGGTGGCACCAACAAAAAATTAAAAATATGTATGTATGCGGGGGCATACGTGCATGTAACTGCGTGTCTGTACATGTATGTGCGTACGTATGGGTGGGTTGCATGTAGTTGTGTGTCTGCATGCATATAAAAAAATAAACAAAAAAATTTTTTAGGATAATTTCTAATTATAGCCTACGTGGGAATTATCTGAATCTTATGTGAGTACCTTCTTTCCGCACCACTGCATTTCGTAATTTTTATTCGGTGTTTTCCTATCGTCTATTCAATATGCTACCACAGCCGATCAGAGTGTTAACAGTTGCTGGAATGTTTGTAAAATGGGTAAAGCAATGGTTGTTCAGTTTTGATTTTTTAAGTATTGAATCGCTTTTGAATGATATTATGGTGTAATAAAGACTTTCTTATTTGTAATACCTAGCAACTTGATTTTTTTTTCTATTTTTTTAAAATGTGATTAAATAAGATTTATCTCTATTTGCTTATGAACTAATTTTGAATAAAAATGAGTTTGTTTTAATGTGTATAGTAAGACTTAAATTTTGAAAATGTTCAAGGGTCACCCCACCCACATTTTTGCTTTTTTTAATTATAGAGCATTTGTGATATATGACATTTGATACTATTTTAATACTATTGTATACCAAATATAAAATGTCATTAATATTTATATCTTAGATTAATTGAAAGAAATCATTAAAAAACTTACAATTAATTTATGAATAACAATGAAATGTAAAATGTAATGTAAATGCAATGTAAAAATTTTGTCTAAGATATATATAAATCTATATCTACATCATAAACGAATATACGACAGTACCATATAAAAAAAAATTTAATTCAAATCGTGTCCTATTCGCCGCGAAAAATATAAAATTCCTCATCAAATTCTGAATTTACCAATGGAAACCCCATTTCGAAAATTTATTAAAAGTCTTACCAAAAATGTTATGTATGTATTGATGATTTCACTCGTATCAATGTATGGAATTTTATAGTATTCTGATAACATCTGAGCATGTTCTGTTTTTCCTACTAACGGTGGACCGTCCAAAACAATTTTCAATGGGTGCAAATTTCTAGCAGATCGGAATTCATCAGCCAATGTATACCAAAATTCTTTGTTTATTTCATGAAATTGGAAGTCTTTAAAGTATGTAAGACCCATTTTTATATTAAGTGACAATAAATCCACGACAGTTTGCTGTAAATAAAAATAATTAATATACATATGAAGGAAGCTACTTAAAGATCATTTAAAGCGCTAGTTTATCAAGAACGTAGGGCTGACGGATTCAATTTTTACTATTTTACAAAAGATCGCCACTGGCAGAAACTATCATGCTGAATGTTTCCGACATCAACTCCGTATCTAGTCAAACCGCCATCGCCAGCCCGCGGTCTGTTAATGGTTTTGAAATAATTTTACCGGAAATAGCTCTTTTTCGAACATCAATAACTCTATTTCATGGAGAAATTCTATTTTACTGCAGTCCTCATTAAATGCCTTACATATGTTGTAAGAAAACGTTTTGAGACTTATCAAAGTTGGTTGAACTGCGAAGATATAACGAAATTTCGAATCGGGAAAATTATCAAAAATATTCCTCATTATACTATAAAGAAAAACTTTATTAAATCCTTAAGCTCCTCTCGAAAAGATCATACTAACTGAGCAAAGTCCTTGACGTAGATCATTGGCACTATTTGTTTTCCGGAGTTAACTATAGGAACCGGCTGGTTATAAAATGAAAATTTAAAAATGTAATGAAATTTGTCATTTTCTGCCCCGTATGTAACACCAGGACAGACGATTAATGTTTTTACAAAAGGTTTGCATTTCTTCTGTAGCCAAATCACATCGCGTTCTAAGAGTTTGTGCTTGCAATAATTCTTGTGTGCTTTACGTCGTCTATAGTCTTCTTCTAACAGAAAATCATTCGAATCATCATCTTCTTCATTATTCACGACATCAGTCGTTGTAAGAGCCCATGTCATCGGAGACGAAATAAGTATTAAAAACTTCCGTGACCCTTGGTCTGGTATTTTATGATTTGCCTTGTACAATTCTTCAAGTCCCTTCATAGTTCGCCGCATCTCAGAACACACTTTTTCGAAATTATTCGAGTTCGCATTAAAGACAAGTATTTCGCAACTCAGTATCTTTTGAATGTAGTTGCCATTTGCGCAATTAAAAATTTCCAATGGATGCCTTTCATGCATAACTTTGCCAAGGTTTTCTTGTTGATTCAAACTTCCAAAAATTTCATATTTTAAACAATTTGTTTTAATGTTTTCTTCAATTAAGTTTTTTCTTATTTCATTGGTTTCAAAGTCATCAATATGATGCAAAAATATCAGTTTGCTCTTTTCAAAATCAGTCGTTTTAACCACTTGGTCAATAGACATTTTTAATTTAAATTGTCTCTAATAAATTTAGTTCTGACAAATTGTGCTTGCTATAATTCCTTTGTAGACATACAGCTGGTACAGCTTTAAAAACAAATGAAATGATTTTCTTATAAAAATAAAATTATGTGTGTCTATATTATTTATGTAGACTTGACATATTCTTTAAAACAAGTAGGTATATCGGGTTATTGTGCATAGTTTTGTTGGACAAAGACAAAGGTTCGTGTTTCGATAGTCAATTACGCCCCGACCAAGTGATAAGTACAGATTTGTTTTTTTTTTTTTGCTTGCTAATATATAATATAGATATTATAGGGCAAGTTTTGGATTTGGAAAAAAAATCGAACTCGAGATTTTGATTAAATTTGATATTATGATGATAGAAAACACAAAAAAAAGTGAAGGTGGATCTGCATCCTAATAGCGAGATATTTATTCAAGAGCAGATTTGCTCTTTCCTCTTTCTGTCAAAAGATTTGTTCGTTTTGAATTTTGAGAGTTTCATTGCATTTTTTGCTTGCTAATAAAAACAAGTTCTGACATTTTCATCCAATTCATTTTAGTAGTCTCCAAGAAAAAGAGCAATTTCCGAGAAACCATGAAGTAAAATATTAGTTTCATTGCAACATAAAAAGAGCAAATCTAGATCAAATCTCAACCCGAAAGATTTGATCTCTGATGGGTTGGCAGATTTAACTGAATGCATACATAGGTACATGTAAAAAGTCTTTTCTGTCAAACATCAAGATTGGAAAATATTTCGTTTATAATTGTTTTGTGAACTTGTGCAAGTCCGTGCTAAAAAAATAAAAAAAAATTTAATGGACGAAGAAATTATTAATTTAGATCTTATAAGTTTAGTACAGTATTTGATGGCTTCGTCTTCGTCTTCCCTGTCATCTGATGATGAATATGTTTTTTCCCAGAAATATATTCACCTATACTACAATTAAATATGGAAACAAGTTTCAATGAAAAGATCAAATCTCGATTTTGAGAACAGATCTTTGGAATTTGAATGAAACTCGTTATAAGCTGCTGAAGCGATTTTCTACTTTCTTAAATTTAATTAAATTTTTTAACCCATAAAATAACGGTTTCTGTCATATAATTTTTTGCACCGAAAATGCTACATTTTAACTATTTCGAAACGTCTCTAAGATAGGTGATTAAAAAATTAGTGCACAATTGTAGATAGTGTACATGTTGGTCCAAAAATAATTAACATTTACTTTATAAGTAAACCTTTATTGTATATGCTTTATTACATGCTAAATGGTAAAAAGTTTGTTGTCAAGAGTGACAATGTAACTTCTACCGCAATTTGTAATAATAATAATATTCTTTAGCTGGGAGCGGTCAACTTGCCGATTCTATTCAGCATTTAAACCAGCGATCTGATAGGTAGTCTAACTCAAGCAATTGCGTATGCCGACGATCTAATTTCGTACAGAACAGCTAATACAGTTGAGGTCATCAAAATTCTTTTGCAGAGTGACTTCGACAAGATTCAGCGATATTGTGATGACTGGAAGTTGAAAATCAACTTCCAGAAATCAGAAACTATTCTGTTTAGGACTCCGTTGTCTAACGCCTAAGGGATACGAGAAAGAACTGGCGCAAGCTGGTGATCGTAGGGCCACATGGACATCCACGAGTAAAAGTGTAGTAAGGTACCTTGGCATCTGGTTGGATCAGTACTTATATTTCGACAGACATATAGATGCTGCTCTGGCCCGGGCTAGGGGAGACTTTCCAGGGTGAGGGTGATTTGCAACATGGCCCTCATCAGGCAGATGATTGCCTATGGATGTTCGGTGTGGTTCAACGTTGCCCCATCTCAAATGGAAAAGATTCAAGTGTTTGAGACGCAGTGTCTTATGCGGGATATACACTGTTCAAATGCATGACATGCACGTCCAAGTGTATTAGTAAATTCAGATTGAAGTTGCATGTACACACATCAAGCATGAGTCTTCAATCTTTTATTTTTACATCCACAGTGTGGTGCGATGTTCTTCTGTATAAAATAGACTTTTTTAATTTTGTCCTACTAATTTGTTTTTGTCCATTTAATCATTCAATTTTTGTTTCCTAATTTATATACCTACGAATTGGCTTTTTTTTCTCAAAAACCGCTACATAAATTTTTAAAATTTTTTTCTCATGAATTCAAATTTATCCAAGAAATAAAATGGCGTACTTTTTTTTTAACTCAAATTAGTTTAAGTATTTATTTCAGAATTTTGAATCCGATTTAATTTTGTGTTTTTAAGTTTATATTATTAAATATTTAAGATTGTCATACCAATTTTTTTAGAAAAAATTAAAGAAACCTTCTACCTAGGTATATAAAAAAAATAAAGTAAAAAATGACTTTAAAAATATATTTAGATTTTAAATTGAAATCTTTTGCATACGATGTGATCGAACATAAGAGGAAGTTCGTGCGATCCTGTCGTGCATTATATTTTTTACTTCTCCGTACTAAACGCAAATGAGCCAATTCATGCATGATCAATCATCAATCTTGCATATACACTATTTCAATGCAGTGTACTTTATTGAAAGAAAATCAAAAAGATTTGATTTTACTTCAATCATACATCCAATATATAAGCGTGAATTTTGCACTAATACACTTGCACGAGCATGTCATGCATTTGAACATATGTCTGGCTTTAGACGTTTCCTTATGGATTACACATAACACCAGATTCGGAGTGCAAATGATATTATTCGAATAAGGTTCTATACAACGGAGCCAACATAAACAGAATAGATAATTTTTTTGTTTAAGCTGTTTCGGTTTTTTTTTTAATTTTTTTATAACTTTTGCAGGCGCTCAAGGGATTATGAATACCCCTTATATGTTTTTCTTAACACAGCGCGGGCATCCGGTGAAAGAAGAGAAAGAAGGATAGGAAAGATGTGTGGCGCGATGTTCTGAGACTAGAGCTGGTTGTTGTCTCAGATTTATCTCCAGGGATGGCGGGCAGAACTAATGCGGAGAGAATTACCTTGTCTTATTTATGTATGTCCCTTATAATTCGCATTATTTTATTTATTTCGTTGTCGTATTTTATGGGTATGCTAGTTTACTCAATCACATGTTGTTAGTGTTATGCCTAAACAGCATGTAATGAGCAAAGCAGCAACTTATTTTATGACAATTTTAGAATTGGTTTTTAATGGAATATAAGAAGACATAGACAACGGCAGGAATCGAACCTGCAACCACGAGGTTGAAAGGCGAGCACACAACTATCACGCCACAGCCACCCCTAATAATGGTGACATTGTAAGAGCTATGTCCTCAACCAACCTTAATTTTTGGGGCTTATTTACCCCAATAACGAATATTTTCAGAATGTGCGGCTAAGTGGATACATCCCTCCTGAGGCATTCCTCTATTTAGACAGTCGAGCGCTGATACAGGATGAAATGGCGGTTCCACTCATCTACCACGTCAGCCGGAAAACTCTAGATAGGCGACTCCTGTATGGTCGAGACGTCATCGCTCAAGGAGAAGAGCGCCTTCGGTTCAGTAGGACTGTGTCCGATCGGGACCGAACGGATAGGGCGAAACAAGAAAACCAGTTCTGGTGGCTCTCTGAACAGCAGTTTGATATCTAAACTCGATTAAGAATGTGTGTCCTGGCCGACTTATTTAGGGAAATTAGGTATAAAGAACAGTCGTGGTGGCACCAAAAAAAAATTAAAAATATGTATGTATGTATGTATGCCTATATGTATGTTCGTATACACATGTATGTGTAGGTGACATGTTCTTGTGTGTGCATACAAAAGATAAACAAACAAGAAATTTTAAAACGAAAAATGCTGCTTAGGCTGTTCTAGTTAGTAGTTTAAGTTATTCTTAGTAAGTATATAGTTGTATCTAGATTTAATTATTTTTAGTCTAGCTTTAGGCATAGTTTATAATTAAAAAAAAAATCATATATTTATAACCGGGTATCGGTTATTTTGTAAATAAGTTTTCTTGGTTAAATAAAAATAAAAATAAAATAATTAGAATTAATTAAAATAGTTGTTAGGTCGAAAGACATTAGTATTAAAAGATATAGGAAGTTCAGTTTAAAGCGCCCTTAAAGGGCCAGTAAAATTGTTGTAAGTTATTGATAATTAGGCTAGTTTTAAACATTTTTGTCCAGCTTTAAGTTATAGGGCATACAAATTAATTAAAAAATAAACTACATAAAATCTTATGAACGATACCTACCTGTTACAACCGTTTTTTATGTTCACTTTCTCATTAATTGTTTCACGGAGTTTGATCAACAATGTTGCATACCAAAATTTTTTGGATTTCGAAATTTTTTTTTTTTGAAAATTCATAAGTTTGAGAACAGGTAGACGATTTTTTGATTATTATATTTTTGAATTTATATTGTTAAAAATTACCATATCAAAGTTTCGTAATAAATTCACGAAATTCAATTTTAATTTATAGAAGCGTGTACTTAGAACAAAACCATTAATTTTTTGGGTTAACCGTTCTTAAAAGACTCTGTTACCATTATTATCCGTTTTCTAGAAAACGCAAGGTGCGCCGTGTCAGTTAACGATGGAGAAGCTCGCATTAGTCTAAGTTAGAAATTCTTCAAAATCAATACATAATTACAATGTTACGCCCGACTATTTACCTATCAAATAAGGGGCTTCTATACAGGATGTCCCTCAATTCGTCCGGAATATTTTACGACATGATTCTTGGATATATTAAATAAAATGCACGATTGTATCGCACTTACTTGCCCTTAGACGTTCGATCACATCTTATGCATAAGATTCTTAGTAGAAAAAGCTAAATATATTTTTAGAGTCGTTTTTTACTTAATATTTTATAAATAAATATGTAATTTGATTTTTTTTTCTAAAAAAAAAATATTGGTATGGAAATTTTAAGTATTTAACAATATACATTTAAGAAAAAACGTCTACCCGTTTGCGAAGGGTTGGGTCAAATTTTTTTAAACAAAATTCTGTTTTTTTTAAATTCTGCTCGCCGAAATTCTGCAAATAATAAAGAAAACAAAACTCGCGCTTTTTAACATTTTCAAAACCTTTGTTTTCTTTATTATTTCCTGAGTTTTGATAAGCAGATCATACTCTTACTTTCTTAAAGCTTAATAAAAAAAATAATTTTTTTTGTCGGTCAACTTCTTAAGGCAATTATTTAGTTAGTGTCTATTAAAGAAAAGAAGAAAAAGTGTTTCGAAAAACAAACAAATAAAAAAAATTATAAAAAAGAGAACCGATCTAAGTCACATTGGCTGTCTTAGATTCTTAGTCGCATTCAAAAAAAAAACATTGTGTTCTTTATTTTTTGCTTGTTTTTTTCTGTAAATTTACTTTACGCTTTCTGCGAATACTAAGGAAAGAAGACTCCAACTATGCAAAACAAATGTACCAGCAGACGAACATAATATTCAAACTTACCTGCATGAATAAAAGGAAAGCTCATGTGCAAGAACTAGCTTTGACGATCAGTAGAGCAAGGGACAGTAGCACATTTTGGAAGATCACTAAAAGTCTGAATGCCCCGACCATGGGGTGTGGTATAAAAGTTGAAGCACCCGTTTTAGCTGAATACTTTAAAAAGCTACTGAATATGACACTAACCGAAAACTTACAGTTCGCAATTCCCTTACTGAATGTTGAAGCTCTTGATCGATCAATTACGTATCTGGATATAATCAGAGTCATAAATAGCTGTAGTTCAAACAAAGCCGCAGGGGAAGATCGCATTTCTTATGAATTTTTCAAACATGCGACGCCCCAATTCATCCTCGAATTCGCAAAAGCCTTTAATTTTATTTCCAACACTGCCGAAATACCATCAAGTTTTAAGAAAAACATCATATTTCCAATTGTGAAGAATGGTGACCCAACGGAGCCAAGTAATTATAGAGGAATCTCTCTTCTTAACGCTATCACAAAAATATTTACGGGTGTGATGTTGGAAAGGCTTACTGAATGGGTACAGCAAAACAATTTGATGAGCGAATACCATTCTGGGTTCCGCAAAGAATATTCTACGGTTGATAACATCTTCTCCATCACGAGTATAGCACGAGTATACTTGGATAATGGAAAAAAAGCTGTACGCACTCTTTGTGGACTTCAAAGCTGCATTTGACTCTGTGAATAGGAAAGCTTTATTATACAAACTCAGCAATCTAGGACTGTCAACCAAAATGCGAAGAGTACTGCACAACTACTATGATGGAAATCTGACTGCGGTTTGGGATGGAAATATCTTATCCGCTACTAATCTCATTATATCTGGATGATCTTGGAGAATTCCTGCCGGGAGGAATAACATTTGCACGAATAAAGATAAAACTTCTGCTCTACGCAGACGATATTGTAATACTTCCCGATAATCCAAACGTGATGCAATTGATGATAAATAAGCTGAACGAATACTGCAATTTATGGAATCTAAATCTCAACACCAATAAGTCCAAAATCATGATTTTCCGAAATAGATCGGGAAGATACGCGAGAAACGAAAAATGGACCTGGCTCAACGAAGAACTCGAGAAGGTCAAAGAATATAAATACCTTGGTTTACTCATCACGCCACAGCACTCCTTTAAGAAACACCTTCAAAACAAATTGGCAGAAGCTAAACGCGCAATAAATTGCAGCTGGAGTGGAGTACTCAGCAAAAACAGTGTTCATCCGAGCGCTAAGTTGAAGGTCTTTGAAGCAGTGATGAGATCAATTATGTGTTATGGGGCACAGGTTTGGGGTCTATACCAATTTGAAGAAGTGGAGAACCTACTTAGATACTTCATCAAACGAATATTTAGACTAGCATATAACACTCCAAATTACATGCTGCACCTTGAGACTGGTCTACCGCCGTTACACATATATACAATGGGACTACACTTTTCATACATCCGGAAAGTCATGATGCAACCTACTTATCGTCTCACATACATAATCGCCAAACACTTTCAAAGCAGGAATACGCAGCTCTTCAATGAATGGTCAAGACTAGGGAGGGAGCATAATGTAAGAATTAGATGAAAATGTTACAGCTCTAAGAAGAACACACTTGGAAATATTGGGGAAAGCTGAAGTTTCGGCACGAAACAACTTCCGTATGCAAAGTCAAATGAGCCAAACAAGGAATATTTATAAAATACTCAGACATGATCTCGGGCCGGAAAACTATTTCCACGACGACTACAGCCTTGACATGATATCTCTTATCTTTAAAGCCAGAGGCGAGCTTTTACCCCTCAACAGCTTGCCACATAGGATGGATATAAGCCCAGCATGCACCTTGTGCAACCTAAGAATAAACGAAGCCACTCAGCACTTTATCGGAGTATGCCCTGTTCTCAAACCGATACGAGTATCAATCTGGGGTAAAAGCATATTATCAGTTGATGAATTGGTACGAATACTGAATGGAGAAAACTGGAACTGCCTATACTCATACATAAAAACCGCCTTAAGTTATCGTCAACAAATATTAAATGAAGCCTTTTAAATAATTATGCTATTAAATATGTATTCTAATTTTAATGTGATTAGTGATTATCTAAACTTTTTATTAGGAAAACATTATCTTTCTCGGCTGACGGCAAAAGCCAATGCTTAATAATAACTTAAAGTTAAAGAATTCATAAAATCACACATTACTACTACTACTTAATGAATTGTTTTGTTTTATCTTTGTTTCTCGTTTGCTTTTGTAAATTAAAACAAGTTAATTAAAAATTAAAAAAAAAATAAGCAGAATTTCTTTCTTTTTTGTTGACCGACAGAATTTTGAGAAACAGAATTTTGAAAAGCAGAAAAAAAAGAAAAGAATTTTCATTCTAAAAGCAGAATTTAGAAAAGCAATATTTTGAAGCAAGAATTTTGACGCGCTCCCGTTTTCTAAATATTGAATTTTCAAAAAAAAGCCCAAAAATATTTTTTTTAAAATTTGGTATAGAGCATTATTTAGAATTTGAAAGAATATCCACATAAGAAATTTTATCGAAATCCATTGAGCCGTTTATAAGGTCGAAAATAAAAAAAAAATGGTTGTATGGCAGGTACAGTTAATGACAAAATATTGTTAAAAAATATGATTAAAATCTCGAGTTCTATTTTTTTCATTATTGATAGACATTTCGTGTAAGCCCTTGTTAAACGACTTTGAACTGGAACTCCACAAGTAAGAAGAACTTCAACTGATCAAAGAACTGGAAGATTTGCAATTCAATGGAGACTGATCTATCCATAAGTCTTAAAATACAACAGCCCTGGTCCTGCCAAATTTGCGTTCATTAATGTAAAAAAAACTGAAAAGAAGTAGAAAGTTTTCACTTGCAAAATAAAAATGTATTAATTAATTGATTAAACTATCTCATTACTATATTACAAGATATGGTGGGCAGATAGCTAAGTACATGCTTGTGCTACTTTCAATAAACCAAACAATGATACGGCTGAACAATCTTTGAATTAGCTCCACAATTTTTCCCAACTAACCTACTGTTTTCTATAAAATGTTTATGATCGAATCTATACATAATGTTGATTTCTTATGTATTCATTTTAGGAAATCATAAATTCATTGGTTCCTCATGGAATTTGTTTTTATATTTAATTGCAGATCAAAAAATATACAATTATAAATACCAAATTAGTATTTAAGCAAAAATGCTCGCATATTTATCAAAAGATTATTATAATTGTGTATTTTCATGCTTCAATAATTTCAATTTTGTTTTGAATGGGGTTTTGCGTTTATCAAAAATGTAAGTTAAATTTAGTTAAAATTAGCAACAGCCAATATAGACATGCTTTGGGACATTTTATTTGGAATATTTAACTTTATATGGGATATGATTTTTCCAAGTAAGTGGTCCATTACAAAGAGTGAATAGGTACTTATTCAATTGTTTATACTTAATAATTTTTTTGTTGATTAATTGAAAGTTACAAATACAAATTTTATATTTAACAAGCACAAACCGTAATTAATTACGTAATATATAATAAAAAAAAAAAAAAAAAAAAAAACAGAATAAAATAACTGAAATTTGTCCCATTTGCAAAAATTTTTATTTTTAAAATGGCATTATCAGCCGTGTAAGATTGGAGGTAGAGTTATGGCATTTTGTTAAAATCTAAACAGATTTTCCTCATTATTTGGAATAATATATCCATTTATAAAAAAATTAAACATTTAATTGTATTTGTCATTGAAAAAAAATAATATATCGACATGTAAATATTTATTCATCTATTCTTTAGGTACCTACTTATGCATGTTTTGGAATTAGTGAAAATTTCGGTGTATATATATATTGTTTTTTTTTTTACTCATAGGTACAGATGATGAACCTGATTCATCGGAAGTGGAAACTGTAACAACATAAATTTATGAAAAATTTAAAAAAAAGCAAAGCTTAATACATATTATAATTATTTTATTAATTTTATTATTATTCTAATTAATTTATTGTTAAATACATAATATATACAATATAAATTTGTTATAATAAAAAATATTTTTACTTTTGTATAAAATCGTGGTTTTCTTTTTAAATCACACTAAGAAAACCAATATAAACAATCTATAAATCACTACAATTACTATAAATTTAATTAAATTAAAACAAATTTAACCTAAATATATAAATATAATGGCGGAAAATTTTAAACAGCTTGATGTTAAGGACTTAGCATGATACTACTTAACAGTTTGCTAATACTAAAGCACTTTACTAATATTTTCCTAATTTTAAACACTTTTTAACTAGCAGCATACTAAATCTATTTTCTTAATAAACTACAACTAAACACGCCTAAAATAATGCACAAAAGTAAGCGAACATAACTTTTTGACGTTTGTAAATGTCAAAGTGGCATATGGATTTAGTAATGATACTAAAAAAAGAAAGTAGCCATATTGTGATTTTAAATTTAGTAAAATGTTAAGAAAATAGTACGATACTAAACTGGCTTAAAATTAGCAAAATCCTCTTTTTAGCATAGTATCATGCTAACATATTACTAAATCGACAAAAATTTTGCGCCAGTTGTTTTTTTTTTTAAATTATTTATACATTTACACAAGAAATCCAAATTTTATTTTTTTTTTCGATTTGAATTAGTTAAAAATGGTGATTTCGCATGCATATTTTTCAGCGCTTTCAGCTTCAGCATTTTATTTTCATCAGCACATTTGGTTGTTATTGCTGATCGCACTTCCTTTGCCGATACACCACATTTGTTTGTCACAACATAAATAATATCTTCTATAGCTTTGGTGTCGAGTTTGTTTTTGATAGGTTTATTCAAACCTTTAAATGCTGGTGATGCTTTTCCAGTCATTGAGTGTGAAGCAAGAGTTTCACGGTCGAAAATACATCCCAGCAATTTCCTAGTCGCTATTGATGATGATGAATTCCACGAAATCTTCTCAAATAAAATGGAGGGAACTTTAGTGCCATTTGGCCCGATGGACACTAAAGGACCCTCAAATTTTTTTGGTTTATTTTGAAGAGGCGATTCGGCAATTTGAGCATAGATATCGCCAACAAACGAATTTTCCTTTTCATCGATTTCAACTTCCGCAGCTTCATCCTTGAATTGCCTCGAATTTTCATCCGTTATTTCTATTTCAATTTGTGTTTCATTATTAGGACCAGTGCTATTGTTTATTATTCTATATTCAATTGGAACCTCTGATGATGATATATTCTTTTCGGCCATAAAACGAACAGGATTTACATTTCGAGCTTTTGCTTCTTTTATTTCAAAATTTTTTATGATTTCAGATTGAACAGCGTTATTAAGCTGTAGCTGTTTAATAGTCGCCCAAAGTTCATCTTTGGTCTTGTAATCATTATCCGTCTGTGTCCAAGCGTTTAGCATCATTGGCTCAATTTTTATGACTTGTGGATATTGTAATGTTTCTTGTTTTTGAACACGAAATTGCTGCATTGGTATATTATTAGATTGCTGGAGAGTAATTGCATTGTTTTCAGGTGCTGGTATATAATGAATGTATTGTATTTGTGGTACATCTTTCACTTCTTGCACTTGTTGAAGTTGTCTTTGATTTTGTTCTTCTACCATGCGTTTTTTTAAAGGCTAAAATATAAAAGAAATATTCGTTAGAAAAGATATGGATATGGACATGGAATGTTTTAAGGTTAAAAAAGATCAGATAATTTCCACGTTTAGGAAAAAATTCAACCACTTACGTTGGCAATAAGGAACCTGTTAGATGATACGAGTATATTTGACCCTGAATCTTGTAAGTTGTCATAAAATTTTCTTGAATAACTTTTGTTACACCAAATGACGTCATTTGAAAATAATTTTTGTATTGCTGGATATGAGTCAAAAAATGTTTAGAATCGGAAACTAATGAAAGTATTGGTGGTAGGGTGGCGGTACTTATGTCGTAAATTTGACTTGACCGCTCCTGAAACAAAATCCAGGAGCCTCATTTTTAAACATAAATGCCTTACGGCACACAATGTTCATTGGTCCAATAGCAACGATTTGCTGTAAGGTGTAATAAATTTCCACGTTATAATTGAATGCAGCCTGATAGGGGTTCAACGCAACATTTCTATGTTGTTAATTTCGGTTTGGCTTTGCTCTTATATATCTTTGACTCGCAGCACTACGAGATCTACGACTTAAGTTTGTAACTTTAATTGCTGGCAAGAACGAAAATTCAAATATAAATTAAAGAAAACTTAGATTAGAAATAATTTTATATAGTGGTTAAGTATTCATAAATTGTCTAATTTTTCGCGCAATTTTCTTAAGTTTTTCTTTCATAAGAAACTTCTCCTAGCAATAACAAACACAACAAAGAAAGAATTAGCGAAACCGGCCCAGCCGTTCACGCGTGATGGCATGACCAAGGGAAATAGGGATTCATTTATATATATAGATTAGACGAACCTAATGTATAAAAATTTTGATCGAAATCCATTGAGCCGTTTATGAGAACGTCGACAGTCAAAAAAATTATTGTATGGCAGGTAACGAACAAAATATATACAAAAAAAATTGGGCAAAATGTAGACGATACCTAAAGTAGAACTCATACTTTTTTTTATTAAAATCATTAGAGGCGTTTTCGAGATAATTAAGATGGTTGACAAATGGCTATGGCAAGTACTGTTATTTTTTGGGTTAAACAACGATTCAAAAATCTATTTTAGACAATCAGGCCGTAGCCGCTTAGGCTGTAGACAGATCGTTCTACAGACAGACATACAGACGGAATTGCGGGCCCAGGCGCGTGGTGGCCCTATGGGACACCGGGGACTTTCCCGGGGCGTTTTTTTGTTCAGGAAAAAAGTTGAAAGAAGCACTGCCTGGGCAACGAAGGTTAAAGAACAAAATTTGTATAGATGATGTATTAAGAAAATTTGAGATTAAAAACTTTAATGTCATTTTTCACAAAATTATTATGACTATTGAAAAGCGTTTTGCACAACAAAGATTTTTATGGAAACGTTGAATGTTTCGATGCACGAACGTTTAAAAAAATTGCCGAAAATGGTTTGCCAAATAACGCTTTGGACAAAGTATGTAACTGCCCCAATACAAAAGAAGAAGACGTACGTGATGAACTTTTGTCCTTTGCCCGTTTAGTTCCTTCCATTGCTCTAAAATCACGAAGGATTGGGATCAATTGTCCGACGAAGAAGATTTACTTGGCAAAGTTGATGAATCAGCTCCTATTGAGAACAAACATATTGAAGCTTGCAATTTTTGCGTTGGGTGTGTTTATAAATTATTAGTTGATTATAGAATGTTTTCTTTTGAATATAAAAATTTATTCAAAATTTATAAATTTCTGCTTACCCTACCGATGACACATGTAAAATGTAAAAGTTTTCTAAATTAAAAATTATAAAGAATAGATTAAGATCAATCATGGGCAATAAAAATTTAGAGGCGTATATGTTAATATATGTTAAAACTAGCTGACCCGGAGAACTTCGTTCCGTCTAAGTTCATTTATGTTAAAAAAATAATAATTTCGAACATGCACAATGCGGTGTCATGTAATGCGGCCGATCAAAATTCTTTATTCTAAAGTTTTATTACACGTACCAGCCGGTAGGTTTGCCGATACGTGAGCAAGCCACATATAATTGACCATTTGAGAAACATGGTAATTCGAGATTGATGCCACAAACATCCAGTAATTGTCCCTGCGACTTATTGATCGTCACAGCAAAAGCGAGTCGCGCCGGAAATTGAAGACGCTTAAACACGAATGGCAAATCGTTTGGAATAAGTGGAATCCGTGGAATTAGATAATCTTCGCCTTTTAATTTTCCCCGCAAAATCGTGGCTTTAATTAGATTTGATTTGATGTTCTTCACAATCAAACGCTTTCCGTTACAAGGTTTTGGTGCATTGAGGTTGCGCAGCAAAATTGGAACTGATCCAATTTTCAACTTTAAATTGTGTGGCGGAAAGCTCAGAATATCCAAAGAATTCAAAAATTCCGTGGGATCTTTGGTGGCTTCGACATCCTTGTTTTTCGCAGCTAAGATCGCTCGTGAAATCAGCCAATCATGGTTAATTTTTTTGATTTAATTTTTTTTTACAATTCAATTTGAATGACGAAACGAAAAGGACACCTCATATTCCTTCCTTAGGCCAACACGAATCCATCAATCCCAAAATCTTGAAAATCAAACCATGTTCCTTCCTAGGGCCAAAAGTCCTATATCGTGAACAGCTTTTCCTCTATTATCCTATGACCTTCCTTGATCCAATACGAAATTATCAAGCCCTAAATGTTGAAAATCGAAGTAAACATATTCTCGAGATATGCACTAAAAAAAGAAGATGATCACTGATTTCCGGGATTTTCCTACAGTATCATATGTTCTTCCTTGGATCAATACGAGTTCATAAAGCCCAAAATCATGAAAATCGAAACATCCGTTCTCGAGTTATGCGTGCACACATGGACGACATTTCTCCTTTATGGTATCCTTAAAGAAATCAAGAAATGTACCATTGTTGAAAAACTATGTGAAAGTGGTTCCGAATACAGTAGGCTTTTACAGTAATATAATATAGATTCCTGTTAAGATATATGTGTAATTATGAACCTATATTTGTTAATAAAATTAGTTTTTGAATAATTTTTGGTATAATTGTTTTTAAAATGGATTTTTTATTTAAAAAAAAAGGCGTTTTTATTTTAAATCCCGGTAGCAAATTTGCTCCCACAATGCGCGTGTGCGGGACCCACGTTTTTGGTGCCCTCTATCATCGTAATGTTAATAATGCGAAGCTTGTCTATAGTACCTATATCGCAAGTAAAAATAGATAACCACTGCCAGGCCCACTATTTTCATTAATGTTTTTTTTTTCGGAAGTCGCTCTTTTTCTTGGATACTCCTTAAATGGTTTAGATGATATATTCAGAGTGTTGGTCTTTGGCGCAAGAAAAAAACTGACAAAAAAATATTCTAGTAAAATCCGCCCACCACCACGCCTACTTGTGTGATTTCCTCGAAAAAAAAATTCAAAAAAACATTTTAAGTTAGATCCGCCTAATGCCACGCCCTTCCTTCTTATTGCTTAGTTTTTCGAGCACGAATCAAATGATGTTTAGTTAAATTGTAATAGTTTATTTGTATGAACGACAAAAATTAGGAATTTGGTTTTGGTGAAGTCCTCAAACTTGTGTCTTACTGGCAAGAACAACAAACTTTAAAACATGTTTTTACTAAGATCCTCTTCCTGCCACGCCTACTTATCTAAATTCTTAGTTTCGCAGAAATGACTCAAGAACTTAAAGAACTTTTCCAGTTTTTTTTTTTAATAAAAAGAAAAAAATAAAAGTTTGATTTAATAAAATCCACCCACTACCACCCCTACTTTTTTATAATATAAAATTTGCCCACACTCACGCTTACTTTTATCATTTCCGGTAACTGACGCGCCTAATTTTATTATTTCTTAGTTGGAAATGGAACTATAGGAGATGTAATTTTACATGCACATAGGTAGATAATATTTTATATTCCAAGTTCATCCAATTAGTATTATTCAAAGCCTTATCGAGGGGAACACAAGAAATGTTGACTTTTCGGTTCTGATTAGACGCTCGATCTTCAATGCTATCTTTGAATGTAATAGAAATTTCAGGTTACATATAAGAAATTACGGAGGATGCTCAAAGCCTATCATACTTGAGGAGATGGTAAATGTGTTAACAATTTTCTTTTCTTTTTTAAGAATGCAGAAGTTGATACAAAATTTTATAATTTCGAAAAATAACATTAATTAGCCATCATACTTATATTTGAATTCTCTGGTGCCTTGTAGAAAGGGGTTAAGTCAGAAATAGTAGTTTTCCGCAAAATGAGATTTAAGATTGAATATTTATTTGTAAATCCAGATATTGCTTTTTCAAAAAATTAATAATGCAGAATAATCATCAAAACGGTCTTCTGTAATAACATTAAGCTATTGACAACAAAATATGAGTACCTACCCGATTTTCTGATGAATTATGTCCTTATAGCCACCTGTTTTTGTGTACCTGTTTAAATTACGTTTTTTTCTAGGGACTTAAGTCAAGAAAAATAAAATGCACGACTGGATCGTACGAACTTGCTCTTGTAGCTAACAACTTTAGTGTAAAGTAGTAGCTAACCACTGAAGTTGTTAGTATGTATAGGTAGTCTAGTTTAGTTATCCTGTGCAGGTTTAAAACCGAAGTAGGTAAGATTACCTTGATTCTTAGTATAATGCATTGTCGAATGCATATGATTAAAGGAATGGTGACATAGGTATCATCCTACAAATGTATATTTAAAAAGATTTTAATTATGTAAATTAGGAGGTTAATTTGTACTTACCTACATAGATGGCGCCTAGGTATGTAAATATATGTACATATTTATGATATATTATACATATTTATAATAATGAAAGTGAATGGTGTATATGTGGGTAAAAATTGATAAAAAGTGCTAAAACGATCACTTCAATCAGTTTCTTGAAAAAACAAAGAACGCCATTAGATGCCACGGATCAATGAAAATTTTATAAAAAAGTATCTCGAAAATTGTAGGACGGATTTTGATGAAATTCGGTTTTTCATTTTTAGTTTTTTTGAAAACATACACTTTTTGAAATTTTGGTATGCAGTTTTGTAGAGTTTATTAATATAGATAAGATTATAAAATTTAAAATTATTTTTTTTGATTAGTTTTAAAAATATTGATTTTTCAAAAAAAAAAAAAAAAATCAAAAATTAATTTTAATTATATAAGAAAAGTTATTTAAAACTTAATATGCAGAATTAGATATAAAATTTTACAGAAATCCAATAAACAGTTACCGAGAAAGCCAACAATTTAAAAAACCGTTATATGAAAAGTACCGTTAATAGATTTTTTCCGTAAACTTGATTCATATCAAATGATAGCTATTACCAACAAAAAAATTCTCAAAATTTTTTACCAAAATCGTTGGAGCCGTTTTGGAGAAAACTAAAAAAACTCATAAAATTTCAATTTCCCCTCTGAGGAATGCCAAAATAATCACAAATACCAAATTTGAAGGTAATCGCTTAAGCCGTTTAGCCTGTAGCTCGTTATACATACACACGGACAGACTGACAGACAGACTGACAGACATTTTATGCCGATCACTTTTTTAGGCTTCTCTTTTATCGTAATGTCATGTTTGATTGTTAGAATTCTTTTTTTTTTACGAATGCATAACTTGCCTTATAGTACCTATAATCCCAAGTAAAAAATCTTTTTGTACATAAATGACTCAATTTAATAGAAACATAAATTGTAAAAAATTAAATTAATTTAAATAAATAATAAGTATTGAAATTTTATATCTGGTCATCTTCTAATAAATATGAATCATTATCTGGTGCAACTTCCGAAGTTGCTAAATATTTGTAAAAGTCATGGAAAGCAGGTGGAACTAAGGTTAAAAGTGAGTAAAAATCCTTTTTGGATTTGAATTCTTGTATTTATTTCAGGACATTTACGAAATGTATTATTATTATCTCTTGTTAAACTTAGAAATGTGTATCCTTTCTATCGCAACCGAGTACTAGATGTCTTAAGCCATTAGGGGCAACAAGATTTTTGAATTATAAGATGACTAAGCCTTTAAAATAATTAAATGCAAAGGACTTAAGTCCACTTACACCCTTTATACCAAAAAAATCTGAAAACTTTCCGACTTACACCGTTTTTTCCGAAATATTTCGATAGGAAGGAGTAACGTTAGACTTACGCTGATAGGACCAAACGATGTAGAAAAAAAAAATTACTTAAGTCCAATAAAAATCCAAAAAACGATTTTTTTGACTTAACCCCTTTCTACCAGACACCAGAGAATTATGCTCCCAGTTCAAGAATATGTTGTCGGCTTTTGTGCTATAAGGGAACACCTTAGGATAGAGGATAGATGCGTTTCTTAAATAGCGCTATATTGAAAACTGCACAATTAGTCCTTTACAAAAAAAACATGGTTTTGGTCTTACCCAATAATTATCTTCTTCAATTATTTCTTCTAATCTTATGTTTAAAATATGTACCTATGTATTGTATATTTCAAATAATATATATGTATATAATATTTTAAAATAACATCAATATTCGAATGTGTTGTTCAATAACATACATTTTGAAGGTGCGAATACCAAAAACATTAAAATGCATTTATCTCAAAACTACAAAAATGAAAATAAGACCTTTCTTCTTGGAACGGCTTATATGTCAAAAGTTCGGCATATCACAATGCAGTTTAAATTTCAAATTCTGAATTTCAAAAATCTTTCCTGCCTCTCGATTCTTATATAACATTCGTCTAAAATGAACACGAAATTACAGAACAGTATTCAAGTTTTTAACGGTGAATACATCTATAAATTTAAATGAATTGCATTTAGATACTAGGCTTAGGAGCATTTGCCTGTAATATGGAGATTTCAGCAGGATAATGATCCAAAGCAGACGGCAAAGCTCACTCAAAAGTGGTTCCAGGACAATTCAGTTGACGTACTTGAATGGGCTTCAGCAAGTCCAGACCTGAATCCTATAGAGCACCTCTGGGGCGACGTTAAGGCTGCTGTAAGTGGTCAGAACATAACAAATTTGGACGACCTCTACGACAAGGTCAAAACAGCTTGGTGCGCTATTCCTGTGGGCAGATGTCAAGCCCTTATCCGGTCAATGCAATGCCGATGTAAAGATATTCTGCGGCAAAGAGGATTTCCTACTAAATATTAGAAACTAAACTTTATCACCGATTTTTACCTAATTTTTGTAAGTGGTCTTAATTATTTTTTCAAAGCAATAAATGAATTTTTGATCAAAATATTTTTTTTTTCAGTTGTAAAATAGCCAGAATCTTCTGTTTTTTGTTTTTATTTTTAAGTTTCATAGTTAAAAAACAAAAAAAAAATTAGAAAGAAAATTAAGTAAAATTGTAGAATTAAATAAAAAACCTGTTTACATCACTGAATTCGAAGATGTCTTAATTATATTTCCATATGTTATTATTATTAAATACCTACGAATTGGCGTTTTTGAATTTTTTTCGAAAAATGTTTTCAAAAAGTTTTTTAAAAAAAACTTTCTCCACAGATTTTTAAAATTTTTTTCTCATATATTCAAATTTATCTAACAAATAAAATGGCGTACTTTTTTTTGAGTTTAAATTAGTTTAAGTATTTATTTCAGAATTTTGAATTATTTTTTCTTTTATTAAGCCGATTTAATATTTTGTTTTTAAGTTAATATTATAATTTTTAAGACTGTCATACCAACTTGTTTTAGAAAAAAATTAAAGATATTTTTTATATATAAAAATGAAGTAAAAAAATGCTTTAAATATATATAAAGGGTGATTTTTTTGCTACTTGGTTTTTGACGTTTATATTTTTGACAGATCACACATGACAAATTCCACGACCATTTGACATTTCGATTCAGTATTGTTTGCCATTTCATCATGAATAGACTTACGCCTGAAAAACGTTTGAAAATTAATGAAATTTATTATCAAAATTCGTGCTCTGTGAAAAATGTCGAAATTATGAAATTATCGCAAAATTGTCTTCAGCGACGAGGCTCATTTTTGGCTAAATGGATACGTGAATAAGCAGAATTGCCGTATTTGGAGTGAAGAGCAGCCAGAGGCAATCCAGCAGCTACCAATGCATCCCGAAAAATGCACTGTTTGGTGCGGTTTATGGGCAGGCGGCATCATTGGGCCGTACTTCTTCAAGGACGATGAAGGCCGCAGGGTTACGGTCAATGGAGAAAGGTAGCGTTCGATGATAACAGATTTTTTTTGCCGAAAATGCAAGAATTGAACTCGGTCGACATGTGGTTCCAACAGGACGGTGCCACATGCCACACTGCACGCGAAACCATGCATCAATTGAGAGGCGAATTTGGTGAGCAGTTGATCTCACGTTTTGGCGCAGTCAATTGGCCACCAAGATCATGTGATTTGACCCCGTTAGACTATTTTTTGTGGGGCTATGTTAAGTCTATTGTCTATGGGGACAAGCCAAACACGATTGCTGCCTTGGAAGCCAACATTGAACGCGTCATTGGTGGGATTCCGGCCGAAATGTGTGAAAAAGTTTGCCAAAATTGGACCTTCAGAATGGACCACCTGAAGCGTAGCCGCGGGCAACATTTAAGTGAAATTATTTTTAAAAAGTAAATGGCAGGAATTGATTTATCGATCCAAATAAAAATTTCATTCACTTTTTACAAGTTTCTGTGTTTTTTTTGAATTTTCAAAAACCAAGCTCTTAAAAAATCACCGTTTATTTTTAAACAGAAATCTTTTGCATTCGATGTGATCGAACATAAGAGCAAGTTCGTGCGATCCAGTCGTGCATTATATTTTATTTAAACCTGCAAATTCTGTGTTTTTTGAATCCTGGCTAGGTTTTTAACTGGGTCGAGTTGAGGTAAACTGAAACTCACATGAGATCTGTAGTGAAGGGATTTGCGATATTCAGAAAACATTGATGTTAACATCGAAGACTTATAATCGATGTTGATAATTATCGAATTGGAAACATAGATTGTTTAACAAATTTCCTTAATTCCTAAAAATCGATGTTTCGTTAACATCGCTAAACATCGCTCAACACTAATCTGAAGCATTTGTTTTGTTGTGAATTTTCGTTTTGTATGTAATTTTTTATTTTTTAATAATTTAATAATAATTAAAAGAATACTCAAATTTATTTTCATACACAGACATAGAAACTCTTGGCGATGTTAAAAAACCTGGGTAAAATTCAACGAACAAACCTACTCTCAACCGAATGCAAAATAATCCGAATCCGATGAGTAAATGAATGCAAACAAGCAAGGTTTACCGCGATATCTTGCTTAAATATGTTTATTTTCTTATAAGATTCCAAAACACATACTGACCAATAAAATAATAGCTATCTTTAAATAAACTTACTTGAATTTGTTGATTCATTTTAGTTAGTCTAGTTAACTGCTTACGCGAACACAATTAATAATTATATCAACATATATGGTAGCTAGTAGGTAGATACCTATAAGTCTAAAAGGATAGAATCGGATTTGTTTAAATTATTCTTTGGCACAGAACACAACTATTATTGAGAGTAGATAGGTACAATCGTACGTTATAAACAGAAGTCGTTTTCAAACTAACTATTCTCTCTCTTCTCTGATTCGATTAGGGCTAGGATATCTTGTCTCATTGGGGATGTTGCTTGTATTTCCAAAAAAAAACATGTGTGAATGTATAGGTTCTGGTAAACCATTAAAAATACCCGCCAAAGCGTGCTTGTCCTTTCTATGATCGCAAAATACTTTCGCACTACAATAAATAGGTACCTATCCGTCGCATTCATACACGTATACAAATCTTCCTTAAACCTTAAAAATGTGTATGTATTTATCCTTTTATTATTTGAACTGTAAAAAAGGGACGAATGACAAAAGATAACCCATACAATGCAGGAAAACTATTTAACCCTAGGTCCAGGTACCAAAGAAACACCACCGAAACCGGAATGCATAAACATTCAATTTTTTTGTTATCGTGAAATGGGCATTAGGGCAATGCAGAATGATAATTATTATCAAGCGTCATGCACTGCAAGTCTGGAACTTCACATTTTAAAAATGCATAAGGGAAAACGGATATGTGTTATCGGTTTATAACTGTTTACAACATTTTTAGTTTTATATTAAACAAACTGATAAATAATAAGACCAACTGCTTTTTATTCCCCCCAATCTTATTGCACTAATAAGATCGCGCTATACATTTTACGTGAGTGTTGGTTTTACACAAATAAAAGTGGTTACGAATACTGGGTGACCATATTTCTAAAGGAAAAATTAATTTAAATATGTACCTACATAAAGTAGAACAAAAAATGGAAAGATAAGTAAAGGGTCTTTCATTATGGGGTTTCATTTAAAATATAGTGTAATTATTTTTAACATTGTATGCTGGGATTTAAAACTCAAACAAAAAACAACACGTTATTCTTTTTTACTTGCGATACTTATGCGTAAGGTTCCTTTTATAAGTAGGTACCTCAAGATTATTATCAAACTTGACATTACATAGAGAACACCAAAAAGGGGTGCCCGGAATTTTGTCCAATTAAACGGCTGAAGCCATAATCTTCACTCTTCTTTATCTTTTATAGCCCAAAAATAAATGTACCTGCCATACAAGTTTTCGTTCTAAACAAGATAAATCTTAATTATCTCGAAAACGGCTCGAACGATTTTGATAAACAAAACAAAACCTCATTATCTTAGGTATATTCTACATTTTGGTCTAACAAAATTATCATAAGATGTTAAAATGGATGCCATAGAACCGGTTTTTAATTTTTTGTTTTTATTGTCGACTCATTTATAGCTCAACAAAAAGAATTTTGTACCAAGGGCTACTACGTTTTTGCTTCTACCTAAATATTACCGCAAATTGTAGAATTATATATTTAAGATTACTGTTTTAATTTAAAATCATAAAAATTCTGTATTAAAAAACATGCACGCAAAATATACTAACTGAGTTGAATATATGCCTATTGATAATTTGATATATGTATGTATGCCAACGAATACTATAAATGTATGTACATAAATTGCGATCACTCGATAAAAGTAATGCATGAAACAGATTAAACTAGCACCAGCATTTTCAACAACAAATAGCACGCTGTTCAGTGAAAATTTTTCGAACACATTGTCCAACTTTAGCACCTTCGTTTCAATCTGTTTTTCGTATCTAAACAAACATAGGTACTATAGGGCAAGTTTTACATTTGGAAAAAAGTCGTACTCAAGATTTTAATCAAACTTGACATTACGATGATGGAGAACACCAAAAAAACGGTGCCGTAATTCCGTCTGTCTGCCTGTAGATCGATCTACTGACTAAACGGCTGAACCTATATTTTTCAAACTTTTAGCGTTTTAGGTGATTGTCTCAAATAAATTTTTGAATCATTTTTTTAGCACCAAAAATAACGGTACTTGCCATATACCTAATTTTTTCCACCATCTTAATTATCACAAAAACGGCTCTTACGATTTTGATAAAAAGAAGTACTTTTGTATAGTTTACATTTTGGTCCAATTTTTTGCTTCCATATTTTGTTATTAACGGTAGCGGCCATACCACTATTTTTTTGTATCTTCGACCACGGATGCCGATCAAAACATTTTGATATAGGAGCTCCTTAAAATTCTAATAAATACTGCATACCAAAATTTTCGAAGAATTGATTTTTAGGCTTTTGAAAAAAACATTTTTTTTTTTGAAAATTCAATTTTTCGAAAACGGGTATAGACGATTTTTTTTTTAAATAATGTTTTAAATTTATATTGCCATACCTATGTTTTATTTTAAATTAAAGAATTTTTGTTTATACAAAATTAAGTAAAAAACTACTTTAAAAATATGTTTTGTTGTTTCTACTAAGAATTTTTGTACATGTGATCGAACATATGAACAAGTATACGTCCGATCCAGCCGTGAATTTAAAAAGGGGACAAGTTGCCATCCATGCACCAGAATAGCAATATTAGAGATTTTGCCCAATGACGCTAAAACATTGAAATACAGTGGTTCTAAAATAATGACGGTCGCTGTTGCTGGTTTCATCCGCTCAGCGACTCACTATTTAATTTGCATCGTGTACTTTCATCGTGTAAATAAAAAAAAATCAATTTATTTTTTGAAATCAAAAAGTCAAAGAGATTTTTCATCACGTAAGCGAGAAACGTATGTGCCCAGTGTAAACAAAATTTCTAAGGTTGAAAAATTGCAGATGTAACGCCCTCTCTTCTTTGTGATTTTCGTTACGGTACAACTGAACTTTGCTAAATTAATTGGAGTAAAGAGTGCGGATATATTTGTTAGACCGGAGGGAGTCCAAAACGGAAACGAGGATTTAAATTCTCTATGGTGTAAAAGCAGTCAAAGGAATACAATAATGAAAGCAATCAATTTTTACTACCCTAACTTTCAATAGAGGATAACTACGTTTATAGTGAAAAGAAATATGGGTACATTACATCTTTTCTTAGCACTTCGATTTATTTTAAAATATTCTACCTGAATGTAAGGAAAAAAGAGACAATTTAAAATTCCCTTTAGTTTTTTGTTATTGGTGCTTTTTAAAGACTTTATCACATGCTTGTATTTTCTACCTGTTGATGTTAATACATTTCGAACTGCAATAAACAGAATCTGATGCATACACGTAAATCCTTATGTTTTGCAAAAAAAAAGGAGAAATATCAGGAAAGCATGAATTAGTTGTTTTTAATTCATTGCATCAATTTTCAAAACCTAATTAAATTCTTGTGGTTTTTTGATTTTTCTCCGGTGACTGATAGGCGTTAATTATTACTATTTTTGTTAGCTGTAATTAATTATTTTCAAATTTACTGTAACACCTAGAGATCGGTCGTTCATATTTACCGAGTGTTGTACGTATAAGTTTTAACAAAAAAAAATTGTCCATTATAACAAAATATAAGCAAAAATAGTGAATGAGTAAAATAATGCACAAACGTTATATTTAATTAAATTCTTTGCAAAGACATGAAAGATCGTTAATATTCGCGTTCATAAACGTATGCAGAACTATCCGGAGAGGTTTTTGTTGTAATCCAGTATAAAAACCAGACGTCAAAAAAACATTTGTATATCTATGGTTAAAACACAGCTTATGACGAACCAGCTGTTACTAAAGAAAATTATCTCAACGCTTCGGAATGTATACCATTTCAGAAATTGGATTCTAACCTATCGTAAATAGGACATCGTACTGAAAACTGAATGTGCCCAATGATCATATCACTTAAAGCGTAACGCAACCCTACGAGATCGCGGTGGTAACCACGATAACAAAATGGATTGCAATGGATAAACCAATACAAATACAATTTTTTAAACTGTAAGTAGGCAGGTATTAGGGTTTCCAAAATGCACTGCAAACTGCAAAAAAAAGTTGCATGACTAAACGCAGCAAGCAGAAGTTACCATTTTTTCATTATTCCTTTTGAATCATCATCAAATCATACAAGTAACAGGCAAGCTAGAAAATAAAATGATCCTTTATCACACTTTCATTTCGAAGTATCAAGTATACGTTCGTAAACCTTCAAATTCGTTTTTATCGAAAAATAGTGCCAATGGTGCATTTCATATATAGTTATGTATACATGCATGTACATATGTATAGGTATAAATTAGGTGTATACTGTACCTAGCTATGTACTTCTTTAATTGAAAATGTGTTAACCCAAGTTGCCGAGCAGCACGGGCCGGTCACACATTACAAACAAAAAAATTAAAAAAATGTGAACCACCTCGATATCTAACTTAAATATTTTTCTCCAAATTCTAATAAGAATCCCCCCCCCCCCCAAAAAAAAAACCACTGCTCCGTAAAATCATAGCTAATTGTAAACAAACTTACTTGATTGTGTTTCTGCATTTTGATAGTAGGTATTTTATTATAGGTACCGTTCACAAAAAAATAAAGTTTATCGGCTGATATCCTACGTTCCAAAGGGGAATGACTCGGATTTATTTAAATTTTAAACACAGTTATTGAGAATAGTTGATAGAATAGGTAAATATAACCTTTTCAAACGAAAGCCGTTTTCAAACTAACCATGTAATGTATATCTATTACTCTACTCTTTGACCCGACTAGAATCTACCTAGGATCGAATCGGATTTGGGATTGCAAAAAAAATCTTTGTGAGCATGCATATGGACTGGTAAACTATTAAAAGTCCCACCAAAGTAATTTGGTGAGAGTGTTCTTTCTATTATGCTCGCAAAATACAATCCCGCTACCATAAATACCTACAGTGAATCAATTTCATATTCGTACCCCTGCTTTCAAAATTTTAAATCGTAATCGCAAACTACCTACCTAATAAATTTATAAAATGTGTAGCTATATAGTATAACGTCGAGTAGCGGTCAAAGAGTTAAATGTTCGGGGGGGTGGTTGGTTTGCTTAAGCGATTTCTTTCAAACTTGTTAGCTACTTAAGCGTTTTAAGTAATTGTCTCAAATGGACATCCTTGTATAATTTTTTTTTATTTTATTATTTTCTTTTAACATATTTTGTTGTTAATGGCACCTGCCACATAATCATTTTTTTATTTTGGACTTACTTTTACTTTTGGCTGGACCGATTTCGATCAAAATTATTATACATGCATATATGAGGTCCTTCGGATTCTAAATAAACATTTGAAAACGGGTTTTTTTGAAATTAAGTTTTAAATTTTTTGTTGTTAAAAACTTAAAATTGCCCAACCAACATTTTTGTTTAGATCCAAAAGTAATAAAATGCACGACTGGATCGCACGAACTTGCTCTTTAATTTCGACCACATCATATGCAAAAGATTTCTATTAAAAATCTAAATATATTTTTAAAGTGGTTTTTTACTTTATTTTTTATATATACAAAGTTTCTTTAATTTTTTGCTAAAAAAAATTGGTATGACAATTTTAAATATTTAATAATATAAACTTAAGACAAAAGATTAAATCGGCTTAATCAAAGAAAAAATAATTCACAATTTTGAAATAAATACTTAAACTAATTTGAGCTCAAGAAAAGTACGTCATTTTATTTCTTGTATAAATTTGAATTTATGAGAAAAAAATTTAAAAATCTGTGGAGCGGTTTTTGAGAAAAAAAGTTTTTTTTTTTTAATTTTTTGAAAGAAAATTACAAAAAAATTCAAAAACACAAATTCATAGGTATTCAGCAAATACATATAACTATAATTTTTGAAAAAAAAAAATTATTGAGCAGTTTTCAAAAAATAATTTTTTTTTAAATGCTTTTAAAAATACAAAAAAATATTAATTAAAAATATTGGTAGGCAGTATAAATTGGGCAACCTAAACCTATATATGTGTGAAATTTCGAAAGAATCGGTGAAGTCATTTATGAGATAGCCAAAATAAAAAAAAACGGTCCAATGGAAAGTAGTAGTTTTTAGATATTTAAATTTTTTTTTCAGTCATATGATCGGTCGTAACTAAAACGCTGCACTGATTTTTATTAATCAAAATCGTTAAAGCCGTTTCCGAGAAAAATAAGAAAAATAGGTGTCTATACATACAGACTGACAGACTGGCTGACTGCCAGACTGACAGACTGACAGACTGACAGACTGACAGACTGACAGACTGACAGACTGACAGACTGACAGACTGACAGACTGACATACTGACAGACTGACAGACTGACAGACTGACAGACTGACAGACTGACAGACTGACAGACTGACAGACTTACAGACTGACAGACTGACAGACTGACAGACTGACAGACTGACAGACTGACAGACTGACAGACTGACAGACTGACAGACTGACAGACTGACAGACTGACAGACTGACAGACTGACAGACTGACAGACTGACAGACTGACAGACTGACAGACTGACAGACTGACAGACTGACAGACTGACAGACTGACAGACTGACAGACTGACAGACTGACAGACTGACAGACTGACAGACTGACAGACTGACAGACTGACAGACTGACAGACTGACAGACTGACAGACTGACAGACTGACAGACTGACAGACTGACAGACTGACAGACTGACAGACTGACAGACTGACAGACTGACAGACTGACAGACTGACAGACTGACAGACTGACAGACTGACAGACTGACAGACTGATAGACTGACAGACTGACAGACTGACAGACTGACAGACTGACAGACTGACAGACTGACAGACTGACAGACTGACAGACTGACAGACTGACAGACTGACAGACTGACAGACTGACAGACTGACAGACTGACAGACTGACAGACTGACAGACTGACAGACTGACAGACTGACAGACTGACAGACTGACAGACTGACAGACTGACAGACTGACAGACTGACAGACTGACAGACTGACAGACTGACAGACTGACAGACTGACAGACTGACAGACTGACAGACTGACAGACTGACAGATTGACAGACTTTGTAAGTAGTTTTCTGTGTTTAATAAAAAAATAATTGGAGCAGTTAACTACATCAATAATTTTTTTATCGATATCCATAATCATGAGAAAAATAATATTCAAAGTGATTTTTGTAACTTTTTTTTCATAAATTTTGACTTTGAAGTCAATTATTTAAAAAACTATTGACTAAAACAACTTTATTGAAAATTAATTATAAATTGTAGAGTTCTGACTTTTGAAAAAGGTATAATTTATAGCTGTAAGTGTTGCCTTTGTTTTTAAATATTTTTTTTTCTAGATTTTAAGTAAATTTTATAAAACTACCCCTCTCGCCTAAACGAGGTGAGATAGACCCCCCCCTCCCATAGTAAAAAATGCTTGTATTAAGCCGCTCTATATTATTATTATATCTTGGCGCCAAAGTTATCGTACTCGTGCCACGATTTTTTTTTAAATTCTGTTTTTAAATTTATATTTTTTATTATATAAGTAAAAAAAAGCGAAAAATCTATATCGCTGTTTCTCCTAAAAATCTTTTGCTTACGATTTGATTGAACATAATAGCAGGTACGTGCCATCCATTCGTGTCCCTATTTTATTTTTTTTTTACTTAGGGATACGAATATGAAATTGATACACTGTACATACAAGCACATTGTTTTAACCTATTAAAATGTGAAGGTACTTAGTATTTATTCTTTTTATTGCTTGAAGTTGAAGGTATGCTGTTAAAAAAGGACGAATGACAAGATATAATACGTACTCGTACACAACATACAATCCAAGGAAACTATTCAACCCCTGATCCAGGTACTAAAGCCAAGGCCAACGCAATGTATCGAAACCGGACCTAAATGTAAAAAACAAAAATCTGTTGTTTGTTATCCTGATATAGTTCAGGCCGGGCATGGCAAGCGTCATGTCTGGTGTATTGCAAGTCTGCAAGGTCTCAAAATGCAAAATGCGAATATGTATATGAAAATGGAGTACCATTCTATTAGCTATCAATTTCTTACATTTTCTAATTTTACATTTAACATTTACCAGCTTAAATAGTAAGATCAACTAGTTTTTTAACCGCAATCTTATTGTACTAATAAGATCGTTATAAATAATATGTATGTGTTGGTGTTCCGATAAATACAATTGGTAATAAACTCCGCCGCCGGTAAATATATTTCTGAAAAGCCAAGTTTGTACATATGTATATTATGTATGTAAAAGGCACACATGAAAAGATTACCAGAGGGTTGATTTTAAATTTTTGCCAAGAGCGTTGTGTTTATTGACGATGTTCTGAACTGTTCCGGACCGAGAGTACTACTTTTTCCTGTTCAATTAGAATTTTTTTTGTGATGAATTGTTCTGATTTGAAGCTTGAAGCTTTTGAATTAGAACTTAACATTATTTTTCTGTTCTTGTTTTTGCATTTGAGTAAGATCCAACGAGAACGGAATGGCGAGAACTTTCAAAATCATTTTTTTTCTTTCTTAATTTTTGGCTTAATCAAAGTGGTTATTCTTTTATTTAATAGAACTAAGAATATTAACAAAATCATGTAACATAATGAACGCATCTGTAATTATTAGCATGAATCAAAGAACACAAGATTACGACACTTCTTTGTTTTTCTTATTTTATTGACGTCATATGTGAAACAAAATCTGCAAATTGTTGTTCCTTGTTGTTTGTGGATTAATGGATTTTGTTTCACATATGACGTCAATAAAATAAGGAAAACAAAAGAAGTATCGTAATCTTGTTTTCTTTGATTCATGATTATTAGTTTGTTTTGACAGCTGACGATTAATTGACTGTTCTACGTCTTTTTCTGACGTTTCTATTATAATCTGTTCGGTTGTTCTGTTCTGTTCCGATTTGTCTTCACTTCGATCATTTTAGTTATATGTACATATATCAATACAGCAAAGGTGAAAATATCACGAAAACGTTTAGTAAAACTTTTAATAAAAACAATGGCTAATTTTATACATCACCATCCTAAATCTATTTTCTTGATAAAATGCAGCTGAACCAGGGCGTATACAGCTCTCGGGGGAGGTCACTCTCAAAAAATCAGTAAAAAGACGATGAGAAAAGTCATAAAAAAGTTTCAATTGGATTTCATTTTCACCACATTTTAATATTAAAAATCAAAGAATCGCTGTAAAGTTGTTCCGGTAACCTAAACAACAAGAAGTATACCGAAGCATATTGATAATACAATAAAACCACTTGTAGCATAAATGGTTCAGAGTAAATACTTAAGTACTTTTCTTGATAAAAAATTAAACTGCTTAAGTCAACATTCATTAGAGGTATTTCATTTCTAAGGAAAATTTAAAAAATATAGTATGTGCCGAAACAGCTTTAACTATAGAATAACAATAATTTAGTTTTCTTTAATATGTGAATGTTTTAGTTTTTTTACTAAGTTGCTTAAGTAATAGCACTGTACATATTATATTAAGGCTTACCAATTTTGTATATGTGAAAAATAATCACATTACAGAAAAACTATCATAACAACTTAATTCAAGAAGCTATACAAAAATCGTACGTATGATGTCTGTTTGGTGTCTTGAAATTTGTTCACCCATTTTCGAAAATCTGATTTTTTTCTATGGGTTTGGCAGCAAAATATGAAAATTAGTGCTCGCAAGAAATTTAGCGTTACCAAACACAATGTATTTTAGTAGTTGGGGTAGAATTTTTTCCCCAAATATTTTTTTTGTTTAATGTCGAATTCCTTTTAACCATTTAACGTCGATTTTTTGAGTGAAAAATCGATTTTTTATGTACTTGTTAGCGTGTTGTTTGACAGAAATTTTTACACAAAAATTACTGCATCCAAAGATTCATAACGATTTAGAATTCAGAAGTTGAAAAAATCAGGTATTGAAGTCAAGGTCGGTTATAACGAACTTGATGGATGGGACTGGAGAATTTGTTCGTTATATCCGGTGTTTCAATATAACTGATTTTCCATTTCTTTGTTTTTTTATTAAAAAGTGGACAAACTTTTTTATTTTACCAAGACTTTTAAGTATTTACAAAGTAATCTGAAATTTTTTTGTATCGACATCTTTTTAGTATTTAGTATTTATTCAGTTTGAAAACTTACACAGTAAGATACTATATCTTATAATCTAGTGAAAGTTGAATAAACGATTTATTTAGAGCTACTTTATATATATTTATATAGAATAGTTACAAGTTAAAGCAAAATTTCAAATTTAATTGGTTGTTTTGGAAATAAAGTATAAGTTCTTTTTTAATTTTTATAGTGCTATTTATACTTCTAATGTCTCGAGGCAATGAATTCCACTGTCGAAATGAGTTTACAAAAAACTGACGCTCGGAAACTAAAAAAATTAAAGCGAGGGAGAATTAAATTGTTATTCCTACTTGATGAAAGGAATTGTAATTCATTAAATAGATCTACAGGTTGGTTGGTTAAAAGAATATCCGAAAACAGAACCATAGATCGAAAATACATAAAGTTGTCAATTGTCATATTAAGCAACGACGGAGCGAGTTGAGATACTCTATCATAACGATGTAGTCCATATACATATCTGACGGTGCTGTTAAATGCCACCTTAAATTTCCTTTTACTGTCATAATCTAGTTTACCGAAAATTTCGCAACCGTATGTCAGTAACGGAAGTACTATACTCTTAGCGAGCAAAATCCGAATGTTAGTCGGAATGAATTGCTGTGTAGCATATTTCCATATGTTTTGCTAACTGTATAGCTTATATGATCCTTCCATGACAAAATTCTATTGAATATAACTCCAAGGTTCTTAGTTGAATGTACAAATTCAATTGGAGAATTATTTAAAGTTATTGGAGGAAAGTAGGAAAGATCAACAATATTTTTAGATAATATTAAGCACTTGGACTTTTTGGGATTGAGTACTAGACCAAAATTTTGTGACCACTCTACGATCTTTACTAAATCTCCATTTACACAAGTTGAAAAGTGTTTAATAAGCCCAAGAGGACAGCTTACATACAACTGAACATTGTCTGCATACATGCGGGTGCATCAGCGTTGGATAGCAGAAGGAAGTTCATTTATATAGATCGAAAATAACATTGGTCCCAAAATTGATCCCTGGGGAACTCCACTACCGAGTGGTAAAAAGTAAGACTGAGCTTTGTTAAATTCAACCGCTTGTTGTCGACCTATTAAATATGAAGAATTCAGTTTGACAGCAGTTGAAAAGAATTTAAAGGACCGAAAAGTTTTGAACACAAAAGTCAAGGAGAATCAAAAAAGTAACCTTTTCTCTATCAATTGCTTTCCTTATGTGTTCAATAACACTTATTAGAGCTGTAATACAGTTATTTTTCTTTCGAAAACCAGATTTTTTAAAAGTAAGTAAGTTCTCACTTTCTAGGAAAACACCCATTTGCTTCTGCATAATTTCGTTCAAACACTTTAGACAAAAAGGGTAGTATTGAGATTGGCCACTCATCGCCTTTTAAGGTTTTGGGAACAGGAATAATCTTAGCCATTTTCCACTGAATTGGAAATATTCCAGTTGTTAGGATAGCGTTGAAGGTAAAAGTAAAATAAGGAAGAAGAAAAGGTAAGAGCAAATTTAAAAAAGAAGGATGAATTTTAACGAGCCAATTGCATTTGATTTAATAGATAAAATCGCTTCTACCACATCCTCAGCTGTTATATTACGAAAGTAAAATACATTTTTGTTTTCTGAGCTTCTTTATTGTGAAAAATGTTCTTGTAAAATGGAGGGGGCTGAAAGTTGTAAGCAGGCGAACTTCTCATTAAGTAAATTAATAAAAAAAAATTCCAGGTTTGCTTACTGCTTGAATTTGAATTGAATTTATGATAATATAATTCAGATTTAGCTTTTCGAATTTCGAGAACAGTTTTATTTCTTAAAGTCCGGTAAATCTGATATATATCGTCGAGTCGAAACCTTTTCCAACGGGCATATGCCAAATCACGTTGCTGTATTAGATTCCGAATAACGTTTGTAAACCAGGGTTTATTGCGAGGTATAAGGTGTTTGATTTTAAGGGGAACATATATTTCGTAGAGACTTAAGAGGTTATTGTTGAGAAACTCAACCTGCTCATGAATTGATGAAGTTAAGAATATGCTCCTCCAATCAATACTATTCACATCTTGTTCAAGCAAAGAGTAGTTTATGTTTTTAAAATCCATGTACTCAAAACTTTTAATTGAGCTGACAACATGAAAGTCATAAATTAAAAAGATCAGATCATGTTTAGAAAAAGCCGGTGCTGAGAGCTGATTATATAAAACTACACCATTTAAATTACTTACCAGAAAAAGATCCAGTAATGTAGGTTCATAGTTTGAAAAGTGGGTTGGAGCATATAAGGGAAAAGATACCAATGTTTCATTATACAACTCTAGAAAAATTTAGTCAATTTCACTATCATCCGCAGATAAACATTTTACCATACATTTGATGCCATCTTTTATGTAGACTGCAACACCCCCACCTCTACAACGTTTTCTATCAGACCTGAACATTTTATATCCGACGAAAGAACATAGTTTGTCGCTATGGTCAGGCGAAAGCCATGTTTCGGAAATACAAATAACTTCAACATTGGATTCTTCAAAAGTATCACGAAATTGATCAATTTTTGATAACAAACTTTGGGCATTAATATGGCAAACACGAATACCAGTTCCTTGTGCACTCAAAATCATTGTGCGTAAGTTATTAACAGCCATTGCAAAAATTAGAAATAAAATAAAAAATTTCAGAAGAGTAAGTAGCTTACAGAAGAAAGATGCGAAAGGACAAACTGAAAAGGAACGTTCAAAATATGGTTTATAACAACGTAATAAAAAAATTAAATTAAATTAAATTGCTTAGAAGATACAATACAGTTACTTTTAAAAGCCTCTACGGTAAAGCAAACAAAAACTTCAAAACTATCTGTCATGCAAAAAGATTAGCGTACGAGTTATAGAATTGCTTCCCAATCATAACAACCAAACCATACCAAGCGTATTTCATATCGCTTAAAATATTAAATGCCCACCAAGCACATTTGCCTGAATATAATAAAATTACTTCCAAACATAAATATTAAATAAAGCATACCAAGCATATTTGCTTGAGTATAATAAAATTTATCCAATAAAGTATCTCCATTAAATTAGTATAAACAAAGATCGTCAACGATCGAAAACGAATCTAAACAAATAAAATTTATCCAAACAAAGATTGTAAATGATTCAACCCTTTTGAATCATCATAAAATAAACTAATGTATATTTGTATCATTTGCAGCATCACTGCATAGACAAATTATAATACACAAAAAGGGCTTGCTTAAAGACACTTGAGTTCAGTTCAATTTTGTAGTTCTCATCTCAACGTTCAGCCAATGATTTCCCCCCACCAGTGGTAAGGGATCTGAGGCTTTAATGATTAAATAAAAGATTTAAAAGTTTGAATAAAAATTGTGTTTTTATTTTTTAATCTTTTTAAAAAGTGATCCCGGAGGATCAAATATAAAATTGGCGCAGTCGGTAGGATCTCACTAAGAAGTTAAACGAAAATTAATGAATAGATGAGATTCAGGGATCGGACCGAAAAGAAAATAAATTTTTTTTTAACCGGTAGAATTTTGGTGCGGATTAAAGTACAACGTACATTATCTAAAACATTATTCAACGATCGAAATTAAATTGTTTTGTGAAAATTAATAACGCTGAAGTGTTTTAGTGAACAAAACAATCTCGTACCAGGAGAACAAAATTATTGTATACTTAAGTGTTCATAAAAAAATTTTTTTAATACACGCATCCTCACAGAGAGATAAGTAAACAAAACAATAATTAAGTGTCAACGGAAAATATAGTGTCTACGAAAAAGACAAAGTGTCTATGCAAAAGACAAGCAGGTGAAAAAAAAAAAATATATAATAATAATAACTTTTAAACAAAAATATAAGTGAATGAAAAACTTGCGGAAACTAAGAGAAAGAATTTTTAAAATACAAGAGGAAAATATAAATAAAATGAACGCCGCAGAACATCAAGCTCAACAGGCTGCACTTGCAAATCAGCAAGCGCAATTAGCCGAAGTTCAAGCTCAAGCAAGAGCACAAGCTCCGATGGACCCAGTTCAACATGCAGTTTGGGCAGAACAGCAAAAATTCTATCTAAAAGAATTAAGGATGATTAACCCATTTAAAGGATCATCAGACAACCTGGCTCTTTTTATATCATCGATGGAGTATTTACTTGAGAGAATCCAGGATCCAATCTACATGGAACAGGCAGTTTTTGTGGTGCACCAAAAAATTCAAGGCGAGGCTTTGAGAGCAATAAATAGTCTACAACATCTTGCACCTTGGACAGACATAAAAGTACAGCTGGTAAGACAATTTGGTGTTAAAAAATCATATCTTAAGTTAGTGACAGAAATAAATAGTGTCAATGAAAACGACACAATTAGGAATTATAATAAAATTGATAATTTGTTGCAAGAGTTACAAACAAAAACTCAACTTGAGCCCGATAATGTCTATACTCAAAAAAATAATGAAAGAATAGCTTTAGAATCATTTAAAAACACATTGTCACCTAGCCAAAAGGCAATAGTGATTGCAAGCCAACCAAATAATATGATGGAGGCTTTTGACCTGTTAGAAAGTAATAATATGATAAGAAAAATCCCTGAACAAATTAAATATCAAAATATACCAAAACGAAATCAAAATAATTTTAATCAAAATCTAAATCGGAATCCTTTTAGAAATAATTTGTATCCCAACAACTTATTTAGACAAAATAATGTCAATAACAATTTTAGGCCGCAACAGGATAGAATATCTTCAGAACAAGTTAGACAAAATAATCACAGAATATTTGGAAACGCAAATCCAAATAATTTTCGATTCGGATTTAATAGAAATAACCATCAAGCAAATTTTAATCATAATAATCAAAGACCCCAAAATTCAGGACAGTATAGGAATAACAATTATGACAATAATAGGAATCCCATACAAGAAGATATGGACGTAAACAATACAGAGATTAGACATGAAGAGGTAAATTTTACCATAACCGGGAAGAAGAAACACTTCCCATAGTAAAAATAACAATGCATAATAAACAATTTAAAATTCTAATAGACAGTGGTTCAACAACAAGTATACTTGATGAGTCACAACTATTAGAAATTCCTAGAATTTTAATGAAGGTTCCAATAAGAATAAAATCCTTGAATTATGAAAATATTATAAAAAATGAAATTATAACTGAATTGCCAGTAGAGTTCAACGAAGATGAGGCTACAATGGCATGGAAGTTGATGAAAATACGAAATAATAAATTTGTGGGAATAATAGGCCAAAACTTATTAAAACCTATAGGAGCAAAATTAAATTTAGAAGAAGGATTTATGGAAATAAACGAAAGGAAAATATTTTTTGAAAATTACTTTAAAGAAAGTACAGAAATAGCATGTTTATATGAATATGAAGAAATTCAAAATCTAGAATATTGTAACTCAACGCATATGAGCCAATTAGTAGACGAGAGTTTAAACTTTGAGGAAAAGCAGGAATTAAAAAAATTTATTGACGAATATAAATATGTATTTTACAAAGAAGGTGATAAACTTAGTTCAACAACACAAACCATACATAGTATTAGGACTGAGTATGATAGCCCAATATTTAGTAAGATATATAGATATCCTAAAATTCACGAACAAGAGATTGAACGTCAAGTTAAAGATTTATTAAAACAAGGTATAATAAGAAAAAGTGTTTCACCTTACAATGCACCCATTTGGATAGTGCCAAAGAAAATAGACAATTCTGGTGAGCAAAAATGGCGAATGGTGGTCGATTATAGAAAATTAAATGAAAAAACAATTGAATTTAAGCATCCTTTACCTAATATCGATGAAATATTAGATAAATTAGGACGAGCTCAATATTTTTCAACCCTTGACCTTGCAAAAGGTTTTCACCAAATTAAAATGAATCCCGTTGATTCTGAAAAAACAGCTTTTTCAACCCCATATGGTCACTACGAATGGCTACGAATGCCATTTGGTCTAAAAAATGCACCAGCCACATTCCAACGAATGATGAATGAGGTTTTAGATGGACTCATAAATAAAATTTGTGTAGTATACCTTGATGATATACTGATTTTTAGCACCTCATTGCAAGAGCACATGATTAATCTTCGATTAGTCTTTCAACAATTAAAAAAATATAACCTTAAAGTACAGGTAGACAAATGTAATTTTCTTAAGAGAGAAACGAAATTTTTAGGACACACAATTACAGACAAAGGTGTGAAACCTAATTCAGACAAAATAGAAGCTATAGACAAAATACAACTTCCTACTACAGCTAAAGAAATTAAATCATTTTTGGGTATAACAGGCTATTATAGAAAATTTATTAAAGATTATGCGAAAATTGCACAACCAATAACTAAATATTTAAAAAAAGATGCAAAAATTAACAAAAATGATATAAATTATATCAAAGCGTATCAAGAACTAAAAAATGCACTTCAAACGGAGCCAGTACTTGCATATCCTGATTTCAATGAAAAATTTGTCTTAACGACAGATGCATCCAATTATGCAATTGGAGCAGTGCTCATGCAAAAAGGTCACCCAATTACATTTATAAGTAGAACCCTCAACGAACATGAAAGGAATTATAGTACAACAGAAAAAGAGTTACTAGCTATAGTTTGGTCAGTTAAATATTTACGACCGTATTTATATGGGAGACGGTTTGACCTTAAAACAGATCATCAGCCTTTAAAATGGCTTCAGACAAAAAATTTAGGCAGAGATATATCACCTAGATTACAAAGATGGGTACTCCAATTAGGAGAATACGATATGCAAATCGAATATTTAAAAGGTACATGTAATACTGTAGCAGATTTTTTGAGTAGAGAAATTAAAGTCACGCAAGAAATTAACATGTTAGAACAGGATTCAGTCAGACCTACAGTACATTCACAACATGAAGAAATGAATGATCACTTTCCAATAAAAGATAGTGCGGTGAATATTTTTAAGCAACAAATCATATTAAAAGCAGGTAATGGATTGAACAAAATCCCTAAATATAAAAGAATACATATTTGAATAAATGAATTATATAAAGATAATTTTAATGATTTAATAATACCATTAATAGAAAAAGTTAGTACAGGAATTTATACTGAATTAACAGACAGTGAATATAATATTCTTCAACAAAAATTAATAGAGTTATTTGGAACAAGAATAAAATTTTATAAATGTGAACATTTTGCTAAAGACTTAGAAACAGAAGAAGAAACCATTAAACAAATAAAACTGTATCATGAAAAAGAAACAGGTCACTCTGGAATTGAAGAAAATTATAGAGGACTTAGAACAAAAATCTATTTTAAAAAATTAAAAGAATTAATTAATGATGTAATCAATAGTTGCAACATATGCAAACAATCAAAGTATGATAGACGACCAGTTAAAGAAAAATTTCATTTAACAGAAACCCCAAAAGATATTAATGAGATAGTTCACTTAGATATTTATTGTATTAATAAAACAAAATACTTAACTTCAATAGATAAATTTAGTAAGCTAACTACCGCTACATATGTTCCAAATGTTTCTCATGAAACTTTAGAAGAAACTATCTTACAATTATTAGCAACCAACGGTAAACCAAAAAGACTTGTAATGGACAATGAATTTAACTTTCAAAGAATAATAAAATTATTAGAAGACCTTGATATAGAAATACATTTTACTAAACCTAATAGTCATACAGGTAATTCAGACATTGAAGTCTTTCATAGAACATTAGCTGAAAAAGTAAGAGCACTCTTGAACGGAAAAACTAACCCAAATATACATGAAATTCGAGTAGCTGTTCACAAAGCGAATCTATTTTATAATACTTCGATACATTCTACTACTAAACAAAAACCATATGATATACAGAAAGGTAGTATAGATAAAAATAAACTTCATGATCTTATGATCAAAAATAAAGAAAAAGTAATCGGTAAACTAAATACAAATAGAGAGGAATATAATGAAAAGAGAACGGAAGGATTTGTTAAAAATTCCAGAACAGACCGTCATAAGACAGCACCAAGATATAAGTATGATAAACTCGAAAATCAACATACAAGAAATATTCAGAAAGAAAGAAAGAGTAGGCATATAAACCAAGACAATCTAATCAAAGCAAGCCAAGTCAATAGAAAATCTCAGAGTAGAATTTAGTTTAGATTCATATATAATTCAAACAAGTCGCAAAAAAAAAATGAAAAGTCTCGTGGTATTATTCACCATTATTGGCTTAATAAGCAGCAAATTAATTATTGAAGAAGTAATAAACAATAATGGTTACGCGGTAATTAAATATGACGAAGTAAACATAGTAAATGAATTTAATTTTATAATACATATAATTAATTTAACGGAAATAAAAGTGTTATTAACAAAAACAAATAAACAGTGGTTAGAACAAAAGAATTTTATAGTGAAATCTCCAGAAGATATTAGAATTGCAACATACATAGACAGTGAACTAAATTTAATTGCAGAAGAATTAAGAAGTATTAAGGGACATAAGCCTATTACAAGAAAAACTAGAAGTCTCATAAATATAGGAGGTAGAGCATTAAATTTCCTTTTCGGAACAATGGATGACGAAGACAAATCGGATATAGAAAATCGATTAAAAACACTAACCGTAAATAATCATGAGTTAATAATTAATAATAATAAACAGGTAAATATAAATAATCAACTTCAACAGGAAATAAAAACATTAAAAAATTTGATTGATACAAAAATAAAAAAATATTCCGGTTCTGAAGAGAAATTTAAGCAATTGGAAAAAAGAATTATAATTCTAGAATATACTAAAAGAGTTGACAAATTGAAAGAAATCATTGAAAAAATACAAAATATCATTTTAGCAAGTAGATTACAAATAATGACAAATAGCGGAAGAAATAGAATATTACGATATCGATTTGTTCAAACTAAAAAACATTAAACTCTCTATAAGTGAATACGATAATGATCTTTTAATTTTTATAATTCAAATACCAGATCGAATTTATAGTTTTGATAAATATCTTATAACTTCTATTCCCAACGAGGAAAATATCGAATTAGAAATAGATGATGAAAATATTATAAAAATAAATGATACTTTTTATAAATATCTTGAAAATAAAGAATTAAAATATCTTAAAACCTATACTAATTGTATAATTAAAAATAACTGTCTTAAAAGGAAGAATGAAAAAACAAACATTGTAAAAGAACTTCAAAATGGAATACTAATTGTTAAAAATAGCAACTCTAAAATACAAAGTTCTTGTGATGAAAGAAAAGTTATTCCAATCAAAAGAAATGTATTAATAAATTTTGAAAATTGTGAAATCAAGATAAACGAGAAAGAATATGTTAACAAACATTCAATTTTAAAACAACCAATAAATATTTATGTGGAAGATAATTATAATTTAACAGACATTGACTTAAAAATTGAAGATTATAATCTAACAAACATTGAAAATATTAAAGAAATAGTAGAAAAAGTTTCTGACCAATCCTTTATTCAATTTGGTGTAAATATATTTGTAATTGTTATAATTTGTATTATACTTATAATTTTATACAAAAAATTGTTCCAGGAGAAACAAAAATCAAAGGGGGGAGGAGTTATAGAATTGCTTCCCAATCATAACAACCAAACCATACCAAGCGTATTTCATATCGCTTAAAATATTAAATGCCCACCAAGCACATTTGCCTGAATATAATAAAATTACTTCCAAACATAAATATTAAATAAAGCATACCAAGCATATTTGCTTGAGTATAATAAAATTTATCCAATAAAGTATCTCCATTAAATTAGTATAAACAAAGATCGTCAACGATCGAAAACGAATCTAAACAAATAAAATTTATCCAAACAAAGATTGTAAATGATTCAACCCTTTTGAATCATCATAAAATAAACTAATGTATATTTGTATCATTTGCAGCATCACTGCATAGACAAATTATAATACACAAAAAGGGCTTGCTTAAAGACACTTGAGTTCAGTTCAATTTTGTAGTTCTCATCTCAACGTTCAGCCAATGATTTCCCCCCACCAGTGGTAAGGGATCTGAGGCTTTAATGATTAAATAAAAGATTTAAAAGTTTGAATAAAAATTGTGTTTTTATTTTTTAATCTTTTTAAAAAGTGATCCCGGAGGATCAAATATAAAATTTACGCGAGCAACATAATATTTCAATTGTAAATTATTCCAGATCTTCATCAGACTTTTGGAAAGCTGTCTTCAAGCACACGAATTACACAAACCCACAAACAAACATATCCCAGTATTCACTACGCGGAACCTCAAATAATTGATGAGTATCTAGATGTGCCATTTGCACTAGTAGAAGTACTTCAAGCTATCAAAAATGCCAAAAGTAACAAGGCACCCGGAGAAGATGGAGTGCCTTTCGAATTTTACAAAAACTGTTCACTTGAATTCGCCCAAGCCCTTACGGATGAGTTAAACTGACTTTTTCAGAGTGCAGATTTTCCACAAAGTTTTAAGAAATCTATTATATATCCGATTCATAAGAAGGGAGATTATACAAATCCTGCAAATTATAGAGGGATATCCTTCCTTAACTCCGTATCCAAATTATTTACCGCTCTAATCTTCGGCAGACTTACTAAATGGATTCAAAATAAAAACATTTTGCACGAATTCCAAGCTGGCCTTAGAAAGAATTATTCGACGGTAGACCAAATTTTCACGCTGCTAAACATTGCGAAAATGTAAAAAAACTTTATGGATTGTTCGTAGACTTCAAATCAGCTTTTGATTCGATTCCTCGTGAGGCGCTTTTTTACAAACTCTTCAGGATGGGCATAAGCAGTAAATTGATAAAAATAATAAGAGCCTTGTACGAGAACAATAAAGCTGCGGTATGGGATGGACACTCCTTGTCCGATGAATTTCAAACGTCGATGGGAGTGAAACAAGGTTGTATTTTAAGGACGTTACTTTTAATACTGTTTATTAATGACATAACCGATGATATTGCGGGTGGAGTGGAAGTTAGCCACATAACAATACCAGGCCTAATGTATTCTGATGATATAGTCTTTCTAGCTGATACAGTTAATAGTATGCAACTTAAGAGTAACAAACTTGAAAAGTACTGTAAAGCCTGGAATCTAACGATAAATCTGGAAAAGACGAAAATTTTGGTTTTTAGAAATGGTGGAGGAAGATTCTCGAGGAACGAAACCTCGACTTACCAAGGGCACCCTGTCGAAGTAGTTAGAGAGTATAATTATCTCGGTGTTTTAATAACAGCAAATCTCAACATGGAAAAACATCTAAAAAGCAAATTATCTGAAGCAAAGCGCGCTATAAATTCAGTTTGGAGAGTATTCTTTCAAAATAAGTATACAACCCACAGCTCTAAGCAAAAAATCATACAAGCGACTGCTCAAACTGTTCTTTTGTATGCTGCTTAAGTTTATGGATATGCTTCAAGTTCCAACGGTATTGTATAAAACGGATATTTAGACTACCAAATACGAGTAATACGCCAAATTATATGATCCATTTGGAAAAAGGTTGTTCATCCCTTTTTCTAGTGCCGTTAAAGCTGCACTTTGACTATATAATAAAAGTTATGGAAATGGAAGAAAATCGATTACCGAAAATTGTCCTGAAACATATGCTAGCAAATAATGCAAACTGCGTCAAGGATTGGCAAGAACTTGTGAATTGTTATGGATGTGACCTCAATTTTTATCCTAGTGAAGGAAACATTACACTGAGAAGAAAATTTCAGAACATCAAAGAAAAATCTATTGCATTCCAATACAACAGATGTGTTAATGAAGCTCGGTCTTCACAACATAGGATTTATTACAGCAGCATTAACTATAACCCACATGAAAATACATACTTTGTGGATAGGAATAAGACTGAGATGATAAGAACTATCTTTATGATAAGAGGCGAACTTTTAAAATTAAACTATGTGCCGCACCAACCTGAGCTGCCTATATTGTGTGATCTCTGCTACCTTGGAGAGAGGGAGGACATTCACCATTTCATTTGCTGTGTGTCCAGTTTTAAATGCAATTCGTATGATGTACTTTGGTGTAAGGACGCTTGAAAAGGAGGACCTACTAAGAATATTGAAAGGCGATCTTGGTTGGGATGTTATTTACCGATACACTGCAAGTGCCTTAGACTATAGAAAGCGAATTAGAGAAGAGGATTTTTAAGAAAATACAAATTATATTTCAATTATATTAAACATTATGTAAAACTTATTTTGAATTATTTATATCAATACAAAAATGTCAGTCAGGTAGACGGCGTATAGCCAAACCTAAAGACCTTATATAAAAAAACAAAAATATTATTGTAAAATATTGTATTGCTATGTTTTTTTTAAACATTTGAATAAAAAGTCATTAAAACTAAAAACTAAACTAATACAAAAATTTAAATATAATTAAGAAAATAAAAAATCTATTGAAGTTCAATTGCAAAAAAAAAAGAAGAAAATGTTAAAGAAAGATTGAAATTATAAAAAAAGAAGAGTAAAGTTTAATTTAAATAGATTAGCAAATGTATGAAAATAATTTAGTATAATTTATAACATTCATTAATCTGTTGAGTTGGCATCCCAGTTTAATTTCTCTGCATGATCGATATACTCAGCTGTACTATTGGAATGACGTTTAACATGTACTATCAGATGACAACTGTTTTTGTTTTTTTTTAGACTGAGTGCAAGTTAAAGCCTCTCGCAAGTAAATAGAGTTCGTTGAATTTAGGTCTATATCTTGCAAGCAAATCTCTCTCTGTTGTTGTTTGCGAAAGAGAGCGATTAACTTCAGGACATAATTTCGGTCATACGGTGACTGGCGCGCGTGCGATAAATATTTTTTAGAGCCGGCGGCTTAATTTGCAGTGTATTACAAAGAAGATTAAATATTGATTTCAATTTCTCATCAGGTACATGAGGTACGCCAGAGAGAAGTGCTCGCAAGCCACTGCCCGGTTTTCTTGAACGTCTTGAAGATTTTTTATCATCTGAAGTTCCTTTTGTATGTCGACGTGCTTTTTATTGATATCGTGGTGATTGTTATTAAGTTCGGATAATTCAGAGGTTAAAACTGTGATTATGGATTTTGCGTTCAGAAGAGTTGATTCGAGTTCTGTGACTTTTAATTGCGTGTTTTCAATTGATTTTTGTAATTCCCTTATTTAGTTGTTTATATTGTTTGAAATTCTTTTTTCGGAGTCGGTTATTTGTTTTGATAGAAGATTAATTATGTAGTCACTCTGTTCTTTTAAGGCGGCTTTACATGGTTCTGCATCTGCAGACTTGAAGAAAAGTGGCCGTGGCGCGATAGTTGTTTGCTCGCCTGTCAACCTCGTGGTTGCTGTTTCGATTCCTGCCGTTGTCTTTGTCTTCTTATATTCCATTAAAAACCAATTCTAAAAATTGTCATAAAATAAGTTGCTGCTTTGCTCATTACATGCTGTTTAGGCATAACACTAACAATATGTGATTGAGTAAACTAGCATACCCGTAAAATATGACAACGAAATAAATAAAATAATGCGAATTATAAGGGACATAAATAAATAAGACACGGTAATTCTCTCCGCATTAGTTCAGCTGCCATCCCTGGAGATAAATCTAAGACAACAACCAGCTCTAGTCTCAGAACATCGCGCCACACATCTTTCCTATTCTTCTTTCTCTTCTTCCACCGTATGACCGCGCTGTGTTAAGAAAAACATATAAGGGTATTCATAATCCCTTGGGCGCGTGCAAAGTTATTAAAAAAAAATAGAGCGGGCAAATAATATAAAACAAACATAAAATTAAGACAGGGTACACACTAATAACTTACTCGAACTCTGCTATAACTTTCTTGACACATCTCACAATCACATGTTCTTAGCGTTCAGTATGTAGTTTTGAGAAGAAAGTTTTCGTTATTTTCGTTGTTTTTAAGCAAACTGATGTGAAATGGTAAAAAAAACTAGAAAATTCCTTGCCTGAACGGAACAAATTATGGTGCAGATGAAAATGCTATACTGAAGATGAACATGTTCATCTTGACTATAATCTGCAATCTTCAGGTTCGTACTTCCTATAATCTTCATACATGAAGATGATCTCCATTTTGGTCTTCGCTCTCTATCGCACAAGTATGGTTTTTTTATTTTGTTTCCTCTTTTTTTGCAGATGTCGATGCAGATGAAAATGAAGATGCATGTAAAGGCGGATTTACATGGATCTGCATCTGCAGACTTGAAGAAAAGTAGAGCGGGCCAATAATATAAAACAAACATAAAAGTAAGACAGGGTACACACTAATAACTTACTCGAACTCTGCTATAACTTTCTTGACACATCTCACAATCCCATGTTCTTAGCGTTCAGGTATTTAGTTTTGAAAAGAAAATTTTAACTATTTTCGTTGTTTTTAAGCAAACTGAGGTGAAATGGTAAAAAAAAAACTTGAAAATTCGTTATCTGAACGGAACAAATTATGGTGCAGATGAAAATGCTATAATGAAGATGAACATGTTCATCTTCACTATAATCTGCAATCTTCAGGTTCGTACTTCCTATAATCTTCATACATGAAGATGATCTCCATTTTGGTTTTCGCTCTCTATCGCACAAGTATGAATTTTTTATTTTGTTTCCTCTTTTTTTGCAGATGTCAATGCAGATGAAGATGAAGATGCATGTAAAGCCTACTTAAAGCCTCCTTTAAGCGTTAGTCCATTATTTTGCACTCTTCACTCGGTTCCGTATTAATTGTTATTTGAGGGGTGGACGCGGGTGAACTAGATGCGGATGTATTAGTGTTTTTATTTCTTAAAGGCCCGTTACGTTTCATTTTATACTTGAGTGAAAAATAAAAACAAACGAAATAAAATTGGAACACTAAAATAAATTAAAACAAATTGTTTATTAAGTTTTTCTTAATTTATAGGATCACTTAAAAAGGATAGTTCGATTATGTTTATTCAGAAATGATTTCACAACTTTTTGGTAAGTAGATAAATTTATTAGTTTTATATTTACGCAGAAGAAATTTATCGAAAATGCCGGACTCATGTACACGTCTACAATTTGTAGCTCATAAAATTAATAATTTTATGAACTCTTCCTCTATTTTCATCTCCCTTTTGTTCAAAAATTCTACATATCCTCGGTCAAAAGTATTTGGCAACAAAGCAAAAGATCTCCACAACCTTGAAGTACATCTTCAATTCTCACTTGAATTTGTATTTCAGTTTTCGTAAGTAAGAACGTTGTAAAATGTTTTGCAGTCTTCTGCTTTAGTTTCCGCTTCCGCTTAGGTCCGCTTAGTGTAGAATTAAAGCTTCTTTGGGCGTTGAACCACCTATTGATATTGACTGTATCTAATGATTTTTGTTTAAAGTTGTATTCCTCAAAATTCTTCTTAATTTTACCTAGATCTCTGCTGAAAGAGAAAACTCTGCTGCCAAATTTGTATTGAAAGCACCACCTTCGAGCCTTAAGATTATTGCAAAGTTTTTCAAACGTTAAAACTCCACGTTTTGAACTACCGCATTTAACCTTTCTTTGTTTAAAATATTCGCCTCAGAAACTGAAATTCGAGTATAAAAAAAAACAGAAAGAGGGTAATCCACATAATTTATCATTTTAAATGCTATAGATTTTCGGTATAAGAGATAATTTCTTATAGGCCATATCGTTAAGACCGATATTTGGTTAATACAATTTGTATGAACATCGCCGGCCATGACTTCGAGATTAGTTCGCAATAACCGATATTCCGATATACCTCTCGGACAAAACCGTGGCAAGTGGCGCATGGACGTGCCTAGTTAGTCCCTCCTCGTGGTGTCCGAGGGGCAACGGTTGGTAGTACGGGTATGTTTACATACCAAAGAACCCAATCCGGCTAATCTAACAGGCTTAGCGTCTCAATAGAGACGGTTAGAGTAACACGCTGTGTAAAGCATGGTCAAAGCAGTCGGAGTTTATTTTCAAGTGATTGCTGAGACCATCTGTTAGTTTCGAGTGGAACGATGGAAAAAGGAAGATTGAGCTAGTAATGTCGTTTATTCGTTCACTGGTAATGCACCCCCAGAAAAATTGATGTAAATAAGTGCACAAATTGACTGGTAGTGGGATACCAAGCCAATAATACATGGTTTACCATGTATAATTAGTGAAAATACGATGATCCATTACCCGATGGTGAGTAATAGTTTTCACTTAGGTCTCCTTGTTCCTAGTTGAGGCAGCACAACAAAATAAGGCAGGATTATCGTTCCTGGGTAGTCATTCGCCAAAGATACCCTGGTAGTGTATTCTCACTTAGGTGATGAAAAGACTCCAGAAATACCGTAATTCGGTACTGCGGGGGTCTGTATCCCACTAATTTTCTGCTAATTGCCCAAAATTACAGACCATGGGTAGGCCTCCTTGTGAGAGCATCGCAGTGGCTAATGGTTATACCATACGAGATACGTATATGGCTACTGGGGCAACCCGGTAGATAGATTAAAAGGCTGCAGGCGTGTCCTATGCCTTAAATAAAGTGACCCTATGTGGGTAGGCCCACCGTGGAATAAAGCGTTAGTTCGCAGGCGTCCACGTAAAGCCCTTATTCATGTTATTCCGATATACCTAACCGATGTCGTTAATACCGATTTTGACTGAATTTCTTGTTGAATAAAACTTTTGAATACTTGTTTCTGCGACTACAACAAAAAAAATCTTTCAATTTGACGTTTAAATTTTTGTTGCTTCGAAGGCTGAAAAAAACTGAAATACATTCTTAAAAATATTTTCGTGTGTCAAAATTTTATGTTAATTCTAGTTCGTTTCAACCGAATTCCTTTTATTTTTATTAAAAATTTAAGTTGTGCCCAGCTTACTTAATATCTCGGAAAAAGTTTAATAGTCGATAGAAAATTTTTAAATTTATGGCACATAGCATGCACACAAATATTTTATGTTTTTAAACATCATTTACTGGGATAATAATAATTAAAATGGATATATGTACTTTTTTTGGTCTATTTAATATATTTTTATTTTATTTTATTTTTCCCCTTTTAAGTGTATGTAAGACGTGCTATTCACTAGAGAAAGTTAACTCTACTATCTAGCATCACTGATTCGAATGACATTTTCAATTTTTTTAATAGTATATATGTATGTACATATACCAAGTAGGAAAATACATTTTGTTTTCAGAGTGTGGGAGTGAGATGTGAATACTGGAACATAGGGCGCACTGAAAAAGTCGACGGAGCAAGTAATGCGTACGCCATTATGGGGTAAGGGGTTGGTTGTTTTATTTTTAGTAATTCCAGTCTGCAAATTTGATTGAAATTATCTCATTTCACTTAGAAAATTGTAAGGAAAATTCGTTTTTTTTTTTCAATCGAATTGCAAATAAACTCAATTTTAAAAACAAATTTAATAAACCAAAATAACGTGGTTGGGTATGCACTTTTAATACTGCATATCTCCGAAAAGCCCCTGCTTTGAAAATTCGGAATGTCCATTCGTTCTTATGTACTTTGGTATCTATTCACAGACAAAAATTCACCTATGATAAAATGACGTATGTCTGCCGGCCGGCCATGGGATCTTGGTCTATAGTAGTTATAGTTTGAGGGAAAACAAAGATACCATTTGAATTTCTTGATAAATGGGAATATATCGTTCGAGCGGTTTTTTTAAAAAATTACTTTTTTATGTATACAATTTTGAAAACATTTTTGGAAAACAAAAATTTGAACGCCATTTTGAAGATATTATTAATATACATCTAAATTCAGTGACTGGTTTTTGAAAAATCGATTTAAAATAAAATATCTTTTTTTATTTAAAAAAAAACGAATAACTTTTTTTTTTTTTTTTTTGAAAATTTGAGTATGCAATTTTATAAACACTTCTAGGGAGCTTTTGCATAAAAAAGAATTTAAATTGGTTCATGCAATAGTGAGAAATTCGAAAATAAGAAAAATGGTTCTATGATGGGAAGTCTCGTAATAAGTAGGCAAAATAAAATATTTTTATACTTAAAAGTGGATTGTACTAATTTAAGAACACATACATTTTTACTTGCGATTATATGTACTATGAGGCAAGTTATGCATTCGTCGAAAAAAAAAGTTTTGAGATAACAATCAAACATGACAGTACGATGAAAGCGAAGACGAAAAAAGATGGTCTAAGACTTCTGTCCGTCTGTATGTCTGTCTGTCAGTCTGTCTGTATGTATATAGACACCTACAGCCCAAACTGGTGGATCGAATTGCTTCAAACTTGGTATATAGAGTTTTTTTGGTATTGTACGGAGGTGAAACTGAAATTTTGTTTACCTCAAAAAATAACGGTTCTTGCCATATAACCGTTACGTTATAGCCTATTTTTCTCGGAAACGGCTCTAACGATTTCGATGAAAAAAAAATTCAGTGCAGCCTCTTAGGTACGACCGATCATATAGTTGAAAAAAATTTAAAAACAATGCCTTAAAACGGTACTTTCCATAGGACCGTTTTTTTGCTTTCGACAATCTCATAAATGGCTCAACCGATTATTTCGAAATTTCACAAATATATAGGTTTAGGTTGCCCAATTTATACTGCGTACCAATATTTTTAATTCATTTTTTTTGTATTTTTAAAAGCATTTTCTTAAAAAATTCAAAAAATTTATATATTGAAAACTGCTCAATATTTTTTTTTTTCAAAAATTATAGTTGTATGTATTTGCTAAATACTTATGATTTGGAGTTTTTTTTTTCAAAAAAAACTTTTTTCTTCAAAACCGCTCCACAGATTTTAAAATTTTTTTCTCATATATTCAAATTTATCCAAAAATGGCGTAACTTTTTTTTAGCTCAAATTATTTTAAGTATTTATTTCAGAATTTTGAATTATTTTTTCTTTGATTAATCCGATTTAATTTTTTATTTTTAAGTTTATATTATTAAATATTTAAGATTGTCATACCAATTTTTTTTTTTAATTAAAGAAATTTTGTATAAAAAGAATTAAGTAACAAACTACTTTAAAAAATGTATTGAGATGTTTAATAGAAATCTTTTGCATACGATGTGTCGAACAAAAGAGCAAGTTCGTGCGATCCAGTCGTGCATTTTTAACTGTTCAAGATAATGTTAAAAAACTCCCAAGTACGAAGTTTCGAAATGAAGTGATTTGAATTTTATTATAATGCTAAAAGATAGCTCGTTCGTCGATAATCGATGTAGTAAAGTATTTTTATATAAATTGTATTTTTGTATATTCTTAAAGTGTTGTGCAGTTTGTGTTTTTACTCGTGTATTTTTGACGATTTACAAAATGATTTCGAAGATTTCTCATGGTACCTACTGTTGAAAAAGACAAATGTGTTTTAATTTTTATAAATAAAACAATTAAGTAAAAAATTACAATTAAAAAAAAAGGACAGTGACCCTACATACTATTCTTTCATATTTGTGTCCATTTAAGATAAACATTACGAAAACCTCTAAGAGCTTTATTAAATGACAAATTTATGCAATCGGTTGTAGCTAGAATGAGAGGCAAACATCCTATCTTATCTCATAGTTAACTGTTTTTATATTATTATAAATTTATAATATTATTATATTATTATATCTGGTGTAAAAAGTCTTGTAAAATTGTAAAATTTTAGTCTTTTACAACAGATTGTGAACACACCCACCTTTTCTAATCTGTGGCAACTGTTCTCAAATATCTTAGACAGCTTTCACACAAAGAAACTGCCGGCAACTGGGAGGTCGATGGCGAGAAGGGCAAGAAGTAAGAGAATGAAAAAAATCTCCCCGGTCAAAGATTTAAAGTGATTTTTTTGACGTTTTGCTTTACATTCCAATAAGCCCAACACCACAAATAAGCCATGAATCAAAGAAAGCAAGATTATGACACTTCTTTGTTTTATTTATTTTATTGACGTCATATGTGAAACAAAATCCATTATTCCACAAACAACAATAATTTGCAGATTGTGTTTCACATATGACGTCAATAAAATAAGAAAAACAAAGAAGTGTCGTAATCTTGTTTTAAATGATTCATACAAATAAACAATATTAAGATCGGAAACCTTCGTACGTTTCACCCCCTAAAACCCATTTGTATACATTGTTGTATTTGTACCTTTGAAGCTCTATCCACGAATAGATGTGAAATCGAAAAACAAAAGAAAAACAAATTACTAGGGCTGTGGTGTCTATGTGTCTATAGGATGAACAGAAAAGTTACTTGTATGCGTGTTTCAGCTTGTAGGGAAATGTCAAATGAAAGCAAAGGTTTCGGGTCTTTATGTTATTAGTTTATGCTTCACAGTTTCCTCCTCAGTTTCTTGGTGACAGTTTCTTCAAGACAATTAAAGGAAAACGTCAAAAAAATCCCCACCAACTGGTTTCCCTGTGTGAAAGGGGACTTAGTTTGTGTTAAATAAATTGTACACTAGTGTTACATCCGATCGTGAATACCCCTATAATCTTAGTAAAAAGCTCAAAATCCTTAAAAATGATAAAATCTTGTACTTCTTCCGAAAACATTTTCTTTAATATTTTGTTACCTACCTAATGTCAAACGTCAACTGGATAAAGTATACTCTAAAAAAGATAAAGAAGCGTTTGCTGGTTTTGAAGTTGGACGACCTCTTGAACGTTAGAGTATACACTTTGTCATTTAAAATTATAAAAAAGGCGACTCCCATTTTAAAACTGATTTAGAGTAAGTGTGAAATGTTTAAAATTTTGCGCTACTTTGTCTAATGAATATGAGTTGCTATTGTATTGTGAATGTCTTAAAATCCTTAGTATTTCTGTACTTTTCTCGGAATTTAAATTCCTCTTTTTGACGTTCTTTGAACGAAACTATTGTTTTAGCTTTATGAGCGGACTTTCCCTAAATTCAGTGTTCATCTCTATGGATATTGCATTTTATAGGTATTCTGGCAGCCTTTGTCTTTTTAAAAAATATGTATGTAAATTAAAAGGTTCATAGGTATCCACTCTACATAATAACAATAAAAACAAATGCAGGTATAGATTTGGGTTAAAAAAAAAAACAGTCATAGGATATATTTTATGACATGTACCATGTATTCTCTTAAAGCCAACCAAATAAATTTGGAAGTTTCAGTTGAAAAATAAAATTTGAATTGGCCTACGGAGAATGAATAGATATATGTAGATATAGATAAATAATAGACATTAGATATTTAGGTACATACTTTTTATTATAAACTTTAAATAAGTATATTTTATAATTAAGATTAGAAGAAGTCGTTAAGAATGTAATCATCAAAGTATGGCTATTTTAACCGACAACATATTCTGGGAGTGGATGTACATTCTGTTTCAACTTTTGCAATTTTAAACAAGAATTTATATTGTGCATTAATGAATAATTTTTTCTGTTTTTAAAAAATGCTGTAATTTATTACACAACATTCTGTATGAAGAAATAAATTAAAAGAATTTTAATAATTTTAAAAAGTGCGCACGGAGGTTAAAAGGTGCAGTAATACTCAGCTTAAAATTTAGCAATATTATAAGAAAACATCAAAAATAATTAAATACATACACTCTTAACTTCAATTATTAAATACTAATTAATTGCATTTACTTATGCATATTTTTTTTTTTCATAAATTAATTATTTTACACATCAACATTGTAGGAGGCAATCACAGGATTCGATGGATGAAGTGTCCTTTACGTTGATGTTAACATGATTCGCGTATTGTCTGATTAAAGCAGATGGAATTTCTCAATCGAACATAAATTCTGGGCTTATACTTGGTTCAGCAATATTTGAAGCTGCATCAGAATCATTTGATTTTGATTCGGAACCTGATTCCCAGTTTATGAGCATTTGCAATTCAAATTCGCCATCCGAATCTGTATATTGTCCTGAATCAGCTTCGCTATCCTGGTCGGACTCATCTGATGCGAACCAATATGATACTTGTAGTTGGTGTTCGTTGTCTTCGCGTAATTCTAAGCCTGAATCAGATTCCGATTCTACCTCTGATTCTCCTTCGTACTCTGCAACTTCATCTACTTCCATATCTTAATCCAAATTCTGATTTAATTGTTTAATCCAAGAACTTTTATCGAATTTAAAATATTGCGATGTCGAATGATCAATGGATAAAACTGAACTAGTTATCTTATGCATTGAGTATATGACTTTCACGCAGGTATGTTTTCAATATCATCCAGTCCTCATTAGCAGGGACAGATTTACCTTTTTTTGGGCCTGGGTTTTATACAAAATGTTTGTCGTAGGTTTTTTTTTTAAATAAAAACATTTAAATCAAATCAGCCGACAAGCCTGATAATAATACAATACAATAATACAAACAAAAACAATTTTGTTCAAATTGATTAAGTATAATACGGACATGGAAATATTTTTACAGATTTTTATAGACTTTATCGCCTGGAAGATTGTTTTTAAAATTTGTTTTATGAATTGTTGAAATTTGATTCACACAGCAACTCACATAACTATCCATCAAATTAAATGAAAATACGAATACAAATGGGTTCTGGAGGTTGAAACATTCGAATGATGCCCATCTTTATCCGAGTATGAGAACAAATATTCGTCGCCCGAATTGAAAATCTGATTTCGCTGTAGAACCGGTTATCGATTTTTCTGTTTTTGTTTTTCCTACCTGTTAAGCCTTACAGGCTTAACCTCTTTTTTATAACCGGTTTTCGGTTCTGGAAATTAACCGTTATTTTGTTCTGGTTTTTTCTGTCAAATCTTACAAAACTGTATTTCTTTTTTTTTGCCACAGCCGATTAGCTCCTCTATGTTTTACTAGCAATTTTTGCTTATAAAAAAGAGCCTAGTACACTGCTGAAGCGAAACGAAAATTTCGGTGGTCTCCACTAGGACAGCAAAATGCTAACGATAACAAGAAAGACAAAATGTTCAAGAAAAAAAAACAAACCCAATCAGAAAAAAATCAAAAATAAATAAGCTGCGATAAAAGAAACAACAAAAAACACGACTTAAAACTGATATGTGATTTTTCGCACACAACTAATTGGTCTGGGTAATAAATTGGCTGCGAAAAGTGAGTGGAGACTTTTTAAATTTCGTCATGGAACAGCAGAACAAAAAAGTTCGTTTATGATTTCGTTCTATCATTTTTGTATGGGATTTTTCGTTTCGCATCAGCAGCGTACTAGGCTTAAGTATATTCATATTTTTCTTTTTAAAGTTACTTGAGTTTAATTTGAATTATTTTGAATTAAATTTAGTAAATAATATGAGAAAAGCAAACGCGTTAAATGAGTCCGGAAAGGGAAACATAAATGCTTATAGTGAAATGCAAACTAAAATGTACGACTGGATCGTACGAACCTGCTCTTGTAGCTAACAACTTTAATGTAGCTAAATATTGATGCTGTTAGTAGCTGACTAGTTATCCTATGCAGGCTTCAAGACGATGTAGGTAAGATTACCTTGATTATTAGTAAAGTGTTATCCATTTTGTGGTTTCAAAATTAAACGTAAATAAAACACATATAAAATATTTTTTTATGATATTTCGTTTTTTATCATAAAGTTCGAACGTTGACATTATGTGTGAAACACTACATCATTTAAATGACCACCACGCGAAATGTTGCAAGCATCGATTCATTTGAGGTAATTTTCGCCCACTTTTTGACACATATTGGGCGGTATCTAAGCCATAACGTCACGAATGTTGGTTTTCAAGTGCTCAAGAGTTAAAGGTTTATCTGCATATACACGGTCTTTTGCGCAGACCCACAAAAAAAAGTCCAGCGGTGTCAAATCGCATGATCTAAGTGGCCAGTTGATATCGCCTCGACGAGAAATTACGCGGCCAGGAAATGTCTCTTGCAATAAAGAGAAATTCGCTCGAGTTGTGTGGCATGTGGCACCGTCTTGTTGAAACCACATATTCTCCAAGTCGTATTCTTCAATAGCGGGCAAAAAAAAGTCGGTTATCATATGACCATAATGCTCCGAATTGACAGAGACAGTTTCGAAGAAGTAAGGTCCAATCACACCTCCGGACCAAAGAGCCCCCCAAACAGTGACTTTTTGGGGATATAATGGCCTCTCTTCAATTACTTGAGGATTCTCAGAACCCCAAATACGACAATTTTGTTTATTAACATACCCACCGAGTGAGAAATGTGCTTCGTCGCTGGAGAAAATTTTGTTCGAAAAATCGCCGTCCACTGCCTGTTATTCAAGCACCCATTCGACGTATCTACGACGTTGTAAATAGTCAGCTGGCTTCAAATGTTGTGTGAGCTGGACTTTATATGGATGTAGTTGTAGATCCAAATGCAAAATACGCCATAATGTGCCGTAAAACAGTCCTAATCCTAATTCCTGAGAACGACGAGGAATCGACACATTCGGGTCTTCGGCAACACTCTCACTTACAGCAGCAATATTTTCAGTGCTACGAGCGAAACGATGATGCACAGTCCTTACAATATCTGGACATTACTTCTTGGAAAACGACGATGGAACGACTGTCACCGTTAATTCGGAGCGTTATGGTCATATGATAACCGACTTTATTTTGCCTGCTATTGAAGAATACGACTTGGAGAATATGTGGTTTCAACAAGACGGTGCCACATGCCACACAACTCGATCGAATATGGCTTTATTGCAAGAGACATTTCCTGGCCGCGTAATTTCTCGTCGTGGCGATATTAACTGGCCTTTGCGCTGGACTTTTTTTTGTGGGACTACGCGAAAGACCGTGCTTATGCAAACAAACCTTTAACTCTTGAGCACTTGAAAACCAACATTCGTCAAGTTATGGCTGAGATACCACCCAATATGTGTCAAAAAGTGGTCGAAAATTACCTCAAAAGAATCGATGCTTGCAATAATTCGCGTGGTGGTCATTTAAATGATGTAGTGTTTCACACATAATGTCAGCTTTCAAACTTTATAATAAAAAAGAAATATCATAAAATTTTATATGTGTTTAAATATCCCTTTATAAGGCAAGTTATGCATTTGAGGAAAAAAAAGTTTTGAGATAACAATCAAACATGACATTACGATGCGAAGCGAAGACGAAAAAAGATGGTCTAAAAATTGTGTCCGTCTGTATGTGTGCCACAAAACAATATGTACCAAGTTTAAAGCAAATCCACCCAACCGTTAAGGGTAATATCATGTTTCATTGTAAGAATTTTTTTTTCGAATACATAACTTGCCTCTCTCTCATCCAAAAGTCAATTTTGATCGAAATGTCGAGCTCGATGTTTTTCCCAAATGCAAGACTTGACATAATAATACCTTTGTGGTAAGTAAAAAATTAGGAATAATTAAATTCAAGGCCGAATTACCACAAGTATCTAAAGATAAAGAAGGAGAATTGCTGCCAGAAGTCAAAACATCAATAATAGGCTACCAAGTGGCACTCGTGACTCCCAACAAAGACAATATCCAATATCTTGGAGAAAAATTCAAGAACTTGATGGACTCCCAAAAAAGATTGCCACTGCAATCCTAATGCGTCCAAATACTTAAGCAAAGCTCTGAACAGAGTTCGAGCGCATAGAAATACTCTGGACTTGTTCCGAACAGGGCGAGCCCTGAATACTCTGATTCTTGAACCACACAAACCAGAATAAATTTTCATTTTAACAATAAAAAGCAATACAACAAAAAAACCACCATTATTTTGTACACAGATACACATCAGATACAGAAAATCAAGAAGCGACCAACTTCTTCCACCATTTTAACTGTATCTGATTATTTTTTCTTCACATTTTCCTTCTTGACAAACATGACATTTCATATGCTCAGCAATTAACTCAGAATGCCCAGGCGATTATTTTCGATCACACCGAACGCGCTCTGGACATGTCAGAACGAAAAAAGAAACACACATTCGGACGCTCTGATTGAAAAAGAAACACAAATAAATTTGTTGACAACTCAGACTTGCTCTGAAATAAAAAAGAAAAACGTCTAAAGAGAAAACAAGGTACATTATAACTAGAAAAATGTGTTAAAGATTTGCATAGCGACTAAATAAGTCATTATTCACCGCATTAATATACACACGCTTAGCGTATTTTAATGAATAAGACTGTGTAGGTATACATAACTTCATAGAGCAAAAAGCAAAGAGTTTTTGTAAAAAAACAAAACGTATTTAATTTTTAATAATCATGTCAAAATTGTTCACGTTTATAAAATTAATCATATGTAAATCATTGTGTAGAACTTACTTATGCAAAGCCCACAAAATATCTTATCATCAAAAGGCAGCATCCAGAGTTGGATTTAACCAGTTTGTGGCGGTAGCATTTACTTCATGGCTTACAAAATCAATTACACGAAAAACTGATACCAAAAAACAATTTGATGTAGAAAACGAAATTTCACAATCAATATATCAAGCAGAGATAGCAATTCTCAATGGAAATCTTAAAGAAGCAAAGAACATATTAAACAGTGCCATTCAATTAGCCGATGATAATGAAGCTTATGCTAACTTGACCTATTTGTGTGATCTACTTTCAACCATCATCTTAAGTGAGGGTGACTTTTTTGAAGCTGAAAATATTTTAGTCAAATTCACCGAGAGGCTCCTCCAATTAGGTTATTCAGAAACTCACAATACCATAGTAGCATTCAAATTGAAAATAGCAAGAATACATCAGCTGCTTGGTAGTTTGGAAATGGCTGCTTATGGTTTCCGAGATTGTATAAGGGTGCAGGAGAAAAAAATTGAACGCCAAAAGCAACTTGACGAGGAATCAAATGGTATTTACTTAACTGCATTGTATTGGTATGGAAAACTCTTGACTGATCAACGAGATTTTAATCAAGCACGAAAGCAGTTAAAGTTCTGTTGGCAAAGAATATTGAAATCAAAAAACGTTCTTCCGTCTCAAAAGATGGTTGTTCTGCATAATATTGCCAATGTTTCAGCACACTTAAAAGTAGTATTCCCTGGCAGATTTTGGTTTGGGTTTAAATAAATATAAAAATAATTTCTTTCCAGGACTTTGATAACGCCCTTCAATACCTTTATGCTGCCATAGAGATTTGTCTGCTTGAAGACCCTAACAATATCGATCTACCAATATTAATTATTCAAGTTGGTTTGATCTTTCTTCAGAAAGAGATATATGAAAGTGCTTCATTTTGGTGTAAGGCTGGCCATGAATTAGCAGTGCACGAAGAAAATGAACTAGCGAAAACAGAAGGTCAAAAGTGTTTCAGCGAACTACAAAAACTTAATATCCTTCCATAATTATATATAATTTCATAATTTTTGTTTAAAAAAATATTATATTTTTTTTCAAATCTTCCATACAAATTCAATTAAAAAAATCGAGTTTTATTCAATAAGAGTATATTTATGTAATTGTGTAAAAAGATAAGCCTACGCAAAAGTTTTCATGGACGCCCTTTTTATTATAAGGGTATTCATGCAAATGGCGGAAAAGCCAGATAAACCTCAGAAATCAGATAGTTTTATCTGCGTGGAAACGAACTGTCAAAGATTGTATGAGAAAAATATTTTACAAATCAGATAAAATTTTCTCTCGAATTTGATGTAGATAGAGTAAAAATATACCTCATAAGGTTAGTTCAATGAAAACCTGATTTTTTCCTACATTTACGTACGAATTTGTAAGGGGAGTTCTGTAAGCTCTGATAGATATATAGATTGATTATAGATTGATACTTTATTTTTTTCATCATAATTTTTTTTTTTTTTTTTACAATTTGTTTCCTAAGAATAAGGACATGGCAATTACTGCCGTCTGCCTGATATGACATTCTTTATTATGATGTTAAGAAAAAAGAGATAAGTCAAAACAAAAAATATTTAACATAAAATAATATAAACAAAGTAGGTATATACGTTTTTTTTATTTTTTGTATTGCGTTATAACTTCAAACATTTTACTTTTCATTTTACACTACAATAATTGGCTAATTCACTTACTCAGGTGAAACTGTTGCGGTAATTAATAGCCTTATTCTGGCAACCTCACTAAAACATCACAAGTCACAATAACCTCATGAACTCATTTTTGAGAAATATTAATGTAATTTAATTTTTCAATTGAATAAATTGAAACTTACATTTATTATATTGGTTCCCGGTAGATCTGGACTTTTTGGACTTCATATTTCTTTTCGGTTATCGTTTACAGTTTTAAATTACTCTAACTTGAGAAACGTTAAATTTTAACGCAAATTTAGCCTTCTCTACAGCTGCCTACATTTTAACCCATTTTATTCACCACACTAGGTCAAATTTTAACCAAGTTACAAAATTTAACCAACATTTTAACGCAATTCACACACGGCCTAAAATCGAATGTGTCATCTTTGCGGGAACACCTTCCTTCGCAACACGGAACTAGATCGACACCAATGCCCGACTGCATAAATCTAAAGGTACAATATGTAATATCTGCATCACAATCGGAAGATAAAACATCCCAAGGAATTTCAAGAAAATTGAGGAAAACGCAACAAAATTTAATTAATTTGTGTTTTTCACTGTTGAATTTTATTTTTTTTTTAATTCCATAATAACATGTATATTAATAAACTTTAAAAAACTGGATACCAAAATTTCGAACAAAAAATTGTATGGCTCCGAAAGTTCTTCTTGAGAATCCCGTACATCTGCTCAGCTATAACACCGATTTTAATTATTAATTGATTGAAACTGATTATATTCTTATCAAATAAATTATTATCGTTTTTAAACAAATGTTAGGTAATTCATCACTTTTGTAGTTGCAAATTATTTCTATATTATAGGGGTATTCACGATCCGATGCAACGAAAAGGTGTAAACTTGCGAAATTTTATTTTTTTCTATAAATCGTGAACGCACCTTTTCTATTCTATTGCAACTTTGGAGTAAGAATGCAAAATCAGTTTGAACACAACCATTTCTGATAGAAAATAACAGCTGTCGAACTGTCAACGACACCAGCAAATTGTGCACCATTGTATTTTTCTGTTGCAATAGGGTTAGGGTATAGCAAAAGTGTTGTTAAATCTTAGTCAGTGTAAGTTGTTGTTGTGGTGCAATAACAAGTTGCACTCTTGCATTTTTACAATGATACTAGACCAGCTGCACCGGATCGTGAATACCCATCATGTTTGTTTTGACAGATCAGCTGGCCGCCATCACTAAAAAAATTCACCTTCCGGTGGTGAGTTTTCTTGTGAGGTTTCTTATGAGGGTCTCAACAGAATACGAAATTGTGACCGCCCCATAAGAAACCTCACAAAACCTGATACCTGATAAAAAATTGTGACCTGTGAGCATCACAATGGCAAAATAGGTCTGTAAGAGCATGTTGACAATATTTATGTAGGTTGAGTCAACCCGATGCTCCATTTAGGATTTCATAAAATCTACATAATGTTAGAAAGCTTAGGATTGGACGACCGCTAAGAAGTGGTAAATATCTTCTTTTTCTCTTCTGTTACATAGATTACAGAGTTGCGGCAAATCATCACGGTGCGGTATAAAATTTAGATGTAAAATTTCGACTCTGGCTTTAACTATAACACTTATTTGAGCGGATGAGTAATCACTAGAAATTTAATTTTCTTTTAAGCTTAGAGACAATTCTTGCGATAAAGCGAGTTGGTTCCACTCTTTAAACGGCGATGCAATTGTTTGTAGTATTTTTTTCAAAATAGCCTTGTGAAGATATACATCAATTCTTTTCATAACTTTTGTAATGATGTCCTCGTTCGCCTTCAAATTTTGTATATATAATGGGGTTATACCTGACTACGTATATGGCATAGTTTGGTGTTGAATTTGGTAATCGGAATAGCGCTTAAAGAAATGCCTTTGCAGGCTCTCAAAAGCTTCGAGCTTAATGTATTCGAAAACTTGTACATTATAGAACATACAAGACTTTACTGATGCATTAAAAAATCGGTGTTTAGATGCCAGATCAATATTTTGGTTAGAGAAAAACTGTCATCACATCATATTAAGTGCCAATTTGGCTTCATTACATTTTGCCTTAGAATGTTTGATAAAGCTCAAGTTTTTAGTTAATAAAACTCCTAAATACTACCTGTCATTAATGGACCATTTGCCTTCAGGACTTCTTCTGGTTTGTCTCGCTTCAAAAATTACAATTTTAGTTTTTTGTACATTTATTTGCAGACCCCAAGTGTCACAAAATTAACTAAGATGGTTTACTCTTGCCTTTGTCGATGAGATTAGCCTGGCATACATTACCAGAAACTTTCGCGATATACCTAAACATGAAAATTATTAAATTAAAACTTGCGTGTTGACTTTGTCAAAAGCAGCTTTGAAATGAACAAAGCAATTGTATAGTTTTTTCTTGTTATCAATGAATTTTCTGGCTATACTGGAGATAGCAGAGGTATGGTCCATAGTCGAAAATCCTGGGCGAAAACCAGCTTGAAAAATACTTAGATTTTAGATCGAGATACCCCTATAATTTTCTGCAATATTTGCATCACCTTCTTTAAAAGTTGCGAAAATAACAGATTCATTAAAACTACTGGGTACATCTGCATCGTTGTACAGTCGACTAAAAAATACAACGATATATTTTTGTCATTTTTTTAAAATAATGTATTCTTTTAGATGAACAAACCTTTTTATACTCTTTAATTACTTGAAGGTAAATGCCAGAGTTAATTCAACAATTGAACCCATCAAGCTTTAGTAGGCTCAAATGGTCCGGCAATCATTACGCTCAGTTGGAGAGACATGTCATAAAAGGCGCTGCCCCTGCCCCGGATACATACATATACCATAAACTAAGGCACAAAATTCCAGCCGAAGGAAATGTCGCATCGCATTCATGAGTGACCACCTAAGTGAATGCGGCTTGTCAAAGCCATCACCAAAGATGTTGCATGACTTGACGAACTTGGACAAAATCTTCAAATCCTTCAACTTAGAGGACTTAGTAAATTGTGCAGGCTACCAAACAAATCTACTTGAATTGGCCAAAGACATTGACTGCGATGTGGAAATAAAAAAAACTTTTTTCCGCGCGAGGATGTATTTCAGAATAAGAACACTTAACAGAACAATTGTAGGCATATCAAAATGCAAAAAACAACTACAACATAATTAAAATTTTCCATTTATTTAATCCACAAATATCTTTACAAATTGTTGTTTTGCTTAATTTAAGTTAAATCTTCGATATCCATTTAGCAGTCCGACCCTCTAGATTCTTGATTTTTTCTCAATTAATTTAATTAACTTAAATTCAATTAAAGTAAATTTAATTCAACAATATTTAATTATTTAAACAAATTGTATGTTTATATTATTCGCTTACGAACAATCCATTAATCCACATCGGACAAACAAAACAATTTCTTTTGCTGTCAGATTTATTTTGTCTATGATGACGTCCTCAAAATAAAAAAAACGTCTCAAAGTCTTGTTTTCTTTGATTCATGGTATAGATACGAGTATGTATGTATCTGCATTGTGTTTATTTGACAAGGAATTTTTTGTTGGTATGTGTTGTGTATTGTATTGTGGGTAAGAACATGAATTGAGTGTAAGGAATTATTTTTTTTTGTTGGTTTTTATTTTTATTCGAATTTTTTTTATGTGCTCGATTTTTGAATTGGCTCCACCAACCAACTCCTAATAGGAAAATCATTTTTAATGACGTACCCAACCCGAATGTACGATAGTATTAAGAAAGGGTCAAACATTACCCGGGGCAAACGTGAGAAAATATATAGCAAATGTGCTGCGAGAAACTGTTTTACTCTCAACCGTACCCAACCCGTTCATTTACCAAAAGGTAAACTTATACAAAATATAAACTTATCTAGTGTTTTACGACGTTGCATGCATTGAACACCCTTAATATGCTTTAGAATATTTTGTGGGTGTGAGTAATTAAAAAAGTTTTCATCAACAATATCCCAATATCCCATTCCCCTTCCTTCAGAAATGAAGAAGATACAACTCTAATGGCGATTTTATTTGGCAATCCGGAATTTTTCTCCAATGCGGGATCCCACACTTTTGTGTGATTTTGACGATTCTGAATTTTAATGAGATTGTTGTGTGAAAATAATTGTGTACGTGAGAATATTCAAATTCAAAAATATGTTTGTCGCACAGTTATGATACAAAAAATGACAACAGTCGAGTTTGGCGTTCAAGTATATGAATGTGTTAGCGCTTCTGGTTCTGATTCTGATTTGAAATCCAGAAGCAAAATTCACTTCTTTTCAGAATAAGAACTGTCACTTTTTCCCAAGTGAACGCTTTCAGAAGAGTCCGGAAGGCTTCCGAATTGCCAAATAAAAATGACATAAGAGAGGAAGATTATCACCGCGATTCAGCTATTTGGCGAGTGAAGTGAGATGACTCGCCACTCACTGCTGAAACCTCAGGCGAGTATTCTGACATTTCAATTCATTCATTCACTCCCTCACTTTTACTAGCTGAATCGATTTTTAATCAAAAGTCACTCATCTCACTCATTCACTGCTAGCTGAATCTCGGTCTATAAGTGTGCTCAGCTTAGGACTATGTGCGAACAACTTTACAGGGAAATATCGGCCAAAGAAGACATAATCCCCATTGCCAAGTATACAAATGTTAACGCTGAACAAGGCTTCCGGATTGCCAAATAAAAACGACAAAAGAGAGGAAGATTATCACCGCGATTCAGCTATTTGGCGAGTGAAGTGAGATGACTCGCCACTCACTGCTGAAACCTCAGGCGAGTATTCTGACATTTCAATTCATTCATTCACTCCCTCACTTTTACTAGCTGGATCGATTTTTAATCAAAAGTCACTCATCTCACTCATTCACTGCTAGCTGAATCTCGGTGTATAAGTGTGCTCAGCTTAGAACTATGTGCGAACAACTTTACAGGGAAATATCTGCCAAAGAAGACATAATCCCCATTGCCAAGTATACAAATGTTAACGCTGAACAACAGAATACTGAAGAAACTTGAAGGAAAGGATGGTAGAAAACCAAGGAGGACACTTTGAACACCTCGTTTAATTGTTTTTCTTTTTGTAATCATACAAACTAAAAATTAGCTAAGACCACACAAAAACATTCTATATTTTTAATGCCCTTGGAGCTTAGAAAATCTTTTTTTTTTCTAATTTAATCTGCTGTCGGTTTTCCACTTTCTTGTTGATTTTTATTGATGTGTAATCATCTAAGCGCTCAACAGGGGTAAAATTGAAAAATTCGTTACTGAAGTACTGCACGCCATTTAAAATGGTTTGGAAAAGTTGATAAGGGATTTTTTAAAAAAGGTTCGTGAATTTGAGAGCGACTTTTTACATCAAAAAACATCCCTTACCGAATTCACTTACCATTTAAAAAAATGTATGAAGCAAATGCAAGAACCAAGTAAAACGGAATCCGATTAGACTGCTATTACACCTTTAAATTTGTCAATGCGATTTTTACACACGTGCTACTATAATACTAAAAAATTGCAAATATTGTTTCTTCTTCTCTGCCCTCTTTCTTAGCGAACTCCCCTACGTGCAAGTGGAGTAATGAAAATACAAATAAACCATACTAAGATCGGAAACCTGAGAGTAGAGGTTTCGGGGCCTTATGTTATTAGTTTATGAATGAAAGCTGAGATATTATTCATCTCACTTACGCAAAGTTACCTTTTGTTAAAATTCGCATTCTTGTAAAAGAATTCTTTGAACGGAAAGGTGAACTAAAGAGAATCAACGCTCCAAAATCGGAGGCGTGAAAAACAGACTTACATGATTTTTTTTTTGTTGTTTCATCTTTCGTCTTTTCACAGATTGAGTGAGGGGTATTGAAATGAGGAGGGAAATAGTAAACGAAAACACAAATAAAAATTTCAAGATTTTTCTTAGTTGAAGTTTGACGTTTCTGAATTGACAACTTCATTCTTCTCGTTGTTAGAAAAATGGATGTTAATAAAAATTATTTTGTTATTTTTTTGTAATTGTTTTTCATTATTAAATATGGTAGATACATAGGTATGAAAAAAGTAAAGTACATAACTTTTATAATAGATACAATTTTCTATATATCGTACCTTATACAACATGGTGTTAACATGTCGCAACCTTGAGTTCTGTTGACGCCAAAATACAAACTTTGGATTAAAGAATATGTATTAGAGAATATGTATTTAGAAATTAAATTGCCTACTTTTAGGCATTTCATACATTTAAATATAATTGAGTAAATAACATTGAAACTTAGTTATTAAGTTTAATGTTAGTTACTCAATCGTTAAGAAGCTTATCTCGTTTTATCTTTCAAGCTGAGCTTTCACCACCGAGCTAGAGCTAGTCGGTGTGATGATGAGTTGTACTTATTCTTAAGTTTTAGTTTATTAGTATTGTTTAAAAGGAGAAGACCTAGTAATTTATAAAATAATAGGTAAAAGAAGTTTGGTTCTTTTTTCTTTGATATCTTGGTACTGCAAGAGACCTTTTATCTACAGCAAAGCACTAGGATTTTTTTTGGAAAATATATCGCCAACCCATAGCGATTAGCCCGAAGCTTTCTACCCATAGCAGCCCCACATATAAATACCAGTGACTGGGATTTAAGAGAGGAATCCCCCCAACAAGTCCAGTGTACTCAACAGTTAAACAACCCTGGGGCCAAATTCCGCAAGCGTGAGTTTTTACTGTGTACACAAAAAGTTGTGTACAGATACATTTTTCCGATTCGGCAAGGGTGCGATGCATATTTTTGACAGATAACGTGTACACAGATAGGCAAATTTATTCACGCATATTTTGAGGGTGAATAATTTTTGTGCACGGAAAAGCATTCACGCTTGCGGAATTGAGCCCCTGCTTATATGACAATATAATTTTATGTGGAGTGAGATATGAAAAATATGTTTTTCATGTTATCATAAAAACCATTATAAGCAGACATTTGAAATATGTTGGGACCCAAATGAACAGACTAACGACTCGCCGTAATATTAATTAATTATAAGACAGATTTTTAAGTCAATTGTTTAAATATTATATACTTCTACCAGGAAATATAAAACTTATTCTAAAAAAATCCGTTAAAATGTATTTAAAGTGCAGATAATTCTATTTCATGAGTGACAGCAATTATTCATGTAGATATTACACAAGAAATTAATTTTTTAATCAACATTATTTAATTTATTTTTTGTATGCTTTTCAATTAAAGTAATTTTACAGTTCTGCTTTTTATACCATTCCTCAACTGTTCTTAGTCCTTCTGCTGCTTCTTTAGCTAGCAAATCATAATTTGTTTGCAATGTTTTAATATGGTCCAAACGTTGATTCAGTTTATCGATTTCATTAGACACTTTGGGGGCTTTCGCAGTTTTCTTTTGAATTTCTGCCTTTAAATGATCGATAGTATAACAAATTGGGTCTGTTCCTGGTTCATTTCGTTTGACAATTATTTGAAAGTAATTTCCATCCATCAATTTTTCGACTGTATTCAAAATTTTCATTGCATTTGAAAATGTTTTTTTGTTTATCAAAGATTTTCTACGATTTTCCAATGAATTAGTCCAAGTATTCAAAACCGAACTATTTTTGTTTTTCATTGTTTTTCTTGATTAGCGACACTTGACGCGCTTAGAAAGGCAGACTACGAAATGAATACTCTCACGAAAATATTGATGATTTTGTTATTCAAATATATAGAAACAAATTTAATAATTTTAACACCAATAAAATAAGAACAAAATTTAAGTAATTACAAATACATTATAATTATGTTTAAAATGCGTAATTTTCAGAATTAAGTATTTATTTTTATATTAACGACCAACGAAATTCCGGCTAAACTAATAAAAGGCGAATGCAAAAATTTTTCAATTTCTTAGAAAAAAAAAAGATAATCTCAAATATAATTCAGGTAGATAAATATAAATGTTAAAATTATCCTTTGATAGTTTTTCGTCATCAGTTTTGTGCATAGCTCATTAAAAACAGATTTGCTATACAACAATAAACCTGAGATCCTGCCATACGGGATAATTATTTTTTTTTTATATAGTCACTAAAGTCACAATATGGTAAAAGTTGTAAGCCATTCTTGTTACACAGGTAGCTGGACCCGACGCTTTCCGAAATTAAATATCTCTTGACTTTATCGGCCTAAGTTTGAAAAGTACCTACACACTATTCCGTATGTACACATTTTCAAATGACGGTACCAAAACATTACATTGACTTGCTATTGCTATATTGCTATTCATAATAGCTAGGTGGTAATTTTAAGGCCCGCTTACAATTGTGAATGGATTATTTAAATTCTTTTCAAGCAAACGCAAATTCCCGCAAACATTTTTTCGTGATCGTTTCGCAACCGATACCAACCTTTCACAATAGAACCATGAGATCTGAGTTTACATTAGAAAACAATTCCATATTCGATTCCAAACACTCATTTCAATAAAAACACACGAAACTTTATTTAAGTAAAATGTCAAACAAATAGTGTTGTTTAATTTGTTTGACATTTCAACTTACATTACAATAGTTGTTGTTTGTTTGTTGTTTACAGCGGATCAAACATTTATCAAATTGTCTTGTCAATATTCAACTAGTTGATCTTCGACAACCTGTCTGTTTGCATTATTAAAATCCTAATGAAAAAAAAAACATTTTTATTCTTTAGGATTATCCATTGTTCTTCTCTGTAGCAATAGGATTATGCCGGATTTACACTAGTGACAAATTGCCATTAATTCATGCCATTAAACTGCTAAAATAATGGTAAAATCAAATCAATAATGAGAAGCATTTACATGGGCCAAAATAATGACTGTTTGATTGATAATGGCAATCTGCCATTAAAGAATGAGCAAGTTCATTCTTCCTCGCGGTGTGCCATAATTTTCAAAATGGCATCATTGTGCATTTACATGACACCATTATAATGGCAATATTTAATGCCAGTCTTCCCTGCCATTTTTTCAATGACAAATATAATGACAAATTTTCAAACCATTTACACGATTTTGGCAGTTATGTCAACAAAATGGAAGAAATAATGGCAATATGTCACTCGTGTAAATCCGGCAGTAGGTTATAGCCAAAGTGTTGTAAGATCTTAGTCACTGTAAGGTGTTGCTGTGATGCAAAATTAAGTTGCAATTTCGCACTATCCAATCAGTTGCACCGGATCGTGAACACTTTCTGAATAGTTTAGAAGACTTCCGGATTGCCAAATATAAACGACATTAATGTCCGAAAAGAAGACAATTTTGCTTCTAGATTTGAAAACAGAATCCAAACCAGAAGCCCTAACACATTTATATTCTTGATCGTTAAGCTCGACTGTTGTCATTTTGTGTATCATAATTGTGCAACAAACACTATTTTTGATTTTGATTATTTTCACGTAGGTGCACAATTATTTTCACATATACAATCACATTAAAATTCATAATCGTCAGAATAAAAAAAAAGTTTTCAGTTGGGAGTTGGGACACGATTGTGGACTCGAATAAAAATATAAAAAAATTGACAGCCACTGGCATCGAAGGTCAATACTTTCCAGTGTAGTGCGATAGCAGATCTATTTGCTGACACTAATTTTCTTAAATTTCGTCAGTGTCAGGTGTCAGTGTAGTGTCAGTACACTGACCGACTTGGACAAAATTCACAATTTTTGGGACACACTAGCAAAAGCCTGCCAGTTAGCTTGATAACCATTTTTTCTCCGACGACCAATGACGAGCAATAACTTGACTGTCATAGAAATCGCGTCAGTTTGTGTGACGTCATAGCCCGTCAGTGGCCTGGCCAGTGAATTTACTGGCAGTGTGATAAAGGCTTAACACCGTTAGTGTCTAGCTACAAGAGCAAGTTCGAACGATCCAGTCCAGCTTTTTTTTTCTTGATTTTCGTTAAGGAGCTTTTAGAGTTCATCCTTTTTTTACAGATTTTTCCTTAAAAAAAAATTGAGCATATTAAAGGCACAACATTTAATACCTACTTCACTCGTCCATGAATAATTTTTTTATTTTTTAATTAAATTTAACCTAAAAATAATAGAGCAATTTTTGAATAGTTATTTACATAGCTAGCATGCAAGAATTTTTAATTATTTTTTCCTATTCGTTTCTGTTAAAATCAGCTTAGTGAAAAAGAATTTAGGCCTTCAGATTTTACTTCCGAAGATTCACTACTGTATTCTGTTGAATTGTCATCACTACACATTTCCATGTCAGTTAGGTTTTCGTTACTTTTGGATATCACTCTATAGCCAACAGCTTCTGCTATTCTTTCTGAAGATGAAGAAATGTGAGTATCGGAGATTTCACAAACATTTGATTTTCTACAATTTTCTTCCTTAATTTTAAATTGATTTATAAACTCAGATTGAATAGCGAGACTAAACTCCAGCTGAACAATAGTCGCATTAAGTTCAGCCTCGCTTTTGAAATTATTATCCGTTTGTGTCCAAGCGTTTAGCATCATTGGTTGTTCATAATTTTCAATACTTATGACTTGTGGGTGTTGTGACGTTTCTTGTTTTTGAGATCGAAATTGTCGAATTGGCCTGCTGTTAGATTGCTGGAGGTTAACAGCATTGCTTTCGGGTGCTGGTATATATTGAATATATTGTATTTCCGGGGCATCTTGTATTTGTTGAACTCGTCTTTGATTTTGTCCTTCTAACATGCGTTTTTTGAAAGGCTAAAATATAAAACAAATATTCATTAGATAAGATTTATTAGGTGTTTTTAATAAATAGGCTTGATCTAAAAAGAAAGTTAAAAAAAAAAGATTAAAAAAAAATTTACAACAATGAGTACAGCATTGCCCTAAATTAGCGTTTTCATTTTTAGTTCAGAGCAAAGTCTGAAATGTCAAAAAATGTGACTGCGTTTTTTTTTTTAACTCAAAACATTCAGAGCTCCAAATGTGTGTTATTTTGTCGTTCTGAACATGTGAAGCTAGCACTCATGTGCTCGGACTTGGAGATAATTTGCCGAGCATGTAATTAAATGGATGAACGCACCAAATGTCATGTGTGGATGCAATTAAGCTCGCTTGTTGGTTTTCTGTATCTAGTGTCCATTTATGTACAAAAAAGGGTAGTTTATAACACTAAACTTTATTGCTTTATGGTTAAAATGAAAATGTATTCTGATTTGTGTGGGTTAAAAAACATATCTGTATTCTATGTATTCGAATTCTGTTCAGTTTTCTACTCTATACGACAAAAGAAAAACGCCTATTGTGTATTACATGAAATTTTCCAGAACAATATAAATACAAATTTAAGCTTAAATTATTTTAACCTAATGGATACGTCTAATGACTTGAACCTAACATGGGGTCTCCACGAGATAGATTTTCTAGTAAGCTAGTTCGCATTTTATGAAAACTTATCATGGAGACCACAAAAAGCATTCTATAAAAAAATTCATACTAGACATTGCACAGCTCATAGCATTCTATCGATAGTGTATTATTTTGCTGCCATTTTCACTTTGAGGTTAGCGTTTGTGGCTGGTGAAGGTTTGTGGTGTGTGTATTGTTATAATTCCTTGTGTTTTTTTTGTTTAATTCCTTTTTTGAAGGTTTTTTAAATCTTGTAATGCTACTAGAGCAAGAACACAGCGATACGTATTCCTTCGCGACATTTGTGCAATTGAAATAGTATGCTATGAAATGACCAATACCAAATTTTCTTGCATTCTATTTTCATTTCTTTCTATCAAAATGACAGATAGTATACTATAAAATATAGAAGGTGGAGACACCGTATAAGAACTCTATTTTGTTATTCCCTTTAATAGGACAATTGATATTTTCTTGATAAAATGCAGCTGATCGGCACGCCTAATGCCGGATTTACACGAGTGACAAATTGCCATTATTTCTTCCATTTTATTGACATTACTGACAAAATCGTGTAAATGGTTTAAAAAATTTGTCATTGTTTTCGTCATTTAAAAAAATGACAGAGAAGACTGACATTAAATATTACCATTATAATGGAGTCATGTAAATCCACAATGATGCCATTTTGAAAATTATGGCACACCGCGAGGAAGAATGAACTTGCTCATTCTTTAATGGCAGATTGCCATTATCCATCAAATAGTCATTATTTTACCCCGTGTAAATGCTTATCATTATTGATTTGATTTTACCATTATTCTGCCAGTTTAATGGCATGAATTAATGGTAATTTGTCACTCGTGTAAATCCGGCATAAGACAATGCAAACAACTAATGTCATTTTCGATTGGTAATCCGCAAGAACTCTCTGATCCGCGATGCCTATCGAACAAGCAAACACTAGATTCTTGAGTCTGAAATTTAATGTGAGTGTATGTGTAAGTGTACAAGCAGAGCGGAGCAGAGAGTAAAGTGCGAAATTCATTAGAGCAAAGAGTCCGAGATGGGAGCTTACTATACTATTACTAGCCATAGTCAGGAAGGAGCAAAGAACAAGAGCAAAGTAGAAGTAAACAATCAACAGTTCATTCTTTTCTATTTAAATATTTTTCTTTTGCGAATAAAAATGGATCTTAAAGTGCACGCCTATTTAAAAACAAGAGCGATGACAGCTTAAAAATCAAACATGTTTGAAATCGCCGCTCTGCTCCCTTGTTGACTCTTTGCTCCATCTTTGAATGACGCTGTACTCTGTGTCTGTGTGCTATCATTTCACTATACCTGTTTTATTTCTCCACTTTGCTCTATGCTTTTGCTCACTCTCCGCTTCACTCTGTTTGTACACTGAGGCGGGAAATGTCAAAAACGTACAAAGAAACTACAAAATTTCAGCCAACCAAAACAATGCGGGCGTTCACTTACTTATTAGATATGTTCTCTAGGATACGAAGCTCTCGGAGTAAATCTATGAACGAATCGGATAGGTTAGCTGAGAGCTGTCAAAAAATCAGAACAAAACGCATACTAATGGCCTTTTCGATTGGCCGTCCGGAACACGTTCCCCCAATATAACAGCCGTAAACAATTTGAATGATTCTGAATTATATGTATCACTGTATTTGTAAAAATTAAATTAAAAGAAAATCACATCGGCTAAAAAGAATTTCCAAAATACTTGATTTCAATTAAGATACACATTTTCTTGTATCAATAATAATTATAACTTGCTTCTTTTTATGTTATTTTAACAGAAAATGAGTATAAATTCGATAAACACAACGAAATTACACAACAAATCAAGCCGATTATTTTGACATTTAATTGTGTAAGTGTATTAGTGATTCTGTTTTCGATTCTGAAATGAAATCCAGAATCGTTTTCTGTTCTGTTTAGAGTAACAACTGTCATTTTGTGGGGGTCTGAACAGTTCTGGACGGCCAATCGAAAAGGCCATAAATAAATATTGGACTCAGCTGATGTATACATTTGTTCTCGGATAGCTAGTTATTCAAAATTTTTTGGGATAACTCAAGATAGCTTTCATGAGAACAGCTGTGTTTTCATCAGATGTGCTTTTGCACGCATTAGAACAACAGAAATTTATTCCAGATTGTTGATAATAACTGAGTGATAAAAAACATTTCTACAATTTTCAAAAAAATGTTGGTATTTTGAAATTATAATATATTGCATTTTTAACCGATCATCGGAGTTAGAGGCTTTCGAATGGTATCAATTGACAGTTCTTCACCTTGAAATAAGAGAAATTCGATTCTATTTTTGAAGTCAGAATCACGTAAATACTCACATCAATTAAATGTCAAACTTAAATTCAATATTTTGACGGCCATGTTTTAAAAATAAAATAATCACAAATGTGGGTTTGAAGTTCCTCGCCTTACACATACCTAGACTCACATTAAACTTCAGAATCAAGAATTTGGTGTTAACTTAGGTATATTTTAGTAAAATGCTTAAACATTAACAAAATGTTAAGTATAGTATCATGCTAATATCATAACATCAGGCTGTTAAAAAATTTGCACCATTATGGGTATATACAGCTATTTTTAAATAAACTTACCTGAACTTGTTTATGCATTTTGATAATAAATTTAGTATATCACACGGAAATGAATCGAATTTGTTTAAATTTTCGTCGTTACTCAAAATACAGGAATTGATATTGAAAATAGAAGATCGAACCGTAGCAAACAGAAGTTGTTCTTAAACTAAATAACCCGTATTCGTCAAGGATATTTATACATATATTTCCAGAAACTTATGTGTGCATTTTAGGTGCTGGTTTATGTGAGTATAAGATAAATGTTGTTTTGGTGACACATTTCACATACATACTCGTCCTTTGTTTAAAGTATAAAATGTGAATGTGTTTATTCTTTGTTTTGTTTGAATTTTTGAAAAGGGACGAATGGCAAAAGATAACATTTAGGTACAGTGCAATAAACGTATTTAATTTGAGGTCTAGGTAGCACAGTCAAATCAATTCATCGAAAGACGAATGTATCATAATTTTATAATTTTTGTTAGCCTGATATGGAAATTAAAGCTAATGATCAAGCGCCACGAAAATTCAGTAACGCCCCGTTTTGAAAATGCAAACTGTAATTTGTTCTTTTTATTTTTACTCATGAAATTTGGCTGATAAGTGAGACAAAGAGCTTTTTTTTTATCATCATCAATCGTCCTGCTTTTTACTTTATGCAACAAAAATTGTCAGTTCGGGGAATATATGTAGTTTTCGTCTCGCTTTTGGTTGCATTAGCTTGCATAAGTCTGTCCATCTTTAATGTTATTAAAGAGTTTCCATAGGTCGCCGTAAATGAGAAATAAGAGCGTATGAGGGTTACCATCTACTGATGTAAGAAAGCAAAAGAAAATTCAAGTTATTACTGCTTGCTACGTTTAATTATCTACGGGTATGGATCTAGGTTATACTTTAGCCCCTATTACAAAAACAACATGCGATCTAGGTTTCTATCTTGGCTGACATTTGTGTTTCCATATTTGTTTCTCAAATGTTGTCAGTAGTGAGAAAAAGAAACAAAAAAAGAATAGTCAAATGTCAACAAAAAATATAACAGACCCAGGCGCCAGATAATATGCAATTATATTAAAGAAAATGGAGAATCCTGTACTAAGGAGAAAACAATTACGTTCCTCTAATATATAAAAAAATATATATAACCATTTAAAAGATTTAATTTTACAAATCCTAGAAATTTATACTTACGTTCTCAGAGCCTGAAATCATTTGTGTCATCAAAAGAAAATGTCAAACGTTAATCAGGGCTGTCAACCATTTAAAGTAACAATTTTTCATAGGGCGAATCATATGGATTATTAACCATAATAAAACGAAACTACTATTATAATCAAACACAAATCACTTAAAAAATTTGTATTATTTAAAAACAATGGCTCAACATTTTAGTCGATTTAGTAATATGTTAAATCATTTTTAGTACGATACTAGGTTAAAAATAGGATTTTGCTAATATTCTGAACGAGTTTAGTTTCGTAATATTTTCTAAACATTTTACTAAAGTTAAAATCACGAATAACTTTAGTATTATACTAAATAAATATGCCACTTTGACATTTACAAACGTCAACAAGTTATGTTTACTTACTTACTATTTTCGGTGTGTTAAGTTGTAGTTTATTAAGAAAATAGGTTTAGTATGGTGCTAGTTAAAAAGGGTTTAAAATTTAGAAAATACTAGTAAAGTGCTTTAGTATTAGTAAACTGTTAAGTAGTATCATGCTAAGTCCTTAACACCAAGCTGTTTAAAATTTTGTGTCATTGGCGCCTGATATTAAGTTATAAGAATGATACTATTTAACAATTATTACAATTTTCCTAATTTTAAACACTTTTTAATAAATACCATACTAAACCTAATTTCTGGATAAACTGCAGCTGAGCACGCCCAAAAGAGTGCAAAACACTACGCGAAATGTCAAATTGGGTTATGGATTTAGTACGATACTAAAAAGATAAAGTAGCTATTCAATGGTTTTAACTTTAGTAAAATGTTAAGAAGATAGTACGATACTAAACTCGTTTAAAATTAGCAAAATCCTCTTTTTAACCTAGTATCATACTAAAAATGATTTAATATACATATTACTAAATAGACTAAAATTTTGCCCCAATATTTCTCACATTCGATTAAACACAATAATATACATTACACGAATTTTTTTTCTTTTTACGTGAATAGGTGGCGAATTTTCTAGTCACTACGCACCTCTTGCTCAGAGTAATGTGAAATTCTTACTCACTCAAAAAAAAAACACCTCCCTTATTTTCTGGTAATCTGGAAGAACTCTCCGAATCGGGATTCGATTCGAACAAGTTAACACTACACTCTTATGGTGAGTGTATGTGTAAGGCGGGGAATTACAAATGCACATGAGTGATAATTTAATTTTGTAAACATGGCAAACACTAGCTGTGTTTTTTTTATCTTTTACTTTTTTTTACTTTTGAATAAGTACTGAATAACCGAAAATTGAAAAAAATGAGAAGGTAGGTATCTGGGAGAAAATATTTTTTCTTTTTACAATTGCTATTATGTACATTCAATTGTCGGTAAGATAGCCTACCTAAGAGGTTATACTCTGTAAAAAAAAATAGGCAGTCATTCTGGCTACAGTGGATTGCATAAATCTATCATTCAATAAAGCTCTCACAGGGGTTTCGTAGTTTTTATTTTAAATGGACCCCAAATATGTTAGAATAGTATGTAGGGTTACCGCCCCATTTTTTAGATAGGAATTTTAATTTAATTGTTTAATTCATAAAAATTAAAACCCAATTTCTTTTTTTTTTGCGGAACTTAGATTTTTTAAAATCTTCGAAACTGTTTGGAACAAATTGCACAAAAATCTAAAAAAACACCACCTCTTTAAAAACACAAAACTTTAAAAAAATACAACTTTTCAAAAATCCTAACAAATGATTCTTAAAAAACTTCCCGTCTTAAAAACACAAATTTGACAAAACTTAAAAAAAAAATCACCTTTTAAGAATACAATTTATGTAAATATACTTTACTTCAAATTAATTGGCTGCCCGCTACGAAAATCTTCACAAATAATGTTCTTCTTCAAGGAAAATAGATTAAAATTTTGTAACTGCATTTTAACGTATTTTCCAAACATTAAAAGAAATGCAAAAATGAAAACGCGATAACAATTATAACATTAAAAACAACAGAAACCCAAGGAAAAAAAACTTAACGTGTGACCAAAATGGACACGTGAACTCTAAATGCACATCAATATATAATGGGGGTTGCATCAAATGCAATCAACACTCAGATTTTAAAAAGAAAAAATTTTTTTTTGAAAACTCAAAATTTCGAAAACGACTAATAGATTTTTCCTAACTACGTATTTGGTAGTTTTTTTCACATTGGGCTCTATTGCGGTTATTGTCAATCAGCGATCACTCTTTCAACGATCATCACCATCGACAGATATCTCAATCGGTATTGCGTAACTTGATCGACTAGGATATGAGTTTTTGTGAATGAAAAAGTATATATTGTGAATTGTTTCTAACTTGACATATTGATTTTTTTCAGACTGGATTGTTTAATAATAAAATATATGATGATAAAAATTTTTATTGTTATAAAAATATAACCTAAAATAAAAAAAATATGGGTATAATCGTGTGACACAGATTCGGAAGAAGAAACAAGAAATGAAATTTTTGAAAATTTTAATTTTTTGGAGTCGTGGAAAAGAAGCGCACATATGTATGTCCAAAATGGAAACAATTTTCTTCCGAAGAAAGTGAAATACGTATTGTACGAAATGTATTGATGTCACCTACATCAAAATTTTACCTCCAAAAGAAGAAATACAACTTGCTTATTACAACCGGCGATATCACTATTTTTATTCACGAAATTCACGAGAACTTAAATAAATAATTAAAACTATATTATTTATAAACAAACATTTTTTTTTATTAAAAACAATCAGATTTTATTCCCGATACAATTTTAAAATTGTTCAATAGACCGCATCAATGACAAAAATACGGTCGACAAGTAGCGGTCGGTTTTTCGATAGTTGTGGAACACAATCGACAACCGCAATACCGATTTCTCATTTTTTCCCATTTTGTCGATCGTTGATCGCTCGTTATCGAATATCGAAAGACCACCGACAACCGCAATAGTTCCCTTTATCTTGAATAGTTAAAAAAACTATATTTCTTAAATTTAAAAAAAACAACGGTACCTCCCATACAAATGTTAAAAAATCCGCAGATAAAAATGTATTTCTTGAAAACGGCTCCAAGAATTTTTATAATCTTAGATTAGTACAGTCCATTTTCTGGTATGAAAATATTTTATTTTAAGGTGCCTCCCAGAGAACCACTTTTCATATTTTCGAGTTTGTCACTATTGGATGAACCGATTAAAATTATTATTTTATGCAAATGCTCCCTAAAAGTGTTGACAAAACTGAATACTCAAATTTTCAAAAGAAAAGTTTTTCTATTTTTAAAAAATATATAGTTTTTTTTTTTGAAAAACCGATTTTGCAAAAGCCACTTGTACTGATTTTTTTAAATTTGAACATTATATTTATATGAATAATATAGCTTCAAAATGGCTTTTACATTTTTTTCCTAACAGTGTTTTTTTTAAATTTTATACATACAAAATATTTGTTTTCGCCTCAAAGCTATAACATTTTTGCATACGTCACTGAATACCTACATATATTCATGTAGACGTCCGCAAATTTCAATCAAACCCAATTTGTATTGCTTTTTAAGTAGTTCTCTCTTTTCGACATCATTTTATTCAACAAAAAAAAAAACACGTTAATAAGTAGTAATCTTGATTGCTTTTAAGAGAGCCAAAATCATAAAAACCGTTATAACTCGAAAACGTAGCGAGACCGAGAAAATTACCCCATAAGTTTTTCGACTTAGAATTACCTCAATAACCCATGGTTTTCGTCCGGCGGTGACTGTGGGATATCCTGTATATGCTCACTGGCGTATTAACCACTAGGCTCGTGAGGCTCGAGCCTAGGGCGGCAACTTTCTAGGGGCGGCAAATTTTGTATTATATTTTTTTTAATAAGAAGATGTTTTTTTTAAAGCTATTTTGAATCAGTATTTTTTTTAATCTTCAAAAAAATATTTCGCAAAAAAACAAAGAAAAGGATTAATGTCATTCAAATGGGGTACTAATCATTTTTGGTATCTGAAAATACGAAATTTAAATCTCTGGCCTGATTTTCCGTGTCTGCATATTTCGATAAAAATACGCGGTCGCCATAGATAGATTTTAAATATGGTTGGACACGATTTTTGAATTTACCTTTGGGCCTTAAGATTGCAAGAAAAAACTGCGTAATATTTAAAATATTTAGTGAAATATAGTGAAAAAAGTGACTTAAAAGATTTGATAGTGAAAAAAGCTGACCAAGGTTTTTTTCATAATGTAATATTAATGGGTATGTATAGGTAAATTAATCAGCCCAATTCTAAATGACAATTCCCAGGGAAATATTTTCCTTTTCCCTCTTCTCTTATTACAAACAAATAAAACTCCCAGGATTTGTTTCCCCTTTTGCCTTTCTCTTATTCTAAACAAACTTTGCATATGGGAAACAATTTTCGGTGAAAATGTAGACATTCTATATGCCAAAATATTTTTCCCATTTGGCGCTCGTTTTTTCCGACACATTTGTTGGAGTATTGCGAAAAAATTTAAGTTTTTTATTTTATGCAACTAAAATATTAATAAAATTTTAATTATTTTTGAGATAAAAAACAACGAACATCCCAAATGCAAAACTTTTCTTTTTTCTTCAATCGTTTTATGCACTTTACACATCCATTGTGTGCAGGATAGCTGCTCCTCAAACATTGGCAGGCCTTTAGAGAGGATCTTGTGAGAACATGCAGCAAGTATTCAAACTCTCATGGCTGTCTATATCGGTTTTCTTTAAAATGCTCTTCATTCAAAATTCTAAGTGCGATGCTGAACATTTTGGATACCTATTATATTTATTTAATTTTTCACTTTATTTATTTAACTTTTAACTTTCACATTGGATTTTTTTTTTTAAATTTAATATCATATAATATATATTTAATATTAATAAAATATATGTCAAACAGCTGATTCGAACATTCAGAATTGTCTTTCCCGCTTTCGAAAGGAAAAATAGTTTCCCGGGGACTTCATAATTAGAGAATACTACTTTCGGGAGAACACATCTCCCGTAGAGTAATTTTCCCGGGGAATATTTAGAATTGGGCTGAATATTTTATACTGAAATGGGTAAAAATGTTAAATACCCATTGTTTAAGTAAAAATAATAAATTCTTAAAATTTATATACAAAAATAATTTTTCTTTTTTTATGGAGAGAAATTGTTCGGAACTGAAATTTCTTCCTACACTTACTTTTGGGACTCAAAATAAATTATCTACTCTCACACCAAATTCATGTTTCACTCAACAAGTTCTTGGATTTTTTTATAAGAAAAAGTATATACCAATTTTGCTTACAAGAATTCTATAAAATTTATTAAACACAATGACATGTGATATATTTCGAAAATACTACCGCCGCATTTAAATTCCTCACCCCCCAAAAAGAGGTGTCCTATAACTCTGAGATGTTAGCCCATACAAATACGATCCTTGCATAGTATTAAAAAAAGGGGCCTGAGGCACTGAGCGTACCTCAGGGCGCCAAGAAGGTTAATCCGCCACTATTTATGCACATATTTACATACCTTGGTTCCATCTAAGTAGGTAGGTACATATTACCCTCCTAATTTACATAATTAAAATCCATTTAAATATACATTTGTAGGTATGTACCTATGTAAGATATTCCTTGAAGCATTAATTCGACTATTCATTATACTAAGAATCAAGGTAATCTTACCTACATAGGCTTTAAACCAGCATAGGATAACTAGAATATATTTACCTACCTACTAACAGCATTTGTGGTTAGATAAATTCAATTTGGTATGTTAGATTAGACATTTTTTTAGCACAATGACTTAGTTAAAAAGAAAACATTAAAAAGGCAAGATTAAAACTAAACTGATTTCTTTTGCAATTAAAAATAAAATGCACGACTAGGTCGTACGAACTTGCTCTTATTTATAACAACTTTAATGTACATAGTTGAAGTTGTTTAGTAGGTAGGTAGGTAGTCTAGTTATCCTTGGGTTAGATTACCTTGTTTCTTAGTATAATGAAGTGTCAAATGGATGATTCAAGGAATAGCTAACATAGGTACTTACCTACAAATGTACATTTAAATGGATTTAAATTATGTAAATTAGGAGGGCAGTATGTACCTACCTACATAGATGGAATCTAGGTATGTAAATATGTGCATTCTCTTTCGAAAATTGATGGACGGATTTTCATAAAATCAGTTTTTAATTTTAAGTTTTCGAAATTTTGGTATGCAGTTTCTTAGAGTTTATTAATTTTCATGTTATAAAAAAATTTAAAATAATTTTTTTTGGGTTACCTAGTCTTAAAAATATTGATTTTTTAAAAAATTTAAAAATTAATTTTAATTTAAAAAAAAATTAATTCAAAATTTTATATGCAGAATTAATTTGGCTACCTAGATCTTCTTAAATATAAAATTTATTCTAGGGTGTTGGCGGAGTGACCTGTGCATTGTTCACCTCAGCAAAGAGCTTGATACACCTTTCTTCGGGCTTTGTCTGACATGAACATCGTAGCGTTTTAAAAAACTATATACGTGTTTTTTGTCGACTTTAAGGCTGCAATGAATACGATAGACAGAAATGACTTAATGTAAAATGTATACAAAGTATTTGAATCGGTGTCGCAATCTACATTGTTGTATGCAGACCAAGTTTGGGGTGGAAAAAAATCGAAACGCTTGAAAAACTACTTATATTTTATTTGAAGCGCCAGTGGCGTAACTATACCATCTGAAGGTCGTGACAAATGTTTTGGATGGGGCCCCCCGGCGTACCAGTAAAAATAGTCACGTTTAGAATTTAATTTTAATAAACCACTGATGTAAGTAGTTGCCCAAAACTATTAATAATATTATGTTAATTTTAGTTAAATATCCAATAAGTTTAATTTTCAAGAGTAAAGGCTTATACAAATACTTACTTTCAATAAGATTTTTTATTAATAAAATTCTTTTCTCCGAGCTTTCTGTTCTGCAAAAGAATCTATAACATCATCAAAGTTTAAAGATCGGGCCATAGAATTTTTAATAGACAGAATAGCCAAGTTATGTAGCTTGTCTTCTGACATAGAGCTTTACTTGCGATTATAGGTACTATAAGGCAAGTTATGCATTCGTAAAAAAAATGTTTTTTCTAACAATCAAACATGACATTACGATCATAGAGAATAATTTGCAGTATGTATATGCTGCAAATTCTATTAGAGTCGGTAGACATCGACCAAAAATATTGCGTCTTAGAAAGGTACGACAGCATCTAACTGATGAGCCCAACTATCGTGCCCGGGCGAAACGCATTTTGGACTATAAGTCACAAAATTTTTCAATTGGCTTTAATCCACACAGTCCACAAAAACAAAAATAATATGTAAATATTGCTTGCGTTTTCTTCGAATATGATCATAGAGAACACCAAAAAAGTGGGTCCCGCAATTCCGTGTGTCTGTCTGTCTGTCTGTCTGTAGAACGATCTACAGCCTAAACCTCTGAACCGATTGTGTTCAAACTTGGTTCGTATGCGTTTTAGGTGATTGTCCAAAATGGATTTTTGAATCGTCGTTTTAGCCCCAAAAATAACAGTACTTGCCAAACAAATTTTTCTACCATCTTAATTATCTCGAAAACGGCTCTACATTTTGGCCAAAAATGTTTTTCAAATATTTTGTTATTCACGGTACATGCCATACAACAATTTTATTGATTTTTGAATTTCTCATAAACGGCTTAACGGATTTCGATCAAGATTTTTATACAGGAGTTACTTCAAATTCTAAACAATACTGCATTTCAAAATTTTCAAAAAAAAAAGTTTTTTTGGATTTTTGAAAAAAACTAATTTTTTTGTTTGAAAATTCAAAATTTTGAAAACGGGGGTAGATTTTTTTCCGAAATTTTGTTTTTGAATTTATTTATTAAATATTTAAAATTTTCATACCATTTTTTTTTTCGGAAAAAATTTAGTATTTTTATATTAACAAAATTAAATGAAAAACGATTTTAAAAATACATTTAGCCGATTCTATTAAGAATCCTTTGCATATAATGTGATCGAACATACGAGCAAGTACGTGCGATCCAGTCGTGCATTTTATTTAAACAGGTTTTCATTAATTTTAGTTTCGAAAATGATCTTTAAGTACTAGATGTAGTCACAGGAATTGTAACAAATAGCATTAATTTCAGGAAAGATGAACGACATAAAATGATTCTTTATTTTTAATAAATCAGCAATTTCTCTAATACACGAAGACTTTTGTTATTTCATCTCTGAAAGTGGACCGAAAACTGAGAAGTTCGCTGGCAAATGGTTCAGATATGTCTTTTTTATATATATTAACTAATTCTAGAGCTTTTTCTTTAATAGATCAGTGTCATTTAAAATTTGCAAAGTGGAAGGTTGCAAAACACTGATATTATAAACAATTCCATTAATTGAAAGGACACTGAAAGTACTGTCACGTGGATTTGAAAAATTTATATGTAAATCGATAGTACCATTAACTTGTTGATTTAGTAAGCTGAAAATATGTTAAATAAAATTTATTATTATAAAAAAACAAAAATGTTTTACTTAACCGCAGTTTCTGATGAGTGCATTCAATAGGAAAGTGCGTGATTTAAGAGAACAATACTTGTTCCTCTATTAAACCGTTCAAATAGGTACGTTATACCCTTCCTGCCAAATGAAGTTTGTCAGCAAAAATTTCAGTAAACTTGCAAAATTTTCCATCGAATGAACTATAATTCATCGAAATCCGCATTTTTGCTTTTTTATAAAAATACATTTTATTTAATTTTCGGCGTATCGCGTATCAAGTTGATTTTATTCGTATAATTGTTAGCTATCGACTTATATATACATTTTTCAAATCCGCGATGACAGGACTTTCAGCGTCACAATTTACACGGGCTCAAGGGATAATGATGTTACCCTTTATATGTTTTTAACACAGCGCGGGAGTGAGAGAGAAGAGATAGAAATATAGGAAATATGTGTGGTGCGATGTTCTGAGACTAGAGCTGGTTGTTGTCTTAAATTTATCTCCAGGGATGGCGGCTGTACTTATGCAGTGAATTTACAGTGTCTTACTATTCTATGTCTCTTAATTCGCAATATTTTATTTATTTCGTTGTCATATTTTATGGGTAACTAGTTTACTCAATCACATGCTGTTAGTGTTATGCCCGAACAGCATGGATGAGTAAACCAGCAACTCATTTTATGACAATTATAGAATTAGTTTTTTTAATGAAAAATAAGACGACATAGACAACGGCAGGAATCGAACCTGCGACCACGATGTTAACAGGCGAGCACGCATCTATCGCACCACGGCCACCCCCAAAATGAGGGAATTCCCTGACCGTCACTAGCTCACCAGCGTTACCAATGTACCGCGACAAGAAATGAAGCAACCAATGGATGCGTTCTGAAAATTAACATTTTTTTGTTTGAATGTGTTGAAATTTTAATGATTAGTTTGAATTTGTACATGGTCTTTAGTTGTGCCCCATACTTTGATTCATTTTAAGTACTTATAAATATTATAATTCTGAACTACTTAGGTTTTTTTATTTTCTTGGGAGATGTCCAGTACTGAAGAAAACACAAGGACATGTTTTTGGTGAAGATTTTTTATCCGAAGAGGTGATTTTAAGATACTTAAATGAGATGAATTGAATATACCCAAAATATACAAAATTTGTAAAATCCAATCAGCGTCTAGAAAAATATATATAATATCTTCACTGGGTATCAAATTAATTCCGCATAGGGATAGAAACAGAATCTTAAGTGAACATTTTTTAACCTGAACTTGTACCTAACTTTGTTAATAAATTTGTAATCAAAAGTTATAATTGTTAATCTGGTCGACATCAAATGCCATGCATTATTGTATGTAAATAATATTGTAATCAATAAATTAAACAGAATAAAAATAAAATCTAAGATCTAAAAAAATCAAAGAAGTCAATTGAAATAAATTCTTAATTCATTTTCCATAAGAAAAAACTTTAAAAGTCAAATTTCAAATTTATATTTTTCCTTACAAGGACGTGTTTATTGAATTTAAGATTTTAATTACATGCTGTACCTGACAATGATTTTTTATTCTGTCTACGAAAATAATATATCCCAGCAAATTAAACACCTTACGCAAACTATTTTCTAGCAAAATGGTGTTGCGAAGTTTTGTTTTACAACATATCAATATAAAATGCAAATCCATACTGTATGTACTGAACATACCTGCATTTGTTTTTGCATTATATAGAACACACGCCTAACACCCTTTGAACCTTGTTACTTACAAGATCTTTGAAAAGACAAAGACTGCCGAGATACCTATATATTTCAATATCCAGGTAAGGGATGAAAACTGCATTTGAGGAAATTCCGCTAATAAAACTAAAACAATAAATTTATTTTAGCAGCATAGGATTTTCTGACAATTTTTTCAATATTTAATCTTTATGGATGTCTATTGTTTTAGTGTATAATTTTAGCTAACAACAAAACGCCGGCCGCCTGAATACTTAAGTTTCCCATATAAAAACAAATTATTCGTAAGAAAACGAATTTTTAGGTTTGAAAAATAATTTCGTTATTTTGTGCATGAGAATTAGACTTTTGAATTTAGATTTCAAATGCGAAATCTTTATGACACCCAAACTTCAAAATTTCTATTGGTGTATGACTTTTATGCACTGGATATTCGCAAATCAAGGAAAGCAAAAATAGTAAGAAAAAATCAAAATTTCTAGCATTATTAATTTTTATAATTTTACCTTAAGTGATAAAAACATAAAATAAAAAGTTATATACGAGTATATTTTCTGTATACCACATTGGATTATTTTAAAGTCGACAAAAATCGAATGAAAATAATAAAATATTTTAACACTTAATTATGAAAAATACTAAACATGAACGTTGGCCCATAAGATTTCCTAGAAAAATACATTCGATTTCATTTGGAATTGGTTTTAAAAATACTTCAACATTCGTAGGAATAAATTTTAGTTTTTTCACATTTTTTTAAATTAAATTGTTTTTTGTCACCTTTTTTAGTACTTATCCATTTTAGTAATTACTAAATTTTGCTCAATTAACATCGATAAAAACTTTATTTAGAATACATTTAAGGTAGTAATTTGGTTTGACAATCTGAAGATATAGAAATATTCTTATTTAAAATAATTTTGCTTCCTCATTTCTACCTTGTTTTAATTTTTTTCACAGTATTTAAAATTATATTATATTTATTATGTTTTTTTTTTTAGAAAGAATCTTTATAGACACAGTCGATATTACTTATTCAGCCCTGAAATAGATCCAAACTAGAATTGAAACGTCCTCCAGCAAGTAATCAATAAATATTGAATTGAAACAAAGACAGCAACATAATTATTTCATTGGGAATTTAATTAAAGATTTTATTTAAAGTTAATTTAAAGAACAATAGAGAAACACAAAAAAAAATATTTTTAATTATATTTTTAATTTTAAGTCATTGAATTTTGGGGAAATAAGTTTCTTCACAGCTTTTTTTTTTAATTAATTTAAATAATAAATAATAATATAATAAATAAGTATATAATATATGATGTTACTTCTATTTATAATTTTCCAGCTGACTACACATTTGTCCATGAATATAGAGCAGACAAGCAACAGAAATCTCACTTTTGTAATATATTGTGAGAACTTAAATGCTCTATATCTCATCTCCTATGGATATGGGGCAAATAAGCATTTAGCATTTTAGGCCACTGGGTGCCACCACAAAAAATTCCTATTGCACCTCAAAACTTAAGGAAAAATAAAAATAAATAAATACAAAATTAATAAATAATAAATAAATAGATGAAAGAAAAGAAAGTCGACATTTTTTTGTTAATTTTCGTTTAAAAATAAAATAAAAAGTATTTTCAAAATCGATTTGCGGCTAAACTAAATTAGTAAAATGTTTAAGTCTTTAGGTGGTAAAAAGTGCTGGCTTTTATTATTCCATTAAACGAAAATATGCGTTTTAATGTTATTTAACCATGAAAAACCCATTCATCTGATGCACGTTATGTTGTAAAACTAAAAGTCTTATCATAAATTTGGATATATTTGAAAATATTTGCTCGTCGATTCCTAGAGTGCCACAGTGCCATTTAAATTAAAAAGTGCCAAAAGTGCACGATCGTGCCACTTCGGCAACGTTGTTAAGCGTTTGTTTCTCAAACTTTTCATCATTTCTATAGAGAAAAAGTGTTTTTTTTTATAACTTCGTTAATAATAGAGATAGTAACTGGGATAACGCCAAGCGATAGAGAATCTTCGAATTAGTATAACCGCATTTTTAGCTCAGTTTCCTGAAAAAGTGGCCAGTGGGGCACTTAAGTATTCGGCCGGCGAAATCTGATTCTTTATTCCTAGAAATGGAATAATTCAAACTCGACCTACACCATTCGTACAACATAATTAAAGTATTATTTAAGTTGTTATAATTTATTGGAATAAGAAAGTGTTCAACTGTTTCTTATATTTGATAATTGTTAAATGTGCATACGGTAAGTTTTCTTTAACAAAAAATCATTTGAATCCTTCCTAATATCAATTTTGTTCGGTTGAAAAAAGTCTTGTTGCTTTCTCCTAAAAAAATGACACATAAATAAAAAAAAACAAACAATTTGTTTGCTGGACTTAAAACTCTGTTCATTAAATCTATTTTGATAATTAATCACCACGCCACAGCCAGATTTACTGGAGCATCCGTCCTCTTCTGAGGTCGGGTCTACGGATTCTGAGGAGAATCAATTATTGCTTTTAATAAACTCTTTCTTTAAAATGATTAAATTAAAAATAAAAAAAAAAAAAAGTAATATTGGACAAAGTCATATATTGTGACAAGTCATAAGTCCATAAGTCAGCCAGCCCTCGACTTTTTTAGCAAACAAGTAGCCGCGAGTACAACTATTCGTCTAAAGGCCATCTCTCAATGGACTATCAATTCGATAGGCCATTCTAATATTCTGAACAAGGTCGGATCAAAACTAGGACGATTCGATTTCACCACACACCAGCTAATCTTCGACAAGAACTTCCAAGTTACCATCCCGCAAAGATCAGATTGTGGTGTGTACTCAGACAGAATAAATCTTAGTCTCTCTCCCTTCCATTGGTCTCACTGACCATTGTACTGTTTTCCATGCGGAAATTCTGGCTATTAAAGAGGTGTTATCCTGGCTGAGGGAAAACCTGATAATCCACATCGGATATCCGTATATACTCTGACAGTCAAGCAGCCCCCCTCAAATCACTTGGCGCATTTCCTGCAAACTCCATAACTGCCCGCAACTGTCGATCATCTCTCAGGGAGATGGGAGAACAGTTTAACATTCACCTGAGTTGAGTGCCGGGACATATAGAGCGGCAAAAAAAGAGGCTTAACTGAAACTTCACCTGAACAACCTAACCGCAGCAAAAAACACTATTCAAACTTAGCTAATATGGCGGTTGGTAATATGTCTATACACGAATTGAAAAATACTTTGAATAAAACGATCTCCGAACAAATGAAAGCCTTCGCAACTGATTTTAAAAACTCCTTGTCATTGGAACTGGATACATTCTGCGGAATCAAAAGCTTACTGCTATGTCAGAACGGTGCGAGCTACTGGAGTCTCAGATGGAACTAATTTCGCGCAAAACAAATGAAAAATGTTTGGTGAAACACCTTCCTTTAGATGGACAAGCCGACGCAGTTCAGTTAGCAAAACAAACTTGCAGACGGCTTCTCAAATTAAAGGAAGGAGAAGACATTCACATAACCAGGTCTCGATACACGCAAAACACACTAACAAAAAACGAACCGTATTCTTGGAGCTGCAATCGTCGGCAAGAAAAAAAACTCCAGCAGTGGTAACAATAATAATTAGTTTTAAACGCCGTCCGCCAAAATTTTACTAATAATTTCGTTAATTTATCTATTTTATCTTACAATATTACAGGTCTTAAAACTAAGCTATTAATACCAGATTTTTTTTAAATTTATACCAGATTTCGATATTTTTATTTTATTTGAAACATTTGGAAAGGAATCAAAATTCTCCCCTACATTACCAACAACTCCAACAACAGTTCGAGGAATTCCGGCAATCAAAAGATGAGGTTATAAATAGTAATGGTAGACATCTAATGGAACTTTTCGAGAACTTTGGCTTATTCATGATGAATGGAGTTACCGAAGGTGACAAGAATGGCGAGCTAACCTTTATAAGCGGACAAGGGCAGTAGATAATAGTCTTGTGCGCAATAGCGGGCGAATGGATGAAATGTGTGGACAATTTTGAAGTTCTCGCTGCCAATTACTTAGGACACTTTCCGCTAGTTGTTCGAACGCAACTCTATGAAAAGCTCAGCAAGCGAACTTCAGAAGCATCCAGAAATTGCGCTGGGTTGAAAACAAAGCAGAGAGGTACAGAACTCTTCTGAATCATAATTGCAGCTCTCTCCCGTTGCAAGAGGCGAACGAATCGAAGAAATTGAGGAAAATATTACAAGAGTAATCCGCATCATCCCCTTCTAGCCCCATCACATGCAAATTCAAAAGCGTCTGGTTCGACATCGACTGCATCAAACTCCATAATCTATCATTCAAGTATCTAAGGCTATTCAGATCTTCAAACTACGAGGCATTTAAGACTTTGTACCTACGAACTAATAAGGAGTATATACAGATATGTCAACAAAAAAGAAAACTCTGTATAAGAAGCATGACAATCAAAATTAATCAAGCAAAAAATTCCAAAGAATTTTGGCATAACGTGTTCGAGTTGGGAGCTCGTAGCCAAAGAATGAAGGTGTCTATCGAAGCTGAAACTCTAGCAACTCATTTTAAAATTCTATTGACAGCAGAGGAGACTTCTCATTCCTTCAGCTATGCTCTGCAATTTGAACTGGTACCCGAACTAGACTGCCCGATAACATTAAGTGAATTGGAGTGCACGTTTAAGCTCATGAAGAACAACAAGACCCCAGGAGCCGATGGTATGCCTATGGAGTTTTTTTTTAAAACAGCCCTAATCAATTCAAAAACAGAATTTACGAAAATGCCTGTTTACCTACTACTTTCACAAAAGCGATTATTTTTGCTATTTTCAAGAAGGGTGACTCATATCAACCAGAAAACCATAGAGGAATTTCGATACCTCACTCACTTCGTAAGATTTCGCAACGGTTTTATTTAGCAGACTTTCCCAATGGATAGAAAGCACCAGTCGGCTCAGTGTATATCAAGCTGGCTTTCGTTCCGGGTTCTCGATAACTGACCACATTTTTGCGCTGATAAGCATTGCAAGAAAGTTTAGTGAATAAAACAAGAAGTTGTACGCATGTTTTGTCGACTTCAAAGCGGCGTTTGACACAGTGAACAGACATGCACTAATTTACAAATTGGCATGACTGGGCATATCAAGGAAGTTCTTGCTAGTCTATTCTAAGCTTATCGCTTGTACAAGTGCGGCGGTATGGGATGGTTCCAAATTATCGGAATAGTTCCCCACCTCGGCTGGCGTTGCATTACATATCGATAACGGATATTCTCCCCGGTGGTGTCAGCTTTGCCGGCCATCAAATAAAAGTGCTACTCTATGCAGATGACTTGGTGCTGTTGGCAGACAAACCTTTCTCGCTACAACTCCAATTGAACAAACTGCAATCATTCTGTAAGACATGGGACCTATTGGTAATGAGAGAATCGAAGTAGCAAGGAACTTAAAGTATCTCGGTGTAATTCTTACTTCAAATCTCAACTTTGCTATACCCACGCTAAAGAGAAAAGTCGGGACGCTAAACCTGCTCTCAATATGATGTGGCCTAAGTTCTTCGCATATGCCGACATTGATCTCGCATCTAAATATAGAGTATTTGATGCCACTGTGATTACATGCTTGTGTTATGGAGTATAGGCCTTTGGGTTTATCCTTTTCGAGGAATTTGGAATTGTGCAGAGGTACTTTTTTAAAGATTGTTCAGACTACCTAATTCAACCCCAACGTATGCTTTTCATGTCGAATCCGGTTTAAATCCTATCTATGTGCGAAACCTTAAAGCTCATTCGGACTACTTTATCAGAGTAATGCGAAGGAATGAACACAGTCTACATAGATCAATTTTAGAAAGGCTACTCCTCACCAACGCTTCTCCATTTAGGGAGTTAAATCATATTTCCTTGTCACACGACCTAACCTGTCGTTATCGGTATCAAACTTAACCGAATGGAGTGATATATTTGGAAGGGTGATTGCAAAAGTTGACGACCAAATATACAATCAACACATCGCACGAGCATGCTCATCAATTTCCAGATCATTATATGAAAACTTAAACCATCAATTGCTAACGGAAAACAAGTACTTCAATGACTTCTATTCTTGCGAATTAATAAATACCATTTTCAAAGTGAGAGTCGAGATATTAGATTTTAATTTTATTCCACACAGATTAGATCGGCAGCAAACTTGTAATCTTTGTAACAGAAGAGAACTTGAGAATGTCCAGCACTTCAGCGCAGTATGCCCAATTCTGCAAGAAATCAGAAGGCTACAACTTGGAGAAAGCTTCCTGAATCAAAGTAGTCTGTACGAGTTTCTCAATGGCAATCGGGGTTGGGAGTGCCTGTTCAAAAATTGCAAACATGCCCCCTAGTATATCGCAACAGCTATTAAATATTCTGTCTTTTAAATCATGTGAAAATAAATCGTTGATTGTCGCAAATCATTAAAAGTGCCCAGACCTTAATTCCCTCGCTCTTCCATCCTTCTTAACAGTCAGTTCTAAATTTTCACTTAAACAATAGGTTCAAAAGTATCAACAAATTTGAATTTACTTGTAAATGACTTAAACTTTAATGATTTTCCTTTTCATTATTTAAGTACATTTTCGTTATATTATTATTAACTATAATGGAATGTCAATTCCGGCAGACGGCTTATGTAGCCAAGTCCGTATTCTTTTATAAAAAAAAATATTGTGCTTATTACTGAGAAATAAAGAAATTTATCTATCTATCATATAGAGATATTTTGGGAAACTGCAAGGCCGATGAACTCGTCAGAAAGGAACCCACCCAAATACCCATTCTACCTAAAACGCCAACCGCTATATGCAAACTCATGTTATATCAAAACTCCATAAAACAAATAAATTTTAGATGGTCAAACATCACTACTTGCCTGGCTACCAGACAAATCTGACCAGTAATAGACTCATTTTGAGTAGGAAATATCTTGGCTCCATAATAGGTGACTGGACACTGTTTAATTGGCAGACACGCCAAAATACTTGGCTTGAATAGGAGACTATCTCCCATCTTCTTTGCTCATGTCCTGCTCTCTCCCAAGTTTGTAGATTGCACCTGGGGGAATACTTTTGCGACGACACCAGTGATCCTCGACACATAGACCATCACCGGCTACATGGCTTCAATAGAGGCTCCAATTGGTTTAATTAAAGAGTAAATATCTTTTCGTGGACTTATCTAAGGTCTAAGTGTGTCAGTTGTTTTCCTGACGCCCACTTCAACCTAACCTAATCTAACCATGTCAGGCCAGCTGTTTTGGCATTGAGCGAAACTCAAATAGGTGAAAATTCTGATCAATCGGAATTTCACCTGTTTGGGTATAACTTAGTGCCTTTATTCTTTTCACACCATGGTCTCGCCGTATATATAAGAAATGATGTCGGATATCAACTCCAACCACAATATGGGTTTGTGCTCAAACACAAATTTTAATTTAATGTGGTTAAAATTTTATGTAAAAAACATCATACATAATGTACATGCTTTATTTATCGTAGCCAAAATTTGGACAGAAATTCAACTTTTAACAAATGTGATGCTCTAACCAACTCCATTCAAAGAATTGTTTCCCATTATCCTCCCACTGAAATCGTCGTTACGGGCAATTTCAATGTAAACAATTCTAGCTGGCTCCGCTTTTCGAGCCAGACAACAGCCGAAGGAAGGTATGTTGAGGTCCTTGCTGAGTTAAACCAACTTACTCAGCTTTTTGATGAGCCAACTCGAATCTCTAACGTTGCAGGTCAACCCGCTAGCTAACACTCTAGACTTCTTTCTTACCTCTGACCCTGTTATACACTGTGTTTTGGGGCAAGATGTACCTACGAATTGTTTTAAAAGTTAATGAATTTAAATTCAATAATTAAATAAATTATTTTATTATTAAGACTTAGTACCTTAAGATGTAGTACTTGAAATCAGTAAATAAATCACGCCATAATAGGTCTGTTTGTTATCTTGTGAATTTGTGCGAATTTGTACAAATTTTCGAAAAATGCTGTTTGTTAACTTTAAGATATTACTACAAAGACTGTCAAAGTAGAGGAGAAAAACTTCGTCTACGTTGAAAAAGTTGTGAATTCTTACTACAAGAATTTTTGTGGGTAACCGGTGTAAAACCTGTCAAAACAACAAAACGGCAAGATTAGGTCCATTCCCGTACTTCCTCAAAACTGCGAAAATCTACGAACTTCTACGAAAAACAGTCAAATCTTGTTCCCGTACTCCAAATTTTCGTAGTTTTTCACAGAAGAGAGCGCTCATGAGAGAGTAAAATATTTCCCCAGGCTGCCAATTTTAGTCCAAGAAATTTCTTTGGACAAAACTATGAAGCCTGTCAAATGAATGAAAAACGAAAAAAAAAATACATGAGCTGTCAGTTGCCATGTGTATAATTTCACGTAAATTTTTAATAAACATTTTCAAAAATACACTTCTAACTTGACGTTCAAATAATGGCAAAAATTGTTGTTCAAAGCGTTCCCGTACTTTTGTGAAACTTTGTTGCACTCTGAGAGATTTTTACTTCACTCTTGCAAAAATGACAGTCACACTTATTGTTCTGCCATTTGCTGGTGTTAGTGATGGGCACATTCGAAATACATGAGAACTTGAGCGAATAGTTCATTATTTTCGAACCAGTATGAAATGTTTGTATTAAAAACTTAAGAATAATAGAGCAATAAAGAAAAGAACGCAGAAAGGGAAACACAAATAATCGAGAAGAAGAAAATTTTAATAATTTGTTCACTGGAATTATCGAGGCTTTTCTCATTTTATTCTATAGAATATTTTTGTTGTGTGCATTATTCTTTGTTTGCGTGTTGTGTTTCTCTTTTTCAATTATTTTTTTAGTTTATTTTTGGTTTGTCTGGAGTGTTCATTAAATTATGCCCATCGCCAATTTGCGTTTGTTTAATTTGTTGCAAGATTTACGAAATTTCCCCCGCTCTTGAAGTTTGACAGTTGTTACGATTCTTACTACAAAGAAGATACCAAACACACCTTATATGATCAACCACTTTATTAAAATTCTAAAAAGAACGTGATAATATTACAGTCGTTCGAAAACTTTATACCTCGGTGTTTTAAATTACATAAAAATCAGCTGTAAAGTAGTTATATATTAAGGTTATTAACCTGTCTTCTTTGCAGAATGGGACGATATTCTTTGAAATTTGAAATTGAGTATAATAATGTGTGTATGTAGTAGATTCTATGTTCTTTCAACTACAACATGTATACATACAAATTATATTGTTTAACACTTTTAGTTATTTAAATATATTATTTAATATTGAAACAAATAAATTTTAAATTATTTCATATACAAGAAAGAGTGAGAAGAAACTAGGTTGCACACTGCCAACAATTTCTGCACATTTGACAGTTCGTGATTTTTCCTAATCGACATTTTTCTTAGTGTCTTTACTTATTTTAAATTCAATTTAGAAATGTTAAAAAATCAACAGTTATATTTAAATGGTATTTAGTGTAAGGGGAAAATCCATTTGACTATTTGTTGAAGATGTAAAGCTATTCTTGTGGCTAATATACTATGCATTTCAACTCTTCAGTCAAATGTATGATTTCCTGCCATTATCCGTATAAATACGAAATGTTTAATTTTATTTTTTTATATTATTATTTACAAAAATATTTAAGGAAAAACAAATTCATAGTGGTTGATAGAAATAAATTCAAAAAATTTATTAGTGGTTGAAGAAATAAAATAAATTATGCTGAGCAGCAAACGCGGATTTTCATAAAAAGGGCTCAATTTTTTTTTACAGTTCGCTGGCGGCTGGAGCTTCGGCCGCCATTTTGAATTTAGTGAACATTTTATTTTGGCCAATAATGTCACCATTTTTGATTTCTGACAAAAATGGTCAAGGTTAAACTTGTAAGCTGAAGCTCCAGTGCGATTTTCCCAAAAACCGAGTGCCTCTTAAGTTTATGAGGCCCATAACTTGAGAATTATTTGAGCTATTCACCAACCACTCAACGATTTTTCGAAGCCCGAAAATGAGAACAATTCTCTCATAATCAGTACACTCAAACTTCACAATCAAACTGTGTTCGAAAACGAGTGACAGCCAGCTGATTTGTTTATTTTGACGTTCAGCAGTTTTGTTTTCCTTTGTTTGATATTTTATAAAAGGTTATCCCATTTTGCGGTTTCAAAAGTAAACGTAAATAAAACACATATAAAATATTTTTTTCCATGATATTTCTTTTTTATTTAAAGTTTGAACGTTGACATTATGTGTGAAACACTACATCATTTAAATGACCACAACGCGAATTGTTGTAAGCATTCTTTTGAAGTAATTTTCGACCACTTTTTGACACATATTGGTTGGTATCTCAGCCAAAACTTGACGAATGTTGGTTTTCAAGTGCTCAAGAGTTAAAGGTTTATCTGCATAAACACGCGTCTTTCGCGTAGCTCCACAAAAAAAAGTCCAGCGGTGTCAAATCGCATGAACTTGGTGGCCAGTTGATATCGCCACGACGAGAAATTACGCGGCCAGGAAATGTCTCTTGCAATAAAGCCATATTCGCTCGAGTTGTGTCGCATGTGGCACCATCTTGTTGAAATCACATATTCTCCAGGTCGTATTCTCCAATCGAAGGCAAAAAAGTCGGTTAATTGACGGTGACAGTCGTTCCATCGTCGTTTTCGAAGAAGTAAGGTCCAATCACACCTCCGGACCAAAGAGTGCCCTAAACAGTGACTTTCTGTGGATGTTATGGCCTCTCTTCAATTACTTGAGGATTCTCAGAACCCCAAATACGACAATTTTGCTTATTAACATACCCACCGAGTGAGAAATGTGGTTCGTCGCTGAAGAAAATTTTGTTCGAAAAATCGCCATCCACCGCCTGTTTTTCAAGCACCCATTCGACGTATCTACGACGTTGTGAATAGTCAGCTGACTTCAGTTGTTGTGTCAGCTGGACTTTATATGGTTTTATGTGTAGATCCAAATGCAAAATACGCCATAATGTGCCGCAAAACAGTCCTAATTCCTGAGAACGACGAGGAATCGACACATTCGGGTCTTCGGCAGCACTTTCACTTACAGCAGCGATTTTTACAGTGGTACGAGCGAAACGATGATGCACAGGCCTTACAATATCTGTAACCAATGCAGTCTCTTCAAATTTCTTCACAATTTTGCCAATTGTTTGCGTAGTTGGACGATTATGTAAACCATAATCTCCTCTTAAAGTACGATATGTGGCTGTGGAAGAATCACCATTTCTGTAGTAGATTTTAACAATTTTTATGCGTTGTGCGATAGTTAAGCGATCAATTTTCGAAAATGTCTGACTTTTAACTGAAAAAAAAATTGGTTTAACAACTTAGTTTGACAGATGTCGAAGTCCAGCCCTATACTTTTGAAATCGCAAAATGGATAACCCTTTATTTATGAATTTTGTACACTAGTTAGTTTAACTAACTAATTTATAATCTTTAATATGTAAATAAAGAACATTGATGCCCGCAAAGATTATTGAATTTCCACAAAGAAACCAAACAAGAAGCAAACTATCAGTTCTCACAGAAAATATGCAAAGATTGTTGTAATATATAATGTAATAATTATAATAATAATACCTACTATTTGATGATTTTTCACGTGAAAAAAACATTTTCTTTTCCAGGCGAAATAGGCTGAGCATCGATCCCCAGACATACGAGTACCTTACGGTAAATTTGAATTAAGTGATTTTAGTAAATGAGAACTTATTTTTTCCTACAAACAAATTAAATTACAGGGTGCAGAACGTATTTTGGCAAAACAGATGGACCATGAATATGCTTCGATAGTTGGTGTACCAGAGCTGTGGGGTCGTGCTATCGAACTCGCTCTTGGGAAGAATTCACAAAGATTAAAGAGGAAGCATAATGCAGTTGTTCAGGTTGGTATTTACAAACCTTCGTATTGGTAAGGCTTTCCTAAGCAAATTTTGGAACCACGTACTTTAATTGTCAACTCCAACACGGGGAAAGCATATTAAATGTTCGAACATTATGGACTTAAAGTTAACAAATATAATTTTGTTTTTTTGTGACCTTTAGTCCAAATTATGCGTTTCGCCCAGGTACTGCAAGTAACTGATGAGCCCAACTGTAGGACCTGGGCGAAAGGCATAATTTAGATTAAAGGTCACAAAAAACCAAAATTTAAATTAAAAGCTGCGTCCAGAAAAAAAAAGAACAAAAGCAATACCTTCGTATGCACATGCGTTTTTATTGTTTTTACATTTCTTCTTAAAGTTAATAAATATCATTACTCGACTTCATGGGTTGCTTGGATGATATTATGGTAATAATAATCATATCTTATTTATTATTTCAATCAACACTCGAAAACTTGTGTTCATTTAATTAACAGAAAACTCGACAATTCTTTTGCACGCATGTGCTCACAATCCATACGGAGTTGATGCCACACCCGAGCAATAGCTGGAACTTTGCATTTTTGCATCAAGAAGAGGTTGTTCCCCTATCTCGGTATGGCGTACAAACCCGAAGAAATCAAGGAGAAGACGAAAAATTCCTCTGAAACTACTTCTGAGAATGGTGACAACAATAAGCCAATAAAACATGAAGTGATATTAAAACCTACCATTTGGCCGAGAAACTACCAACAATGCACCGAAATCACCAGCACCTGAACTTCCACCACACGTGCCTGCAAGACCTCTTCTGTTGCGTATACGAAATCTTCGTTAACACCATCAACGACTCAAGCTCATTCCAAGGGCAATGTTCCGCAAATGTTATACCCACCCCATCCCTACCGGATAATCAAATGGACTTTTGACTCGGTTTCGAAAAGAAAATTACTTCTAAAGCAACAACGACGCCAAGTCATCAAAAGGAAGCAAATGCTGCAAAAAGAGAAGCCGACTGAAAGTTGAATTTAATTGGGAACATTTAAGGGAACAGTCAGTTTCTCCTACAGCGGTGTTTCTCCTATCGTTTCCTGTAGTCACGTCATCAATACTTGGTGGGAAAAATGTCGAGAGCACATATAGTTCTGTAAATTTGGGGAATCTAAATAATTTCTTCACCACCGAGGAATACAGTAAATTCTGTGATTAAAATACTGTTGTCGGCGAGAAGATTCTTTCGCCACCATTGCCAGTCGTTAATGAAGAGAAACCAATGACCGTGTTTACTATTTCTGCCATAACTCGTCCATCTGCCCCAAAGAATACACTTCCCTCTAATGGTAGACGAGCAAATAGGATCCCGTCAACAACAACTGGTTTTGCTTCAATTTTAGCAAAAGAACAGATTATTTCAAAATAATATTTTCAGGCAAACCCCTCAGCTCCAGTTCATACTCAAATGGTTTCCAGTCTTCATCATCATCAAGTCTGAATTCAAAGGTTCCTACTGCAACAAAATCAACTAAAAGACAAAAAACATCGCCTACGATTTTCCAACACAAAACAAGAACACACCATCTTCGCTTTCAACTAATCCTTTAATTTCTGCGACAGCTGCAATTAAATCCAAAAAATCCGTTAAGGCGTGCAACGCCAAGCACATCAATAACAAACACAGTTTGTGAATCATTAACATCGACAAGTTTTACATTTTCCCTGACCACACCAAAGTCTTCCGAACCGTCTGTGGTCGATGCTGGAAATAAAGCGAGTGCCAATAGTAGATGCAATGAAATTAATAATTAATCTATTTCTTCCCTGTGAGGAACCACAATATATGCCAACAATTTCATAGCCATTAAAAGAAGCAGCAGCTGATCAAATCTTCTATGACTGCGAACAAAACAAACTTCAACAAAAGTCTCATATTAACTGGATGACATCATCAATAACAACCGACTATACCCCTTGCCTCCTATGGATTTTGGGAACCAATTCACGGGCAGCTCCGCGAATTTCGACCTGAGCTTTGAATGTAGAAAGGATTCGTACGACTATGAAATTCAGTTTATCAATTGGTCACATACAAAGCCTTTGAATTCTGATTTTTCATCGGCTTACAATTTCAATAACTTTGGTTCGAACGAAGCTCCGCCCAACAAAACAGTAAAGCAGATTTTTTTCTGTCAGTCAGTTAGAAGCCCAAACACCATCTCCAGATAATGGTTTTGCTATAAAGAAAACCCCCCGAAAGGCTCCTGCTGAGAAATCCACTTCGGTGAAACAAACTTTCTCCAACATCTACACTCTGCCGAATCCCTCCTAGCACAAAGAAGGATAATAGCCGTTTCTACAATCCAGCTTAGTCTATGCCGAATACTCAAACGCATTACCATAACTCCTATAATTACTTCTTTAACTATTCCAGCACACAGAACTGTTCTCAGAATGATTCCCTGGCGCTTACTCTGCATCCCAACCATCACTTAAACCGAATTTAATACATCCATCAAACAGCTTCAGGGGGTGGAGAAGGTAATGCAACATTTGACTCCACTGCATCAACACCAAATTACTTTTCACATTCAATATCATCGAACAACAATGATCCCTACGATCTTACATATTTTCCCAGCAGTAACTACAATAAGAGTTGGAATGATGGATCGAATCATGCAGTGGCAAATAAAAGGTTGTTCTTCTTCATTGAACATGTTTAATCAAGGCCAATTTGGTACGTTGCAGGAGACATCATCATGCCAACAAAACTCAAACGTATGAGGGAACCTAACCAACTTTAATTTAAGTTCCATTTGTACAGAGATTGGTGGAAAAATGGTTCAAATGAGTAGTAGTCTAGAATTTTTGTAGAAATGAAAATTGTAATCATATATATTCTATTTAATAAAATTATTATTAAACATTTGTAGTTTTTTTTTTTAACAGAGAGCAATGCATGAGCTGGATCCAATTCGTTCCGAATACCACAATTGACTATTGACAACAAAGCGTCCGACTTATCTAGTCATCGACATCCCACAACAGAAAGAGGCCCATAGAAACTGTAGTACTTGTACAGCCATTTGCTGCCATCCTCGCTCAAGAGCTTATCCACTCCAAATCCTGCTTTGACGAAGCCATTTATAAGACTTGCTGCCAGATTCTGCTTTGCTAAGTCCACTTGAATCGATAGGAAACGAGTTATATCATTGTGCAAATGCGACCACTTATAGATGTCCTCTGGGGTTTTTGGTTCCATGAAGTCAAGTTCAAGAAGTTCTTGTTCAAATTGGCATTCGACATGATTTCCATGGTCGGGATTATCGTACTCAGGCATTAATTCATCCAAATCTAGGCATACTATCCAGTTGTTTTTGAGCCTCTTAAAGTTATGAGCGCTTCGTGAATACCGACCTTAGACTACTAATGCCATTTCAAATGTTTAACCTGACTGGACTACAACAAACTGTAAGTGAGTAATCGCTTCTAGGCACATCCGACTATTGTGTTATGTCTGCAAAATTTCTCATGCCAACACCTCTCAGTTAAAGTAAAATCACCTAAGAGAACCGTTTGGCAAGCTAAATAGTATGGTCTCAATAATTTCTTCAGAAGCTATGATAACAAACTTAATTCTTCACAAAATGAGAAATTTCATTTTATTTAAATCTATCAAACCGAAAGAAAATACAGGTCGAGCTGTAAAGAAGATCATTGCGGTTAGAGAAGTAAGTTTGTGTAATTATAAAGTCAGCCCCACTGAGGAATACCGGAATTAGTTTAAGCAAGCAAGAAGGATTTTAAACATTCATATTCAGAGAAAAAAATTAATTTGATTGATTGATGGGATGGTATATCTCACCAAACAGTATGGCACAAATCTTTACATGGTTTTGTGAAAAGTAATATTATTGCTATTGATATTTTAAGAACATTTAATAGAGTTTGGCATCAAGCTATCTTATCGCAAAATGCGTGCATTTGATAATGATCTCAACGACAACGAATCTCTTCTTCGTTGGATTAGAAACTACCTTTAGGAGAGCTGAATGCAAATTTTATTGGACCGTTTTAAGTCTGATATTCACACAATCAATTTTGGCGTGCCCCAGGAATCTCTATTGTTTCCTACTCTTTTTCTCATTTTCTCTAATCAGGTACTTCTAAACCACTAAATTGTCTTGCCAACGATGGTACTCTCATTTCATACTCGTTTTCAGATTCACCTCATTGTACCTGGATGTCGAACTGCAAATGCAACGCAACGTATGATAAGATCATTAAATTCTGTTCTTGACAGCATTGTCCAATTTGGAATAAAAAACTCTTAGAATTGAATTCTTCAAAAATTCAGTGCTGTCGGCTTCTGTCGTTAAAACATTAACATTACTTAAAAAACTACCTAAAGATAAACTGAAAATAATTAAAACTAGATACAACTACAACTAACTTATACTAACTAAAAATAACTTAAACCACTTAAAATACCTAAAAATACCCGAAACCATTTAAAACTACTTAAAACTAATTACAAACTAGAACAGCCACAGCAGCATTTTGTTCGCTTTTTAATTTTTGTTTCTTTACATTTTGCATACACATGCAGACACACAGCTACATACACCCCACACATACATGTACATACATATACGTACGCACATACATGTACAGTTACGCAAGTACATACACATATGCCTCCGCATACATTCATATTTTTTATTTTTTTTTTGGTGCCAGTCTGACTGTTCCCTATACCTAATTACCCTAAATGTATGTAAGTCTGCCAAGACATACCATCTTAATCGACTTTAAATATCACGATGCTGTTCAGAGAGCGACTAGAAGTGGTCCTCCTGTTTCGCCCTATCCCTTCGGTGCCGACACAGTCCTACTAAACCGAAGGCGCTCCTCTCCACCTTGAGCGATGACGTCTCGACCATACAGAAGTCGCCTATCTACAGTTTTCCGGCTGACGTAGTAGATAAGCGAAACCGCCATTCTATGCTGTATCAGCCCTCAACTGTCTAAATAGAGGAATGCCTCGGGAGGGATGTAACCACTTAACCGCGCACTATCAAAATATTCGTTATTGGGGTAATACGCCCCAAAAATTAAGCTGTTAGTTCAGGACATCGCTCTGCAACGTGACCCCGAATCAGCTTAAACAAAAAATTATCTATCCTGTTTATGTTGGCTCCGTTGTATAGAACCTGGTTGGAATAAATCTTGTGTACTCCGACTCTGGTGTTCTACGTAATCCAAGGCAACGTCTAAGATATTGCCTCTCAAATACCCGAATCTTTTCCATTTGAGATGGGGCAACGTTGAACCACACCGGGCATCCGTAGGCAATCATCGGCCTGATGAGTGTCATGTAACAAATCACCTTCACCCTGCTGTCAAGACGGCTGCTATAACAGAGTCGTTTTGTCAGGGCAAAGGCTCCTCTAGCCCTGGCCAGAGCAGCACTTATATGTCTGTCTGAAATACAAATACTGATCCAACCAGATGCCAAGGTACTTTACTACACTTTTACTCGCCAGTGTATGTCCATGTGACCCTACGATCACCAGCGTGCGCCACTTCTTTCTCGTATCCCTTGAGGCGCTAGACAACGGAGTCCTAAACAAAATAGTTTCTGGAAGTTGATTTTCAACTTCCAGTCATCACAATATCGCTGAATCTTGTCGAAGTCACTCTGCAAAAGAATTTTGATGACCTCAACTGTATTAGTTATTCTGTACGCAATTAGATCGTCGGCGTACGCAATTGCCTGAGTTAGACTACCTATCATGCTGCTGTAAACGTTGAATAGAATAGGCGAGTTAACCCCTCTCTGCTAAAGACCATTATTGATATTAAAAATTGCGGTAGAAGTTACATTGCCACTCTTGACAACAAACTTTCTACCATTTAGCATGTCATAAAGCATATACAATAGAGGTTTACTTATACCCAGTCTGGTTAGCTTTAGATAGAGACCTTCTAACCATACGGTGTCGAAGGCCTTCTCCAAATCAACCAGACAGGCACTCGTACACTGCTGTTTAGTTTTGTTTCATTGGATATCATAAACCAGTTTAGACGCGGCATGAATTGTGTCATGAATCGGTATCTCCTCTTAAATCCTCCCTTTTTTCCTAGCACTCGAATTCTGCTGATAAATACATGAAAAAAAACTCTTTATAAATAGTCTTGGAATAATGCAAAATTTCGGTTTGTTTTTATTCAGCTCATACATCAAAAAAGGAAACCAACATAATTTTGAAAATAATAAGAAAGAATATACATAGATTATAAATTTCATAAAAATACGAGAGTTTTATTATTAGTTATTTAAAACTTTGTTTTTTTTAATTAATAAACAGACTGCATTCTTTAAATAATAGATAATAAATATTTTTTTTTGTACAAAAATATACGTTTTTTTTAAATCACAGTCACTCAGAAAATTAATGCAAAAAAAACTTAATCATTACAATTACTCTAAATTTAATTTAATTAAAATTAACTTAAAAATAATGGCACAAAATTTTAAACTATTTAGTAATAATTGTTAAATTATTTTTAGTATGATTCTAGGTTAAAAAGAGGATTTTGCTAATCTTAAACGAGTTTAGTATCGTATTATCTTTTTAACATTTTACTTAAGTCAAAATCACGAAATGGCTACTTAAATTTTTTAGTATCGTACTAAATCTATAATGTCATCTGATAGTATATCAGACTTGCATGCAGAGGACCCAGGTTCGAATCCTGCTGGTATACATTTTTTTTTGTAAATAATGAAGTTAAATCATTAAAATATAATTATCGAATACTTATTTAGAGCACAAATTGGGTTTCCATAAACATATAATTAATTTTCGAAGCATAAACACAATAATTGTGTTCATCAAAATATAAACCCTACAAATGCTCTGGTTAATTAGCATTTTACTAGTTAACAAAAGGTTTAAAATTTATGAAAAGTTAGTACACTGCAATGTATATAGTAAATTATCAACTAGTATCGTGTTAATGCCTTAATAATAGGTTGTTTAAAATTTTGCGCCAATGTTGTTATTTTGTACAGTTATTTACACATTTCCATGAGAAAATCAAATCTCAGTTTGTTTTTGATTTTAAAGCAGTTAACATTGATCTTCTTTTGGCTTTCATATTTTTTAAAGCCTTCATCTTCACCATTTTATTTTCATCAGCACATTTGGTGGTAATGGCTGAACGCACTTCCTTTGCTGATACTCCACAATTGTTCGTCACAACAAAAATAATATCTTCTATTGCTTTGGAGTCGAGTTTGCTTTTGACAGGCTTATTCATATCCTTAAATGCTGGCGACGGTTTTCCCGTCATTGAGTGTGAAGCAAGAGTTTCACGGTCGAAAATACATCCTAATAATTTCCTAGTTGCTATTGATGATGACGTCCATGAAATTTTTTCATATTCATTGGCAGGAACTTTGGTGCCATTTGGCCCGATGGACACTAATGGACCCTCTAGTTTTTTTGTTGTTGTTTGTTTTGGAGGCAATTCGGTATTTTGAGCATAATCATGCTCAACAAACGCATTCTCTAATTCAATTTTCAATTCCCTCGAATTATCTACTGGAACTGGCTCCTTGTGTGGGATTACCTTTTCAGGTTTTTCCTTATTTTCCAACTCTTGTATAATCTCATTATTAATATCGATATCAAACTTCAGCTGTTTAATATGCGCTAAGAGTTCAGCTTCAATATGGTTATCAATATGAAAATCCGTTAGTGACCAAGCGTTAAGCTTCATTGGTTGTTCATAGTGTTCAATATTTATGACTTGTGGGTGTTTTGACGTTCCTTGGTCTTGAGAATGCAATTGCTGGAGTGATCTATTGTTGGATTGCTCGAGAGTAAGTGCATTGCTTTGGGGTAAATTAATGTATTGTTTTTGTGATACATCTTGCACTTGTTGAACTTGTCCTTGATTTTGTTCTTCTACCATGAGATTCTTGAAAGGCTAAAATTTAAAAAAGAAATACTCGTTAGAAAATAGTTTTTTATTACATGAGTTTTGTTCTAAATATAAAAGCTTATGCTTTTAATCCAAGCTTTTGTATTTTGTGAAAAAAAAGTTCATATTTTAATAAAATTTCACGTAATGATGATACTTTGTTGAAGTTTACTGATAATTTGAGTTCCTATTTCTGACAGAATTTTATACGAAGAATTTCTTCGGTGGAGATTACTTATCAAGGAATATTTCACTTGTTAACTGACATAAGTTTCCTGACTTTAATACTGTTTCCAATTCAAAAATATATTTCAGTTTTTTTTTAAATAAATATTTTTTTTTTTAATTTTAGTACCGATAAATTTGCTAAAAAAATGTTAAATTCAACTATTTTATTCTCACATATTATTTTGCACTATATATTTTGTAATTCAATCATAAAATTTAAGATATAGATTAGATTAGATTTAATCAATATTTAAAATTCTACAATAATTTTTATTGACTAACTTGAATATTTTAATGCTTAAAGGCTATTTAAAGGCTTAACAATATTTGCAATCTGCAGTTGAATACAAAATGATTGCTGTGTTGTTTTTGAATGTATAAGTAAATCAAACGGAAGTGATTTAAATTTAAAGCAGTAATTTCCAGTTTAGTTTATAACGGGTTATCCATTGTGCGGTTTCAAAAGTAGACGTAAATAAAACACATATAAAATATTTTTTTACATGATATTTCTTTTTTATTATAAAGTTTGAACCTTGACATTATGTGCGAAACACTACATCATTTAAATGACCACCACGCGAATTGTTGCAAGCATCGATTCTTTTGAGGTAATTTTCCACCACTTTTAGACACATATTGGGCGGTATCTCAGCCATAACTTGACGATTTTTGGTTCTCAAGTGCTCAAGAGTTAAAGGTTTATCAGCATAAACAAGGTCTTTCGCGTAGCCCCACAAAAAAAAGTCCAGCGGTGTCAAATAGCATGATCTTGGTGGCCAGTTGATATCGTCACGACGAGAAATTACGCGGCCAGGAAATGTCTCTTGCAATAAAGCCATATTCGATCGAATTGTTTTGCATGTGGCATCGTCTTGTTGAAACCACATATTCTCCAAGTCGTATTCTTCAAGAGCAGGCAAAAAAAAGTCAGTTATCATGTGACCATAACGCTCCGAATTGGCGGTGACAGTCGTTCCATCGTCGTTTTCGAAGAAGTAAGGTCCAATCACACCTCCGGACCAAGGAGCCCCCAAACAGTGACTTTTTGTGGATGTAATGGCCTCTCTTCAATTACTTGATGATTCTCAGAACCCAAAATACGACAATTTTGTTTATTAACATACCCACCGAGTGAGAAATGTGATTCGTCGCTGAAGAAAATTTTGTTCGAAAAATCGCCGTCCACCGCCTGTTGTTCAAGCACCCATTCGACGTATCTACGACGTTGTAAATGGTCAGCTGGCTTCAGTTGTTGTGTCAGCTGGACTTTATATGGATGTAGGTGTAGATCCAAATGCAAAATACTCCATAATGTGCCGGAAGACAGTCATAATTCGTGAGAACGACGAGGAATCGACACATTCGGGTCTTCGGCAACACTTTCACTTACAGCAGCGATATTTTCAGTGGTCCGAGTGAAACAATGATGCACAGGCCTTACAATATCTGTAACCAATACAGTCTCCTCAAATTTCTTCACAATTTTGCCAATTTCTTGCGTATTTGGATCTCTTAAAGCACGATGTGTGGCTGTGGCAGAATCACAATTTTTGTAGTAGGTTTTAACAATTTTTATGCGTTGTACGATAATTAAGCGAACCATTTTCGTAAATGTCAGACTTTCAACTGAAAAAAAAATTGGTTTAACAACTTAGTTTGACAGATGTCGAATTCCAGCCCTATACTTTTGAAACCGCAAAATGGATAACCCTTTACCAATAGGCTTTCTGAGTTATCAATACGCAAATACATTTCCCCTTCGAAGTCAGGCTTCAGTAATCGTCGAACACTCTTGAATCGGAAATTTTCATTAGAACAAACTGAATCGCACACATGGTCGAAGTCAGTTGTTCATTTCTCGGCATCATATTCTTCGGAATTTGAAAATGCAATGTTGAATCCTTAATTTCATTAAAACTACTTCTAGTAAACCTGATTGTTTCTCCTATTTCCAGTTCTTTCAATTCTCTTCGTATAGGTTTGCATATCTTTTGCATTTTTCCAATAAACGCAATTAAACATCAAGTGCACCCGCGTCCTCCTTAAAATTGGTTGTAGCATTTATATTTTCTTCAATATCTAATTTCAATTTGAAGAACCGTTTTCACGAACATATTCTACATATAATTTTCGTAATAATTGAATAGTTGCTGAAGGTGGACATTGAATTCCAGTATCAGTTAAGGATTTTATGAGTTCTTCTTTATTCATGGTTGTTAAAATAAAGACATCCCACTCCTGAAGTTGTAGGTTGTACCAAGATTAGTGTTTCAAAATAAATAAATAGATGATTTTAGTTTGAAAATATATTTAATAATAATTATAATTTTGTAACATTGATTAGAAAATAAAATATATATTAACAAAGCTTAATAACAACAAAGTAAAATGTAACAACATATATAACATTTGTAAAGCGTAAATCTGCTAGAGATCAATGGAGTTTGATGGCCAAGAATCCAATCAGTGAGCGCACTGGCCGACGACGTTTAAAGGAAGGAGATTTTAAGGCTAGGAACGTGCCATACATATCAAAGGCAAACAACCTGAAAAGACTGACCGACCCAAAGAACATCTGCACAAGCCAAAGTAGTTCTGGAGAAGCGTTCTATGGACAGATGAAAACTCTTTTGAGTATAACTCGTCAAAAAACAATTTTTTTGTAAGATTGCCTAAGGCAAACAAAAAGACCCGTTTGTCAAAAAGTAAGCCATGGTGGAGCTCTGTCATGTTCTGGCGATGTGTTGCGTATTATGGGCTGGGTGACTTGGTTCACTGGATCACCGGCTCGATGAACCAAAGTCAATATATTAAAATACCTTTCCTTGCGGAGATAGGCTAATTGAGGAATCATTTATCCTGTAACAGGATAATGTCCCATGCCACAAAGCCCGGATGATAACTAACTTTTTAAAATATGTTTGTGTTACTACTATATTCTGGCCACCTCAAAGTTATTATTATTATCAAAGTTCAGATTTAGATCTTGTCCCTTTTGAAACGTAAAAGAACAGTTGCGTTAAATAAGACCAAAATGCACACAGTATCTGATGTCACTTTCTTTTGGAAAGAGATATCTCCAGAGATTCGTCAAAATTTAGTGGATTCAGTACCGAGATGCCTTCGAAAATTTATTGAAGCCCAAGGAGGTTATACATTTTATTAAATTTATCTTCATTTGTTTACTTTTGTTAGTTTAAACTTTGTTTTCATAGTATTACATACTTGTCAAAATACTTATACCAACACGTGAAATTACTTTTTAATTTATATCTGTTTAAAATTCTATGAAAAAATATATGTTTGCTTATTTCTAAGTTTGTATTAATTATAATATAATAAGGAAAAAATAAACAAAAATTCTTTTTGAAGCCATTTAAATGTTAAACTCAAATTTGCACGATTTTTATTTCATCAAAATACTTATGTCGACTAGTGTAGCTTAGTCAAAAGAAAATTATTCAATTTTAAAAGTTTCCTGAGATTAGTTGTGCTCTACGAAAAATCAGAAATGGCTTTGGTAAGTGGTAATTGGTAATTGGTACTTCCTAAAATCATCATTCTGGAGAGTACTTTTACCGTCTTATCTCTTTGAGCACAGGACACACTCCAATGAAATGAAAAATATCTTCTCCCACTTGTCAGTTGCACAGCTTACAATAACCAGTACCTTCGGTTCGATGCGGTGAATAGTTTAGATTTATTAACTCTCCTCTTATCTTAAAAATTGTTCCAATTGTAAAGCAAGAGTAATGTCATGTTAAAGTACTTGAATTCAGTTAGATTATATTTGACTTTTGAGTGATGAAGACCCTCTGTTGATTCCCGAGCATTTTCGACTTAATAGAACATTTTTTCCATTGGTTGGAGTTATTTTCCGATAAGTGCATAGTTATTATATGATTTTTGAAATATGAATCTGCATTTAATTTTAAAGACGATATAAGCATTGTTGGCAGCCCCGACTCCAGCTGATTGCTGATATATATATATGTTGGGGTATTGATTGTCTGTCAGGTAAGAACATTTTCTGAGGAAGAAATGAAGCAGGTATTCTACAGCTTCAAATCGCTGACCTCTCCAAACTTGAGCACCGTTTAACAGGATCGACTCCGCAGTTGCGTTAAATACACTATATTTCGATCTAACAGCTATTAGTTTATTGCGGAAAATTATTTTCCAATTTACGCATATGCTTGTCAGAACGCTTTTGAAAAATCATTCCACGTTTACCTCCAAACACCACAACGCACAATATTCATAAAGTCTGTTGATGATCATCTGTAGTGAGCTGCGTGATTCTGCTAGTATGACTATGTCATCCGCGTACATTATAACTTTTATTTTTAAGCCGAAGATGTCTTTACCACATATGTAGGCCATTCCACAAGATCATCTAGAAATAATGCGAATAGCAGGGGACTGAGATTAGAACCCTACTTTACCCCACGGTTTATCTCAAATGTTTCCGATTGCTAATTTCATTTGAGTATATTTGCAATACTTTGTTCATATAATTTTTCAAGTGCACGCACGAATTTCGAAGAGATGCCGTGATGTAAGATAGAAGGCAATAAGGTCGAATCGGTTTTATTTCACAAAAAAAGGAAATAGAAGCGATGTTTTTTTTTTAGTAAACTCTATTTCATACAAATATGTTAATAATGTCGATGAGTATTCGGCCTTATTTCCAGTCAGTGAACAAGGAAATTTTTTTCAATGTCATTTCCATTTCGTTCAATGTTATTTCTATTTGAAAAAAGACAATGTTGCGGGCTCCTTTGCTGCCGTCGGGGTCAATGCTGGCATGCTTGAATGGCCTCACCCTCGTCGGAGGGTGTGTGTTCTTGACCCCTATCAGAACCGTGCATACAAAATCATGCCAGGCTTATGCATCTAGATGACATGACGCTGGGAGAAATCGCCTCTACCCACCCTGCCTTGGTTACTTAGCTCGCCTAAGCAACCCATTATCCCACCATCTTTCACTCCCCCATTCCATGCTTACCATCCTCGTCAATCCTTATCCTTTATCCTTTAAATTTAAAAACCCATTATATAATTATATGGCTCGGCTCATACATTAACAACGAATTTTAGGCCCATTTTATTTAGTAATAATTAAATGCATACATTTAATCAATATTTAAAAGAATTAATCAAATAACATTAAATAAAGAATTTAGAGAAAAGATATTGAATTATATCAACCAAATTTGTACAATGTCCCACTGTTGACAGTCAAAAATAATATTAAAAAAAAACAATTAAATCAAATGTAATTAAAACAATTTTGAATTGCGATATTCATTGTTTGTATGCACCGCACTCGAAACTACTAATTACCATTGGTCCTCCACCCCTGAATTCTTTTCTACATATAATGATTAAATAGGTAAATAGTCACTCACCCTTTTTTATTCCTTTCTTATCGGCGTAGTAACATCCAGCTGACGAAGAAGTGGCCACAGCATCCAGGCTGATGAAGTACCTGTCTTTCTTTCTTTAGAATGTAATTTATTAAATGTTTAAAATATTAACTCTCTTAGCCCATACAAAAAGTACTAAACTAAAAGGTGCATGCAAGTAGCTTTCCATGCAAATGTATAAATATACATACGTACATGGAGCACCACAAGTTCGAAAGTTATATTTAGTTACGGTGTTAAAAAAAAACTTATTTAAACGAGCATTTAAAATCAAAAATTAAAAAATTTATTAATTAATTAATTAAAAAAAATATTTCGACGTTAACCGGAACAAATTCCGGACCCACGGGTTGCCGAGAAGACACCTAATCTGCTGCGGCACTAAGCTTATATAATTATGTTGGCTTTGTGGTATTTAAGAAGCTGCTGGTTACGCACTTTTTTTATTTTTACTTGCGATTATAGGTACTATAAGGCTATTTTGTTTAGGACTCCATTGTCTAGCGCCTCAAGGGATACGAGAAAGAACTGGCCTAAGCTGGTGATCGTAGGGCCACATAGCCATCCACTGGCGAGCAAAAGTGTAGTAAAGTACCTTGGCATCTGGTTGGATCAGTATTTGTATTTTGGCAGACATATAAGTGCTGCTCTGGCCAGGGCTAGGGGAGCCTTTGCCCTGACAAAACGACTCTTTTATAGCAGCCGTCTTGACAGCAGGGTGAAGGTGATTTGTTACATGGCCCTCATCAGGCCGATGATTGCCTACGGATGCCCGGTGTGGTTCAACGTTGCCCCATCTCAAATGGAAAATATTCGGGTATTTGAAAGGCAATGTCTTCGTCGTTGTCTTGGATTACACAGAACACCAGAGTTGGAGTACAAACGATATAATTCCAACCAGGTTCTATACAACCGAGCCAATATACACAGGATAGATAATTTTTGGTTTAAGCTGATTCGGGTGCACGTTGGAAGAGCGATGTCCTTAACTAACAGCTTAATTTTTGGGGATAATGAATATTTTGAGAGTGCGCGGTTAAGTAGCTACATCCCTACCGAGGCATTCCTCTTTTTAGACAGTCGAGGGCTGATACAGGATGGAATGGCGGTTCCGCTCATCTACCACGTCAGCCGGAAAACTGTAGATAGGCGACTCCTATCCGTCATCGCTCAAGGTGGAGAGGAGCGCCTTCGGTTCAGTAGGACTGTGTCCGATATGGACATAGGTATATGAATTGGCGTTTTTGAATTTATTGTGAAAAATGTTTTTAAAAAGTTAAAAAAAAATCTTATTTCCTCAAAAACCGCTCCACAGATTTTTTAAATATTTTTCTCATTAATTCAAATTTATCTAATAAATAAAATGGCGTACCGTTTTTTGAGCTTAAATTAGTTTAAGTATTTATTTCAGAATTTTGAATTATTTTTTCTTTGATTAAGCCGATTTAATATTTTGTTTTTAAGTTTATATTGTAATATTTAAGACTGTGATACCAATTTTTTTTATAAAAAAATTAAAGATATTTTGTATATATAAAAAATGAAGTAAAAAACTGCTTTAAATATATAATTAGATTTTTAACAGAAATCTTTTGCATTCGAAGTAATCGAACATAAGAGCAAGTTCGTGCGATCCAGTAGTGCATTTTATTTAAGATGTGTTTAATTAAATCGGACGCCCACCTTGTGGGGACAATTTTCTGTATAAAATAAAATTTAAAAAAATCACTGATATGTACGGCATATTTATCGAATATATTGTTTTGTTACCTGCTTCTAATGATTTATTATGCACCCAATGAATAGGTGTTTGGATTACTTTTCTTTAAAACTTTACTTATCGCTTCTCAACAAAATTTTTTGTATATGAACTGAGATAGTGGAAAACACGTTATTTATTATAAGCGTTAATTCTAGAGAATTTAGTCATCACCTGGTAAAGTCTATGCAAAATTATTAAAATTTCAAAATTTTTATTTAATTTAACTTTAATCTAAAAAAATATATTTTTTTTGTATTATTAAGTTAAATTACTCTCGCAAAGAAAATTAAATAAATGGCGGCTTTATCAAGATTACGCATTTTACCAAGTGAATTTTTTTTGGAAAAGCTCTTGATATGTCGTCTCCTAAATTACCCCTACTCGTGGGAAATGTTCCACCAATTTTCAACGGTGATGATCGGCACACTCAACCATTTAGAGATTTCCCCTACTTGAGCGAATTGTAGGAGAATAGTAGCACTTCGTTTAGGAGTGATGTCAGTTGGGAAATTTGAAAATTTACGTTCGTTACAACAATTCTGCATTATTACCAATGGAATTCATATTTAAAATGCATCTTTGAATAGGACGACATAATGCAGACAATGTAAAATTGGTCTTATTTCCACCTCGATGGTAATAAAGTCGATCGACCTTATTGCCTTCTACATTATTTCACGGCACCTTTCGAAGATACTCCTATGTTGCTTATAGAACATAGCGTTTCAGTTGATCGAGTCATAGTCCGCTATGTGATCCACATGAAATGTGTATAATTTCTTACTTTGGTTCAGCTTAATTTGAACTATGGCTGTAAGTACGAAAATATTGTCTACTGTAGAGTAGCCACTTCGAAAACCGGCCTGGAATTCGCTTAGTTTATTATTAGCATTTACCCATGAATTCAGTCTTTTATATAATAACGTCTTATACTTTTACCGCCGAGTTCAAAAAAGATATCCTTCAATACATAAGGTAGCCATGCACGATGCGACAGTCGCACAGTGGGGCAAAAAGGGAAAAAATGCCAATTTTTTATTTGTTTTACAGTGTTTGATAGCCTATTTTTTTATTAATAATCAGAGAAAACAGTTCTAGTTGGTTTTCTTCATTTTAATTTTGCTTGTGGCTCTGAGGGACTTAGGACGTACGACAATATTATTTCACCCAAAAATCATCTGTTTTTGCTAATGAACAATTTGGCTTAACGTGGTTTTATTTGTAAAGATACAATTATGAAACTCACCATATATGTAGTTAATTTACATAAAAAAAATAAAAAAATATAAAATACCCCAAATTTTTAAATTATGACATTAAAAGAAATAATAGAGCGAGTAGGAAAAAGTAACCAGATAATGTGAACTTTTGTAAGCCTACCAAAAAAGATCCGCTGAACTCCGTTTTAAAATTGTCCTTTTCTTAAAGCTTATGTATAATATTGCCTAATATTCCTACACATTTGATTGATAACTACAGACAACTGCTTAACAAAGTAATAAAAATAAGAGTTGACGAGCGACTTTTCAAAAGGCTATAAAATCATTTTTTAACTAATTTTATTTTTTTAAACTAAGTACATATGAAGGTTTGATCTCTACATTCTAATGCTCAATTAAGGTGGTTGAAGTTAGTTTAAAACAAAATTTAACCCTGTAAATCGGACTTTGGAAACAAGCAAGAATCTGAAAATATATGACCAATTACATTTTTGCTTTTGTTGTTTTTTCAATTTTCTGAGAAATGACTATGGCCTCTGTTCTGATTTTCGATCGAATTTCGTATTCAATTTGGGTTTGTTGTTATTGTTTTCCTTGTTCAAATTCTGTACTTTGTTTATTTATTTCGTTTTGCGAAATCAGTTTCCATAGAAATCAGTACAATTTTGATTCTCAATTCGACAAATAAAACCGAAACGAATTCAAAACGTATGAAATTGCTTAATAACTAAAATTGGAATTTAAAAAAAACCAAGCAAAATCCGAATTTGAAGAAGGAAAACAATAACAACAAACCCAAATTGAATACGATATTCGATCGAAAATTAGAACAGGGTGTATAAGTATTTATATTCTCTTTTGAAAACTCACTTCTCAATTATTATAAAAATTAAAATGCAGACTGCACTGCTTTCTCACCGTTGTATAACCAATTAAAGTTTTTAATGTCACAACAACAATTTAGTAGTCTATTAAAAAGAATGTATAAATTTGTAATAAACCACCGAGTTATTGTTGTTGCATTAAAAACTTTCAATGTTAAACGGTATGAATGATATGCAGAAAAGCGTACATTTTGTTATTGTTATATTCAACACCTTCAAAAACAACAAACAAAATTGTTTATACCGTTGGAGTTGGTTTGTATAGTTAATTTATATAATTATCAGTCAGACTTGTTCTTAAAGAGTGTGAACATTAATCATTATGGAGACAATTCTAATAAAATATGCTGATCTGTGTATGAAATTGAAATTAAATCCAGTTAAATTAATTTAAAATTGAGTAAAACTTAAGGATTTAAGTTGTAAATATTATGGTAGAATAAAATTATGTAATAATCATAAAAATAAAATGATATATAGTTGTTATATTTTTATGTAATTTTTCCCCCATATCTTTCTAAAAACTGTAACCTGTGTTAAACCCTTTTTTCAGAAGTAGGTTGAAATTTTCACTGGTTGTTTCTTATACTATAATCGATATGTCTGAAAATTTCATAAAAATCGATCAAGTAGTTCAAATTTGATTGAAATAAGAACAATTCTATACAAAAAAAGAAATAATAAAGCTTTGTATTAAAACGAAAAAAAAACTAGGCGGACAGTGGGCAGAAACTAATAGTTTAAATTTGTCTTATCATTTACTATATCATTCCTAAAAATTTGATTAAAATCGGATTAGTGCTTTAGTTTTTTTAAAACGAGCAAAATGTAGGCGTGTTAGTAGGCGGAAATTAATAGACAAAATTTCTCTTGCCATTATCATTCCTAAAAATTTCAACAAAATCGGTACAGTGGTTTAGTTTTTATGGAGTTTTGTCCGCTCTCCCACACAAACAGATCCACTGTGACTCGTACGGACAGTCCCAAGAATCTTGGTCGAATACGGCAAGTTCTACCGTGAAAGGGCGGGTCGTACATCGGACAATGCGACGGTCGCGTCCGATTAAATTTTCTACGGACCTTGCGACACGACAAATCGGTTGTGGGCTAAATTGTGAATGCTTACGACACACACACACAACTTCACATATTTCAGTGAATGAGATAATTTTTTGTAGATTCATCAAACGCAAGGGCCACCGGACTCAGTCGCAACGTGTATGGGTACTTACGACCTATGATACGATGATTGGTGCGACCATCCGTACGACCTTCGCATCGTTACGGTTCACCTTTTTTTATAAAAATGCAAAATCAAAGTTTTCAAGGAGAGTTCCAAAATTGAAAATTATGTCCAGTGCCTTAGTAAAATTTTCTTTAAACGTTTCTGAACTGGGTTCAAAAAATTCTGCTGGAATTCCATTTGAACCCGCTGCTTTTGCCTTCTTTCAATGAATGAAGCACTCTTTCAAACTTCTTGCATAGTTGAATATTCTCATCTAAGAACATGTTTTTTTTATCAGGGTTGTGCATAAATTCATTTAATTTGATTCGGAAAGTAAAAAAGGGAGTGAAAGTGTTCACGAAGGCTATTCGCAGAAATGACCACAACTTCTTTTGATTTTAAATTTCCCAACAGCTTTCTTGTTAAGGACCAGATTTCAGTAGAATCTCTGCTTTGACATAACTGAAGTGCAAATCTTTTTTCATTGGTAACTTTCTTTGCTTTACATATCATTTTGCATTGCTTTTTTTTGGCTTCAACATATTCTATTTTAATACTTTTCGATTCATATCTCCTCAGTAAATTTAGAAGTGCTAAGCAACTCTTCTTTAATTTTTCGCATTCATAGTCATACCAATCGGATTTTTTTCGTAAAGTAGGTGTTTTTTTTGTACTATAAGGGCATATGCCATTGAAACACCCTTTTTTTCTTGAAGTAAATAGTCAATTTTTTGCTGAAGTTATTTTTCTTACGCATGTTCCACTTCAGAAACTTGCTTTCAGTGGATGTTACAGCATCGAATGCGTCTGAAGTGTTTTAATTTTCTAAGTTTATAGATGATCTGAAAATGTTTCGCCTCCCACTTAAAAATCCTTGAAGAATAAATCCCAGTCTCGATCATAATTCGATCATAAGTATACGCGACACATTGCTAAAAATTAAATAGCATTCTTACATTAACCATTGTCAACTAAGCATTCACATATTGTTAAAAATACTATATAGTCACTTAAATAAATTATTTAGCATATTGATTGTTTGACACGTTAAAAAAAATTAAAAAAGGTGTTTTGAAAAAAATTATTTTTAAAGGGCGAAAAGTTGTTAACACAAATAAAATGTAACAAATTTTACAAAAACTTTCACCAAGAAAATCATGGATGTCATTCACAATTTTTTTTAAAGTATTTTTGACTATTTCTTAATTTAGTGGTGATACAAGTAATAAAAGTAAGTTTAGAAACTAAGTTTACTATTATGATAGGGAAAACAAAATTATAGCTTGTAACGGTAAATGTGAACAAAATTATTGAAAATCCAGCAGGTTACAATTTGTATAATATATTGCAATTACAGTGGCAAGTATTGTTTAAAAGTTGTTTATGAATAACAAAAATTATTTAGGGAAAAAATAGCATCTTAGCGGCATTTGCTTAATAAATGGATGGATATAGTGTTTGACTGCTAATTTAGACGTGTGGATTCGAGCCCCAATCTTAGCAGTATTATATGTATACCATACGAGTAATGAATCACTCGGCAAAAAATATGGGTTTAAATTCTATATGGACCGCCAGAGAATACCACGCCAAGTTACCGACAATTAACAGATCCACTCAGAATGAATAACACAATAGTGTTTAATGAAATAGCAGAATAGGGCAATTTTTGCCTTACAATCAAAAGAAGTTTTACTGGAAAGTGAGTGGAAGGCTATAGTCAAGAAATGTTTCTCTTCAATCCAAATAAAGTGTTTTCGTGTAAAAAATATAAACAAGATTAACTTGCTATGAACTATTTGTGCGGCCAAGATATTGAAAACTATCACTGCGGATTTTCTTATAATATCTTGGATTCCGAAGAAATATTTGAGAGTTTATCAACTTGTAAGAAATGGATAAAACTAAGCATACGTAATTAGCAAATAATAGACATCATAGATAATTTTCTGTACTATCAACTGAAGGTAAATGTTTCATAAAAGAAAAGTCTGTTGACTGTTGGTTTGTTGGTACATATTTAATTAACCTATTTAATCCAGTCGCTTTATGCAATAAGTCACTCTTTTTTCTAATTTACCTAACAATTTTAAAAAAACAATACAACATAAGACAAACATTTCGTCCTTGAAATACAAGATGATTCACGGAATAAGTGATTGCAAGCAAGGTGAACGACCACGATATCTTCAGTTCTAATAAGAATCTTAAAAGCCACTGTTTCTTATGTCGTTTTCGATTGGTAGACCGGAAGCCTTCTGAAAGTATTCGGGAGGCATCAAATGACAGTTCTTCTCCTGGAGAGAAGAGAAATTCGATTCCGCTTTTGAAGCCAGAATCAAAACCAGAAGCACCCCGCACACACACACAACCATTAAATGTCAAACTCAAATTCAATGCTGTGTCAGCCATATTTTGCAAAATAAAATAATCCCAAATGTGCGTTTCCCGCCTTATTCATATATTCACAATAAACTTCAGAATCGAGAATATGGTGTTAACGGAGAGTTCTTCCGATTTACCAATCGAAAACGACATTAAAATAATTGCATAGCTATCGATAAACAAACTTACCTGGATTTGTTGTTGCTGCATTTTGATAGTTCAAACAAATTTAAATAGTTAATTGTTCACGAACACAATTAATTATATAAACTGAAACAGTATGTTTCTAAAGGAATTGACTCGGAATAGTTTAAGTAAACTATTTCAACACTTAGAACACATTTATTGCGAAGAGTAGACACAACCGTTGCAAACAGAAGTTGTTGGAAAACTAACTAATCTTTCTTCTCTGATTCGACTAAGATAATTTTCGAATGTCATTCGGGATCTTGTCATTGTAACTGTGTTTCCAAGATCCTTCGTGTGTCTGTATATAGGTAGGTACCTGCCTACTGGTGAGGTATTAAACGTTATGCTAAAGTCAGATTGTGTGCGCGTCCTTTATGGTCTCAAGTCGCAAAACATATTCGTACTTCCATAAAAACATACATATATACATAGATTGCTTAAAATATGAAAACTGTGAATGTATTTATCCTTGCTATTGTTTTAATTGCTAAAAAGGAACAAATGGGAATAGATATGCACATTGCACAAATTTAACTCTAGGTTCAGGTACCAAAGTCAAATCACTGCGTCGAAACCGGAATTCTTAAAAATTCATTTTTTCTTGTTATCCTTATTTGGGCATTAAAACATTACATACTGAATATGATCATGCATCATGAACTGTGAGCAATGGAGTAGCTGGCGATCTTCAAATTAATTTGTTTTCTATTATCAGTTGCTTACATTTTAAGCTTTATGTTGAACAAACGGATGACAGTAAGATCAACTGCATTTTGATCGAAACATTTATTTATGCACTAGTAAGATCACTATCAAAATAATGTAAGGTCTTCCAACAAATAACACGGGATATAATAATGGCGACCATATGTTTGACAATGTCTGACTCTCATTCTTTGTGACTTCATTAAATTTTGCAAAGCCGAAAAACACGCGTTCTATTAGCAAAGTTGTCGTTTTAGTGACTTTGGCTGAGTTCTTAATTGCAGGCTTTGTGGCCAATGCCCGGTTATTTGTTAGAAGCTTTTGATTTGATTTGTAGTTTATACATTTAAGAAATTGCTATCAATAAATATATTTTAAAATTTATTGTTCGGAAGAAAACGTTTTTGAAAACATGGTATACAAATTGGCAGAAATAAGAAAATTTAAGAACCGTCTTCGGTTAAGGATTTTTTTTGAATATGAGAACCTTTAGAACGATGTTAATAAGGCATATTCCAAAAAATAAAAATGTTCTTAAAACGATCAAGGAATTTCTGGATGAAATATTTCAAAACCATTTTCGGATGATCAAGTCTACATTTCAAGTAAACCGCTTTTTTTTCATAACTGTTTCTTACAGAAATTACACAGAACTTCCAACACTTAGTTTTGAACAAACTTAAACTATTTTGGAAATACTCAAATTGCGGACGGCCGAAATCTACCTCCCTATTTGGAAGCTTGCAAACAATTGGTCTTTTAGAGAAAAAAGCTGTTTATTTAATATTGCTAAAGGATTCCATTTCGAAATTATTCCTAACCGAATAGAAATGACTTGTTTGGTGTCAGTATCACACCACAGTTTGGACTCAGGTTCAGTCCTGTGAAAGAAAAATAATTAATTTCATATTAAAAGAAAAAAACAAAATAATCTTACGATTATAAATAAATTTAATTAAAAAAATACTCACATTTGCTCCTTTGCAATTTTCGTGCAAATACATCAATATAAAAAAACAAATGTCAATTTGACCGCAAATTTACTATCGTTTTGCTTTTATGAATACAAGTGCTGCCATGCTAATGCAGAGCTTATGCTGTTTGTTTACATTTATGAACTCAATTTTGGCAGTATTGTGGAAGTTTTACAACTACGAACCATGCCTTTTTAGTCACTATATTTAGCGGAATTTATTTCCAAAAATAAATGCTTGTCGCTCAATAATTATTCTAGCTCCTTTCCTAGTGACTTTTTGCAAGAACTTATTTTTTGTAAATATTGCACCATGTAACATCCCTGGCATTCGAGTTTGGCATTTATTAAATTACATTTGATGACTCTTTTTTACCACCACCACTAAACTGAATTCGAAACTTCACCACACCAAAGAAAGTAGACCGAAACGAGTGAGCGGAACGGGAATAGGTTTTAGAAACTAGACTAGGCTAGATTTCAGATCTAATTCAAGCGAATCTAAATTATCAAGCGATACAATTAGTGGTGCAAGAACTAACTGTATGAACTTTACTGCCAAATTAGGAAAAAAGGTTTAGAAAAGGGTTCCAACTTCCAAGTAATTACAATGCTTTATAAATTGGAAAATGGAATTATTATCTTTGCAAAATACCTTAAGACATGTTATAGATCGTTCTGTCATTGGTTTTGCAAAAAATTTAGGGTTTTTGGACGAAAAAATAGAAAATATTTTATTCAATGGACGAATATTAATTTCATAAAATGGCAAGAACTTCAAGATAGCGTTAGTTTTTGGAAGAAGTTGCAACTTGTTAGAACAATAATGTCACTTCCTCATTCAAATGCCGAAGTAGAACGCATTTTTAGCATGATGAACATTTTAGTATACTGAACATTTTTTTCTAACAACTTTTTTAAGTCGATCTAGCGACTCTTTTTTTGCGGCAACACTGTCTATTGGTCGTTTGAAACCATTGTGAACCCTTCACAATGCCATTTACTCAAATCCAAGCAAATTACGTTTCTAAGAAATCATAGGGTAAGGAGCAAGTCAGCCATTGATGATGCAAATAAATGTACATCATCAAGCATTTCTCAAGCAACGTTCGGCGTTATTTCATTTTGTCATTGTGAAATAATGCCGAATTTTGGAATTGTAATATTTTTCTTAAATTCTAGAAATACAATGACACATTGCCTTCAAAATCAATCGCATGTGCCCGGCTGTTCTGTTGGAGCAATTTCTTCCAGATACGAAGAAAACTTCTTAAAAGGGAGAATAAAACGTCACTTAAAAAAAAACGGACATTTTCAATTTTCCGACTTCTCATGTTAGGTTTCTAGATCAAAATAAAATCGCAGAAATTAAGAATTTAAGAATTCCAACAACAGCACTATTTCATAGAAGTTGATCTCTTCTTAACTGTTCCGACAGAAAAGTACTAGCTACTTCAGTCATTTAATGGACTGTTTTGGTTCTAATTTTTCGTTCGGACAAAGCTGTGAAATGTCATTCCTATCACTTTTAATTCTCTAAAATCTAAGGGCTCATTAATAAAGCGTTATCCATTTCGCGGTTTCAAAAGTATAGGGCTGAAATTCGACATCTGTCAAACTAAGTTGTTAAACCAATTTTTTTTTCAGTTGAAAGTCTGACATTTACACAAATGGAACGCTTAACTATCGCACAACGCATAAAAATTGTTAAAACCTACTACAAAAAATGGTGATTCTGCCACAGCTACATATCGTGCTTTAAGAGGAGATTGTGGTTTACATAATCGTCCAACTACGCAAGCAATTGGAGATTTTTGAAATTTGAAGAGACTGTATATTGTACGGCCTGTGCATCATCGTTTCAGTCGTACCACTGAAAATATGGCTGCTGTAAGTGAAAGTGTTGCCGAAGACCCGGATGTGTCGATTCCTCATCGTTCTCAGGAATTAGGAGTGTCTTACGGCACATTATGGTGTATTTTGCATTTAGATCTACACCTACGAGTACATCCATATAAAGTCCAGCTCACCCAACAACGATGGTGCCACATGCCAAACAACTCGAGCGAATATGGCTTTATTGCAATACATTTCCTGGCCGCGTAATTTCTCGTCGTGGCGATATCAACTGGCCACCAAGATCATGAGATTTGACACCGGTGGACTTTTTTTTTTGTGGGATAGATAAGATAAGCCTTTAACTCTTGAGCACTTGAAAAACAACATTCGTCAAGTTATGGCAGAGATACCGTTCAGTATGTGTCAAAAAGGGGTCGAAAATTACCTCAAAAGAATCGATGCTTGCAACAATTCGCGTGGTGTTCATTTAAATGATATAGTGTTTCACACAAACTTTATAATAAAAAGGAAATATCATGAAAAAAATATTTTATATGTGTTTTATTTACGTTTACTTTTGAAACCGCAAAATGGATAACCCGTTAATTATGAATCGATATCAAAAAAGCTCATTCGAGAGATATTAAAATGGCTATGTATTCAAATGTCTAGGGCGTACTTTTACAACTTGTTGCTTAAGCTTTCACAAAAACAAAGTAGATAAAGTATCCTTATCCATCACGGCCATTCTGCAATACGCATCAATCTCAATGCACCAATATTGTCTTAATTTACAAAACAAAACATTGCAAACAGAAACATTAACTTTTTATTATTCAATTTAACATCTCCAAATTAAATAAGCAATATGTAATTTTCTACAACAATAACAATAAATGAAAGCTTGAAAAATTGAGAAAAAAATGTAGTTTTCTTCACCAATTATAATCATTTAAGGAATACAAAAATTACAGTAAGATAGTCATACAATTTAATTCTTATTTCCAGGTTTATTTTAATCATGTCGGAATCTAAATCAAAGCCAATTTTGTATATAACTTACTACAACATTTGACTTCGATTAACAATACAATTAAAGTAAAGTCGAAATTTAATACATACCGAAACAATCTCAAGCATATGTCCATTGTCCAATTCAAATAAGAATTTTCAACAAAACATCAAATAATCAAAATAGATCACAAGCTATCTCTAATTTTCTATTAGATTAAAATTACCTTTAAATCTATTGATCAACATCATCAATAATCGGCCTAAGTGATTCTTTTGTTGCAGTAACCAGCAAACATTTTAATTCAGAAATGAAAGATAATTAATTCATAAAAGTAAAGAAACCGGCCGAAAAAGAATTCACTTATGATCCCAAATAATTTCATAAATAACAACCTTAACTAAACCTAAAGAAATCATATCCATAATATAAAGTAAGAACTTGGTTTTAGACTTCTGTATTCTAAAATAATTCTATGTTCTAAAATCCTTATTTCGAAGTAAAAGTTCTGTAAATCCGTAATTAATAACCAGACAACGGATTTTCCCTAAAGTTAAAACGTGTGTTAAAAAGTTAACTATGCTCGGTGAACACATTGTTTCTCATAGAAATAATACCAACTTTAATACTTATGAAGATTTAGTTAGAATTGTTCTGTTTCCAGGAATGAGGATTAAATTTTGAAAACAAGGCCAAAAAATGATATGCTCGTGCACTAAACCAAGTTTTATGATGGGAATTTCCATAAATGCTGTTTTCTTCCCTTACCTGGATATTAAATTTTGTAGGTATCTCGCTAGTCTTTGTCTCTACGAAGATTTTTGTATGAATCATGTGATATGTTTTCTAAGTAAGAATCAAAGAATAATGACAGGTATCGCCATACTGTAGGTAGGTATTCTCTTAAATTAAATCAAATACAAATTTGTCTTGAAAAGTTTCACTATGAGAAATGAATCAACAATGATGTTTGGATAAAAGTATATTGAACTGGGTTAAAATCTAGGCAGCTGTAGAGCAGGCTAAATTGTGTTAAAATTTGACGTCTCTAAAGATAGAGGCGTTTGAAATTGTAAACAATAACCGAAAAGAAAGATGAATTCCAAAAAGTTCAGATCTACTGGGAAACCATATAATAAATGTAAGTTTTAATTTATTCAATTGAAAAATTAAATTACATTATTATTTTTCTTTGTGTAGGGTCTCAAGAGGAAAAAACAAATATTATAATCCGTTGATATTTTAACAAATATAAAATAATTAATTAAAATACTCATTGTATTTTATTTTGCAAATTGAATACAAATAGATTGATTTGTCAGCTTGTCAAATTCTTCAGCTGTGAAAACTAGTGTTTATATACTGAATCAACAAACTAACCATAATGGGAATTGTTTTGAAAAGATTTGGAATTGTTGTTTTAAAATATTAAATGAACGATGTAAAACCGAAACTAATTAGTAAAACTGAGAATTCGTTACTTTTTTCGTTCCAAATTATTAACTTTATATCTTCTCGGTCTTCTAAGTCGGATTTTGGGAAAGAAGAAATTAATTAACTTAAACAACAAAAAAAATGTTTTTAGAGAAATTTCTTAAATCTTGAAGGAATTTTAGCCAAAATAGTGTTTTAATAAATCCCTTTTAATGCAATTCACACAGCAAAAAGCTAAATTTGATCCCACCACAAATCAAACTAAAAATTTAACCAAGGTAGAAAATTTAACCAACATTTTAACGCAATTCACACACGGCCTTATTCATCTAATTCAAGTGAGTGAATAACTAAATGTGGTAAAAATCTAGCATATTCGTTTAGTTGTAGGATTCTAACCACACAATAAAAAAAACTCTTTACCAACAACACAAAACCAATTGAAAAAGAACAACAACACAACGTGCGTTGTTTACCAGATCGGAAAATATATAATCTTATTTGCTTTGGAACGACTAAAAGAGCTTTGGGAAAGAGAATAAAGAGGACGTGCGAAAACGAAAAGAAACAACGGGGCTATCACAACATTATGGTAATTGGACACGCAACTAATTTTTAAGCCAGTCATTTTAGGCATATTAAACCCCAATCTGCCGAAAAATTCCTAGTGAACTGAATTTTTGTATAAACCTTTATTACGGTGTTGTAATGAAGATGTGAAAATGGACATCGATATCATGCCGGCTAAAAAAATTATGAAGCTCCAAAGGTCACGAAAATCAATTTATCGCAAATACCTCGCGACCTATTAAGCGGATGACAATAGTGGTCACTATTAAAATTGTTCCTAGTAAAATTATCTACAAAAAATGTCTCTTGCATTTTTCTGTAACATCAACCGTTTTCGGAGTAGAGCGTGGAGAAAGCGACTAAAATGCACTCACATACGGTATTGCATACCGTACACCATGTCGTAAAGTCTATTGCTTTTTAGATTTGCTTGTAAGTGTCTTAAAAAACTTTTATCTGATATTTTGACGTTTCGGGAAAAATATACTTATCTTATAGAGGCTTAGGAACTTAGTAAAATCTACAATAACTTATCCAAATGACCTCCACTGGCAGATGTTCCGTATTTCATTGTTCCGAGACCCGTCCCTTTTTACCTGCTACTGCCTGTCGGACTGTGTTTAGTTCAGTTGAAAATTATTTCAACTGTGTGTTCAAAACGTTATTTTAGTTGTTTTATGCTACTAAACAGTTCATAATGAGGGATACATGTTTTATATGTATAATGCATTATTATCGGATGGTGATATTGTAAAACATTACATTACATTACATATTATACTACTCCGTAGATAAATCTAGGAAGTAGAGACACTGAATCACTGGCAACGAAACCATTGGCTTTAAACATCACATACATTAATACAACACAGAGAGACAGAGAAAGTAAGAACACACAACAGAAGAAAACACATGTCAACAGCACGTGGTTGGTTTCCGACGGTCCACCATCGAAGTACTAACCACGCGCAACGAAGCTTGATTTCGCTGATCTATGGGAAGCGATGCTTTTTTTTTTGTTGTAAATTCATTTTTATTTCATATTAACTTATAACTATCTTAAAGCTAGACAAAAATGTTTAAAACTAGCCTAATTATCAATAACTTACAACTAATTTACTGGCCCTTTACGGGCGCTCTAAACTAAACAATAACTCTTAGAACTAATGTCTTTCGACATAAAAACTATTTTAATTAAATCTATTTATTTTATTTCATTTTATTTTTCAAGGAAACTTTTAACAAAAAACTTGATATCTTATCATTTTTTTTTTACTTATAAACTAAACCTAAATATAGATTAAAAATAATTAAAACTAAATAAAACTAACTTAAAATAACTTAAACTACTTAAAATACCTAATAATACTTAAAACTACTTAAAAACTAGAACAGCCACAGCATTTTTTTTCGTTTTTTTAATTTTTTTTTGTTTATTTTTTATATGTATGCAGCCACACAACAATATGCAAACCACCTATACATGTATGTACATACGCACATACATATATGTACGCACATACATGTAGGTACAGAAACGCAGCCCCCGCATACATATATATTTTTAATTTTTTTTTTTTGGTGCCACCCCAACTGTTCCCTATACCTAATTGCCCTAAATCTATGTAAGTCGGCCAAGATATAATATCTTCATCGACTTTAAATATCACGATGCTGTTCAGAGAGCCACCAGAACTGGTTCTCCTGTTTCAGCCTATCCCTCCGGTCCCGATCGGACACAGTCCTACTGAACCGAAGGCGCTCTTCTCCACCTTGAGCGATGACGTCTCGACCATACAGGAGTTGCCTATCCACAGTTATCCGGCTGACGTGGTAGATGAGCGGAACCGCCCCTCCATCCTGTATCAGCCCTCGACTGTCTAAATAGAGGAATGCCTCGGGAGGGATGTAACCACTTAACCGCGCACTCTCGAAATATTCGTTATTGGGGTAATACGCCCCAAAAATTAAGTTGTTAGTTGAGGACATCGCTCTTGCAACGTGCCCCCGAATCAGCTTAAACAAAAAATTATCTATCCTGTTTATGTTGGCTCGGTTGTATAGAACCTGGTTGGAATAATATCGTTGGTACTCCAACTCTGGTGTTCTGTGTAATCCAAGACAACGACGAAGACATTGCCTTTCAAACACCCGAATCTTTTCTATTTGAGATGGGGCACCGTTGGACCACACCGAGCATCCATAGGCAATCATCGGCCTGATGAGGGCCATGTAGCAAATCACCTTCACCCTGCTATAAAACAATCGTTTTGTCAGGGCAAAGGCTCCCCTAGCCTTGGCCAGAGCAGCACCTATATGTCTGTCGAAATACAAGTACTGATCCAACCAGATGCCAAGGTACTTTACTACACTTTTACTCGCCGTATCCCTTGAGGTGCTAGACAACAAAGTCCTAAACAGAATTTTTTCTGATTTCTGGAAATTGATTTTCAACTTCCAGTCATCACAATATCGCTGAATCTTGTCGAAGTCACGCTGCAAAGAATTTTGATGACCTCAACTGTTGGAGCTGTTCTGTAAGCAATTAGATCGTCGGCGTAAGCAATTGCCTGAGTTAAACTACCTTTCAGATCGCTGGTGTAAATGCTGAAGAGAATCGGCGAGTTAACCGCTCCCTGCTGAAGACCATTGTTAATATTAAAAACTGTGGTAGAAGTTACATTGCCACCTTTGACAACAAACTTTCTATCATTTAGCATGTCATAAAGCATGTACAATAGCGGTTTACTTATACAAAGTCCGGCGAGCTTTAGATAGATACCCTCTAACCATACGGTGTCGAAGGCCTTCTCCAAATCAACCAGACAGGCACCCGCACACTGCTGTTTAGATTTGTTCCATTGGACATCAGAAACGAGTTTAGACGCGGCATGAATTGTGTCATGTCCCGTCTTAAAACCGAACTGAGTATCCGGTATGATTTTGTTGTCCTCCGCCCACTTGAACAGAACCCTATTAATAACCTTTTAAAATACGTTGCTGATACTGGGAAGAAGACTTATCGACCTGAGATTCGGCGGATTGGAATTGTCCTTTCCCTTTTTAGGGAGAGGATGCACCACTGCTGTTTTCCACCGCACTGGATAATATGCATTATTCAGCGCGTTGTTAAACATTGTGGTATAAATGTCAACTGCTTCTTGAGGCAAATGTCGTAGTACAACGTTGGATATACCATCGACTCCTGCAGACTTCTTTTTCTTTAATGAATCGAAGATGAGCTGGAGCTCATTCTTCGAAATTAACAGGGGACTGGGCCCATTTCGGTCGGCGATTATGGCGTTTGCCAAATCTTCATAATTAAACCCGGTAAAACCAAGGTTCTCAGATCGCCACTGCGTTATATCGTTCCGTAGGTAAAAGTGGTGAACCAGAGCTCTGTTCTCCAGATCATAGTTCGGGCGAATGCTAGCATTCACCTTGTACACTTGCTGGAAAGCAGCCCCCACAGCCTCCACCTTCTCCTGCGGATCTTCGATTATGAAGAGGTCATCGTCCAAGACGGCGTCTATGCCTGCTGTCAGAATTACGTCTATGTTTTGTGTCGTCCTCTGGAGCTTAAGACACGGAAGGTCGTTTTGATCTTTTCTTCTAAATATCTTATTAATTTGTGGGAACATACTCGGGTCGGAAGCGTTCACGGCCCGAATTTTGTTGTCCCAAAACAAATTAATGGACAACCTATAATTTTCTTTGATCAATTGGTTGATGTTTTTGATGGACGACTTCAGTGTCATTATTTCCAGATCTCGTGTGTCAGTAAACCGTCTGTACAAGCGTTTTAGTCTTGTCAGTAAGCCACTTTTTTGTCTGTGTAATGCATCAATTGTCGCGTTACGGTACATGTCAGTTGCGTTATGTTCTTTGTATTTCGGTATTGTCCTGTTCATTGTTCGTTGAATTATTTCGTCCATTTGTTCTAAGTATCTGTCAATTTCGGGAAGCGATGCTTTCATCGGAGCCAAAACCGTTGACGATATTGTAAAAGTTAGCGGTGTTCTACAAACATTCAAAAATGTTAATGTCGCTAGAGGTGATGGTAATATTGAATATTTAAATACTGTGAATTTGGTGAATGTTCATAGTTTTTCTCGTAAAAATTGTGAAACCAATTTGAATATTGCGGCTTTTAAACGACGCCAACAAGAACCAAGTACATCAATATCTCCGCGTAAAGCCTAGTATACAGATCACACTAAAATTTCGCTGGCACTTTTCTCTCCAAGCAACAGTTAAAATCCCAGCTAAAATTGGACATTAGACTAGTGGATAGTTTAAAATTTGATAAGAGAGTTCTGTGGAGAATATGTCAAAAACAGCTATTCTGAAAAAAATATTATTTAAAATTCAAAAATTTAAGTCATAAGACAAAGAGTATGATAATTTATAAGACTAAACTTTTTTTTCTTTAACGTCCCCTTGCTGCAGCTTGTTTTGCAGAAAAAACTCTTGCTATATTCAATGTTGCTGCTTCCTGAATCTTGAGAGTGACTGACCACTCCAAGCATCCGTAGTTGTGGTGGAATAAATTTTGTTGTTTTTCCCATTGCAACATAACAATATCTAGAATGTCCACAAACTACTTGGACGAATCTTGGGAAACCCAAACAAAAAAAAAAAATTGTCAAAATTTAGCTTTCGAACTAATGTGTTGGACATTTATTTTCTGCGCTAAATTCTGACAAATAGTGATAGTGGAAACCCAAAATTTGATTTCTTAGCTGGAGTTGCGTACCTCTCCGCTTAAATGCTTGACTAAATCTTAGCTTGGCTAAATTTTAAAGAAAATTTTGTATGGGAGCAAAATTTTAGCGCGAGCTGCGTACTAGATTTAAGAAAAGAATCAGCGCTTTTTATTTCAAAAAATGATGTTTGTTTTGTGGAGCTAACTTCTACAACATCATCATCCGATAATAATGTATTACATATAAAACATGTATCACTCATTATGGACTGTTTAAGAGCAGAAAACACCTAAAATAGCGTGTTTAACAAACAGTTGAAATAATTTCAACTGAACTAAACACAGTCCGACAGGCAGTAGCAGGTATACAGGGACGGGTCCCGGAACAATGAAATACGGAACATCTGCCAGTGGAGGTCATTTGGCTAAGCTATTGTAGATTTTACTAAGTTTCTAAGCCTCTATAAAATAAGTATATTTTCCCCGAAACGTTCAAATATCAGATAAAAGTTTTTAAGACACAAGCAATAATAAAAAGCAATAGACTTTACGACATGGTGTACGGTATGCAATTCCGTATGTGAGTGCATTCTAATCGCTTTCTCAGCGCTCTACTCCGAAAACGGTTGATGTTACAGAAAAATGCAAGACATTTTTTGTAGATAATTTTACAAGGAAATTTTTTTATATTAACCACTATTGTCCTCCGAGCAATAAGTCGCGAGATATTTGGGAAAAACTGATTTTCGTAACCTTTCCACCTTCATAACTTTTGTATCCGGCACGATATCGATGTCGATTAACATCTTCATTACAACACCGTGATAAAGGTGTATACAAAAATTCAGCTCACTAGGAATTTTTCCGCAGAGAAAACCTAAAATGACTGGACTATTTGAATACAAATATTAGACAAAGAAAAGACAAACCTGAAGAGAACAATGAATACCAAACAAGATAGCGAAATCACCATCGATGTTTCTTTTTGAAGTCTTTTTAGTCTTGATTGTTATGTTAATTTAGTATGATTTTTTTTTCAATAATCAGCAAATGACTATATTTTAAAAATAACTAACATTTTATAAAGTAAAACGACAACAAATTCCGAAATTAATCATAACCCCTGAAGAAGTCGCGAAAATCGACGAAACGTTGGGAAATATAAAATAAGTTCTTTTTAATTCCATCCCTGACCAAAAAAGCCAATATAGGTATAATACAATTTATATTTACAATTTACCGCGTAAACCCAATGCCGTTTTCCAACAATTTTTTTTTTATAAAAGTTAAAGAACTCTCTTGAACCGTATATTTGTCATAATATTTACGAAGCGCACAATTTCTGAAATTTGTTCTTTGTGGCTATTTTCTGCTCAACATCCATTTTAAGATTTAAAGATAAGACAAATGTTACATTTTGAGAATATTTTGTATGTCAATTTGAAAATGTTTAAAATGTCTTATAAGCGTTAAAAAAATACATTAACAAAAATCTTTTAGAACGCCTCAAGCGGGCGGGCCCATTTTTAATTTAATCGAAATGGCACACTAAGAGACTTATGGCTGCGTTCCTGTCTAGGTGAAGAGCTGGCTTGTGAACTCTAATTTACCAATTGGAAAACTATAACTCCTATTAGAATTATGTTATAAAATGTTGTATACCTTATAAGGTTCATTATCGAATTGTAAAATAACTTAAACTCTAATATGTGGCTTGTTATGGAATTACAAAAATAAAGGCGCTTATTTTCGCCAAGCAACAAGGTTTGTATAAAACTCTAGGTTCCTGGACTGTTGTTAAAGGAAGAAAGTTTGGTTTAGGTATAAGATTAAAATTATTTGAAAATTGTTGAGAGCTAAGTTCATATTGGAAAACGTTATACGAAGGACTTAAGTTTCGGAACAATAAATTAAATCTAGGGATAGGCTTGGGACCTAAAAGAGGCTTTACCAGGTTAATTTTCAGGCGTCTGGAGAATATGTTAGTTGAGTTTCTTCACCCACACCACCCCTGATGCCGGTCAGTTAATTAAAATTAATTAATGCGATCAGTTAAGATCTTTCAAAAATGTGTGTCCTCCTTGGAATAAAATAATTTTCATTCAACGGCGAACTATTTTGCTTTGTTCTTGTTGATTCTCAGGTATTGGGTTGGCCCAAATAATGGGAACAAACACATATATTTAAAAATCCTGAAAGATCTAAAATCAACAGTCAAACATAAAATTGTATCGAAAATCCTGAAAGCAAAATATTCACAAAATAGCAATAAAGAACAAATGTCAGAAATTATGCGCTTCATAAATGTTATGACAAAAGTGTGCAGTTGAAGAAAATTATTTAGCTTTTATAAAAACTGATGAATAAATGGCATTGGGCTCACGGACAAAATTGTAAATAGAATTACCAAACATTCTCTTATACTTTTTACGACGCGACGCACAGTAGGGTCGTTTGTATGGGAGAGCGGAAAAAACTCCATAAAAACTAAACATCCGTACCGATTTAGTTGAAATTTTCAGGAATGATAATCAATGGCAAGAGAAATTTTGTTTATCAATTTTCGCACACTGACACGCCTACATTTTGCTCGCTTTGATAAAAACTAAAGCACTAAACCGATTTTAATGATTTTTTTAGGAATGATAGTCAATGATAAGACAAATTTACACTATTAGTTTCCGCCCCCTTTGCGTCTCCTAGTTTTTTATCGTCTTAAAACAAAGGTTTTTTAAATATTTTTTTGACTTTAGACTTGTTTTTAGTAAAATAAAATTTGAACTACTTGAACGATTCTTATGAAATTTGCAGGCATGTGGAGGATAGTATAAAAACAACCAGTAAAAATTTCAACTTCTAAAAAAATAGGTTTTAACCCTGGTTACAATTTTTAGACTGAAATGGGAAAAATGGGAAAAAAATGGAATAACTCTATTTCATTTAATTTTTATGATTAATATATCATTTTATTCTGTAACAATATTTACAACTTAAGTACAGATATTTTTAATTACTTCTTTAAAATTAAGTTTCACTTAATTTTAAATCAATTTAACTCTATTTAATTTCAATTTCACACACAGATCAGCATATTTTATTTGAATTGTCTCCATAATGATTAATGTTCACACTCTTTAAGAACAAGTCTGAGTCATAATTAAATAAATTAACAAGGATATTCTTAACTGACCTATACCAATCACCGGTGTAAACAATTTCGTTTGTTGTTGTTGAAGATGTGGAATATAACAACAACCAGATATAATGTTTTCCGCATTGCTTTCGGACTGTTATATTAATATTGAAAGTTTTTAATGCAACAACAACAACTAGGTGGTCTACTACAAATTCGTACTTTCTTTGTAATAGACCACCAAATGGTTGTTGTGACATTAAAAACTTTCAATGTTAATATAAAGGTGAGAAAGCATAGTGAGTTTTCAAAAGAGAATTTAAATACTTATAGTCATTTCTCAGAAAATTGGAACAAACCAAAAGCAAAATTGTGATTTTCCATACAATTTCAGGTTTTCGCTTGTTTTCAAAATCCGATTTACAGGGTTCAGTTTTGTTTTAAAATAACTTGAACCACCTTAATTCCAGCCTTTTGAAAAGTCGCTCCTCAACTTTTATTTTTATTACTTTGTTCAGCAGTTGTCTGTAGTTGTCAATGAGATTTATAGGAATATTAGGCAATAGTAAAAGCTTTAAGAAAATTACAATTTTAGACCGGAGCTCAGCGGAGCTTTTTTTGTAGACATACAAAAGTTCACATTATCTGCTAATTTTTCCTACTCGCTCTATTATTTTTTTTTAATGTCATATTTTAAAAATTTGTTTTTTTATATTTTTTTATTTTTCTATTGTAAATGAACTAAAACATATGGAAAGTTTCATAATTGTATCTTTAAAAATAAAACCACAGTAAGCCAAATTGTTTATTAGTAAAAACAGATGATTTTTGGGTAAAATAATATTGTCGAACTTCCTAAGTCCCGCAGAGCCAATAAATGAAATAAAGAAAACGAATTAGAACTGTTTTTTTTTTCTGATATTTAATGAAAACAATAGCCTATCAAACACCGCAAAAAATAAATTTAAAAAATTGGAATTTTTTCACCTATTTGCCCCACTGTGCGACCCACGGTCCGCGTATGAAGACGAAAGTTATGGCGGAAAGGAATGGCGATACCTGGCATTATTCCTAGAAATCATAGCACATGCCCTCTATGCAAAACCTATGAGATGGCATAAGTCATATTTTCTAGCAAATCCTTACTGTATGTACCGAACATACCTGCAAAATATTTGTAGAGACAAAGACTGGTGAGATACGTACAAAATTTAAAGTGAATTTAGGGACATTCCCATCATAAAATTTTGTTTCGTTTACCAGCATAGCATTTTCTGACCTTGCACATCCAAAATTTAATCTTTATACATGTCTATTGTTTAAGTGTATAATGTCAGCAAACGACAAAAGCTGATTCCTTATTCCTAGAATTAGAATAATTCTAACTATACCTTCACTTACTCGTATAAGTATTATTTAAGTTAGTATTTTTGATTTGAAAAATATCTCTGTTTGATAAACATAGCTTAGTTAACTTTTTAGAACAAAAACAACTTTTTTTTGTGTACATACGTACCCACATCTTTTTAAAACATTTAAAAACTGTCAAGAAAACTCAGTCCCAAACTAGCTTGTTTTAACTTTAGGGAAAATCCGTGTTCTGTGCCCCTATTCTGCAACTTTGGAATTGATAAAAATGGTCGAGAAACGGTGAAAATTGGAACAAAAATCAATTTATCGCATCATCGTGTTTCTGTATCGTTTGACAATCGTTAACTTTATCGACTGAAACAAACGGAACTGAAATACTGGAAATATGCGATAAAATGTATTTCTGTATCTTTGAAAATCGTTAACTTTTTCGATTTAAAAGTCAAATTTTATCACTAGCAAAATAGATAGTGAGATAAAAAATTAAAAAGAAGCAAAATTGGATTTGCTCAAGGTAAGCCTAGTTGTACCTCAAGATAGGTTTCATAATTTTTTAATTTTGTTTAATATTATATTTACATTAGAACTAGCAGACCCGTGCTCGCGTTGATTCGCAAAGGCTAAGAATAATTAGTTTTACTATAAATGTTATATCAACCAAGGCCTTTTGTGTGATTGGTGTCATATTTTTAATAAAAAGTTAATAATATGGTTAATATTACCGTAGCCTAATAAAAGAGTTGATATTGTCCCATAAATTCCATGGGAAAAAACATTTTCTCTGATATCTACCCCAATGAATTGAAATGATTGACCCTGAGCTTTTTTGATTTTCATGCAAAAGCATGGTTTTACTACAAACTTAAGACGCCTGAATCGAAAGGGAAGATCTGTTGGTATCATTGGTATCCTGGGAATAAGTGCATGAGTTCCTATTGCAGGTCCGGTAAGAATTTGAACTTGTATTACATTCTTGCAAACCTTTTTGACTTGGAGGCGTGTGCCATTACATAGGTTTGGGGGACTGAGATTTCTTATTAGCATAATCGGTGTGCCAACTTTCAAATTCAATTGGTAGGATGGAAGACCTGCAGGGTTGAGAGAATTGAGAAATTCTTGATGGTAGTTTGCTATGTCATTGTCATCGACAGCACTGTCAATTGCTTTGTATTGTTATGACTCTGTTTTTAAACTTAGGAGCACATGCTTATTTATTTCATCCACCGAAGTATTTTTTGGTGACACACACACAATAGATCTTTCGCAAAACCAAGAAAACGGTATCGATTGCAAAGAAGTCAAGTCTCCATAGACGCACTAAATAAGTTGTTGTGTGTTGTGAACCATTTTTTCCGAAACGTTCGTTTAATTGAATTATATTATTTGAGCCTGAGATAGTATATTTTCAATCACCAATTTTTAGTAGAGATGCGAACTCAGCACTGTCAGTATTTTTAGTAAGCCCTAATCTCATATTGGTTTGAAGTTGAAGTTTTTGGGCACTTCCAAATAAAAGATGATTTAGGGCAAGCTTTTATGATATTAGCCCAAGTCCCATTGGGAATAATTGGCATCGTTTGACGAAAATCTTCAAAAAAGCCATTGTCAGCTTCGATGAAGAAGAACTTAAGTTTTTTAAAACTCTATTTACGTCTTCTATATGTGCTTTATTACTCAAGACGCAGAGAGAAAAAAGAAAGAATAAACGCAAATAATTATGTCCTTTACTACACACATATTCAAAATTAAAACATATATGTTTAATTTTGAATATGTGTATAAATACTTTCTCGTCCTACGTTAATCAATGAGCGAAATTTAGCATAGAGAAATTCAAAAGCAAATAAACAGAATATTAAATAATAATGTTTATTGAACTGATATATATACAACTAGCGCACCAGGCGAACTTCGTCTCGCCTCAATTTAACGCCTTCAAATGAACTGCAGAGCTATAATAAAATACAGTTAGTTAAAATTTCAACGTGATTTATTTGATTGGAATAAAAATAAGGATTTTTCCGATTTGTTTTCCGGCGCAAAAACAAACAACAAAGACCTTTTACTAAACTATCGACGACGTACTTTTTCTTCACTGCTAGTATTGCCCGTTCACAAATCCAATCGAGATTTTTATAATTTTTTACAATTCCGGGGAACACTTTACTTTGGTTTCTCCTTCCACGTTGGCAACTCGCAAAAATTTGCCGGTAATGATATCAATCTAGTCGAGACATTAACAGAAATTTGGCCATTGCCAAGCGCCAGCTGTTTTCTTGAGAACTCAGCAGCTGATGGGTCGCTCTGCAATGCGACTCATAACACTTGTCAATTTCAACTGACATGCCCGCACAAAGACGACGATTTCAAGCATGCATTAAATTCATTGGCAGCATAATAGATTTTTGGGATAACGGGAAGCGTTTGACAAAAATCTCCGCTGGCCACTAAATCATCTCGTATCACCTTGTAAATCCTGCATTTTTAGGTCAACTGCCTCCAATGCTCGTTTATGAGTCATCGTGCATTCATCCGAAATTATAATTTTGCATTCTCGCATCAATTTTGCTTTCGCCAAATTCTTTGTCATTGTGCACGTTATTGGCTTGTCAACCGTCAAAAAATTCATCGCCAGCTTCAAAGCGGAATGTGCAATTCGACCGCTTTCAAACAATGTACTGCCACATTGCCATAGATGTCATAGGATTCAACAGGCAACGAAAGAGATCTTGGCCGAATTGTTGGTAGAATAAACTAAATGACGAATGTCTTGCATGTCCCACCTTGGGCATCGAGAAAGTAAATGCGATTGCGGAATCGTATTCCAAATCAGCGCGATTGAAGTCTACATTTACCACTTTTCTTCTTCTAATAACTTTTTGTCAAATTTGTGGTGGTGATTGTGCATTTTGAAGTTGTGCAATATGGACACATTTATTTCTTTTGCTCGTAACTCTTGAGTTTGATTATCATGGACATTTTGATTAATTATTATTGCAAGAAGTGTAGGTACGTCGTCCGTTAAATCGGAATCAGTGTAAAACTTCTGAATAGAAAATTATAATATAAAAACGACACCTGACAAATCGCGCACAGCCTAAGTCAATGTATAACGCAATCTATCAGGTTGTGGCATTGATCACAGCACATCTAATATATACCTCGTAAGCTTCTCCACCCAAAACGTCTTCTATCCCAATGAGTTTCACAATTAACCGAAATTTTCCAAAGTTCACAACAAATTAACAAAGAGAAACAAAAATGAAATTGTGTGTCTACAAAGCAAAACACATTATTTATACTAATAAAGCAAAAACAAACATGTAGTTACATTTTTGGTCATAACTTCGGTTCTAGACATCGGACGGCATATAGATTTCTATACACTCTCCAAACATGTCCTAAGATCTCCTGAAAATTTTATTGAAATCGATCAAGCCGAAAAAAAAGAAGATATCGGACAAACATAATTTGGATTGTTCTTTATATATAAGAATTGGCATTTAATTATATTTCATTATTTATATTACATTGATATTTTAATTTGTATTAGCACTTAAGGGGCTAATATTATACATTGTTTTAAGTTTTTGGTTAAAATTATTAAAAAAATTGTCCTTGAATTTCTTGTATTGCTTACTTAAACCTATGTGGATAATCTCGGGTTGTTCAAACCCGACTGTTTTTTGGTGATGTAGGGATTAATGTGGCATCAAGCCACGGTGGTAGTTTGACGCTGCATCCCCGTAGAATTGGATTGCTTCATCGTCATTGTTATAAATAAGTCCTTCGTCCAGTAGCGCTGTCACATCCAGATATCTTGGCTCGGGGTATCTCTCTTCGCTGGTCACTATGGTTTTTGTGTGGTTGATTTGGTTGCTCGTCAGTCTTTTGGCAGCGCTGATCATGTACTTGTCGAGGGGTGTTATTCCGGACACCTTGAAAAGTCGTTTGTTGCTGAAGTGCTTTTGTCGTCGCTGGTCAAAGTGGAGTCCCGTACAAACATTCCAAGCCTTCTCATGCTCGTTTTGGATACAGTAAACCATGCAGGAAAACAATATGTGACATTGGGCCTGAGAAGTTGCTTATAGATAAGCAGTTTCGTCTTCTGGCTGAGTCCATTCCTTTTCCGCATTAGGTGTTTTGTGTTTGCACTATTATATTAGATACATATTGAAAACTATAGAATGAATGTTGTTTTATGTGTTTTATAAAAAAAAAAAATAGTGTGTATGTTTATGTATGTACACAAGCCAGAAGTAAAAATTCCCTAAATTAAACAGCCTTTTATTTCGTAATTCTAAGTCAGTCATGGATATGTATTTGAATTTTATGGAAACCGGTCAAAGAACAACAAACTGCACATTTTTTAAAACCAGCCCCGTACTTCCATTAATACATCGCCCATAACGACCCTATCTTCCAATTGTACAAACGTCAACGTGTCACGCCGTTCGAACTTTGATTCATGCTTCAGCAATTTTAATTTGCATACATTATACTACTCCGTATACCTATATAAATCTACGAAGTAGATACACTGGCAACGAGACCATCGACTTAAATATTGCACAACATCGCAAAATACACTATTGTATGAAAATCAACAAAACAACCAACAAAAATCGCAGTCACACACCTACAAAAAAAATTAATAAAAAAAACAAAGCAACGAAAAATTCTTTTTTTTTCATAACACATAATTCATGTAGGTAACGTCCAGAATGAGAATCCACAACACGTACCAAAAAAAAAGAATCCTCAGCGACCACACATAATGCACGATGCCGTTGCCGTTGCCGTTGCCGTTGCCATTACATCAATAGAAATTTTATTACCCACAACACCGAAAAAGAAGTCTTACTTCAAAAATGATTTTTGATACAAAAAAATTGTTTCATCAGTGAGACAAATGGGTGCATTTGCTGAAAAATCAGTAGTTGAGCCTTTTGTGTTTAGCATTTACCAAATTTATAATTTTACGTCAAAAACATTAGAGATTTTAAAATGCATGAATGATTTTATAACCTTATTTGGAGTACCTTTCAAAAATAACAGTGACAATGGAACAATTTTACAAGTGATGAGCTTAAGAAATTGTGCAATGTGGAGATCATATGGAATTGAATAGAAAAGAATGACATGTTTATTTTGACACGATTGCAAATCTTTTAAGAACCAATTTTGACACAAACTTAGAATTCTTAGACAAATACAGATGGCATTGCACGACAACAAATACTACAACTAAATTATCTCCATTTAAAATGCTTATTGGAATTAATCGCAGAACTCCACAAGTTGGACGTTTATTTTCTCAATTAAAATAACAACCAGTGTTTTATGATATAATTTCAATTAGAGAATTAACTGATAAAAATATTAAAGAAAGTTCAACTAAAATGAAGGTTAATTGACCGTAATGAAACCAAAGACACACGACTGAAAATATGAAATAGATGGTCAATACCAAGGGGTATTGGAAGTAATAGGAATCTTACCTTTTGACCGATAACAGCTTAAGACAGTTATTACTGCAACACGAGAATCACTTAGAAGACAGTTATTACTGCAACACGAGAATCACTTAGCCCGATTATTGATGATGTTGATCAATAGATTTAAAGGTACTCGTAATTTTAATCTAATAGAAAATTAGAGATAGCTTGTGATCTATTTTGATTATTTGATGTTTTGTTGAAAACTCTTATTTGAATTGGACAATGGACATATGCTTGAGATTGTTTCTGTATGTATTAAATTTCGACTTTACTTTAATTGTATTGTTAATCGAAGTCAAATTATTAATGAGCCCTTAGATTTTAGAGAATTAAAAGTGACAGGAATGACATTTCACAGCTTTGTCCGAACGAGAAATTAGAACCGAAACATTCAATTAAATGACAGTTGTCAACCAAAAATTATATATATTATTTATTTAAATCCTTTTGAAGCTAGGAGGAGTACCCACAAACCAAAAAGTAAAGAAAACAGAAGAAAAAACTATTTTGACTGTTCTCACCATTGTATAATTCACTCGAAACTTAAAATAGAATAGGAAATTCCACACAGAATAGCAAGAAATAGCTAGTAATTTTCTGTCAAAACATTTAAGAAGAGAACAACTTCTATGAAATAGTGATGTTGTAGGAAGACCACTTATCCTTTCATTATTAATTTATTCGATTTTATTTTGACCTAGAAACCTAACTTATGAAGTCGGAAAATTGAAATTTTCAGTTTTTTCTTTTAAGGTGACGTTTAATTCTCTTTTTTGAGAGGGTCTTTTCGTATGACTTTTTCGATTGGTAATATGGAAGACATTTCTCCAATAGAACAGCCTGGCACATGTTAATTCTGAAAGCAATGTGTCATTGTATTTGTAGAAATTAAGAAAAATATCACAACTGCTCAAACAAATTTTCAAAGCAAAAAATTTCACTTTACATGTACATATATTTATTTGAATCATCAATGGCTGACTTGCTCTTTACCCTATGATTTCTTTAGAAACGTATTCTGCTTGATTTTGATTAAATGGCATTGTGAAGGGTTCACAATGGTTCAGACGACCAATAGACAGTGTTGCCGCAAAAAAATAGTCGCTAGATCGACTTCAAAAAGTTGCTATAAAAAAATGTTCAGTATGCTAAAATGTTCATCATGCTAAAAATGCGTTCTACTTCGGCATTTGAATGAGGAAGTGACATTATTGTTCTAACAAGTTGGAATAATTCTTCGTAAGTATTGACCCCAACTGCGTTCTTATAGCGTGAAACTTCTCCCAAAAACCAACGCTATCTTGAAGTACTTGCCATTTTATGAAATTAATATTCGTCCATTGAATAAAAGATTTTCTATTTTTTCGTCCAAAAACCCTAAATATTTTGCAAAGCCAAAGATATAACGATCTTTAACAGGTCTTTAGGTATTTCGCACAGATAATAACTCCATTTTCGAATTTTTAAAGCATTGTAATTACTTGGAAGTTGGAACCCTTTTCTAAACCTCCTTTCCTAATTTGGCAGTAAAATTCATACAGTTAGTTCTTGCACGACTAATTGTATCGCTTGATAATTTAGATTCCCTTGAATTAGATCCGAAATCTAGCCTAGTCTAGTTTCTAAAACATATACCCGTTTCGTTCACTCGCAATCACACTCGTTTTGGTGAAGTTTTGAATTCAGTTCAGTGGTCGTGGTAAAAAAAGAGTCATCAAATGAAATTTAATAAATGCCAAACTCGAATGCCAGGGATGTTACATGGTGCAATATTTACAAAAAATACGTTCTTGCAAAAAGTCACTAGGAAAGGAGCTAGAATAATTATTGAGCGACAAGCATTTATTTTTGGAAATAAATTCCGCTAAATATAGTGACAAAAAAGTCATGGTTCGTAGTTGTAAAAGTTCCACAATACTGCCAAAATTGCGTTCATAAATGTAAACAAACAGCATAAGCTCTGTATTAGCATGGCAGCACTTGTATTCATAAAAGCAAAACGATAGTAAATTTGCGGTCAAATTGACATTTGTTTTTTTATATTGATGTATTTGCACGAAAATTGCAAAGGAGCAAATGTGAGTATTTTTTTAATTAAATTTATTTATAATCGTAAGATTATTTTGTTTTTTTCTTTTAATATGAAATTAATTATTTTTCTTTCACAGGACTGAACCTGAGTCCAAACTGTGGTGTGATACTGACACCAAACAAGTCATTTCTATTCGGTTAGGAATAATTTCGAAATGGAATCCTTTAGCAATATTAAATAAACAGCTTTTTTCTCTAAAAGACCAATTGTTTGCAAGCTTCCAAATAGGGAGGTAGATTTCGGCCGTCCGCAATTTGAGTATTTCCAAAATATTTTAAGTTTGTTCAAAACTAAGTGTTGGAAGTTCTGTGTAATTTCTGTAAAAAACAGTTATGGAAACAAAGCGGTATACTTGAAATGTAGACCTGATCATCCGAAAATGGTTTTGAAAAATGTCATTCGGAAATTCCTTGATCGTTTAAAAACATTTTTATTTTTTGGAATACGCCTTATTAACATCGTTATAAAGGTTTTCATATTCAAAAAAAATTCGTTCTTCTTGGGTTCTTAAATTTTCTTATTTCTGCCAATTTGTATACCATGTTTTCAAAAACGGTTTTTTCCGAAAAGCTTAGAAAAATAAGTTTTAAGATAATTTTTGTTGATAGCCATTTCTTAAATGTATAGACTACAAATCAAATCGAAAGCTTCTAACAAATAACCGGGCATTGGCAGCAAAGCCTGCAATTAAGAACTCAGCCAAAGTCACTAACACGACAACTTTGCCAATAGAACGCGTGTTTTTCGGCTTTGCAAAATTTAAATGAAGTCGCAATAAAGAATGAGAATGTTATTTATTGGAAGACCTTACAAAATTTTTATAGCAATCTTATTAGTGCATAAATAAATGTTTCGATCAAAATGCAGTTTATCTTACTTTTAATCCGTTTGTTCAATACAAACCAACTGATAATATAGAAAACAAACGAATTTAAGGATCGCCAGCTACTCCATTGCTTGCAGTGCATGATGCATGATCATATTCAGTATGTAATGTTCTATTGCCAAGGAAAATTTAATATTTTAAGAATTCCGGTTTCGATGCACTGATTTGACTTTGGTACCTGAACCTAGAATTAAATTTGTCCAAGTTGCATATCTCTTGCCATTTGTCCCTTTTTAACAATTAAAACAATAGCAAGGATAAATACATTCACAATTTTCATATTTTAAACAATCTATGTATATATGTATGGGTTTATGGAAGTACGAATGTATTTTGCGACTTGAGACCACAAAGGACGCGCACACAATCTGACTTTAGGAGGACGTTTAAAACCTCACCAGTAGTCAGGTACCTACATATATACAGGCACACAAAGGATCTTGCAAACACAGTTACAATGATAAGTAGCAAAATCCCGAAGAGATTCGAAAAATTATCTTAGTCGAATCAAAGAAGAAAGATTAGTTAGTTTTCCAACAACTTCTGTTTGCAACGGTTGTGTCTACTCTTCGCAATAACTGTGTTCTAAGTGTTGAAATAGTTTACTTAAACTAATCCGAGTCAGTTCCTTTAGAAACATACTGTTTCAGTTTATATAATTAATTGTGTTCGTGAACAATTAACTATTTAAATTTGTTTGAACTATCAAAATGCAGCAACAACAAATCCAGGTAAGTTTGTTTATCGATAGCTATGCAATTATTTTAATGTCGTTTTCGATTGGTAAAGCGAAAGAAATCTCCGTTAACACCATATTCTCGATTCTGAAGTTTATTGTGAATGTATGAATAAGGCGGGAAACGCACATTTGGGATTCTTTGATTTTGCAAAATATGGCTGACACAGCATTGAATTTGGGTTTGACATTTAATGGTTGTGTATGTGTGCGGGGTGCTTCTAGTTTTGATTCTGGCTTCAAAAGCGGAATCGAATTTATCTTGTTTCCAGGAGAAGAACTGTCATTTGATGCCACCCGAATACTTTCAGAAGGCTTCCGGTATACCAATCGAAAACGACATAAGAAGAAGTGGCTTTTAATATTCTTATTAGAACTAAAGATATTGAGGTCGTTCACCTTGCTGGCAATCACTTATTCCTTGAATAATCTTGCATTTCAAGGACGAAATGCTTGCCTTATTTTTTATTGTTTTAAAATTGTTAGGTAAATTAGAAAAAAGAGTGACTTATTGCATAAAGCGAGTGGATTAAATAGGTAAATTAAATATGCACCAACATAATGGGCCGAGTCGATTATCAATATGCGGTCAACAGACTTTTCTTTTATGAAACATTTACCTTCAGTTGATCGTACAGAAAATTATCTATGATGTCTATTATTTCCCAATTACGTAGAATGGTAGAAAAATTTGTATGGCAAGTACCGGTATTTTTGGGGCTAAAATAACGATTCAAAAATTTATTTTGGACAATCAGCTAAAACACTTAAATACCAAGTTTGAAGAAAATCGCTTCAGCCGTTTAGGCTGTAGGGAGTTGTACAGATAGGCAGACAGACGGAATTGCGATATGTAGGTATTTGCTCCAGTTTATAATAAATGCGAGGAAAGAAAAATGCAAACAGTATATTCTTCTCCCTCATTAGCTATTTGTCTTAGCGTATTTTTTATTTGTCAATCCTTCAAATTCTCTCTGAGAGTCTACAGAACCTGCAAATTCGTACCTTTCAGCCACTTCTCCAGAGGGCACCTCGGACGTCCCGCTTCATGATATAGAATATAAATACAATGGACACATTTCTTGACTATAGCCTTCCACTCACTTTCCAATAAAACTTCTCTTGATTGCACGGCTATAATAGGCCTATTCTTCTATTTCACTAATAACTATTCTGTTATTCATTTTAAGTGGATCGGTTAACTGTCGGTAATAGCCAATAACCCATATGGTTCACCCAGTGAAAATAAAATGATCTGGGTTATGTACCTAAATGTACACTCTGTTCGCCGAATTTCATACTAATATTTGCAAACCCAGATAGAAACCCCGTTAGAAACCTGGATCTCGTGTTGTTTTTGTAATACGTGTTAAGAAATAACCCAGACCCGTAGATAATAAAACGCAGCTACTGTCGGTAACTTGGCGGGGTATTCTCTGGTGGTCCATAGAATTCAACATCACATATTTTTCCGAATGATTCATTGCTCCTATGGCATTCAATACTACCAACATTGGGGCTTGAACCCAAACGTCTAAGTTAGCAGTCAAGTACTATATCCAATGAGGCACTGCTTAATTACATTTGTGTTTCAATACATGGCGGAAACAAGAAGATAATAAAAAATCGTCTCTGGACATGTTAAGAGCCATTTTTATTTTTTTTAGAACTTTGGTTATTGTATTTTAATATTATTTGATTAAAATTTTTAATTCTTATTACTTTAATAAATAAATTTTTTCTAACGAGTTTTTCTTTTTTTTCAGCCTTTCAAAAAGAGCATGGTAGAAGAACAAAATCAAGGACAAGTTCGACAAGTGCAAGATGTATCACAAATGCAATACATTCATTATATACCAGCACCCGAAAGCAATTCAGTTACTCTCGAGCAATCCAACAACAGACCACTCCAGCAATTTCATTCTCAAGACCAAGGAACGTCAAAACACCCACAAGTCATAAATATTGAACACAATGAAAAACCAATGCAGCTAAACGCTTGGACACTAACGGATTATCATATTGATAACCATAACGAAGATGCGCTCTTAGCAAATATTAAACAGCTGAAGCGTGATATCGATATTAATAATGATATTATACAAGAGTACAAAAATAAGGAAAACCCCGAACGGCTTATGTCACACAAAGAACCAGTTCCAGTTGAAAATAATTCAAGCCAATTGAAAATTGAATTGGAGAATGCGTTTGTTGAGCATGATTATGCTCAAAATACCGAATCGCCTCCTCAAAAAAAATCAAAAAAAGTAGAGGGTCCATTAGTGTCCATCGGGCCAAATGGCACCAAAGTTCCATCAGTGGTATTTGAAAATATACCATGGACGTCATCATCAATAGCAACTAGGAAATTGTTAGGATGTATTTTCGACCGTGAAACTCTTGCTTCACACTCAATGACCGGAAAACCGTCGCCAGCATTTAAGGATATGAATAAGCCTGTCAAAAGCAAACTCGACTCCAAAGCAATAGAAGATATTATTTCTGTTGTGACCAACAATTGTGGAGTATCGGCAAAGGAGGTGCGATCAGTCATTACCACCAAATGTGCTGATGAAAATAAAATGATGAAGATGAAGGCGCTGAAAAATATTAGCTTGACTCAAACTCAAAAAAAAAACTGAAATTTAATTTCCTTGTGTAAATAACTGTACAAAATATCAACATTATTTTTAGGTTAAATTTAATTATATTGAATTTAGAGTAATTGTATCCTTTTGTATTAATTTTTTTAGTTACTGTGATTTAAAAAAATGTATAGCAAAAAAAATATTTATTTTTCTATTTTTTAATAAAAACAAAACAAAGTTTTAAATGACCAAAAATAAAATAATGATATTTATATAAAATAAAATAAAAATATATTCTTTTCTATTTTTCGTGTTCTGTTTTCCACTTTAGATGAATGAGGTGAGTAAAAAACCGAAAAATTCTCCATTAATCCAAAAACATTCATTAATAATTGGTGCCATAATCTTTTGAAGGAATACAATTTAAGAAATCAATTACCTAACCTATTTATTTGTATCTGTTAGTATCACAAATTACGGTCGCATACAGTCATTTGAATACTACTATGGCAACCCTACATAAATGAATTTATAAACATTCGTATTTGCCTAATCATTTTCGTTAGCCAAGAAGGACAATCTCATGAAATAGTTGTGCTAGAATTTATAAGAAGTGGCCATTTTCAAACAATTAAGTTTGAATGTTACGAATCACAATAATACGTTTTGTCGCAGAAATAATTCTGCCAAAAGATTAATTTTTATAAATGTTCTTCTCTGTTTTTTGAAGTGATAACTTTTTATGGGAGGGTAAACCGATGCGTTACGTAACGCAAATTTGTTGGATTTGAATCGGGCACATCTGGATTGATAGTTGTATGCTCTAGGCACGAGGCTATTTGCAAGTTGAATGGTGAGAAGTAATAATTTGTTAACTATTGAGTTAATGAGACATAATAATTATAAATTTGAACTGATGTACCTATGCATAAACCTTTGATCCTGGAGTTGATTTTCAAACATATAATTAAATGCCCAATGTTTATAAACAAAACAATTTGTTTCATATGGGAGAACATGAAATTGAAATTGCAGTAGGGTCATATGAAATTGTTGATATTGCATTATACTATATTGCTAAGGATGGAAGCCAATAATAATGCAATGGAGATTGAAATTTACAGCAGAGAGAAAATATATTTCGATTGAAACATTATTGGGTTTCAGTAAACGCATTCTTAAAGCTGGTGTCATAAGCTTATCTGATTTACCTACTTTTTTTCTGAAAAACCGCTCTACAGATTTAAAATTTTGTTTTCTCATAAATTTAAATTTATCTAACAAATAAAATGGGGTACTTTTTTTTGAGCTTAAATTAGTTTGAGTACTTATTTCAGATTTTTTAATTATTTTTTCTTTGATTAGCCGATTTAATATTTTGTTTTTAAGTTTATATTATAATATTTAAGGCTGTCATACCTATTTCTTTTTTGAAAGAAATTAAAGATATTTTGTATAAATAAAAAATGAAGCAAAAAACTGCTTTATATTTAAATTTAATAATATTTAGATTTTTAACAGAAATCTTTTGCATTCGATGTGATCGACCATAAGAGCAATTTCGTGCGATCCAGTCGTGCATTTTATTTTTTGAAGTGATAACTTTTTATGGGCGGGGAAAACGCTTCGTTACGAAAAGAAAAGAATTTTATCTTTTTAAGGAGTGGGCCTAGAAATCTGAAATTTTCATGAATGACACAATATATTGACTTGAATATTTGGTAAGCATGTTGGATTCCTAGAATGTAACTAACCGAAAGAAAACTGTTTAATATTAAAAAGATTGCACACATTAGTCATTTACATTTGACTGGTTCCATAAATGTATTTGGTTTTTCTTTAATTAATCAACAGACAATAACAATATGAGTGTTATTTTCATGTATCAAATCATTACTCTATTAGCTATACAAGCTTTGCAAATTACAATCTTTATTTCAAAACAGAAGAAAAACATTCAAAATTGCCTGCCTACTCCTATCATCGATGTTCAGTGTAGAAGAACAGTTATGTTTGAAAATTAATTAAAAAGAAAAGATGTGGTTGTTGTTTTGAGCTAATATCATATGTTCTAATAGTTCAATCTTTAATACTACGTTTCCACCGACCACTAAACCGAGATTTAAGTAGATTTTGCTAAATCTCCTACAAATCTTGAGCATTTACCATACAAATTCTAATCTTCTCACTTGAAGATTTTAAATAAATCTCATTTAAATTTTGAATCGAAGCACCCTATTTCCAGCGAATTTTTCTCTTCGATTGACACAGATGAAGCTGCCTGTCTCACTTCTACATCATAAGAGAAAATGAAACGATATATGCGTTTTGAATAGTGCTGTCAAAATTAATCTACTTTTGGAGAGATGGAAACACTTTTTGAGATTAGTAAATCTACAAGGGATTGAAGTTCGGTGGAAACGTAGTATAAGATACAGGTCTTAAAATTGAGTAAAACTTGAGGCTGTATGCCGAAATAAAAATAATAAGAATGTGTCTTACTATACATATGTATAGCTGAATAGGTTTTTTTTTTACATTGCTGAAGCATTTAAGTTCTACTTAAGCACTTATGTGACAGTTTACGCAGAGGAAAAAGTAGCCCATAAGCGTTTTAAATTGAACATAAATATTTATGATTCGTATCAGCAAAGGGGCTAAATGAAAAGTTGATGAAAAATTTCAATATTCTTAAAAACAGTATACCAGCCATCGTCCACAAAAGTGCTAGAATAGGTATATCTATAATTAGACGTATACGTAAAGCATTACGGCGCCAGTCTTACTGGATTTCCTTTCTCTCATACATATGGAGAACTTTTTTAAATTAATCAAATTAACGAATAACTTTTAAAGCTTTTTTAAGTTAAACAATTTCAATATTATATAGTTCAACTTAGATTAGTTTAGGTTATCACTTCTGACGGGCTTCCCGCGACGCACATGTTTTTTTTATAGGGCAAGTGTTGCACATAAAACTTTAAAACTTAAAAAAAAAATAGCTTTAAGTAACTTAACCATGATTTAAATTTAGTTATTGTGAATATTTAATTTTTATAATATTTGTATTTCGCGCCCATCCGGCCATCTTTATTTTGTAAATTAAATTAGAAGAAAAAAGAAAAGAAAACAAAGAAAAATAGAAAAATAAAAATACATTCCGAACAGTAACTTAAATTGATCCGAACGTCTTTTATTTAAAAAATCATTTTCGCTCTTCCGCTTAGTATTTTTATTATTTAAAAACAAAAAAGTTATAATTTATAATTTTCGTAAGCTTAAAAATTAAGCTAATTTGTAAAAAATATTGCAAATTTTCCAGCAAGTTTTACATTTGGAAAAAAATTGAACTCGTGATTTGACATTTGAAAGATGGAGAACACTAAAAAAGTGGAAAAAAGTGGGGCCCGCAATTCCGTCTGTCTGTCTACGTTCTACAGCCTAAACAACTGAAGTGATTTCCTTCAAACTTGGTACTTAAGCTAAATAATTGTTGGACTTTGATGATCAGATGCAATTAATTAAAAAGAGCTAATTCATATTTTACCCAACATTTCACTTGGTTGTTTTCCAGCTTCTTCAGGGGTTAATATTTATATAGCTTTTAGAACACAATTTACTATGGTTGGCATTAGAAATAAAGAATACTGGTATATACATACATAAATATTGCTTATATGGGATTTTTATAACTTTAATTTTAGGTGTATTGCACTTAAATATGTTTTACCTTAATTTAAAAAAAATAATATTTAAGACAACGGAACAATATTTAAATAAATATAAAGGGTTATCCATTTTGCGGTTTCAAAAGTGTAGGGCTGGAATTCGACATCTGTCAAACTAAGTTGTTAAACCAATTTTTTTTTTCAGTTGAAAGTCTGACATTTACGAAAATTGATCGCTTAACTATCGCACAACGCATAAAAATTGTTAAAACCTACTACAAAAATGGTGATTCTGCCACAGTCACATATCGTGCCTTAAGAGGAGATTATGGTTTACATAATCGTCCAACTACGCAAGCAATTAGCAAAATTTGAAGAGATATTGTAAGACCTGTGCATCATCGGTTCGCTCATACCACTGAAAATATCGCTGCTGTAAGTGAAAGTGTTGCCCAAGACCCGAATGTGTCGATTCCTCGTCGTTCTCAGGAATTAGGACTGTCTTACGGCACATTATGGCGTATTTTGCATTTGGATCTACACATAAAACCATATAAAGTCCAGCTGACACAACAACTGAAGTCAGCTGACCATTCACAACGTCGTAGATACGTCGAATGGGTGCTTGAACAACAGGCGGTGGACGGCAATTTTTCGAACAAAATTTTCTTCAGCGACGAAGCACATTTCTCACTCGGTGGGTATGTTAATAAACAAAATTGTAATATTTGGGGTTCTGAGAATTCTCAAGTAATTGAAGAGAGGCATTACATCCACAAAAAGTCACTGTTTGGGTCACTCTTTGGTGCGGAGGTGTGATTGGACCATACTTCTTCGAAAACGACGATGGAACGACTGTCACCGTCAATTCGGAGCGTTATGGTCATATGATAACCGATTTTTTTTGCCTGCTATTGATGAGTACGACTTAGAGAATATGTGGTTTCAACAAGATGGTGCCCCATGCTACACAACTGGAGCGAATATGGCTTTATTGCAAGAGACATTTCCTGGCCGCGTAATTTCACGTCGTCAAGATCATGCGATTTGACATCGCTGGACTTTTTTTTGTGGGGCTACGCGAAAGACCGTGTTTATGCAGATAAACCTTTAACTCTTGAGCACTTGAAAACCAACATTCGTCAAGTTATGGCTGTGATACCGCCCAATATGTGTCAAAAAGTGGTCGAAAATTACCTCAAAAGAATCGATGCTTGCAACAATTCGCATGGTGGTCATTTAAATGACGTAGTGTTTCATACATAATGTCAACGTTCAAACTTTATAATAAAAAAGAAATTTCATGAAAAAAAATATTTTATATGTGTTTTATTTACGTTTACTTTTGAAACCGCAAAATGGATAACCCATTACTAAAGCCTAGTACGCTGCTGATGCGAAACGAAAAATCCCATACAAAAATGACACGACGAAATTATGAACGAAAAATTTCGCTCTACTTTTCGTTTTCCAGTACGCTGCTGAACGACGAAATGTAAAATTTTGGTCGATAACTGTACTAGATTTCTTAGTACAATTCTCCACTCTTTTCGTTCTCAATTTAATTAACCTGCAAATTAAAGCATAGTACGCTGCTGATGCGAAACGAAAATGTTTTGTTGTCTCCGCTAAGATAGCGAAATGCTTACAAAAACCACAGCGCAAACATATTTGGGGAGAGTTCTGTAAGGTGTCAAACAAAATTGACAAGTTGTAAAAAAGAAAAGGAGTTTTTACACCAAATTACTTTTAGATGGAATTTTCTTGTCACCAACTTACTTTTAGATGTAATTTTTTGAAATAATTCTTGGACTTGAAGTCTCTTGCATTTGCATATCATGAGTGCTTTAGTGGCTTTCTCGACACTTACCTCGACATGTTTGTAAAAGCTACAAGAAATCTTTCTCCAGCCTCGGCAATCTCCTCTGGCGTAGCATCTTATTGGTTGAAAATTTCAATTATTTTTCCCAGATTGAATAGGGATGACTTAGTGTCAACTACTGAAGGCATGCAAGAACAAAATTTTCTTGACTGCTTCTTCGTCCTTGAGGGTACTTGCTGAATATATCCTCTCAGCAGTTTCTCCTCTTCCATATTTACGGAAGTAGATAGAACTTTCGCTGTTGCTTAGGCTGTCAGAATCACCAAAAGGTCAACGTCTTTCTCGACCACTAAAAACAACATCATGCTTTACTGCGTAATGCAGTTGCAGTGTTGCAAATTAGCACATCTCCATCATCTTCAACTTGTTTAACAGTGACACTACGTTATCCCTATACAATCAGGGAAAAATAGAACAGACCGGTTCATGAAATAATTAAAATTTCCAACCAACAAGAATCTATGGCGAGACCGGAGTACGCTTTCTTGTAGCTTTAATGGTATGAACATGGATAAAGATAGTTTGGAAGCGATTCGTTTCCAAAACGCTTCGCCAAATCTACGCTGAAAAGCAAATTTAATCTCGCCTCCTTGCCACCCACAAAAGACACGGCGCAATTCCACGCCTTTAGGATGTACATGTAATACCAAATACAGAAATGGAGAATCATATAGAGAAAAATCCTGAAGACTGGCGTTGGAAGCATGGCGCTTACAGGCTCAATCCCATACCAATGGCATAAAAACCAGCTCCCGATTCCTTATTTAAATCCGTATCTTGTAAGTGTTATAAGGGGTGTGGTCGGGCATACGGCTACCAAAAGACTGGACTAAAATGTTCGGCTGTATGTCTTCCGCAACGGAAGAATTTTACGCAAATGTGCCGGAAATCCGCATTGAAAGCGAGGACGAGGATGACGGCATTTTTCAGGATACATACAGGACACTGACAATAACCAACCCGGACCATCGAAAAGTACCAAAGTGTAGTAGAAATAAATTTTTGTAAAGCTCTTAATTTACTATTCTTAAATTTAAAAACAAATATGCGATATACTTTTCACTTTTAACCTTCTTTACAAAAAGTAAAATATAGTTTAATGATAATATTCAAGTGCCTTTTAGTTTTAAATAATTAATTATAATGATATACAATAAGAATAATAAAATAAAACTCAACGGAAATGAAGTGTACGCATTTTTTCCAAATATTGCAAAGTTCACGGAGCTTTAACTACTAACATATGTGTGCTACAAAAAAATGTTTTATACAAAAAATGTAAGAAATTTTATCCTCTTTAACTATAAAACAACATCTTTTGGTGTGAGAGCTACCGTTTTTGAGTTATTATAAAGAACTCTCATCGAAACTAAAACCAACTGTTAGTAGACAAACCATCCGGATAAGGCAGTTTAGTGAAAAACTAAAATCAACAGCCAACACAGAAAATTCACCCAAAATATAGATATCTACCTCTTTTTCTTGTTTCCATACAAAATTGGTTCCCATCACAAATCGTCCCAATACCTCCTCACGTACAAAGAAATTGGTAATTCATTTCTTCAATGGTATTCATTAAAAAGAAGATTCATCTAAAGTCGAAACCAACATCATTTTACGAAAAATAAAAACAAATAAATCTTAGTATTTTATGATTGGTAGTTTTTTTATTAATAAATATATTGCATTTTTTAAATAATAACTATTTTTTTTTTTGTATAAAATATACGTTTTTTTTTAATCACAGTAACTAACAAAGGCAATATAAAAATTACAATTACTCTAAATTTAATTTAAATAAATTTAACTTACAAACATTGTTATTATATTATACAGTTATTTACACATTTACATAAGAAAATCAAATTTCAGTTTATTTTTGAGTTTAAGTCAAGTTAATATTTTTCAGCGCCTTCACCTTCACCTTCACCATTTTATTTTCATCAGCTCATTTGGTGGTAATGGCTGAACGCACTTCCTTTGCTGATACTCCACAATTTTTTATCACAACAAAAATAATATCTTCTATTGCTTTGGAGTCGAATTAATTCATATCCTTAAATGCTGGCGACACGGTTATCTGGTTATTGAGTGAGAGAGAGAGTTTCACGGTCGAAAATACATCCTAACAATTTGCTGGTTGCTATTGATGATAATGTCCATGAAATATTTTCAAATTCAATGGAGGGCCATTTGGCCCGATGGACACTAACGGACCCTCTGTTATTATTATTTTTTTTTTTGAGGAATCTATTCGGCAATTTGAGCGTAATCATGCTCAACAAACACATTCTCCAATTCATTTTCCAATTCGCTTGAATTATTATCAACTGGAACTGGTTCTTTGTGTGACATAAGCCGTTCGGGGTTTTCCTTATTTTCGAACTCTTGTATAATATCATTATTAATATCGATATCACGCTTCAGCTGTTTAATATTTGCTAAGAGCGCATCTTCGTTATGGTTATCAATATGATAATCCGTTAGTGTCCAAGCGTTTAGCTGCATTGGTTTTTCATTGTGTTCAATATTTATGACTTGTGGGTGTTTTGACGTTCCTTGGTCTTGAGAATGAAATTGCTGGAGTGGTCTGTTGTTGGATTGCTCGAGAGTAACTGAATTGCTTTCGGGTGCTGGTATATAATGAATGTATTGCATTTGTGATACATCTTGCACTTGTCGAACTTGTCCTTGATTTTGTTCTTCTAGCTTGAGTTTTTTGAAAGGCTGAAATATAAAAAAGAAATACTCGTTCGTAGTTTTATTGTACATATAAAAGCTTATGCTTTTAATCCAAAATTTTGTATTTTATACGAAAAAAAGTTCAAATTTCAAAAAAAATTTCACGTCAGGATGATCGACTGATTTGTTTCAACCTTTGCCTCTTTTTTGGAACGTTAGAAACTACTGGCCTTTTCCATTGGTAATTCGGAACCGTTCGGAGTACGGGCGTAAACCCTTCTGAAAGTGTTCTATTGATATCCAGAGTGACAGTTCTACTCCTGAATATAAGAGAAAACGATTCTGGATTTCATTTCAGAATCGAAATCTGAATTACTCACACATTTAAACAGAAACTAGTTTTCAAAGGTGTCATTTAATGTAAACAGCAATTTCGATTTTGAATTGAAAGTATTTTGATAAAGTTAAGTAATAAGAATTAAAAATTTTAATCAAATAATAATAAAAATACAAAAAAACATACTAAATTTCTAAAAAAATACAAATAGGTATTAATATGTCCACAAACGAATTTTTGTTGTCTTCTTGTTTATGTCATGTAATCAAACTACAAATGTAAGTAAACCATGCCTCATTGGATATAGTGTTTGACTGCTAACTTAGACGTGTGAGTTCGAGCCCCAATCATGGCAGTATTAAATGCCATAGGAGCAATGAATCGCTCGTAAAAATATGTGGGGTTGAATTCTATGGACCGCCAGAGAATACCCCGCCAAGTTACCGACAGTTAACCGATTTACTTAGAATGAATAACAGAATAGTTATTAGTGAAATAGCAGAATAGGCCTATTATAGCCGTGCAATCAAGAGAGTGGAAAGCTATAGTGAAGAAATGTCTCTTCAATTCAAATAAAGTGACTTCGTGTCAGAAATATCCACAAGATGAACTTTACATGAATTGTCTGCGCGGCCAATATATTGAAAACTGGTACGATGGATTTTATTATAAAACCTGGGATTCTGACAAAATATTTGAGTGTATCAACTTGTAAGAAATGGGTAAAACTTAGTACGTAAATAGCAAATAATAGATATCATAGATCATTTTCTGTACGATCGACTAAAAGTAAATGTTTCATAAAAGAATGCGATTATCCGATGACCTCATTTGATTTATCGATTCTGCTCAGATTTATAATATTTTATTGAACTATTTAATCCACTCGCTTCATGAAATATATCACTCTTTTTTCTAATTTACCTAACAATTTTAAAAACACAAAAAAAAATAAGACTAACATTTTTTCCTTGAAACGGAAGATGATTCAAGGAATAAGTGATTACAAGCAAGGTGAACGACCTCGATACCTTCAGTTCTGGTAAGAATTTTAAAAGACACTGATTCTTATGTTATTTTCAATTGGTAGAAGGGAAGCCCTCTGAAAATATTCGATTAGCATCAAATGACAGTTCTTCTCCTGGAAAAAGGAGAAATTCGATTCAAGTTTTGAAGTCAGAATCAAAACCAGAAGCACGCCGCACAAACTCACATCCAATAAATGTCAAACTCAAATTCAGTGCTGTGTCAGCCATGTTTTACAAAATAAAATAATCTCAAATGTGCGTTTCCCGTCATATTCATACATTCACAATAAACTTCAGAATCGAAAATATGGTGTTAACGGAGAGTTCTTCCGCTTTACCAATCGAAAACGACATCAAAATAATTGCATAGCTATCGATAAACAAACTTACTTGGATTTGTTGTTGCTGCATTTTGATAGTTCAAACAAATTTCAATAGTATATTGTTCACGAACACAATTAATTATATTATCTGAAACAGTATGTTTCTAAAGGACTCGGATTAGTTTAAACTATTTTAACACTTAGAACACAGTTATTGCGAAGTGTAGACACAACCGTTGCAAATTGAAGTTTTTGGAATACTAACTAATCTTTCTTCTCTGATTCGACTATATGATCATTTTTTGAATCTCATTCTGGATTTTGTTACTTATCATTGTTACTGTGTACAAGAGCATGTACATATATTATGTAGGTAGGTACCTACCTACTGGTGACCTTTTAAACGTACCTACCGCTAAAATTCAAAGTTTGTGCGCGTCCTTATCCTTAATAGTCTCAACTCTCAATTCGCAAGACACATTCGTACTTCTATAAGCACCTACACAATACACATGCATATATCCATATAATATTTAAAGTATGAAAATTGTGAATGTATTTATCCTTTCTATTGTTTTAATTGTTAAAAAGGAACAAATGGCAAGAGATATGCAACTTGGAACTGTTTAACTCTAGGTTCAGGTACCAAAGCCAATCCAACGCATCGAAACCGGAATTCTTAAAAATTTAATTTTTCTTCCTATCCTGAGTTGGACATTAGAACATTACATACTGAGTATGATCATGCATCGTACACTGCAAACAATGGAGTAGTTGGCGATCTTTATATTAGTTGTTTTTTATTATCAGTTGCTTACATTTTAAGCTTTACATTGAACAAGCGGATGCAGAGTAAGGCCAACTGCATTTTTATCGAAACATTTATTTTGCACTAATAAGTTCGCTTTAAAAAGTATATAAATGTATATAAATAAAAAACAGCATTAATCTTTTTTACGAAATAAGCCCACATTGTCTGTTTTGCTTTATTTCGCTGTAGAAAACGATCTAAAGCCAATTTGGTATTATTTTGTTTTCAATGTTTACATAATATCTAACAAACAAATTAAAGCGAAAATAATGCCGGATTTATACGACAACCAAATTGGCAGTATTACTGTCAAAATCTTGGCATTATTTTTATTGTGTTGTAAATGGTCGAAGATGTTGCAGTATATTTGTCATTAAAAAACTGCCAGCTAGAATTTTCGTTAAGTTGTGGCATTATACTGACATCGTGCAAATTCAGTGCTGACAACAATTTTGAAATAATGACAATTTGCAATAAAGAATGAACTTGCTCATTCTTTACTGCCAGTGTTGGCAGTATTTATATCTGTCATTATTTTAGCATCGTGTAAACGAATTTCGTTAATTAAATTAATGACAGCAGTATTTTGGCGGTAAATACTGCGAACCTGGCAGTCGTGTAAATCCGGCATAAAGTTAGTTCACTTCCTTTTCTTAACCATTCACACAATTCATACACGTTCGACGTTCATATATATGTATATTCGTAAAAAAACAGTACAGGGTTACTCTTTTGCTAAATATTAAAAAAGGTGAATATAAACATTATAGCATTTTCACATCATCCCCAAAACACGGTTTTGGCGAAATTATCGGTTTTGGCTGAAAACCTAAAGCGAAAACACAAGTTTTCCCATACATTTTTGATAAACCACTCGTTTTGGTAAACTACAGGTTTTAAATAAAACCTATCGAAAACATATTGGATATGCAAGATGAACTAAAGAAACACACCTTGTGAAACATTCAGTGCTCAATTAATCGTCACATAAATAGCTGACGGGTTGCTGCCAGGAAAAACGAAGAAAAAACAGCCGTCTGGGGTAATTTCAATTTCAATTCAAAACGTATTTGTTGTTGTCTGTGGTGCCAAAATAATTGAAATGTCAAACGAAAACTTGTAAAAGTACAGTGTGAACGGTTTTCGAGTTTTCGTAAACTTTTAGCTGAAAACCCGGTTTTGGGTTTGGCGTGAAAAGCCTATTAAACAGTGAAGTGGCGGTATTGACATAAAGCCGAAGAACCGAGTGAAAAGAATTTGGTTTTATTTGTAGTTTCCCTTTGGGGTTATTTCTTCCACTCCTATACGAAAAATAGACAATTGGGTTTATTTCGCTTCTTTCGATTCTAGATTCGCACTGAAGCATTCCATGCCATACTTTGTGCATTTTCAGAACCGTCAAAACAGCCGTTTGCGGCAAATTCGTTGCAATTTGAAAACAATAACTGCCTTTTCGCGATTGTCGCCAATTTATATACTCAAAATAGGAAATTTGTCTAAAATTTTATTTCTTTTTATTGTTTTTGAGTTGCTAACTTTATTAAAATATGCATGAAGGATGTCGAAACACTTAGCACCAAAGTGTTCGATGGGAAATAAAAACCTGGTCCGCTATTCGGTAGGTAGCTGATTGATATACAATGACATCCCCTAGTGCGTCCTGGGCAGAGAACTTCGAACTAACCTATTTTTTAAGTTCTGTGCGGAGCATCTCGTTCTTGATCGCCACTTCATTTAAATTTAGCAATGCTGAAAAACACCATTCGATTGGTCGTCCGGAGCCATTGTGTGAACCCCTCAAAATGACATTTACTCTAAGACGTTTCTGAACAAATAATAGAGTAAGGAGCAAGTTAGACATTAGCCGTATTTTATTTTCCCCGTGATCCAGATCAGATCATCTATTTATTTGCGGTACAGCAACAAAAGGATTTAGTTTTGTTGTTGTAACGCTAATAAATAGGATCACGGGGAAATTAAAATAAGGCTATTATTGAACAAAAAAAATGTACATCTAAATTGAAATCAGTATTTTACTTCATTTCTACAAATAGAATGATATATTGCTGACAGAATCAATCAAATGTGCCCGGCTGTTCTATTGGATACGCCAATTGTCCAACTTTTCATGTTAGGTTTCCAAGTCAAGGCAAAATCGAATAAATTAATAAGGAAAGAATAAGTGGTCTTCCAAAAAACGCACTATTCCATTGGAATTGTTCTCTTCTCAACTGTTCCGACAGAAAAGTGAGGAATTTTCTATTCAGATTTGATGTTTTCATGATTTTCTGTTCTTATGTATTTTGAATGAGATATCCTAACTAGAATCAAATGGTAAGAACTGTCAAAATCGTTTGTTTTCTGTTTCCTTTACTTTTTGATTAGAGGTTATTACTCTTAGCTTTAAGAAGGATTTATATAAATAATATATACAGTTTTTGGTTGACAACTGTCGTTTAATTACTTGTTCTGGTTCTGATCTCTTCTTCAGTGAATAAAGCTGTCAACTGTCATTCCGATCACTTTCCATTAGTAAAAACTAAAAGGTTATTAATAATTATAAGTCGATATGAAGAAACATCTAAGGAAATTCAGAAATTGTCCAACATAGCAGAAATATCACACCTGGTGACTGACTTTTAAGAATTGCCCTCAGTTTTCAGTCCTTTCAAAATAGAAATATCTGAACGCTCCCATGTGAAATATGTCTATGGCGCATTTGCTGATACGAATAATAAGTATTTATCTTCTATTTAAAACGCTCAAGGGCTTTTTCCTCTGCGTAAACTGTCATATAAATTCTTAAGTAGAACTTAAATGTTTAAGTTGTGTATCAGCAAACAAACGGACCTAAGTATTGTAACTAAGGCAAACAAATTTTTAAATAAGCAATTAAACTAGAACTAAAATAATCATATCGATGATGAAAAGCAGCAACTTTGTTTTTATTTTGAATCAAATTTTGTATTCTAAAAATCTATATTTCGGAGTAACAGTTATATAAAACCGTAATCCTGTTTTTCATACAGAATTCTGTGACTGAGTTGCCATTTTTTAAATGTTTGAAAAAGATACAGGTACGTTTGTACAAAAAAAAGTGTATCGTATTAAAAAGTTAACTATGCTAGGTATTTCAAACAGTGAACACATTGTTTCTAAAATAAATAATACCAACTTAAATACTTACATATATGAGTATTGTGCCATTGGTGAAGGTTTAGTTAGAATTATTCTATTACCAGGAATGAAGATTAAATTTTAAAAGCAAGGCCAAAAAATGATATGCTCGTAAACTAAATCAAGTTTTATGATGGGAATTTCCCTAAATGCAGTATTCATCCTTTACCTGGATATTAAATTTTGTAGGTATCTCTCCAGTCTTTGTCTTTACAAACATTCTGTAGGTAAATTCAAAGAATATAAGGTGTCGACTCTACAAATACAGGTATGTTCGGTACATAAGTAAGGATTTGTATCCAACATTGGTGTTTTGAAAAAAAAAATTCTGCGTAACACTATTTTGCTAGAAAATAGGACTAGTTCCATACTGTATGTATATTGTATATTCTCTTTAATTAAATCAAATACACATTTGAATTGAAAAGTTTCTATGATTCAATAATGATGTTTGGATAAAACTACTGAACTCTTATTCATCCTAATCACGTGAGTGAATAACTTATTATGCCATAAATCTGGGACCTGTCTCGAGACATGCTAACATTATGACAGACTGAAAAGTAGTATATACATATATTTTTAAAGTCGTTTTTTACTTAATTTTTACTTGCGAGTATAGGTACTATAAGGCAAGTTATGCATTCGTCGAAAAAAAAGTTTTGAGATAACAATCAAACATGACATTACGATGATAGCGAAGACGAAAAAAGATGGTCTAAAAATTCTGTCCGTCTGTATGTCTGTCAGTCTGTCAGTCTGTCAGTCTGTCAGTCTGTCAGTCTGTCAGTCTGTCAGTCTGTCAGTCTGTCAGTCTGTCAGTCTGTCAGTCTGTCAGTCTGTCAGTCTGTCAGTCTGTCAGTCTGTCAGTCTGTCAGTCTGTCAGTCTGTCAGTCTGTCAGTCTGTCAGTCTGTCAGTCTGTCAGTCTGTCAGTCTGTCAGTCTGTCAGTCTGTCAGTCTGTCAGTCTGTCAGTCTGTCAGTCTGTCAGTCTGTCAGTCTGTCAGTCTGTCAGTCTGTCAGTCTGTCAGTCTGTCAGTCTGTCAGTCTGTCAGTCTGTCAGTCTGTCAGTCTGTCAGTCTGTCAGTCTGTCAGTCTGTCAGTCTGTCAGTCTGTCAGTCTGTCAGTCTGTCAGTCTGTCAGTCTGTCAGTCTGTCAGTCTGTCAGTCTGTCAGTCTGTCAGTCTGTCAGTCTGTCAGTCTGTCAGTCTGTCAGTCTGTCAGTCTGTCAGTCTGTCAGTCTGTCAGTCTGTCAGTCTGTCAGTCTGTCAGTCTGTCAGTCTGTCAGTCTGTCAGTCTGTCAGTCTGTCAGTCTGTCAGTCTGTCAGTCTGTCAGTCTGTCAGTCTGTCAGTCTGTCAGTCTGTCAGTCTGTCAGTCTGTCAGTCTGTCAGTCTGTCAGTCTGTCAGTCTGTCAGTCTGTCAGTCTGTCAGTCTGTCAGTCTGTCAGTCTGTCAGTCTGTCAGTCTGTCAGTCTGTCAGTCTGTCAGTCTGTCAGTCTGTCAGTCTGTCAGTCTGTCAGTCTGTCAGTCTGTCAGTCTGTCAGTCTGTCAGTCTGTCAGTCTGTCAGTCTGTCAGTCTGTCAGTCTGTCAGTCTGTCAGTCTGTCAGTCTGTCAGTCTGTCAGTCTGTCAGTCTGTCAGTCTGTCAGTCTGTCAGTCTGTCAGTCTGTCAGTCTGTCAGTCTGTCAGTCTGTCAGTCTGTCAGTCTGTCAGTCTGTCAGTCTGTCAGTCTGTCAGTCTGTCAGTCTGTCAGTCTGTCAGTCTGTCAGTCTGTCAGTCTGTCAGTCTGTCAGTCTGTCAGTCTGTCAGTCTGTCAGTCTGTCAGTCTGTCAGTCTGTCAGTCTGTCAGTCTGTCAGTCTGTCAGTCTGTCAGTCTGTCAGTCTGTCAGTCTGTCAGTCTGTCAGTCTGTCAGTCTGTCAGTCTGTCAGTCTGTCAGTCTGTCAGTCTGTCAGTCTGTCAGTCTGTCAGTCTGTCAGTCTGTCAGTCTGTCAGTCTGTCAGTCTGTCAGTCTGTCAGTCTGTCAGTCTGTCAGTCTGTCAGTCTGTCAGTCTGTCAGTCTGTCAGTCTGTCAGTCTGTCAGTCTGTCAGTCTGTCAGTCTGTCAGTCTGTCAGTCTGTCAGTCTGTCAGTCTGTCAGTCTGTCAGTCTGTCAGTCTGTCAGTCTGTCTGTATGTATGTATAGAAACCTACAGCCCAAACGGGTGGGCCGACTTGCTTCAAACTTTGTCTATGGAGTTTTTTAGGTATTGTGCAGAGAGGAAATAGAATTTTTTTTAGCTCAAAAAATAACGGTAACTGTCATATAACCGTTACGTTAAAGCCGATTTTGCTCGGAAACGGCTCTAACGATTTTGATTTAAAAAAATCAGTGCAGCTTATTAGATAAGACCAATCATATGGTTGAAAAAAAAAATGTTTTAAATGTCTAAAAACGGTACTTTCCATAGGACCGTTTTTTTTTTGCTTTCGTCTATCTCATAAGCGGCTTACCCGATTCTTTCGAAATTTCACACATATATAGCCTGAGTTGCCCAATTTATACAGCGTACCAATATTTTTAATTAATATATTTTTGTATTTTTAAAAGCATTGTTAAGAAAAAAAAATTAGAAGTTAATATTTTGAAAACTGCTCAGTAACTTTTTTTCTCAAAAACCGCTCCACAGATTTTTATTTTATTGTCTCATAAATTCAACTTTATCCAACAAATAAAATGGCGTTCTTTTTTTGAGCTCAAATTAGTTAATGTATTTATTTCAGAATTTTGAATTATTTTTTCTTTGATTAATCCGATTTAATTTTTTGTTTTTAAGTTTATATCATTTAATATTTAAGATTCTCATACCAATTTTTTTTTTAGAAAAAAAATTAAATAAGCTTTGTGTATAAAAAATAAAGTAAATAAAATACACGACTGGAAAGGTTCACATTATATGCAAAAGATTCTTAATAGAAACGGCTAAATGTATTTTTAAAGTTGTTTTTCAGTTAATTTGTTATATATAAAAATTCTTAAATTTTTTCTAAAAAAAAAAATTGTTATGAACATTTTAAATATTTAATAATATAAATTCAAAACAAAATTTCAAAAAAAATCGTCCAGCTGTTTTCGAAATATTGAATTTTCAAAAAAAAAATATTTTTTTTTTCAAAAATCCAAAAAAATAAAATATTTTTCTAAAATTTTGAATGCAGTATTATTTAGAATATGAAGGAGCTTCTGTATAAATATTTTTATCCAGATCCGTTGAGCCGCTTTGAGAAAGTCGCAATTCAATAAAATGGTTGTATGGGAGGTACCGTTAATAACAAAATATTTAAAATTATTTTTTTGCCAAAATGTAAACCATACCTAAAGTAGTAGACGCACCAATTTTTATCAAAATCGTGAGAGCTCTTTTCGAGATAGTTAAGATGGTAGACAAATTTGAATGGCAAGTACTGTTATTTTTGGCGCTAAAACAATGATTCAAAAATCTATTTTGGACAATCACCTAAAACGCCTAAGTACCAAGTTTGAACAAAATCGGTTCAGCCGTTTAGACAGTAGATCGTTCTACAGACAGACAGACGGAATTGCCGGACCCACTTCTTTGGTGTTCCCTATCATCGTAATGACAACTTTGATTAAAATCTCAAGTTCGATTCTTTATCCAAATGCAAAACTTGCCCTTAGTACCTATATCGCAAGTGATAGGCAGTACACGTCTTATTGGAGAGCTTTTTCAAAATCAGTAGCGTAGCGTGTCATATTTTAGAACCATACTAAATTGAAAGAACACCTCCATACGCCCGTAAATTTGATTGCATCTGATGCAGACCCAACGTCCTATTGAACACACACCTGAGTGTGGTGTTGACTGAATTGCTTTTGTTATGGCCTATGACTGCTGCTACTATTTAACTCCTTGGGTTTCTTTTGCGGTGCTTTTGATTTAAGAGCTTTAAAAAAAAGTTTTTAATGATAAGTGTTTTCATTTTAAATGCAGGTTCAATATTTTAAACTGTTTTCTTTGAAGAAGCACATTATTTTCGTAGCGTCAATTAATGTAAAGTATATTTATGTAAATTTTTTCTTTAAAAGGTATTTACTTTAAAGTGTTGTGCAAACTGTATTTTTAACTCGTGTATTTTTGAAGAGGTGTGTTTTTCTTAAGTTTTGTGCAATTAGTTCGAAATGGCTTCAAAGATTTCAAAATATTTAAGTTCCGAAAAAAAATTTTTGACGCAAAAAAAAATCATAAATAAATCAAAAACGCGCCTTTTATCTTACCTCATAGTTGTGTTTGAAAGATTTATATAAATTAAACCATTAAATAAATATTCATTTCTTTTTTTAGACGGCTGTAACAATACATACTATTCTTTCATATTTGGGTCCAATTAAAATAAACACTATGAACACCCTGTGAAAGCTTTACTGAATGACAGATTTATGCAATTCACTTTATACTGAATGAAAGCAAATGTCCTATTTTGAATCTTGATTATACTGAAACTGCATACTTCTTGGGTATATTTGCTTAGTCTTGAGAAGGAAGCTTTCACAAATATTATCGTATTATTTTGCCGTTTATTTTTAACGCAGAGTTATTTTTTTTACCATATACGTTTTAAAAACAATTCATTTTAATAATTAATGTCAACATAATCACATTTAGTATGCTTCCAACTTCCAACATACTCAGATAATATTTTGTTATTCCTTAAATATGGCTGCTGTATAAGATCCTTATAAGAGTATTAGTTCCTCTACTTTTACTCAGGCACTTATTGTTAGAAGTAGAAATTTATATGAGCAAGAGCAGGCGAGATAACAATAGAGAACTTCTGATTGTCGTAGAATGATGAAAATTGGAAAAGCGGTAGGATTTGACATATAAACATAGGGAAAATTAAAAATTTGAGATTTTACATTCAGTGGGCGTGGCAATCACCCATTTTCGCAGAATTGATATTAAATATATTGAAAGCACTTCTAACTTATGAAAATTGGTAGAGGAGTAGGACTTTGTAGTACATGCAAAAATTAAAAACTTACGTTTCCTTATGAGGCTCTCACTGAGCGTTTATTCCACAAAATTTTTCCTTTGAAAATCGTAACGAAAATAAAAAAAAAAACAATTTGTATATGTTTTCTAAAAAACAAGCTTTTCATAATTGAAATAAACTCGCAGGTATAGGATAATAACGGTGTGTTTCCAGATCCAGGGTGTTATATTCACCTGCTTCTGCACTGCTGTAGATTTTGTGCGTTGTTTTCCTTTGTATGTATAATAATGTATTGTATTTGTTGTACTTGTTTTTGAATTTTTGAACCCATTAGTCAAGGAACGTCAATAATAATTTTTTTCTGCACCATACGTATTTTTGAAAGGCTAAAATGTAAACGAAATATTTGTTAGAAAAGATTTATTAAGTATTTTTAATAGATATGTATGTTCTAAGTAGAAAAGTAAGTGATTATGTATTTTATGAGTAAAAACATTGAACATTAAAGCAGTCATCGCACTCTCACCAACCAAATGACATTGTGTACCAACTGGAAACTCTTGGTTTCCAAGCCATCAAAGTCCCCCCATTCTATTCTCGACGGAACAAGTCAACTAATTTCAACGTCTTAGAATTTAAGAAAGGTATTGATCGTATAGCCGTACGTAAGACACATCCGAAATCTACTCAGAGAAGTAGTAAGTTGGGTAAACTGCAACCAAATGTCATCAACCCAATGTCAGCATAAACTGTCAAATGAAGGAGATGTATTAAATGCAACGAAGAGCATAAACGGGGCTAATTCAAGGGAACAGATTCCAAGGTTCGCAAACTCTACTATGTCCTCTGTAAAAGTGAAGGACACCCGGTCAAATATGAAGGATGCCCCTACAAGAAGATGCGGTAGTAGCAGAAAATAAATAGAAACAAACAATGGCAGCAGCAAGGCAACCAACACCAGCCTTAACAAGGTCTACATTCTTACCTGTTAAGTCGTTGTCCGATATTAGCCGTGTTTTTATTATCGCCAATAACCCATATGGTTCACCCCATGAAAATAAAACGATCTGGGTTATACACTTAAGTGTACCCTCTGTTCGCCGAATTTAATACTAATATTTGCAAACCTGGATCTCGTGCTGTTTTTGTAATACGTGTTAAAAAATAACCCCGACCTAGACCCGGTAGATAATAAAACGCAGCTATTATTAAATTAAGACAAAAAACCGACTAACACTATTCCCAAGCCGCAAGCCCCAAACCAGTCCCGAAATGCAAACCAACCACTTCCCTATTAATCACCCTGAGCCTCAAAATTTCGCACAACCAACCATTTCCACTGATGTTCTTGAATGACTTACAGAAATTCTTTGGATGCGACGGATTCGGATTTCCCTCTTTTTTACCTGAAGATATTTATTATATCCCAAAACCAAAAATTACAAAGGGGAACCCAAACGCCCCTCTTTTTTACACATTATGTAATATTTTTTGCACCTTAAAGCAATATTTGTAGGTATACTACCTACTATTTCCTATTTAAAAAAAAATCTTTGCAGGTTTCCACATTAAAGCTGTGAATACTTCCATCATAGTAAAAACAATTTTCAAAACTGGATACATCCATTTACTTCATTCAAGAAACGTTGCCAACTTCACTTTAGTTGACTGACGAAGAAAAGAAGCAGAAAAAAAGAAGGGTTTCTTATAACAAGATCTGGGAAAAAAACTATAATTGGGTTGCCAAAAGTGTAGAGGACAATAAATACGCGAGATGTGTTCTATGCAAATCAGATTTAAATATATGTAACGGAGGGCAATATGACTTTAAAAAGCACGAAAAACAAATAAAACATCAGACAAGGTCAAGTGAAGTTCCGAAAGAAAATATCTCCAGCTTTTTGAATAGATTACGGCAATCAGGTTCAACTTCTGCCTTATCCGAGAATGAAAAGAAAAAAATTGCAGCAGAAGCAACTTTCTCCTACCATTCAATAATTCATAGCCATAGTTATAACTCTGCAACATGTACAAGCTCACTGTTTCCGACCATGTTCACGGACTCGGGAATTGCTGGTAAATAACACCAACAGGATTTGTTATAAATTAGTTTATATAATAGTTTATTTCCTTACGCCAGTTTACTTGCATCGGGAGCATCCAACAAAGGTAATATTAAACTGTAATGGAAACGTTTTCTTGTTTTTTATTTAAATTATTTTTTAATGAAAACTAATTCAATTTTGTTGTTTTTTTTTACATTGATTTACTTTAGTTGATAAATCATAATTTTTGATTTTTTAATTGGGGGTGGCCGTGGCGCGATAGTTGTTTGCTCCCCTGTCAACCTCGTGGTTGCAGGTTCGATTCCTGCCGTTGTCTATGTCTTCTTATATTCCATTAAAAACCAATACTAAAAATTGTCATAAAATAAGTTGCTGCTTTGCTCATTACATACTGTTCAGGCATAACACTAACAACATGTGATTGAGTAAACTAGCATACTACCCATAAATATGACAACGAAACAAATAAGATAATGCGAATTATAAGAGACATAAATAAATAAGACAAGGTAATTCTCTCCGCATTAGTTCAGCCGCCATTCCTGGAGATAAATCTGAGACATCAACCAGCACTAGTCTCAGAACATCGCGCCACATCTTTCCTATCATTCTTTCTCTTCTTCCACCAGATGCCCGCGCTGTGTTAAGAAAAACATATAAATGGTATTCATAATCCCTTGAGCGCGTGCAAAGTTATAAAAAAAAATTGTGTTTTTATAATAAAAAATGGAATAAAAATGCTTCAAAAATATGTTTTGTCCCCCTTTATGAACATTTTCCCCCCTGAAAAACTCGCTATGTCCGCATTTTCAACATTTTCAATCTGGTAACCCTAGATGCGACTTCGTCACACTCATCCTCCTGACTTGCTTCCCTCTACTAGGCCTTCCCAGACGAAACCAGCAAGAAACATATTATGTTTATTAACTTTTGCTCTAAAATATGTCTAGAACAATAAATAATGTTGGAACCATAATATCCTATACTAAAAGAATTTCCCTTGAAAATTTCCTTACTAAAAGCAAATCAGTAGCCCCGCCGGTTTGCTCTTTGAAACTAAACTAGACATCTGCTTTACTTTGAAATGTACACTTTATTCCGGACAGTCAAAGACCTTGCCAAAAATGGCACTGCTGTTCTGCTAAAACCAACATTTTAATGCCAAAAGGTCATTATCCAAGAATTTGTTACGTTTGAAGTAACCTGCGTGGTTGCACTCGAAAATAACGAGAATATCCTTCTTATATCCTTGTATAATAATCCGTGCTCCGCATCCCAAACTGACATAAAATACGACCTTGGTTTGCTTAGGCATTCTGTCAAAATTCCACAATTTATAATGGGGCACTCCTCAAGTAGTGGCATTCATTGACTGGCTTTGTGCTAATTCCCACGATGACTCTTTTGAGATCATATCTCAACATATTCCAACTTTCCCTTAAACGCTCTCTACTCTTGCCTTTTGCTCCCCAAGTATTATTTGTAGAATTCCTACAATTGAAAATTTCATTTGAACAGCAATAGTATCAGATTCTGATCATTTACCAATAAAATTCATTATTTGTCTTCGGAAAAAAATTTAACATTCTTACTACTCCTCACTCATCAGCAAGGAAAATGATACATAAATTTGAAAAAAAAATTAATTGGGAAGTATTTCCCGGTCACGGACAACTAAGCAAACAACCAATAAACACCCCAATAAACACACCGCAGGATAAAAGGTTTAGCCAGCGAATCCCTTTTTTTAACCTCAGATAGAAAAGCATTCTTGGAAATCTCATTATAGGAAAATCTGAAAGAGGGAAGAGTGATGTGAAGCTGGCCTACGAAGCAATAAAAAGCCAAATGAAGGCGAGTATAAAAAAACCCACAAAAACATCAATTCTACCGAAGAAGCAGACCCCAGGTCGCCAATTAGCAACCATGAGTATCGCTTATATTGCAAGTTATGTGTTTGGTGCTTATAGTGGCAGACATTAGCAAAGATCCCAGAGCTCAGTAACGAAAAATCAGTTATTACCATAAAAACAAAAGAAGAGCATCAACACATCAGAGAATTTCAACACAATACCGCCAAGAAAGACAAGAAGACTTTGGAAGAAGACTGGTTCTGAAAGGAATACATCAAACACACGAACCCGTTGAAATCAAAGAGGAAGCTCAGTTCAGTCCTGGCAGGCAGTCCTTACAAAACCCATTCGGAAAAGAAATACAAGCTCATGCAACAAAATATTCATTGTGAGAAGTTCAAATCTACCATAGCATCACCCAATGCAAGAATTGTCACAAGTTTGGGCATGTCTCTAGCGACTGCGGCATAAAGTATCGTTGAGTGAAAGTGCAAGGATGACGTTCTTTTAGAAAACTGGCCAAGGGCCAGGAAATAAGTCAGTGATAACATGGTCTTCCATGAATCAAAGAAACCAAGTTTTTTCTTATTTTATTGACGTCATATGTGAAACAAAATCCATTAATCCACAAACAAAAAACAACACCAATTTGCAGATTTTGTTTCACATATGACGTCAATAAAATAAGTAAAACAAAGAAGTGTCGTAATCTTGTTTTCTTTGATTCATGATGGTCTTCCGTATGAACTGCCAGCAAACTGGGCTACTGGGCACCTAATCAACTACAGTGAATGTTCAACAACAAAGATGAAACTGGCCGAGAAAACGACGGGACGTCGCGTCGGCAACACTACTTTGCGGTGACATCAGCAACTAAGCCTTTGTTATTGGCATATCAGATGCCAGTTCTGCCGCCACATCTACTTAACCTATGGGAGGCTCCAATGGTGAAACTAGGAAAACCATCTCCACTAACTTTAACTTTTTTTTACTAAACTTATGGGGTTTTCGTTTGGCAAATCTATATTTTGATTTGTGAATTGATTTTTTTCGTAACGAATCGAATATCTTTTCAGATTGATTTTTATTTGTAAATTTGAACACATATATGTCGCCAAAAACGCTGCAAAGTGTTTCGGTTTTCTTCGACGATGCATGAAATTGTTCTCACAGTCTTTTTTTTTTTTTTTATAACTTTGCACGCGCTCAAGGGATTATGAATACCCTTTATATGTTTTTCTTAACACAGTGCGGGCATCCGGTGGAAGGAGAGAAAGAAGGATAGGAAAGATGTGTGGCGCGATGTTCTGAGACTAGAGCTGGTTGTTGTCTCAGATTTATCTCCAGGGATAGTGTCTGAACTAATGCGGAGAGTATTACCGTGTCTTATTTGTATATGTCCCTTATAATTCGCAATATTTTATTTATTTCGTTGTCATATTTTATGCGTATGCTAGTGTACTCAATCACATGTTGTTAGTGTCATGCCTAAACAGCATGTAATGAGCAAAGCAGCAACTTATTTTATGATAATTTTTTAGATTTGGGTTTTAATAGAATATAAGAAGACAAACAACGGCAGGAATCGCGCCACGGCCACCCCCTGATCTGGCTGTAATCTATAAGGTCTTCGTCCGACCAAAACTTGAGTTTAAATTTCACATTTGGGCAGGTGCACCTAAAACTCATTTGAATCTTTTGGATAGAATTCAAAATAGAGCTCTTAGAATGATTGGCGATAGAACTATAGTAGAAACATTTACATCTCTCAAACATCGTCGAAATGTTTCATGTATTTCGCTATTTTATCGGTATTTTTATAAACAGTGTTCTAGCGAAGTAGCCAGTTGCATTCCTCCCCATAAAATATTCAACCGTAATACTCGCGCTTCTAGAAATGCTCATCAGTTTAATCTTGAGCCCAATTTCGGACGTACTGTCAAGTACAGAGATTTTTTCTTTAGCCGTACAACACGAATGTGGAATGCTTTACCATGCTCGATTTTTACCTCCCATTTTGATATTCTAAACTTCAAAACTAATGTACATCGGTATCTCCTTTTAAATCCTTCCCTATTTTCCTAACGCTCGCACTGTGCTCGATCATATTAAAGGTAGTCAAAATCCCTTTAGTGCGCACAAGATATATAAATTAAAAAAAATAGTAAAAGAGGGGAAGATCTGCCTAAAAATCCAGATCTGCAAAATTGACTTAAAATCAAAAAATAAATCAATATTTTTGGCTAATAGAAGGCTAAAATTGTCAAAATTAGTTTTTTGACAGAGCTAAATAATCAAAAATAAATTGATTTTTGTTACCAAACGAAACCCCCATTTATAAATAGTTGAGTTTCGACCACTGGGCGATACCAGAATACCTAGTTAAAAATATTCCACATATTTGCTTTAGAAATAAATTATTGATTAAAAACTCACCTTTCTTGGCTTAATTCAGTTTACATTTTTTCCTCAAATAATTCATAAGTCGAAGTCAATTGAAATTGGTGCATAAAATACTCAGCTCCCCCCTGTCGATACGCTCTCATGCCTATATTGTGATGTATTTTCCATTTCTTACTCTACAATAATAGAATATTCCGAGTCCGTAATTTCGATTGGTGGATAATGCTCTTCTAAAGGGACGTCTGAGTTTGGTGATTTGCTTAAACTGGCTAATTCACCATTCTTGCCCAAGTCTACATGTGAATCCAATCTCCAGTATACAGCAGGAATATATTCAAGGTATTGGGATACAGCGGCATCACCCGAATCATCTATTTGTCTATACCTTCTTATGAGTTTCAACGAGTACTCGTCTCTTTTATAGTAATATATAAGTTTATTGAGTGCATTCATTGCGTGGTCCCAAAGTTTTTTATACCTACTGTGAAGAGTGTTTATTCTATTGATTCTTTTAGCGAGGGCACCGTTTAAGTGTAAATCATAATTGCGTGGAAGATCATGATGGATGTCATCGTCATCAATAATATATCGGTATGAGCTTCCTTTTCCAGGAATGTTCGGCTGAACAAGTATCTCAAATGTTAAGCCATCGTAAATTTTATCGGCGGAATTAAGAACTTGTATTATATTTACATATTGCACAATTGGAGTATCGGTAAGTTGAGCACAATATGAACCCATTTTCATGCAGAGTATCGTTGGTTACGCTAAGCGCGCCTTCGAGTTCGCAGTAGGATGATGAAATGTTGTTTAACACTTGTGTTTTTGATTTTTTTGTTCTAGAAAAAAAAGTAAGCCATTTGAATTCTTGGACAAGTATGAATATATCAAAAAAAATTAAAAATCTTTGGACTTGGATCGCTTTTTAAGAAAAAAATATTTTGTATGTATAAAATTTTAAAAACATTTTTTAGGAAAACAAATTTGACACAGCAATCTCAAGTTAAATATCTGCGTATAAAATTATAATTTCAAAAAACATCAGTAACTCGTTTTTAAAAATTCGATTTTTCAAAGTAAAAAAATTATTTATTTTTTTAAGAATCGAAAAAAAAATTTTTTTTTTAATTTTTAATATGCAATATTATTTCTACTTTTAGGGAAGATTTGCCTAAAAGAGAAGAAAGTCGAAGTACCGTTAATAGGTAATCAAAATAAAATATTTTATTTCTTAAAAGTGAACTATAATAATTTCAGAAGACAATTTGTTTATCAAAATTGTTGGACCCATTTTTGAGAAAATGCCTAATGTTTATCTTAACGGCTACTACGGACTACTAATTTCAAAGCTTCGACAAAATCGAATGAACGATTGAAAAATTGAGTTTTCAAATTTCAAAAAAAAATGTTTGAAAAATTTGGCTTACAATTCTGTTTAAACTTTAAAACAAAATTCAAAAATAAAATGCACGACTGGATCGTACGAACTTGCTCTTGTAGCTAACAACTTTAATGTAGCTAACCATCGAGGTTTAGTTATAGTTAGGTGTAGTTATCCTATGCAGGTTTAAATCCTATGTAGGTAAGATTACCTTGATTCTTAGTATAATGAATTGTCGAATGGATGATTCAAGGAATAGTTACATAGGTAGGTAAATACGTACAAATGTTTATTTAAATCTAAGATATTAGTTCTGTAAGTTAGGAGAGCAAAATGTATCTACATACATATATAGATGGAACCTAAGTATGTAAACATGTACATATAATAATAAAAATGAAGGGGGTAGGTAGCCATGCATATAAGTTTATAATTTAGGTGCAAACATAAGATTCGTGTGATTTTTAGACACATATGTATATATAAATGTATGAGGGCCTACATTGTATTGTAAAAACGGGAATAATAATAAGGTAAACATAAATGGATAATACACATAATTAAATGTTTTTATATTGCTTAGTCGTTATAGTTTGAGGAAAAACAAAGATGACATTTGAATTCATGGATAAATAGGAATATATCAAAAAAAAATTCTAAAATCGTTGGAGCGGTTTTTTAATAAATTAATTTTTTATGTATAAAATTTTGAAAACATTTTTAGAAAAAAATGTCAAACGCCATTTTGAAGATATTATTAATATACATACAAAATGCAAATAAAAAAATCGATTTTTCAAAAAAAAAATTTATTTATTTTTTTTTAAATCGAAAAAATTTTGTTTGAACATTTTGGTACGCAGCTTTATCAAAATTATATTATTAAAGTTCATTAGAAAGTCGAAAATATGAAAAGTGGTTCTATGGGAAGTACCGTTAATAAGTACGAAAAATTAATTAAACTGTAGTACTGTAAATTAATTAAATTATAAAAACACACACATTTTTTTATAAAAATTCTAGGAACCGTTTTCGAGAAATAATTTTTTTTCTTAACATTTTTTTTAGCATTTGTATGGAAGGTACCGTTGTTTCTTATTTTAGCAATATAATTTTTTTAACTTTTCCACCAAAATTGAGCTTTGTCTAAATTTTTTGAAGTGAATATCTTATTTTTCTGGATTTTTTAGGTGGTATGAAGTGCTGGCTAGTTTTTTATAAGAAATTCGATTTTTATTATGGGTCTTAATGTTATTTAAGTGTGAAACAACCCTTTCAGCTGATGCACTACTTGACCTGATCAAGAACTTGGATATATTTGAAACCATTTGTTCGTCGATTCCTAGAGTGCCATTTGAGCGTGCCACAGTGTCATTTAAATTAAAAAGTGCCGAAAGTGCACGATCGTGCCACTTCGGCAACTTTGTGCACGACTGGATCGTACGTACTTTCTTTTACGTTCGATCACTTCTTATGCACACGATTCTTTAGTAGACTGTTTCATATATGTTTACTCTTTTTTATTTAATTTTTTATATACAAAATTTCTTAAGATTGTCGTTCAAACAAAATTTTAGTACGACAATTTTAAGTACTTAATAAAATAAATTTAAAAATTAAATTTCAAAAAAATCGTTCACCCGTTTTCGAAATATGTGTTGAATTTTCTAAAAAAAAATATATATTTTTCAAAAAGTATTATTTAGAATTCAAAGTACCTCCTACCAAAATATTTTGATCGAAATCCGTTGAGCCGTTAATGAGAACGTCTAAAAAAAATGGTTGTATGGCATGTACTGTTAATATCAAAGTTTAAAAAAAAAATTAACAAAATGTAGACTATGTCCAAAGTAGTGCACACACTTTTTTTTATCAAAATCGTTAGAGCTGTTTTCGAGATAATTAAAATAGAAGAAAAAATTTTAACGCAAATACCATTATTTTTGGGGCTAAGATACGATTAAAAAATCTATTAGAGATAATCACCTAAAACTCGTAAGTTGCAAGATTGAAGAAAATTCATTCAGCCGTTAAGGCTGTAGATCGTTTTACAGACAGACAAAACTGCGGGACCCACTTTTTGATGTTCTATATCATTGTAATGTCAAGTTTTATTAAAATCTAAAGTTCAATTTTTTTCCAAATGCAAAACTTGCCCCATAGTACCTATATCGCAAGTAAAAGATCAATTTGAAATCGTATACCATTCGCGACGAAAAAATTCAAATTTCCGATAAAAATCTGCAACTACCAAAAGAAAACCCCTTAAAGATATTCAGTTTCTAGCCTGTTTCGTTTTATCTGCCTTAGTAATTTTTTTTATTTTTGATCAATTTTCTAAAAAAAAATGCGTAATAAACATTACATTTTACCATTTTGTTGAACGAATAATACGTAATAATAGTAAAAAATCCATTAAAAATTTGCAGAAAACCCATAGATTTTTTTATAATACTTGGAAAAACCTCTTCAAATGATTGAGTTCATATGATATTCATGTAAATTTAAACAGCTTAACGTTGGAGGGGCGTAATTAAAGGATTGTAACATAATATAATAAAGGGTTATCCATTTTGCGGTTTCAAAAGTAAACGTAAATGAAACACATATAAAATATTTTTTTTTCATGATATTTCTTTTTTATTAAAAAGTTTGAACGTTGACATTATGTGTGAAATACTACATCATTTAAATGACCACCACGCGAATTGTTGCAAGCATCGATTCTTTTGAGCTAATTTTCGACCACAAAAAAAAAGTCCAGCAGTGTCAAATCGCATGATCTTGGTGGCCAGTTGATATCGTCACGACGAGAAATTACGCGGCCAAGAAGTGTCTCTTGCATAAAGCAATATTCGCTTGAGTTGTGTGCCATGTGGCACCGTCTTGTTGAAACCACATATTCTCCAAGTCGTATTCTTCAATAGCAGGTAAAAATAAGTCCGTTATCACATGACCATAACGCTCCGAATTGACGGTGACAGTCGTTCCATCGTCGTTTACGAAGAAATAAGGTCCAATCACACCTCCGGACCAAAGACCACCCTAAACAGTGACTTTCTGTGCATGTAATGGCCTCTCTTCAATTACATGAGGATTCTCAGAACCCCAAATACGACAATTTTGTTTATTAACATACCCACCGAGTGAGAAATGTGCTTCATCGCTGAAGAAAATTTTGTTCGAAAAATCGCCGTCCACTGCCTGTTGTTCAAGCACCCATTCTACGTATCTACGACGTTGTGAATGGTCAGCTGACTTCAGTTTTTGTTTGAGCTGGACTTTATATGGATGAATGTGTAGATCCAAATGCAAAATACGCCATAATGTGCCGTAAGACAGTCCTAATTCCTGAGAACGACGAGGAATCGACACATTCGGGTCTTCGGCAACACTTTCACTTACAGCAGCGATATTTTCAGTGGTATGACCGAAACGATGCTGCACAGATCTTACAATATCTGTAAACAATACAGTCTCTTCAAATTTCTTCACAATTTTGACAATTGTTTGCCTAGTTGGACGATTATGTAAACCATAATCTCCTCTTAAAGCACGATATGTGGATGTTGCAAAACCACAATTTTTGTAGTAGATTTTAACAATTTTTATGCGCTGTGCGATAGTTAAGACATCCATTTTCGTAAATGTCAGACTTTCAGCTGAAAAAAAAATTTGTTTAACAACTTAGTTTGACAGATGTCGAATTCCAGCCCTATACTTTTGAAACCGCAAAATGGATAACCCTTTATCTACCTGCGCATTTTACAATGTATACCTATAGTAAACAAGCCAAAACAGATTATTCGGTATACCAAACCAATTTATTTTGGTAATTAGCAAAAATGTCATAAAATATAATTAACATTATTGTGGATTTGTCTTTGTTTAGTTTCCAAAATATATTTATAAGTAGGTACATACTTATTTGTTTACCTAATTTCCTGGAAAAGTATATCTTAAGCACAGTGTGTTATTAAGAGCGGATATTAAATAAAACATGGAAATAATTAAATAGTTGATTTCTGATATTTTAAATCTTTTACGCGTATTTGTTATTGTTTTCTTAATTTGTTTATATTTTCTGCTTCCTTTAGTTATTATTAATTTATTAATATCTTATATATAATAGATATCAATGAGTAAATGTATCCCTTTACATAATGTAATTTCTATTGCTCGGAATTGGTAATAAAAACATCAAAAGCACTTAAATAATATGAAAACCAACGGTTTTCTCAATTCTATTGAGCAAACATACCCAACTTTATTTATTCTTGCATCTGGGACATTTTTGCAGATTTAAATCCTTTCGCAGATTTACTCCGCCCTATACTAATATCAATACAATTTTCACCTGTCCCAATGACAAATTTATGTGTTGCACAACAGAAACACACCTTTCATAAGCGACAATGAATTTCTTAAATTTTTAATGATTTTAAAATCCACGGCACACATATAAAAACTCCAACGAATTTGTTTTAATTTTGACAACTACATCGAAACAAAAGACATTACACAAATACATACATACAAAAAAATTAATATGAAACCGGTTTCTATTGCCCACGAAAAAAATCAAAACCTAAATTGAAATCTGGATTTACGAATCGAGAGTATATATTGCGACTTTATTACATGTACTTAAATCCATTCATGATGATGTTAATTACATAATTAAATTTTATTGGTAATTAGCGAAAATATAAAGGATCGGAAAAATCAGTTTCTGTTTTTTTGTATATATGTAGTGTTAAATGACAGGCAGCTATGTATATATTATGTTATAAAAATCCTTTAATTACGCCCCTCTAGCATTAAGCTCATTAAATTTTACATAAATAGCTACCAAGATTAAATATAAGATCAATCAGTTTAAAACGTCCAAGCGAATCGCACATCAGCATCGTCACGTAATATTTTTATTAAAAAAGTAGAAGAAGAAGCATGAAATCTACCAACGAGAATTATCAAGAAATCGATATTAAGGACAATGTTATGGAAAAGGATACTGCTCCGAACGATGACACGGAATCACTAGCGTCAACGATTACTTTCCGAAAGTCGGGGCACAACCCATCAAATGGAACACTAGATAATAGTAATGCCTGGCCCTACCATTCTAAAAAGGAATTATGTCTAAAGGAACCAACAAGGAGCAATGTACAAATAACCGATACGGGCTACAACGTACTGGAGTGGTTATCAAAATATTGCGGAGAACTAAGTCAAGAATCTAGAAGAAATGTTGCAGTCACTGTGACTAACAAGGGCAACAGGAGGAAATTGCACACACTAACAAAAGTAATAGGATCAAGCAAGATAAGGAAAAATCTGCTAACTTTGAAATTTAAAATGAAGAGAACAACAGCAGCAAAAATGAAAGCGCTCAGGAGAACCAAGCAGCGAAAATCGTCAATCACTCAAGCCAAATAATGAGAAGGGTTAGAAGCCAACCACGACACAAAAACTAAGAAAAACCATGACGAGAATTAATTATTGTATCAAGGAAAATTCTTGACCTACTACACAAATCATACACCTTCGCCAAAATCACCACTGAAAAACTAGAAAGAGTGATGTATTTCGTGATTATTTATTTTAATATAAAATCGATAAAAGTTAGTAAGTTAAAAATAAAAGACTAATATTTATATGTATCAAAATTTAGTTCGCCTTTTTATTATATTGTTGCAAATCTTTTCAACAAATATTATGGAAGATCAGCTCCCTTATTGCGAGTTTCATTTAAATTTCAAAGATCTCCACTCAAAATCAAGATTTGATCATTTCAATGAAACTTATTTCCAGATTTATTGACTGACACATACATTTCTGAAAAAAAAAAACATTATCAGATGACGAGCAATCAAAAACTCCACTAAATTTATAAACAGAGAGAAACGACTTTTTTATATATGTGTGCATTCAGAACAAATCTGCCAACCCATCAGCGAACAGATCTTTCGTATTAGAATTAGATCTAGATCTGCTCTTTTTGTTGGAATGAAACTCTGAAAATTCTAAAAGATCCAATCTTTTTACAAAAAGAGCCAATTTTTTCTTGAATGAATTTCGCTATTACTGTTGTAAGTATTTTTTGTTTTTAGTTTTAGGCCGACTAGAGCCAGGTTCCAACAATCTTAGAGTAGTACGATAACTCAGGCACCAAAAAATAAAAATGGATTCTTGTATAATAGTTAGTTACAAGTATTTTTCAATATGGAAGGAGGGTCTTTCTCTCCCGCAGTTTAAATAGAAGGTGAAATTTTCTAAAAAAAAAAATAATTCAAATGGAAAAAATATTATTTAAAATAGCCGCAAGGTTTGCAATAAAGTGTTATACTTTTTTTAAAGCCAGAAAACCGTTATAATCATATTATTCAAAAGTAAATAATGCCTATAAACATTTGAAATCTCAGTTTTACTTATGTGTTTCGGTTTTACATCGTTATTTTAATATTTTAAAACAATAGGGGTATTCACGATCTGGTGTACCAAGTCTTGTAAAATTGTAAAATTTTATTTTTTTACAACCGACTCTGAACACACCTTTACTAATCTGTAGCAACACTGAAGCAAATGTCAAAATCTGTTTCACATTTGTTCTGAAGAAAGCTTAGTTTGTGTTAAAAAAAATCTTACACCCTTGTATTTTTCTGTTACAATAGGGATCGGGTATTGTAAAAGTGTAAAAGTGTAAGACTTTGACATTCAGTATATTTTGTTGTTGTAGTGCAAAAAAATGCTACACTTTTACACTTTTACAATGATACAAGACCAGATACATCGGATCGTGAATACCCCCAATAATTCCAAATCTTTTCAAAACAATTCCCATTATGGATAGTTTATAAACACTAGTTTTCACAAGCTGACAAGAATCTGACAAGATGACAAATCAATCTATTTGTATTCAATTTGTAAAATAAACTACAATAAGTATTTTATATTATTTTTTTTTTAAATATCAACGGATTATATTATTTGTTTTTTCCTCTTGAGTCCCTACACAAACAAAAATATTAATGTAATTTTATTTTTCAATTGAATAAGTTAAAACTTACATTTATTATATGGTTTCTCAGTAGATCTGGACTTTTTGGAATTCATCTTTCTTTTTGGTTATCGTTTACAATTTCAAATGCCTCTATCTTGAGAAACGTCAAATTTTAACACAATTTAGCCTGCTCTACAGCTGCATACATTTTAACCTATTTTATTCACCATGCTAATGTCAAAATTTAACCCAGGTAGAAAATTTAACCAACATTTTAACGCAATTCACATGCGTCCTAAATTACAAAAAAATATCTTAGCAAAATGTTTTAGAAGAAAATTAAATACATTTTATGTATAAAACATTAATTAAAAAACGACGTTAAAAATATATTTAGCCGTTTTTACTAAAAATCTTGTGCATACGATTGATCGAAGAACAGAGCAAGTACGTGAAATTCAGTTGTGGATTTTATTATTTTTGGAAAAAATGGTTATTTTTGGTACCTCTAATAGTACCATTTTCTTGTTTTTCGATTTTATGGAAAGCGGTTAACTAATTTTTTTGGATTTTTTTTTGCGCAGAAGCTTCTTTAAAGCCAAAACACTAAGCCAAAATGTTTAATTTTTTTTTTGAAAATTAAAAAAAAAACATTTTTTTAAAATAAAAATCCTTGTAGCCGTTTTTGAGAAAAATAAGATTTTTGTTTTTGGCCAAAAAAAATGTATGGGAGCTACTGTTATTTGTGGTCTTAAAACAATGAAAAAAACGTGGGAGCATATTACCGAAAAAACAATATCTACCAAGTTTGAAGAAAATCTATCCAATCGCTTAGGCTGTAGACCATCGAGGACAGACAGACAGACAGACGGAATTGGGGACCCACTTTGTTGGTGTTCTCTATGATCGTAATGTCATGTTTGATTGTAAGATTTTTTTTTTTACACGAATCCAAACCTTTCCGTAAAGTACATATAAACGCAAGTAAAAATGATTCTACCACCAAAAATAACCATTTTTTCAAAAGGAAAAAACAAATAATATAATCCGTTGATATTTAAAAAAAAATTAATATAAAATACTTATTGTAGTTCATTTTACAAATTGAATACAAATAGATTGATTTGTCATCTTGTCAGCTGTGAAAACTAGTATTTATGTACTTAATCAACAAACTATCAATAATGGGAATTGTTTTGAAAAGATTTGGAATTATTGTTTTAAAATATTAAAATAACGATGTAAAACCGAAACACATAAGTAAAACTGAGATTTCAAATGTTTATAGGCATTATTTACTTTTGAATAATATGATTATAACGGTTTTCTGGCTTTAAAAAAAGTATAACACTTTATTGCAAACCTTGCGGCTATTTTAAATAATATTTTTTCCATTTGAATTATTTTTTTTTTTAGAAAATTTCACCTTCTATTTAAACTGCGGGAGAGAAAGACCCTCCTTCCATATTGAAAAATACTTGTAACTAACTATTATACAAGAATCCATTTTTATTTTTTGGTGCCTGAGTTATCGTACTACTCTAAGATTGTTGGAACCTGGCTCTAGTCGGCCTAAAACTAAAAACAAAAAATACTTACAACAGTAATAGCGAAATTCATTCAAGAAAAAATTGGCTCTTTTTGTAAAAAGATTGGATCTTTTAGAATTTTCAGAGTTTCATTCCAACAAAAAGAGCAGATCTAGATCTAATTCTAATACGAAAGATCTGTTCGCTGATGGGTTGGCAGATTTGTTCTGAATGCACACATATATAAAAAAGTCGTTTCTCTCTGTTTATAAATTTAGTGGAGTTTTTGATTGCTCGTCATCTGATAATGTTTTTTTTTTTTTCAGAAATGTATGTGTCAGTCAATAAATCTGGAAATAAGTTTCATTGAAATGATCAAATCTTGATTTTGAGTGGAGATCTTTGAAATTTAAATGAAACTCGCAATAAGGGAGCTGATCTTCCATAATATTTGTTGAAAAGATTTGCAACAATATAATAAAAAGGCGAACTAAATTTTGATACATATAAATATTAGTCTTTTATTTTTAACTTACTAACTTTTATCGATTTTATATTAAAATAAATAATCACGAAATACATCACTCTTTCTAGTTTTTCAGTGGTGATTTTGGCGAAGGTGTATGATTTGTGTAGTAGGTCAAGAATTTTCCTTGATACAATAATTAATTCTCGTCATGGTTTTTCTTAGTTTTTGTGTCGTGGTTGGCTTCTAACCCTTCTCATTATTTGGCTTGAGTGATTGACGATTTTCGCTGCTTGGTTCTCCTGAGCGCTTTCATTTTTGCTGCTGTTGTTCTCTTCATTTTAAATTTCAAAGTTAGCAGATTTTTCCTTATCTTGCTTGATCCTATTACTTTTGTTAGTGTGTGCAATTTCCTCCTGTTGCCCTTGTTAGTCACAGTGACTGCAACATTTCTTCTAGATTCTTGACTTAGTTCTCCGCAATATTTTGATAACCACTCCAGTACGTTGTAGCCCGTATCGGTTATTTGTACATTGCTCCTTGTTGGTTCCTTTAGACATAATTCCTTTTTAGAATGGTAGGGCCAGGCATTACTATTATCTAGTGTTCCATTTGATGGGTTGTGCCCCGACTTTCGGAAAGTAATCGTTGACGCTAGTGATTCCGTGTCATCGTTCGGAGCAGTATCCTTTTCCATAACATTGTCCTTAATATCGATTTCTTGATAATTCTCGTTGGTAGATTTCATGCTTCTTCTTCTACTTTTTTAATAAAAATATTACGTGACGATGCTGATGTGCGATTCGCTTGGACGTTTTAAACTGATTGATCTTATATTTAATCTTGGTAGCTATTTATGTAAAATTTAATGAGCTTAATGCTAGAGGGGCGTAATTAAAGGATTTTTATAACATAATATATACATAGCTGCCTGTCATTTAACACTACATATATACAAAAAAACAGAAACTGATTTTTCCGATCCTTTATATTTTCGCTAATTACCAATAATATTTAATTATGTAATTAACATCATCATGAATGGATTTAAGTACATGTAATAAAGTCGCAATATATACTCTCGATTCGTAAATCCAGATTTCAATTTAGGTTTTGATTTTTTTCGTGGGCAATAGAAACCGGTTTCATATTAATTTTTTTGTATGTATGTATTTGTGTAATGTCTTTTGTTTCGATGTAGTTGTCAAAATTAAAACAAATTCGTTGGAGTTTTTATATGTGTGCCGTGGATTTTAAAATCATTAAAAATTTAAGAAATTCATTGTCGCTTATGAAAGGTGTGTTTCTGTTGTGCAACACATAAATTTGTCATTGGGACAGGTGAAAATTGTATTGATATTAGTATAGGGCGGAGTAAATCTGCGAAAGGATTTAAATCTGCAAAAATGTCCCAGATGCAAGAATAAATAAAGTTGGGTATGTTTGCTCAATAGAATTTAGAAAACCGTTGGTTTTCATATTATTTAAGTGCTTTTGATGTTTTTATTACCAATTCCGAGCAATAGAAATTACATTATGTAAAGGGATACATTTACTCATTGATATCTATTATATATAAGATATTAATAAATTAATAATAACTAAAGGAAGCAGAAAATATAAACAAATTAAGAAAACAATAACAAATACGCGTAAAAGATTTGAAATATCAGAAATCAACTATTTAATTATTTCTATGTTTTATTTAAAATCCGCTCTTAATAACACATTATGCTTAAGATATATTTTTCCAGGAAATTAGGTAAACAAATAAGTATGTACCTACTTATAAATATATTTTGGAAACTAAACAAAGACAAATCCACAATAATGTTAATTATATTTTATGACATTTTTGCTAATTACCAAAATAAATTGGTTTGGTATACCGAATAATCTGTTTTGGCTTGTTTACTATAGGTATACATTGTAAAATGCGCAGGTAGATAAAGGGTTATCCATTTTGCGGTTTCAAAAGTATAGGGCTGGAATTCGACATCTGTCAAACTAAGTTGTTAAACAAATTTTTTTTCAGCTGAAAGTCTGACATTTACGAAAATGGATGTCTTAACTATCGCACAGCGCATAAAAATTGTTAAAAGCTACTACAAAAATTGTGGTTTTGCAACATCCACATATCGTGCTTTAAGAGGAGATTATGGTTTACATAATCGTCCAACTAGGCAAACAATTGTCAAAATTGTGAAGAAATTTGAAGAGACTGGATTGTTTACAGATATTGTAAGACCTGTGCAGCATCGTTTCGGTCATACCACTGAAAATATCGCTGCTGTAAGTGAAAGTGTTGCCGAAGACCCGAATGTGTCGATTCCTCGTCGTTCTCAGGAATTAGGACTGTCTTACGGCACATTATGGCGTATTTTGCATTTGGATCTACACATTCATCCATATAAAGTCCAGCTCAAACAAAAACTGAAGTCAGCTGACCATTCACAACGTCGTAGATACGTAGAATGGGTGCTTGAACAACAGGCAGTGGACGGCGATTTTTCGAACAAAATTTTCTTCAGCGATGAAGCACATTTCTCACTCGGTGGGTATGTTAATAAACAAAATTGTCGTATTTGGGGTTCTGAGAATCCTCATGTAATTGAAGAGAGGCCATTACATGCACAGAAAGTCACTGTTTAGGGTGGTCTTTGGTCCGGAGGTGTGATTGGACCTTATTTCTTCGAAAACGACGATGGAACGACTGTCACCGTCAATTCGGAGCGTTATGGTCATGTGATAACGGACTTATTTTTACCTGCTATTGAAGAATACGACTTGGAGAATATGTGGTTTCAACAAGACGGTGCCACATGGCACACAACTCAAGCGAATATTGCTTTATGCAAGAGACACTTCCTGGCCGCGTAATTTCTCGTCGTGACGATATCAACTGGCCACCAAGATCATGCGATTTGACACTGCTGGACTTTTTTTTTGTGGTCGAAAATTAGCTCAAAAGAATCGATGCTTGCAACAATTCGCGTGGTGGTCATTTAAATGATGTAGTATTTCACACATAATGTCAACGTTCAAACTTTTTAATAAAAAAGAAATATCATGAAAAAAAAATATTTTATATGTGTTTCATTTACGTTTACTTTTGAAACCGCAAAATGGATAACCCTTTATTATATTATGTTACAATCCTTTAGTTACGCCCCTCCAACGTTAAGCTGTTTAAATTTTACATGAATATCATATGAACGCAACCATTTTTAGAGTTTTTTCCAAGTATTATAAAAAAATCTATGGGTTTTCTGCAAATTTTTAATGGATTTTTTACTATTATTACGTATTATTCGTTCAACAAAATGGTAAAATGTAATGTTTATTACGCATTTTTTTTTAAAAATTGATCAAAAATAAAAAAAATTACTAAGGCAGATAAAACGAAACAGTCTAGAAACTGAATATCTTTAAGGGGTTTTCTTTTGGTAGTTGCAGATTTTTATCGGAAATTTGAATTTTTCGTCGCGAATGGTATACCATTTCAGATTGATCTTTTACTTGCGATATAGGTACTATAGGGCAAGTTTTGCATTTGGAAAAAAATTGAACTTTAGATTTTAATAAAACTTGACATTACGATGATAGAGAACATCAAAAAAGTGGGTCCCGCAGTTGTGTCTGTCTTTAAAACGATCTACAGCCTAAACGGCTGAATGAATTTTCTTCAAACTTGCAACTTACGAGTTTTAGGTAGATTTTTTAATCGTATTTTAGCCCCAAAATTAATGGTACTTGCGTTACAATTTTTTCTTCTATCTTAATTAGCTCGAAAACGGCTCTAACGATTTTGATAAAAAAAAGGGTGTGCACTACTTTGGTAGTTTGATATTAACAGATATTACTAAGTTTACTTACTCCCGCAGAGTGTAATTTGGCGTTGGATAAACGTGATACAGATGTCATTTTAAGGTTATTAGGAGCACTACAAAAGCAATAGCAAGCGCTATCCAAAACGCAAAGGGTAAAGTAAAAAGAAAGATATCTCAAAAACAGTTCGTTCAGATCCCATTTTGGATCGCTATAACTCAAGACCGAATTGACATACAGCAGTCATTAATATGACATTTTGTAGATAATTATACTGTCTACAAGTTGTTGATACAAACTTTTGAGGAGAAATAAAGGTTTTTGGGAGTTATTGAATCAAATAAAATAAATTTGGATTTTTAAGATGGCAGTATTTCCCCTCCCGTGCCACTATTAAGGCTTGGTTGTTTAAAAGAACATGTTTTTTGCAAACATAACTAAAAACAAAAAAATCCCAACTCACAAATATTAATTTATTTAATTTTATGGAATAAAGATACTACACCCCAATGTTTTCTACCATTTTGCTGCAAATCTATCAATTGTAAGTAAAAAGGGTCTGAATGTTTTTTTGTGTAGAATGGCATAATCTACAATTTGTACCCAAATTTTTTTTCGAGTAATTTGGAAAAAAACTGAATTTTACCCCCGTTTAATGAGTTTTTTTTTATTTTATCTATTAATTTATTGTTTATTAATTTTAATTTCGTATTATTCCTTAAGGTGAAATAAATAAAATTAAAAATTACATATGAAATCTTCGGAATTTTTATACTTTTTTGTTGGTGGCACCCAGTTGCCTTATGGCGTTTTTATTTGGCAATCCGGAATTCTTCTCCGATCCGGGATCCCAACTGAACACTTTTGTATGATTCTGATGATTCTGAATTTTAATGAGATTGTATGTGTAAAAATAATTGTGTATGGGAGAATATTCAAATTCAAAAAAAATGTTAGTTGCACAATTATGATACAAAAAATAGCAACAGTCGAGTTTGACGTTCAAATATATGAATGTGTGAGTGCTTCTGGTTCTGATTCTGATTTCAAATCCAGAAGCAAAATTCTCTTCTTTTCAGAATTAGAACTGTCATTTTTTCCCAAGTGAACGCTTTCAGAAGAGTCGGGAAGGCTTCTGGATTGCCAAATAAAAACGACATTAAATGGCACTTTCGGTTGTCAGTATTGGCACTTACAAAATTTTTTTTCCGGCACCGCTGGTCGTGCATTTTATTTTATGTTGCATTTTTAAATGTTTAATTATTCGATATCGTTAAATTTATTTTTACAGAATCATAGATATTAATAGAAATTCTATAAAAGAAAATATGTGCTACATTAGTTTTTGTAAAATGTCTACGAGGGCCGTTCAATATATTCTCGGTATCGGGGTGAAGCTGTGGTTATATATATAAATTGACTTATTTATCAAGTAATACTATTATTTTAGTGCATTCATGTAAAATTTGTAAAATTTGTGATTATTAATTTGCGTTTTATCTCTAGTTAAACGCTCCGGCGCCCCGGTTACTGCTTGTACGGGAGAAAGCATCAAAGAAGTCGAAAAACTTGTTCTTGAGGATGCCCGAATAAAGGTGAAAATGAGGGCAGAGATCACCAAGCTTTCAACTGGTACCATTCACACCATTCTTCATGACCATCTTAACCTTTCAAAGGTCAGTGCAAGGTGGGTGCCTCGAATGTTCACAAAGCCTCAGAAAAAAGTGAGAATCGCATGCTGTAGCGAGCTTTTGGAGATGTGTAGTGAGAACGCGGACGGTGTTATGGATCGAATTGTTACTGGGGACGAAACATGGGTTCACCACTATGACCCTGAAAGCAAACAAGAGTCCATGCAGTGGCATAAAAAAGGAACAGACCCCGCGAAGAAGTTCAAAGTCAGTCTGCCGGGAAGCTCATGGCCACAGTTTTTTTGGGACTCAAAGGGAATCTTGCTCATTGAGTACAAAAAAAAGGTGAAACCATCAACGCCACATCCTACGCTTCCACTTCGCATAATTTGCGGGAGAAAACTAAAAAGAAAAGACGGGGTAAGCTCGCAGCGGGTGTGTTGCTTCTCTGCTGCGCGAGATTGTGTTTTCGAAGAAATCCAACACCCACCCTATAGTCCAGATTTGAAAAAATGTCTTCGTGGAAAAAGATTTTCGGATGATGAAGAACTCAAGTCGGCAATAAATGGGTATTTTGCAGAGAAAGAGGAAATTTATTTTTTGAGGGTTTAAAAAAGCTTATCTCAAGATGTAACAAATGCATTGATGTTAGGGGAGATTATATTGAAAAATAAAACAATTTAAATTGAATTCGCATTTTCCTTCATATCGATACCGAGAATATATTGAACGGCCCTCGTACATATACATTCAATGTTTTTCGATCACAAAAAATTAAGTATATTAAGTGTGTTATAAATATAGTTGTGTTATATTTTATTAGATCCCTGATTCTACGTAGAAAAGTTTGAAAATGTCTTCAGAAGGTATAAAAGAATGTACAAGAATCAATGGGGGAACTTGAGAAAAAAAAGAAAAAGAAAATCAACAAATCAGATTAGGCGTAAGCAATATAGAGATTATAACATTTAAATTTTTGTTACTACAAGTAATTTTAATATAAAAAATTGCTGTTATTTCAAGTTTTGATTTCTATCCGCAACCCTAACGACTGCTTCCTTTTTACTTGCGATTATATGTAGGTACTATATAAGGCAAGTTATGCATTCGTCGAAAAAAAAAGTTTTGAAATAACAATCAAACATGACATTACGACGATAGCGAAGACGAAAAAAGATAGTTAAATGTCTGTCTGTCAGTCTGCCAGTCTGTCGGTCTGTCTGTATTTATGTATAGACACCTACAGCCCAAACGGGTGGGCCGAATTGCTTCAAACTTGGTATATAGAGTTTTTTAGGTATTGTACAGAGGGGAAATTGAAATTTTTTGTTGGCTCAAAAAATAACGGTACCTGCCATATAACCGTTACGTTCAAACCTATTTTTGTCGGAAACGGCTCTAAAGATTTTGATATAAAAAATTAGTGTGACATTTAAAAATGTCTAAAAACGGTACTTTACATAGGACCGTTTTTTTTGCTTTCGACTATCTCATAAACGGCTCAACAAATCAACAAACAAAAACAACAACAAAATCATTTAAAAAAAATGTTTTAAATTTATATTTCGAAGGGGAAAACAATTAATTTTTGTTACCAGAAAAAAACCCCATAAGTAACCATTTTCTTAAAGCCCTGATAAATAGTTTAGTTTTATAATTTGAGGAATTAAGGGGCATTCTGTTTGTTGTTTACATTTTTCAACCATGACAACCAACATCTTTAATAATTACTTATCAATTAGATAGTGATTAATTAATTTTTCTTTAAATCTCAATTAGCGTTTTAAAGTTTCCATCATAGGCCGAATTATGAAGGTAAGCTTGCATTCGACATGCAGGAACTAACCCACAATACTCAAGACTAAATCCAGCAACTTATGTCTTCTTATGTATCACTGTTTGGGCACTTTTGTGTCCATTTTTGTGGACTGTGGAGAAACCCCAGAAAAATATTTTTCGAAAATTTTGGTATGCAGTATCATTTAGAAATTGATCGAAATCCGTTGAGACATTTAAAAGATGGTTGAACATAAAAAAAAAACGGTCGATGGACCAAAATTTAGACTACTTATACCTATAATACTCGTAGTACATTGAATCTTTTAAAAAATCAAATGCGTTAGAGCCGTTTTTGGGATAAATAATATTTACCATTATTGCTCCAAACAATTGTATGGCAGGAATTGATTAAGATCTCGAGTTCGATTTATTTTCCAAATGCAAAACTTGTCCTATAGTACCTACAATTCAAGTAAAAATGTTGATATACCTTGAACCAAATTACTTGGCCAACGGTCGGACAAAGCAAATACATTTGAATAGAGATGGGCAGTAGAATAACCAAGTGATTTGGTTCAATCTATACTTACATTCAAAATAATACATCACCTATAGATCATTAAAAAAAAGACCAATATATAATAATTTTTAAAGTTTGAGGTTGTTTCCGTTTACATCATGTCAATGTAATTAATGTATAAAAATTAATTCCCGAAGGTGAACTACTCGTCTGATATTTGAGCATTACCTATAGATTGTAAAATGTAAGAGCAGAGAAAAAGTTTGTAATGACACCCTCTTAAAAACAGCATTTAGCGTTTAATATTAAAGCAAACGTTTGGAATAAGACATTTGTAATTTTAAAATAAACTTCTTCTCTAAATCTTAACCAGCTTACTTTTTTCGATTTAGAGTTTTCAACATACATTAAGCCTAGTAAAGGTACCAAAAGAGGATCTTAGATTCTCCTGGTTCAAAAATACTAAATCAAAGTATCAAACTATATACATACATTCAAATTTATTGTGACATGATAATCAGCTACACGCTCAACAATATGATTGCTCTTAATCGTTGAATTAAAAAATTTAAATTGCGATTGAACCCGCTCTGGGACATCATTGAATTTTAATTTCAGACTATTGTTTACATCATTTAATTAAATAATACGCAAAACACATTTAATTTTTGTTCTTAGGACTGTTATACTAATATTTATATTTCCTATTGAAACTGAAATTGCAATGTAAAAATTATAAATTTAGTTATATTTAATATTTCAGTGAGCCGTACTTGGTCCACTTTAACTACGATTGTTTAAGCTCTATTGGTATCTGATAGTACTCGAACTATGCAACCAACTCCGCCCTTAGAAAATGCTTTTTCGTGCCATTGTAACAGATGGCCACTGGAACCTTCTGATGGTATCTCGAATCCACGGTAAATATATTTCATCAGTATGTCTAGTAAATCATTTTGATCAAGAGTCTCAATTGCAGAGTCCATCTGAGAGGACTTGATGGACAATAGAACCCTGAGTGTAACGTTTAAGGCGTGGTCCTATATGAAATGAACTTGGTTATTATTGCTACAAAAGATAAGCGGTTTTGCTGGTTATTATACTTTTATATGTTGCTGCTTGCAACGTAGTGGAGCACTTTGAAGGACGCTTACTAAAGCTTCTATGTGTTTTCCTTGAGTCAGCAGGCTAGTTATTTCGTTTTCATCCGGTCCCATAGACACGGCTGCATCGAGTTCATCTTCTTTGAAATTATCCTCATTGTATTGATCAACATCGATCTTACGAAATGCGTAGCTAGAAGTATTTTTGGCCATTTTCAACAGTAAATAACAAATTATTTATTAATATTATTCAGTGAACAAATTTGGTATAAAATTACGAAAAATCAAAAATGTAAAAGCAAAGTGACTCAAGAAAGTTAACTGTCACTATCCTGTCACAACTGATAAGAGTATTTTCTGACAGATGCTAATCATATTGAATACAGGGTGCTGTGAAGAACACAACTGTTTTTTTTAGGTTTCAATAGCTAAAGACGTACATGCTTTGCCGAGTTAGACCGTTTCACATGAAAAATCTGATTATCGAGCAATTATTATGGCCTATTCGATTGGCGGTCTGGAATACGTTCCCCCAACAAAACACCCGGAAACAATTTGACTGATTCTGAATTGTATGTATCACTGTATTTGGGAAAATTAAATTTTAAAAAAATCACATGGGCTAAAAAGAATTTCCAAAACACTTGATTTCAATTTAGATATACATTTTCTTGTGTCAATAATAATTTACTTGCTTCTTTTTTAAGTTATTTTACCAGAAAAGTAGTTTAAATTCAATAAACACAACGAAATTACACAAAACAAATCAACCCGATGATTTTGACATTTTAATTATGTGAGTGATTAGTGATTCTGTTTTCGATTCTGAAATGAAATCCAGAATCGTTTTCTGTTCTGTTTGGAGTAACAACTGTCATTTTGTGGGGGTCAGAACAGATCTGGACGGCCAATCGAAAAGGCAATTAGTTAACAGCAAAGAAAGGGGAGTGAGAAAAAATCACTCAACAATTTGAAGATATCTATTTGACGTTCGCTTTTATGCTATGTATACTGTGCGTTCACACCAAGAAACACAACAGGCCGCCTAGAAAAGTCAGTCCGCAACTCCATTAGAAATATTTTATATGTGGGCAAAAATAAATCGTGAAATGTAATTCTTATCCAAGGAGCCCTAAGCGCTTTAGATACTTGAAAATATGTATAATCTGTTTTTTGAATGAATTATTACCTGTGTTTTATTATCTACGGGTCTGGGTCTGGGTCTAGGTTATTTTTTAATACGTCTTACAAAAACAACACGAGATCCAGGTTTCTATCGGGGTTTCTATCTGGGTTTTCAAATGTTAGTATTAAATTCGGCGAACAGAGGTTACATTTAAGTACATAACCCAGATCGTTTTATTTGTACGGGGTGAACCATATGGATTATTGGGGATAATAAAACACGGCTATTGGAATTGAACATAAAACTAATAGCCTTATTCTGGCAACCTCATAACCTCATGAGTTAACCTCATACCTTGAGGTTAACTCATTTTTGTCACTTATTTGGCATTCTGGTAAAAACCTCACATCTTGTGAGCATCATAAAAAGTTGAAAATAATGATCTGCTTCTTGGCACATCACAACTCACCTGCTTGACATATCTGTAAAACAAAACTAAAAAAAAAACGAAATAAGAACAAACATGCAGTTGAATTTGATTTTGATACATCTTTTGGAAGAAGTTTTATCTATAAATGTAAGAAGTAAGAATTAATAAAACTGCATTTTTTTTAATAAATCACTCTTTGGTTACAGCGCAGGAGAAATTCTAAGATAGGTAAGGGATATGAATGATCCGTTTGTCATTCAAGATACAACTTTTATCTATCGGCTTATATTTGCCGACTTTTAGTGAAGATCGACAATCGATTCGTTTCGATTTCCACAAGAAAACTTGCCACGCAAAGGAGGAAAACGATAGTTCTTCAAGTGCAAACATTGTTCAAGAAAATTTATATCTTGTAGTGTACGAGGAAAACGCAAAAAATGTATTTATTTTTGTGTTTTTCGTAGTTGAATTTTATTTTTTTTTTAAATTTTATAATAACATATATATTAATAAACTCTAAAAAACTGCATACCAAAATTTCGAAAAAAAAAATTACTTTGGCTCCGAAAGTTCTTCTTGCTGAGTTCATCTAAGAGCTATAACACGCATTTTAATTATTACTTGATTGAAACTGATTATATTCTTATCAAATAAATTTTTATTGCAGATATTTTTATACAAATTTTAGGTAATTCATCACTTTTGTAGTTTGCAGATTATTTTGATATTATTTTTGTTTTGACAAATCAGCTAGCCGCCATCACTAAAAAAAATTCACCTTCCGGTAGTGAGATTTCTTGTGAGGTTTCTTATGAAGGTCTCAACAGAATACGAAATTGCGAGTGCCTCATAAGAAACCTCACAAAAATTTTGTGACCTGTGAGCATCACAACGGCAGAATAGTTCTGTAAATAAACACCAGCAATTTGCCGAGCAAAAGCGTCCACCACTATTTAAAAATCATAGTAAAATTGCTGCTGCTTGTGCATAGCAGACAAGTTTTTCTGCATTCAGTGAAATTGTACTGCAAAAATAAGGAAATAATAAACAATGCGTGTAACCTGAAAATAAATATTAAAAGCTGACAGTACTGTCGTCAGTAAAACAGCTTCACGAACTATAAGTTCCAGATAAGAGACCGTTATTGACAATGAAACTGAGAAACACTATCGGCAAAATGGAGCCTTTTGGCATACTTGGTTTTGTTACGATACGCAAAGTCAGTCCTATAGAAATAATGACTGTGTTTCAAAATAATGTTGAGAAATATTTACTTAAATAGTTCCATAGTTCTGTATATAACGGCCTACCGGTCAATTCTTATTTCTTCAAGATTTTAACTCCCAATTTCCGTGGATTAACTAAGGTTTAACGATGGCTCTAGTTCAAATACGTGAAAGAAGCCCACAGCATGCTTAACCCATTGTTATGAATCTCAACTAAATCACTAAAATCGGTGAATTTCTTTTGTTTTGAGTTGGAGAACTATTGGTGAAGTTAAGCTACGAAGCAAAATAACATAAAAAACAAGAAATTATCTTTTCTTTAATAGGGGCTTCCATTGGCACCAGAATTTACTTCGTTTTTGATACAAATCTGCAAAACACGGATTTCTACATTAAATCCTTCCATTGGGCAACAATAATTAATTTTTTTTTGATTCTGAATCAAATTCGATATCCGTATTTTTTGGCGAATCTACCCCGTCTTTCACTAACAACATTAAATTCAGTTTGACAAATACTTGTTTCACAGAAACTAATGTATGTCAATACCATAGCAAAAGAAAATTTAATTCGAATCCCGTCTCATTCGACACGACAAATATCAAATTCTTTATTTACCAATGGAAACCCCAATAAGATGAAGATAATAAAAATTCTGAGTCAACTAGTTTTCATATTCCCTAATAAGACTCCAGCGCTCCCAACAGTCGGGCACACTTAACTATTGACATCTGTCAACCACTCACAGATCAAACTGTCAATTTATCCGATTCTGTAGATTTTGTGGTAAAATACATCAATATTTCTTTCAATTTAAAACATTTCCTTATATTTCCAATATCTTATTTAAATTTTATAGTTTTTGAAAATGGCGAAATTTCTGGGTATTAATCGTCTGGCAAAACTTTTCCAAATAATCCAGCAGAACGGTGGTATCCGTGCTACTTATCTGAAACTTTACAGGTTCGTTCTTATATAATTTTCGTGTAACCTGGGCTATTGGCGCTGCAAGTAATTTTTATTTATATTTTTGGATTGTTTCTTGTATTCCAATCAGAAATGATGAACTAAAACTTGGGACTTTAGTTGGCACTGATAAATATGGTAATAAATATTTTGAGAATCCTTACTACTTCTATGGCAGAAATCGTTGGGTAGAATTCGCTCCCCATGTCAACATGGAATATGATGGTTCCCAAATTCCTGCCGAATGGTTTGGATGGATGCATTACAAAGTGAGTTAATTGAAAGCTTTTGTTTTTTTCAAAGCCAAAAAACATTTTCCTATTCGAAATTAAAATTTAAGACTGACCTTCCTCCAACTCGTGATGGAAGTCGACCTAAACACAAGTGGATGGCTGATCATTCTGAAAATCTCTCTGGAACCAAAGGTATACGTTTTTTATATACAAAAAAGACAGAAAATAAACACATTTTATATGCTTTACTTTTAGGGCAATACATGCCATACACAACCACTCGCCCAAAGATTGAAGCTTGGGATCCTAAAAAACCACAATAGACTATGTGTTATGATGTGTTAGTAGTTTGGAGTAAAATATAGCGATTCAAAGTCGAAACCATTAATTGTTATTTATTTATCTAAGAAAAAATGTATAAAATGATCTTATTGTGACAATGCATCGGCATGTCTTGGAAAGGCATTTTAAAAGGAAAATTTAGTTGGCAGTTTTGTATAACCATAACGTTGAATTTCTCCGATTTATTGAGTTACTTATGTTCAAGTTCAAACTGTAAAATTGGTAGTATTATGTTCCTAATTTGCTTGCGGTGGGATTAAATTACAAAAAATAATTTATGTTCGATATTCAAATTAACAAATTAAATAAAAATGTTTTGATGTCTATTTGGAAACGACCATAAACACTCACAATCAGTCCTATCACGAATTCTACCGTAATCGGTAACTTGTTACGAATCTCGAAAAATGGTATCACAGAAACCATCGTAGTTGAAATGTTCATACAAATTGTCATTACGAACAGATTCTGCGATAAATTTTTTCGGGATTCGTAAAACTTTCCGATTTCGATGGAAGTGATAGGACTGAATGTTTGAATAAAGTTCTTTTAAGCTATTCGACACAAAAATAATGATGCAGGGTCATACGCCCATAACTCAAATATACCTGTAAAATTCTAGATTTTTCACCCATCAGGTGATTCCATCAACAATTGTGACTTTGGCCTGTGGTTTTATGAACCTGCGCCAGTAGGTCGATTCCAGAAAGCGATTTGCATCCCTTTGTATTTTTGTATTCAAAAAGGCAATTCGCATTTCGTCACCCATTTTATGGAAAACTAAAGGTCTTTCCAAATGTTATAAAATATCCTAAAAGTGGTTGGTGTTTGAGAGGCAGATTGCTTTGGGCGATTTTTAATAATTGTATCTTAATATTATAAAATGAAAATGGAAACAACTTTAGCTGAGATTTAAATTGAAAATTGGAACGAAAATTTTCACTCGTGTTCGCTTTTGAGATTAACCCAAAGCGAAATTGGTAGAAATTAAGGTATTGTTTTCAATACAATCCGCCGCGCTTGTAATAGGCCTATGGTATTTAAGTGTCTCATCATAATTTAGATAATCCGAACTTAAGTCAGACATTGTCAAAAAAGCACTAATAGTCTAATGACGTTTTTATTTGGAAATCCGGAATTCTTCTCCGATCCGGGATCCCAACTGAACACTTTTGTGTGATTCTGACGATTCTGAATTTAAATGAGATTGTATGTGTGGAAATAATTGTGTACCTGAGAATATTCAAATGGTTGTTGCACAATTATGATACAAAAAATTCCAACAGTCGAGTTTGACGATCAAGTATATGAATGTGTGAGTGCTTCTGCTTCTGATTCTGTTTTCAAATCCAGAAGCAAAATTCTCTTCTGTTTAGAATTAGAACTGTCATTTTTTCCCAAGTGAACGCTTTCAGAAGAGTCCGGAAGGCTTCCGGATTGCCAAATAAAAACGACATAAGACGTTTTTTTTCAGCCTTAGGCCTCTCAGCCGCCATTAAATATTTCAAATGCATTTTGCAAGTGAAAACTTTAAAAACTTTTTTCTTTTCAAATATGAACAAATGTTGGTCACATGGCAATACTCTGCAGATATTCCGTATTATGAGTGTTGTGCCATCCAACTCTCCACCAGACGTTATTAAATTATCCTCAAACGTATTTTTCAACTTTAGACCTGAATAACTTTGTTCTCTTCTTATATAACCAAATGAATGGTAAACAAAAAAATCAGAAACATTCTCCTGGTTATCATAATGCCGGTCTCAGACGATTTGTTTTCAGCCTTGAGCATCTCAGACGCCATTTAAGTATTTTCAAATGCATTTTTCAACTTTAAACCTCAAAACTTTTTTATCTTCCTATATAACCAAATGAATGATACGGGTGGGCAATGGGTTACGACAATACTGTAAGGCTAAATGGTTCAACGGGGTTGCAGCCCCCGAATAATTAGAAAATATAATGAATAGTGAAAATATTTCATTCGATAGCGAAGAAGAATCACAGAAGATGAATAACTTTTGTATAATAAAAATGTAACGTTTCTTATAAAAAAATTTATTTAATTTTAAATTCTTATTATTTAATATTAAATAAAAATTGAATTTGAAGACTGAAAATTATTATTTTATATTCGCATGGGACCATACAAATTTTATATTTTATATAAGAAGAGAAAAAAGTTTTTGAGGTTTAAATTTGCATTTGAAAATACTTAAATGGCGTCTGGGAGGCTCAAGGCTGAAACCAAATCGTCTGAGACCGACTTTTCGATAATAAGGAGATTTTTTTCTGAATTTTTGGTGTATCATTTTTTTTAAATTAAACTATACGCCTGGTCTTTTAAGTCCAACCTGAATTGCACGGCACTAGTTTTTGGCCCAGAGGATTTGAGAACCAGGTATTGACCGTCTCATTTTAACCCATGGGCGGCAACCAATTAAAATTGGTTGTGGGGATCAAATCCACACGTCCTAGTTAGCAATTAAGCACTTTATTCACTGCGCCATTGCCACCCCATATCATTTATATGGTTATACCTAGAACTAAAAAAGTTGATTTTCTTGCAAACTTAACAGTCGTCTGGCGGGACGTAGGCTGAAACTGGATCGTCTGAGACCTATATATTTTTAATCAGTCCACAATCCTCTATTGTTTGTGAATAAATTAAAGTGGTTATACATCCGACACAAAAATTGCAAAAATTACCATTTTCGAACCCCCACCCCCACCCCGGCTGACAAGAAAATCTGACAGACGGTTGGATTTGGTATACTACTGCGTAGACCTACACATACCACCATATGAATTTTGGTTATACGAACTCCCAAAATTTGCTACCGGCTCTTTTTGGTCTATAACCATATCATAATATGTTTGTTCGTTGAGCCCTGAAGTCGCCCTAGGGTCGCCCTAATCCTGAAAAAAATCCTGAAGTCACCCTATTAAACAAGTTCTCTGTTTTTAGGGTCGACCTTAACTCGCCCTGAAGTAGATCTAGGTTTTAAGCTTGGGCAAGTTCTGGTAAATAAATAAACGCCAAGGTCACATGAGATCTGATTTCATTTGTTATTTTTAAAATGGAAATAAACGAATACTCAAATTAATTTTCAGACACAGACATGCAAAATGGAAACCTATGAAGTTGTGGATTGTGCATAGGGCAAACAAAAATGTACTAAGATGCTAAATTTAACATATTTCAAGTTTTAATTATTAAATGACATAACTTGCTTTTCTGCAACATAAAATTAATGGCCCTCGGGTGTTTTTTGAGAACCGAAAAACCCAGGTATTTTTACAACACTTGGGGGTTGTCAAAAAAACCTAGGTCGACCCTGGGTAAAGTTCAACCAACCAACCTAATTTCTTATAAATTTAAATGCAAATGCTGATTATATCGTTAAGGTTATAATGAAGCGATCGAATATGAACTACATTAACGTATTTTATAGGTATTCTTTCAAGGAGTGTATAGTCGAATCAAGAACTGGTATGATCTTGCCGTAACTCATAAATTTGCAATGAAAATGTAGAAAATTGAAAAATTGCATCTCTCAAATTGATGACAAAATTTGTCGGTGTTTTTATTTTTATATAACTTGGACGCGTTCAAGGGATTATGAATACCCTTTATATGTTTTTCTTAACACAGCGCGGCATCCGGTGGAAGAAGAGAAAGAAGGATAGGAAAGATGTGTGGCGCGATGTTTTGAGACTAGAGCTGGTTGTTGTCTCAGATTTATCTCCAGGGATGGCGGCTGAACTAATGCGGAGAGAATTACCGTGTCTTATTTATTTATGTCCCTGATAATTCGCATTATTTTATTTATTTCGTTGTCATATTTTATGGGTATGCTAGTTTACTCAATAACATGTTGTTAGTGTTATGCCTAAACAGCATGTAATGAGCAAAGCAGCAAGTTATTTTATGACAATTGTCTGAAAAGACCAAAAGCATCAGGCTCTCGATCTATTCATAGACAATTAAATCTTAATCTAACAAAACAACATTATTTTCAGTTTTAGAAATGGAATTAATTTTCAAAATTTGAACTACAATCTTGGAACTCAATTATTGACCACATCGAACTGAATTAAAATTGCTCACTGCGTAACCTTCATCAGAATTCCGAAGACGTTTTACATTTTTAGCGTTGTGTCCGATTCAGTATGAGATTCGAAGGCTTCAGCTAGGATCCAGTTCTGTCACTTCTGAAAAAGTTCTAAATGGTGCTAATATTTGGAAGTCACTTATAAGATGTTTTACACCCAAGAAGTTACAGGAATACATATTTGAATTTGATGGTAATACAATTTTGATTTAGCCAAGCCCTGATTTTTTCTGAGTTTCACATCTTTTTCCCACTTAGGGATTCGAGATTTGATTACTCCTGATTTTTTTTATATTTTGCCTTTTTCGCAATATGGCAAAGAGGCAAGTGGGTAATGGTTTTCTTTTTGTTTTTCTTTTCGGTTAAAAAAAACATGAACTAATTAAGTTCCCAAAATATAAACCCAATTTCGGGGTGTGGCAACGAAGTTCATACATACACTAATTTTGTTTAAGCAAAATAACTGAGTTTATTCACTTTACATAAATTTATAATGTTGGGGTGTGGGGCATAGAGAAACTAACTAATTATTTTCTCTATGGTGTGGGGTTTGATTTGCTTGATTTAATTATTTAAAGTTAAAAAATCACAAAAACCTTATAAATCTTTACATACAAGTATTAGGAGTTTTTAAATTGAGATGAAATACTGTATTAATATTTATAGACACATTGCACATGTTTCAAAAATTAGAAGATTGAAAATTGAAAGAAATATTATGTCGATTTATTGAACTCTTAACATTAAAACCGGTAAGCATTAAATTGGATTTTTGATCAAATATAGGTCTAATAATAAATATATGATATTATGGCAAATTTTCAATTTGTTATATATTTAATTATCAAAATTATTCAAAATACATATATTAAAAATATCTACGGACAAAAATAAATGGATTAACAAAAATGTTTATATAAATATTACCTTTTATGTGTGCGCTTATTTATCACTGTAAGTACCTACTTATTATTTTTTGTTAATATATATTTTATATATTTAAAACAAAGCAAAACTATTAACATGACAGCGAAACTAATTTAATACTAAAGAGCATCTTGCACAAACGTTTTCTGATAGCAGTATCCTCCGTTTTATTATTTTTTTGAGCTCGTTTTCGGTTGCTGATCTCTGTATGTATATATGTACATATGGATATGCATATATGTAGGTATATACATTGGTATTATGGAGATGAGCACGGTTTAGGTTTGAAAATTCTGAATTCCGTTGCATTGTTTAGTTTGGAAAGATGATGGCTATTTGTAGGTAAGTGCAATGCGGGTGAAATCGTATAGTAAGCAGAAAACATTCAAAGTGTCTAAAGTAAATACGGACTTTTAACCTAGAAAGGCCTTTGCTTTTAGAAAAATAGAATCAAGCTTTGTAAATATAAATTTAGTAATATCATGATGATACGATTAAGGTGGTACCTCTTGGGTCTCTGGTGCTGAAGTTCCTCTTAGGAGAATACTATCTGTTTTTTTTATCGCATAATAAATCCATTGATAATAAAACAACTGTGGTTCATCTCTTTTTTTCTTATGTCTGTTTAGTGTTCATGCAGATATTTACAAAAACAAGGATCTTGTGTTATTGTAATGTATAGCTAATACCTAGAGATTAAAATTTATTAACAAAATAACAGCTACTACCGAATGTTCATAAATAATGAAGAATATAGAGAATAAGAAATGAAGAACAGACAAGAAAATATATAAGTCTTTTTATTTGTTTAATTTTTGTTTATATGCATATATAACTATACTGCAAACCTTTTCAACTAAAGTCGCGTCATTTGGCGGTAAGATCACGATTGGTTTTTCCAGATTATATTATATTGATTTAAGTTTTAGGAAAGCGTTGGCTAAAAAAACTTATGTAGTTATCGTTTGGTAACACAAATCAATTAATGTTTGATTTAGATCTGTCAAAAAACTGATTTTGATAATATTTGCCTTCCATTGGCCAAATAAATTGATTTATTTTTTGATTTTAAATCAATTTTGCGGATCTGAATTTTTCGGCAGATCTACCCCTCTTTTACTAACACCACTATGCATTATAATTGACAGCCATTAGTTTGACAATACAGCTGATACCCATAGGGTTCACAGACGCAAATATACACCAATACTATAGCCAATAAAAATCAATCTGAAAACGTATTCGAATAGTTACGAAAAAAATCAATTTATAGATCAAAATATAAATTTACCAAACGAAAACTCCATTAAAACCTGAGTAAGAACTTTAAAACTGACCTTTTCAATTCATGTCGAGCTATATATATATATATTCTTACGTAAGAAGTATTTCAAACCCACATAACCCACGCCGACTACCGGTACATTCGAAAATATAAAATAAATTTTTATTTCATTAAGGGTATTCATGAACCCGCATAAACCCGGTAAACGTGGTAAAATGGTAAATGTGGTAAATGAGCTGCCAAAATTTGTATGGAAAAACTTTACCCAAAAATGGTAAATTTTTCCGCATAATTTTTTGTGGGAAAGTTTACCATCTGAGTTTCGTAAATGTGAAAAGCTTTTGACGTTTTATGTGTCATAATCTTGGCATAACTATCTCCCTTCCTCTTATTATTTTTGGCAGACATTTTAAATGAGAGTAATAACATACTGTTATTAATCAAGTTAAAGTACAGGAAGAAAAAATAATCATGTATCACATTTACGCAAGTTGATTTTTAAGTACGTTATTGAAACGTCCGTGGTAAACTTTTAAATTTTACGATGTGGGAAAGTTTACTCGGTTTCAAATGAATACCTTTAATATTAAATAATCAGAAAAAAATGCACGACTGGATCGCACGCACTTATGGTCTTATGTTCGATCACATCGTACTGGCAAAATAAATTTTGTTCCGTTTTGTACCTAATTTTTTATATTCGAAATAATATCTTCAATTTTGTTCTAATGAAATGTTAATATGGGTATGTTAAGTACTTACCAAAAGCCGTCTTTAATTTTCAAACACGGCTATTATTATATATAATATTTACAAACATAATTTCAATAAAAATCGTCAACTCCTTTTTAAAAATATTGAATTTTCAAAAAAAAAAAATGAATATCTTTTATTTCAAAATCCAAACATTTTTTTTCGAAAATGCAATGTATTATTAATTATTTCAAATTTGAAAGATCTCTGCTTTTATCAAAATCCGTTGAACCGTTAATGAGAAAGTCAAAAATTAAAACGAAAAGTTTATGGCAGGGGTACCGTATAAACTTGGAATTTGATTTTAATAAATCAATTTTTCTGAAAAAAAATTAACATGAAAAATTAAAAAAAAAACATTTTATGTTAATTACCAGTATTGGAATACTTAAGTTGTAACTAAATTTATAATTGGTAGGGCCCATTGACCATAACCTCGGATCCGGTTTCAAAAGATATTAAAATATCCATACAAAAATGTTTACCATAAGAGGTACCGTGATTTATCCACTAACTTTTTGTCTTCCCTACCATTTCGTTATGTAAATTTTGCTACAAACGTGTGAAATAAAATAGGTAACAAAACTGGCAAAATAATACATTTCATACATTTAAAATGTTAATTTTTTTGGGACTGATTAAATAAGTGCTAATTTATAATAGCTTTAGAATAAGGGCAATTTAGTTCCGAAACGTAATTCTTAATTTCGGCACTATATTACTCATCTAGCTTCATTTGCAAGTGATTTATGCATTTGGTATACATATTTACATATATATATAACAGTAAGGTCGGAAACAAAATGAGATTTCACATATCTTGATCTGCCAAAAATTTTGGAGGCGAATCCAAAATTGTATCCACATCCACAGTATTTGATAGAAAAAGTTTTTTTAATTCTCATACTCAACCTACATTAGGCGTTTTTCGTTTTTAGTTCAGAGCAGAGTCAGAGATGTCAAACAATTTGCTTGTGTTTATTTTTCACTCATAGCTTTTACAGCTCCGAATGTGTGCTTCTTTTTTTTTGTTCTAAACATGTGAAGCGCGAGATCGATGTGCTGGAACATAATCGTCTGAGCATTCTGAGTTAATTGAAATGCTGTGTGTCGAGAGGGAAAATGTGAAAGAAAAATAATCAAAAAAAAAAAAATAAAATGGCGAAATAAGTTGGTCGCTTGTTGATTTTTTGTATCTGGGGCCAACTTCTCCAAGCGTGAGTTTTCTCTGTGTTCACAAAAAATCGTGTACACATACCTTCATAATAGCGATTCCGCAAAGGTGCGATTAATTTTTCTTTGACAGATAACGTTTACATATAGTAGATACGCAAATTTATTTACCCATATTTTGAGGGTGAATAATTTTTTTGCACGAAAAAGCATTCACGCTTGCGGAAATTGGGTGTATATGTATACAAAAAATTGAAGTTTTTTGTTATATATTGCTTTTAATGATTAAAATGAAAATTTATTCTGGTTGTGTGGTTTAAGTGTGTTTAAAAAACAAATCAGTGTTCAGAGCCTGCTCCGTTCGGAACAAGTTCACAGCAATCTCTATTACCCCTATTACACGCCAGTATCGAAACACCTTACCGGCAAAGCAATCCGATGTCCTTTGCTCATTAATGACTGGTTATATTAAGTGGCCATCAAGTAGCCAATACAACTCTATTTCCCAAGTAAGTATCATTAAATTTCCAACAAAAACATTTTTTTATAATTTAGTTTCAATATGTAATTTTTTTCGTGCTTTTTATTGATGACAATTTGAATTTATTTCTGCCTTATAGTTTGACCTCTGTTTACCTTAAATCTTACTATAAACTTTTTTCTTAGGAATTTCGGGAAAAATCTGGAGGTTATATCCCGGGAATAGTTGGTGCTATAGATGGGTGTCACATCCAAATAAAACAACCTTTAAACAACCCTATTGACTACTACAATCGAAAAAATACACATTCCATAATTTTGCAAGGTAAGTTATTAATACATTTGTGTTTTCTTATAATCAGATGTTATGTATTATAGCTGTATGTGACCAGCGACCCGTTTTTACGGATATATATGTAGGCGCTCCAGGGCGATTGCACGATGCAAGAGTGTATAGAAATAGCCAACTTTTTGAAAAAAATACAGGAATTTATTCCAGGAGAGTATCACCTTGTTGGTGATTCAGCGTATCCTCTCAGTAAAAACCTTTTCACACCATTTCGTGACAATGGGCATTTACTGGAGAATCAACTCCATTTTAACACTCGTCTTAGCAGCGCCAGAGTTACGATTGAACGAGCATTTGGGATCCTGAAGGGGCGTTTCCGACGCTTAAAATACTTGGATGTATCTGAACCGCTTATGGCGGCTAAAATTGTGACTGCCTGTTGCGTTCTTCACAATCACATCCAGAACCGTAACCACGAAGATTTTGTTGACACTGATATTGAAATCGATTATGGCCCCGTGAGTGAACCGGCTACTAACGATAATGATCCTCATTTGAACGAAAGGGGTATACAGTGTCAAAAGCGAAACTTTTTATTGTCATTATTTTAAAAAATAACAATATGGAAATATGAACCATATTCAATAAAACAAATCCATTAAAATCTTCATTCTTTTTTTATTTAATTGGACAGTTTTTAAATGAACAAAAGGTAAAACAAAATAATTCACATACATAACTTAAAGGTAAAAAAAATTAATCACATTATTCACTTAACAAAAAAGCAATAAATATTAAATAAGTAGGTACTTCGTATTAAAAAAAAATAAAAACTTAAAACTATAACAAAACCACTGGCATAAAAGGAACAATAAATTAATTTATAGTTAGTAAATACTAATTTTATAACAGGTGATCAGTCTTTGGAGGTTCCTAAAAACAAAGAGATTCAAAATATAATTTAAATTTATTCATAATGTGTATAGTGTATTCTTACTTTTCTCATTCTCCCTATCCATTTTCTCCCTTTGCATTTTATTGAAATTTCTAAACTCAATTAAAAATTCCTCTCCTAGAGCCACCCGCCTTTCCTCTAAATTTACTTTTTTTCTTCTAAATTTAGGATCCTTTCCCTTAAAGCAGCGGCTTTACGCGACCTAGGTGCCTCGGAATACCTTGCACGTTTTGAGGAAGGACCGGAATCTTGTTATGTCACTATTGGAGAAGAAAACTCAGCCGACGATGCAGTTAGCGAGCTGATTGTGGGGGCATCCTTCACACTAACTTCGGCTTGATAAATTTGGGCAACAAGGTCGAAATAAGGCCACGGCATACGCCCCCGACCAGTTGTAGTCTTTTTGTTATTATTTATAATAACATTGTAGCGACCTTTCATATTTTTTAACTTTTGGTCCAACGAATTTAATGCAAAGGATACCCCCTTTTCCCGCATTGCCTTTTGAATTTCCACGAAAACTGCTCGACGGCGAATTTTGGGATTTCGCAAATCTTCTTTTTTTTAGGCATTCGTCTAAAAAGAGGAGCACATTTTTGTGATTCCATGGTGGATCTGATAAAAAGAAAAAATCAAAAATTAAATAAATTGAAATTCAAAACAATGTCATTAAAATCACAATTTGGCCAAAAGTGGACTGCAGAATGTGCTCACCTTTTTCTTCGATTTGTCCTCCTTCAGGTCCCTCCTCCACTTGCATGTAATTATCTGTTTCGAATAGAAAAATCATTAGGCTCTCATACATATATGTACAATGTACTTAAATCGAGAGTGGGTGGCAGGTATAAACCATACAATAGGTGTGTTTTATTGGGAATCTATCCTTTGTACCGTAAATAATTCCCAAAAAACCCATCGACCGTAGCATGGACCGTAGCTTTTTATTTTTGTAAAATTGGTACCCCTGCACAGCAGTCACAAGAAATGAAATAGTCTTTTGCAAAGTAAAATTAAGAAAATAGCAAAGTTATGAACAATAATTAGCTTTTATTCATATAAAATAGAAAGTAGAAAAACGTACCAATATTTAATTTATGTTACAAGCCCATTTCTTCTTTTCATTTTTTCTGCAATTGCAGTTTTAAAGTTTCATTCACTTCATTCATTCATTTTGCACCAATAGAACTGAAATGATAAGTGAATGGCTTTGTTCATAGACTATGGTCAAGTCCCTTTTTACACAGTACAATTTTTGTATTGGTTTAAAAATGGTCTATGCATTTTACACGAGGAAACAAAAGTGCCGTTGATTTACTTGTTTCCTTTTAATATTTCTTGGTTTCGAACGCACACTACAACGTAGTTTAAATTGTTCACTCCACTTACATTTCCCCTTTATATTTCATGCTTTTATTTATTTTCTGAGCTTACAATAGCTAGAGTTTTATTTTTCAAATCAATTTACAAATTTATTTTCTGAGTATGTTTTGCTTTCAATTTAATATTTACCCATCAGACTGCACTTAACATACGCGGAGTAAGTAACAAAAAGTTAACATTTGGTTTGCCATTTCACCATTTTGGATCACAAAAATGTATGCCCAGTCCATGTCCATTTAGTGAATCGAATACCGCCCATGGCCAACGTCCATTAAACAGTGAAGAAAAAGCACACTTTGTGAGTTCAGTTTCCGCTTAGTGCGTTTAGGCTAGGCGCGCACATGCAATTTTGCCGAAACGAAATTGTTTAATCACTAGTTGAACGATGATCGCGCACATAAGCAACAAAAATCAATCCACGAGATAAGCGAACACACAAACATCATTTTGATTTAATGTGCGCGCAGTTACATTATAGTTCGATGTGATACAAACTGAAGAACATATATGTTGATGGTGGTGACCTTTTAGATTATAGTTTTATTTGAAAATGGGCTTTAGGTCAATGAAACAAGTTAAATCTTTGTCACGACGTTTCGTTCATGTCTATGAACATCATCAGGTGTCAATGAATCTGTATTTTAACATTAATAATAGGTTACATATTTTAACATAATACATCAAACAACAATAAAAATTACTTACACTTGTTAAATTACATACATAGTAAATACAAAATTTTTGAAAACAACAATAAATAAAATGAGCTTCAAAGCCAGACTCCACTGTACAACATTAAATTGACAATAGCAAGCATGAAGAAGAAAGAAAGAAAATTAAAGTTACTCTATTGTAAAGATCATACATATGTTAAAAGCTTTTAAATCCGTTCCCCTCTAGTAGGTGTTTGTATTGTGGGCTGATTTCCTCGATATCAGTTCGTCGGTTCATGGTGTGGTCAGCATTGATAATGTGCAGAGTTTCCATTATCATTCTTTTGTTCTGATGTTCCTCTCTTTGCAATACTTGGACGCTTTCAAAATTGGGAGATTTTTTAAAGTACAATGTGATGCCAGTGCTGTCTTCTGCGTTGCGTTACTTTTTATGTCAGATTTATGTCCTGCCAGTCTATTTTTTAATTTTTGTTTTGTCGTTCCGATGTATATTTGGTTACATTCTTCGTCAGCGTTGCCATTACAATTGATTTTGTAAATAAGGTCAGAATGTTCCATTACATCGATTTTTGTTTTTAGGTTGGCGTATAATTGTCGAGTTGTATAGTTTGATTTCATCGCTATTTTATACCTCTCTTTATCAAAAAGTTGAGCGTTTTTAAACCTTTCAGTTATGCCTGTTACGTAAGTGAAGGATTTGTATATTGGTTTTAGTTTTTCTTCTTCTGTTGTATGTTGTTTTTGTTTTTCATGTTGAATTATTAGTGTATTTATTATTTTGTGTGGAAATGCATTGTTCTGTAGTGTATTTCTAATTTTTATTTTATTGTCTTTATGGTATTCTAAGTCACTAATTGAGAGAACTCTTTTTATAAAATTCCTGGCTGTGTTAAAAATAATTTTTTTGGGGTGTTTAGAATGGAAATTTATTATCCTTCCAGATGAAGTCTGTTTTTGATACCAATCCATTTTTAACTTTTCTTCTTCTCTAATGACAATTGTATCAAGGTAAGATAGTCGGTTGTTTGTTTCCTTCTCAACTGTAAACTGTAATTTTCTGTGAAAACTGTTAAGGCAAGTTAGAGTTTCTTCTAAGTTTTCAACTTTTACGATAGCGAAAATGTCATCAACATATTTCGTCAATATCTTCGGCTTAGTTTTCAGTTTTCCTAAACAGTTATCCAGGAGGTCATCAAGGATAATGTCTGCTATTATAGGTGAGGCGGGGTTTCCCATAGGCATTCCATCTCTTTGTTGATAGGTTTTTTTCCCGTAGACTAGATAATTGTTGTCAATAATACAGAAACGTACTAACTGCAGAAATTTAGTTTTCTTAATAGATGTATGTTCTTTAATTATATCCCACTTTTTGTTGATCAGTTCTAGTGCTGTTTTCAAAGGAATATTCGTAAATAACGAGATTACATCGAAAGACACTAGAATTTCGTCGTTATCGGTTTGTATTCCGTGTAGTTTTGTTTTGAACTGCAGGGAATCTTTAACGTTGTATTTAGAATTCACAGTAAGGTTTTTCAAAATGCTGATTAAATATTTGGCCAAGTTATAGCATGGGACTTTAGTGGATGAACAGATTGGACGAAGAGGAAGGTCTACCTTGTGAATTTTTGGGAGACCGTACAGTCTCGGAGCAACTGAGTTGTAAGTTGTCATCTTATGTTTTTGACGTTGATCAATAATTTCATTTTCAAACAAGTATTTAACGAAGTTGTTATTCGTTTCTTGAAGCTTGTTTGTTGGGTCGGTGCGTAATGGCCAATATGTATTCCTGTCGTCCATCATGTTCTTCATCTTAACGACATAATCATTTCTATACATCGCCACTGTTACATTACCCTTGTCTGCCGAAATAATAATTATATCTCTGTTTTTGCGGAAAAACTCTTTTGTTTCGTTCAGAGTATGTGTAATGTATTTGTCGAAATCAGAAAATGATCTTTTTCCCATGTAGTTATTAAGCATTTTTACAAATTTGCAGCGCGCGTTTTCCCTCTCATCGTTATTGTTTATGGTTTGGATGCAGTCTTCGCCATCAGCAATAATTTTGAAAAGAGAATTTATTTATTGTTGTTTTCAAAAATTTTGTATTTACTATGTATGTAATTTAACAAGTGTAAGTAATTTTTATTGTTGTTTGATGTATTATGTTAAAATATGTAACCTATTATTAATGTTAAAATACAGATTCATTGACACCTGATGATGTTCATAGACATGAACGAAACGTCGTGACAAAGATTTAACTTGTTTCATTGACCTAAAGCCCATTTTCAAATAAAACTACAAACTGAAGAACTTATTTGGGGCGATCGTTCGATTTGTGCCAAAACACAAACTCTTAAGTTGCTCGAATCGCGGAGTGAATAGTTTTTACATGTGCGCGCACTCTCATATAAGTCCAGGGTATTCACTTTAACAACCAAACTGTTGCAAAACTGAAAGTTGCATATGTGCGCGCCTCTGGCCTTATAGCTCATAGAATTTTATACGAATAAATATTTTGCGGCGCAGTGTCAAGCTATTCCTCTATAGTGCAGTTCCACCCAATGCGGTTTGTCTTCTCAAATTGCTTTTTTGTAGATCTAAATAAAAAGATGATTTTTTTTCACCAAATTCCTTATATTTACAACTATCAAAAAAAATTGAACACAAAACGAAAATTGGGCTTGGTTAGTCAAAAATAAAAGTAAAACGGAATTCATTCGATAAATATTGGTTTCTTTTTCAAAATGGATATCAAAATTTGTTAAAATTGATTAATTTACATTAGGGGTATGCAAAATTGCAGATATAGGCGCAATTTTAAACGTACTTCTGAAACTAATGGAGCAAAGAATACAGTTTTTAATAGTAAAAGTCAGAAACTTTTTAGAAGGACAGCTTATAATTTATTAAAAAATGGAGTTATCTAAGATTTGAGAAATATAAACTGGCCAACTATTAAAAAAAAGAATCAAAAAGATCGATTTGTTTTAAATTAATAATTTTAACACTCCATGAACACATCCATCGAGATTCAATTCAATTATCAATCGTCCAACAAAACTAACAAAATCAGAATCGAGACTCGACTGAACGTCAACCAACCATCCACCGTAGCTTCTACTTTAGCTTTTTATCGACCGTAGCGAATTGTATGTAAAATGCTACGACGGATAAACTAACGGTGGATAACTTTCCCAATAAAACACGGCTAATATACAAAATATTTACCCGAATTAGTAGAATTCAAAATTTCGTTTTCTGCAATTATTGGCTCAGCCATAACACTTGTTAAATCTAAAAGAATTAATATAAAAACATTAAATATACATGATTTAAATAAATTTTCACATTAGGTAGGTACTTGGTGAGTCTGCGGAGTGTTGCTGCATGCTGGCAGTTAAATAACTTGCAGCAAAAACTGCATCTAAATGATAAACTTAAATAATTTTTATTTTTGCATACAAAATTCAGAATACGTACCAGTCATTATTTTCCTGCAAACTTCATCCGAATCATTTATCTGGAAAGTTGTATTGTTCCACTCTACAGTAATATGCATTTTAGATTTTATTTTTGTATGTTAAGTGGAAAATAAAAACAATCCGAACACGAGAACGTGACACCAGAAAAAAAACAACCGATGTATGTAGTCAGCTGTTCTTCAAATTTCTCAACGAATCCAACAATTTTTGGGTAGCTTGAGATTTGTGTTTGACAACATATGTTTAGTTCATCAGCCGTTTTTTCCTTAGCCGTTACAACAACACCAATCAATCCGGATCGGTTAGGTTGCGCCACCGAACGAGGCCAATGTATACTATTTTCAAAAGAAATGAACTTAGGTATCACTTAAGGTTTACAAAACTTTTTGTGTGCTTCCACCTTAAATTGTATGACATTCGTAAATTGACATTTGTCAAATAGATCAGAAAAAAGCAAGAATCTCGTTTGCCATACACAAAAAGCTAAACGACATTAAACGAATAAATTTTAATACGTATCAAATAAAACTTAGCCATGGGTGATCGTTACAACATTCATAGCCAGCTTGAGCATTTACAGAGCAAGTACATTGGAACCGGTCATGCCGACACCACAAAATTTGAATGGTTGACGAATCAACATCGGGATTCTTTGGCCAGCTACCTTGGCCATTACGACATGCTTAATTACTTCGCTATAGCCGAAAATGAATCAAAGGCTCGCATTCGTTTCAACATAATGGAAAGGATGCTGCAACCATGTGGACCACCTCCAGAGAAGATTGAAGATTAATTGAATATATTGAGACAAAACAAAAAAAAAACAATAAATTTTGTAACAAACCACCAATACCTTATTTTATTTCTAACTTATAAATAATGTCTACTCATTTCATTGCAATATGCTGTCCAAATATACTGAACGACGCTGATAGTATCTGTTCTGTGGATTTTGTAAAGTATTCCATCAAAGTCTTATCTCTTTCTCGTTGCAGAGTGTGCTCGTACTCCATTAAGGCCTTTTGTCGACTGGAGAATTCTTTTTGCAGAGATTTCTGCACACTCCTAAGGCGATTCGTCAGTTTAGTGAACTTTAAGTCACCAGAGGTTTGATCTAAAAACGAGATAAGAACTTGGAATCATAAAGAAATGTAAATAAAATGTATTTGTTTGTACCTTCACCAACGCTATCGTCCAACTTTTTTTTAATTTTCTTTTTGTCGACCATTTCATGAATTTTGGGCTTCTGGTCAATTTGTTTATGAATAATTGGTATTTGCTTGGGTGTCCCCAATGGTATATTTATTGGTTTCACTGGGCTTCTTATAATAGGTTTGACGTCCAACATTTCCGATGACTGGCCAGTCATTCCCAGGTACTCAGCATCAACAAAGCTGGCAATTACTTGACGAAACTTTTCAGGTATTAATAGGATTCGATCCTTGTTGCCACGTTTGTAGCAAAGGTAGGCAGATTTCATTTGAAACCACTTCCTTCGAATTTGTGTGGGACTTTTGTTTGGGAAGCCAAACGATCTCATTTGATTTGCTATTTCAACAAAGGTGTATTGTGTGGTTGTTGTTGTGCCTTGTCTGGAGTGCATTTGTCTGACAAGGTTTAACATGCAGCCGATTTCATTGTTACACCAAAAATTTCGTTTTTCTTTTTTTCTTCTCATTATGCAGAAAAGCAACAAGAATTACAATTTGTTTTATTTATTTATTTTTTTGGAATGGCAGGCAAAACTTGTAGCAACCACTTGCTGTATAAAAATACTGTTGTGTACGTGTACGTCATTCAATTGATAGTGATGCCAATTTTCGTTTCGGATTACAGTATCAGCTGCAAGAAAATAAGTAGAGCTATTTAGGCCTATTCAGCGAGATCTTTTATTCTGTTATTCTGCTATTCTGTTATGAATTTCCATACAAAAGATTGAGCTGTCACAAAATCTTTTATGAACAATAATTTTGGTATTCGGCATGCCAAAACTGTTATGAAATCTTTTAATTATCTGTTATGAACGGTCAAAAATTCGAACTCAGAAGAAAATCTTTTACGATTCGCATTTTTGGTATTCAGCATGCCACAATCTGTTATGGAATCTTTTATGAATCATAAAAGAATAAAAGACACATTTTTGTTACTTTTATCATAAAAGATTTAAAATATATATTAAGTAAAAACTTTTATTTCGTTAATCAATTGTTCTTAAAAGGACAGATATAAAAATATGTTATTAAAATACATAATAACAAACACAAATATGAAAGTAATTTCAAACTATTTATTTCAATACACGAAAGCACAGAACACATTTTGATGGATGAAACGTAGAAGAAAATGTCGCTTATCTTGCCGCAGTTCGTTTTTATACAACTTTTTATATTGGATATATTAAATTAGAGAACTGTTATTGACAAATTATAAAGATTGATTATTATTTTTCTATGCGACACAAAACACGATAATTCGACAGGTTAATTTTATATTGCCATTAGTCAGTGCCGACTGCCGAGAGTTTTTATTTACCTACTACAGCTGATAATTTGATAGCAGATTTTAGGTCTGTTTGTATAAATGTTTCTTTTTCGAAGTTATATAACAGACTTTTATAAAAGATCGAACTCCCGAATGCCAATTATAAAATATCTTTTATGGTGAATATCTGTTATGCATCATAACAGAAAATTCATAGCAGAATAACAGATGTGGCAGAATAGGCCTAATTAGCTGAAAATAATAGTTATGGAGTTCTTATAGGAGAACCTATAAATATAGATATTTCTTTAGTATGCATTCGACCACCGGCACCGATATTTACTGCAGTGAATGAATGAGATGAGCCTTTTTTCGCTGAAAATCAATTTAGCTGGCAAAAGTGAGGTTGGGAAATGGTTCAAAGCTCAATTTAAATATCAAACCAAAGAGCTTATTTGGTGTTTGTTGTTCTATTTAGTATAGTTTTTCAAACTTGTCGTTTAATTACTTTGTAAACTAATGTGGTTTTCCATTGGTATAAAAATTTAATTCTTTTTTGACACAAATCTGACAAAACATGGATTTCGACAATTAATTCCTTCCATTGGGCAACCAAAAATAATTTATTTTTGATTCTGAAATCAATTTATTTTTCACTCACAACATTACTACAATTGGCATTTAGTTTGACAACAACTACCAGTTTTATAGACACAAATATTCGCCAACACCTTGCCTCGTATTTTTTAACACCTCTCCATACTAAAATTACAGCTATCATAACTAAAGTCACCTTTTGTGAAAGTTTAATTTTTTTTAAACATTTGCTTTCAAAGAAATTTTATAAATCATAAATTGCTAACCTGCCACATTAAACTTCAATAATGACATTTAAGAATATTCGAAAAAAATCGAAATTACTCATTTCAATTAAACACAGCTAACCACTCACGCGAGATAAGTGGGTAAGGGAGTAAAGCTCGGTGAAATGGCTAAAGCTTATTGCAGATAAAGGCATGTACTAGTACTTTCCTTTCAAACGAAATGTTAGTCTGATCCAGATTTTTTTGACCAGAATTATTGGCAGGTTATCAGATTTCAAAAAGATTGGGGATGAATGTCTTTCATATAGAAATGAAGTTGAGCACTATTTTCTGCCAATTTTTAAAACACAACATTTCTTTTTGTATAGTTTTATTTGTTTAAAATTCTCATTTTCCCAAGTGAACACTTTCAGAAGAGTCCAGAAGGATTCCGGATTGCCAAATAAAAACGACATTAGGTGCCCGGCTCGATTCTTTTTAAATCTTTTTTTTTTTTAAGCTCCAATAATAACGGTACCTGACATACAAGTTTTTGGGGTAATTTGGTAAATCTCAATTATCCCGAAAACGGCTATAGCAATTTTGATTAAGAAAATTCAGTGCACCGTTAAAGACATTGTCTAAATATACGATTACCGGCTCAACGGATTTCCATCAAAATTATACAGTAGGACCTTCAAATTCTAAATGATACTGCATACCAAAATTTTCGAAAAATGTTTTTTGGATCTTTTGAAAAAAAAATCACCAATATTTTTTTTGAAATTGTAGTTTATAGTGAATAACAATTTCCCAGGAATTTGTTCTCCAATTCGAATCTTGGAAACGTGAATAATGCTCAAAAGATTCCCTCGAAATTTATTGGTAGCGGGAATAAGATTTCCCATTGAATTTTGCTGTCATTTCATGCCTTTATTCGTTCGAGGGAAACCTATTTCATGGGAGATTCACGATCGCAGGATATTCCCTGGTCCCATTATGTTGTTAATGATATATCCACCCTTAACACGACATGCGTTTCGCTTAAATGACGAATGTCATTTTAAAATATTTGTATTACGTTTGGCGTTTTATAGTCATTTTCCTCAGCGTAACGCCTTAATTCGAGTGGAACTTAAATTTTTGTGAGAAAAACGTCACTCATCGTTATTACAATATGCGTTACGCCTTGTTTATATGCCAACTAAAACTCTCTTTTTTGTCGAACAAAAATGTTTAAACGACTCGTCGCGAAATTGCCTAAATATAAGTTTTGTTGTTTTGTATGTTCTTTTTTAACACTTTTTATTAAATTTGGGTTTATTAAAGTGTAAAAATTATAAATGCTGAACAAATGAAGCATCTCGTCGAGTTATTGGAACAAATTTTAAGAGAGGAGGAGGTAACACAAAATGTACAAAACAAAATCAAATTGGAATCATAGCACAACATTGAATTCTTTAACACCAAGTCTTAAAATTGACACACAATATCCTTCTTCCTTGTGCCATTTTGTACTGCTATTTATTGAAGTAAAGAAAGGCTACATTATTTAGCCTGAAGTATCTACGCATTACAAATCTGAAAAGAAGAGAATAATCTTAATTGAAAATATTGGGAATTTTATTTGTCCATCTACTTATTCGTATTTGGCAAAACTCCAGATTTGATTTGGAATTGGGATCTTTAATTATGTATATAAACGCAGCAACACTATTTATTTAGTGACTTTTAATAATTTAATCGACAGAAATTGAATATGAATTTCAAAATTAATGACAGTTGCATTGAAAATTTTTTTTTTCAAAATCAGCTGCTTATGTGAAACGTATTTCGATCGACGAGTGGCGTTTTAGTTTCGTAATACCGACACTAAAACGCCTAAAAAGTGACTCGACATAAAAAGTGAGAGCTGACGTTCAAGATAAACTCCAATCGTAATAAGGGTGATTATTAAATACTTAAAATTGCCATACCATTTTTTTTATAAATAATTTTTTATGAAATTATTTAAAAAACGATTTTAAAAATATATTTAGCCATTCCTGATAAGGAACTTCTACTTACGATGTAATCGAATATAAGAGCAAGTACGTGCGATCCAGTGGTGTATTTTATTTGTACCATAATATTGTGCAACAATTATTTTTCATTTTGATTATTTTCACGTACACAAAATTTGCACATATACAATCACATTAAAATTCAGAATCGCCGGAATAAAAAAAGGTGTTTCATTTGGGATCTCGTATCACAGTCGGATAGGGATTCCGGATTGCTTAATAAAAACGCCATAAGTTTTTTTCAATCTTTATAATTATGAATAAAATTATTCCTAATCCAATTCTTGAGATGAATCATTTGAAACGATCTGTCGGCTTCAATCAGTTGAATCTTTTTCAGAATTTAAAATTTATTCAATTGTTGTGCCTCATTTCCATCCAACCTTTTAAAAACGTGACTATTAACATAAATAAAATATCCTTAAATAGTCCAATCCAACTCAACAACAATAAAATGCATACATGTATTATTTTTTTCTTTTATTTAATCTCTTATTTTCTCCAGGTTGTAAAAACCAATGTCAGACTAGCTTGCTTTATGGTTAATTTGGAACAAATTTGACAAAACTTTTTTAATATCGCTAAAATTTTTCTTAAATTGCTTGGTACAGTATTCTTCTTTTCGTTTGCGGGAATGGTATTTTACACAAATTTCTTTTCCGATGCCCATAATGTAATTTTTTGTTTATATTTAATATGATGTATGTAATAATTAAATCTTTTTAGTTGTGAAAAGCGAACATAATTTGATTATGAGGGTATTAAATCATTTTATGAGACTTGACGAACATCAATTTGAAACACATACATTTATGTAGAAAATCTGCTTCTTTTTTTTGAATGAAAAGAAAACATACAATGAACATTGATTTATACAAGGATATACGATTATGATTGAAAATATAAATTTTTTTAAACTAGAAATTCAATAGCTTTAACAAGTGCAAGGTATACATTTTGAAAACATTTTGCTCAACAAATATTAAGATCGAATTTTTTTAGTTTGTATGAATCGCACTATAATATCAAACGTTTTCTTATTTTTTTCCCTATAATTTTAATGTCTAAGTTTTAATTTAAAAAAAAACACAGTTTCAACACGTTAAATGCTGAATATAAATCGATTTGTATATCTGCTAATACAGAATAAACCATTCTGAGAACAGGATACACCGATACATCATCAACAACCACCCGGTTTCAAACCTGCAAATAAATACGTTCTGGTTTTTCTTTTCAAAAGATTTACCACATGTGAGTTTCTCGAATCTCACTGATGATGTGATTAGCACGAGTTAATGCCTAAAACAAAGAAGAAAGTGTTTTTGATTTAAAATATTTTTATAAAGACTTTATTTACCTTTAACATATCGGCAGCCTCTTTCCTTCTTACAGCAATATGATCTGATTCATTAAGAAGGGTTTCAGCCCTATCCGATTTGTATAAATGTGTAACAAGTTCACTCTGAAGATTATCCTTAACATAGTTAACTAAGAAATGCATAATAGCCTTTGGTACTGAATCTTGAATTGATTTACGAATTATGTAGAAATACGATTTGATGAGGCGTTCTGTTGGGATAATCATGATATTTATGTTTAAGAAAATATAGAAATGATAGAATGATAGAAAGTAATTACCAATGACGTCACAATCCTTTTGTTCCTTATCAGTTAGTCTTCTTGATGTATTATGACTGGGAACATCAGGCAGTAAGTTAACAGCTTTAACTGGACTGGATATCATATTGTGAATTGGTGTGTTACTAGCTGAATTCTCCATGCTTTGTGCTGGCGGAGGTAGCATGTTTGATAGCCAATTGCTTGGTGTAGAGTGCTGCTCGCCGTTGTGGTTCTTTTGAAATTAAAATTAGTTTATTTTAATAAAAACATACCTAGTGTTAATTGAATAATCAGTAGAATTAAACACAACCTCATCTCACTTCCATTTGAGACCCAACACGGAAGAATGTTTTTCATTTAAAATAAGGACTTATTTTACGAAACTAATTTATCCCAAATAAACAAAAGGGATTTGGAATAAGGCAAGGGGAAAGGAGATGGGATTAAGTAGGCAGAAAGCAGAAGGGTGCTTTCGAAAAAAAATCGATAGCTATATGGTAGGATCCAAAAGATAGGGGTTAGAATATCAGGTACGGAGGCCAACGCATGCTAGCTGTGCTCGACTTTTGAGGGAATATCCTGCTCCCATAACCATAGCAAGACTCCGCCTATTCTAAAAATATATTATCATATATAGATCACTCAAACTTAGCCACTCCACACCTTTAAAAGAAAAGGCCACCTTATGCCCACTCCACACCTTTAAAAGAAAAGGCCCCCTAATTAGCCGCATGAAACAACCCATCCCGCGAGCTAATTCGAGCAGTCTTATCATAAATGGCGCCCAACGTGGAACATTCAGTCCATTACAAAAGGTCTGCGAAGTCACTGTTAATACACCAGACAGTGATGAACTTCACAGCCCATTCAATGTTAAGCATCCGAAACTCCTGCACCACTTCAGCCATATCAGCCACAGAATTACACCCTACGCTATGGCCAGCATACATCAATCCATAATTAATCGATCACAGGTAATTTATTTATTACTTGGAAAAATTTCATAATAAGCTTATTGATCTATTAAATTATAATGCATGGATTACGAACCACGAAGTCCAAAAGAAAGTATGACGGGGAGTAGCTATTTTGCTTGATGTCCAGATATTTGAAAACGAAATTTAAATTTAGAAAACGAAAATACCAAAACTCAGACGATCTATTCAAACTGATTGGGAGGCGTCACCTCTCCATATCTAGTTCAACTAATTTTTTTTGTTAAGTTTGCATTATATTTTGCAGAAGCAACAGATCAGACTAAAATTTTGTGTTGCTAGTAAATCGAATATTGTCATGTTTCAATTGAAAGAGTAAAACAAACTTTCGACGAGGCTTATGTAGGCAGAAATGACGGTCACAAGAGCTGTCTAGCTGCAGCGCTCCAAATGTAGTCTTCATTTTTGTGGGAGAGAGCAGATGAAAAATAGTTCCTTCTCCCACGCCCAGTTTTTTTCAGAAATCGTTTGAGAATGTATCCAACCAGTCTACCTACAAGATGGTGTCCAGTTATGACACCTATATAACGAAGCTGCATCCTGCTTTAAAAAATAAAATCTACGACTGAATCGCACGAACTTGCTCTTGCAGATAACAACTTTTATGTAGCTAACCATTGAGGTTTAGTTAGTTAGGTGTAGTTATCCTATGCAGGTTTAAAGCCTATGTAGGTAAGATTGACTTGATTCTTAGTATAATGAATTGTGGAATGGATGATTCAAGGAATAGTTACATAGGTACCTACCTATCTAAGTAATGGATTTTATTTATGCAATTTAGGAGAGTAAAATGTATCTACATATATATACATATTGATGTAACCTAAGTATGTAAACATGTACATATAATAAAGAAAATGAAGGATGTAGACGGGTAGGTAGCTATATATATACAACTTCATAATTTATATGCATTACATAAGATTCATGTGATTTTTAAAGACACATGTGTATATATAAATGTATGAGGGCCTACATTGTATTTAGTATTCAGTCAATAAATGGATTATGTGTAAATTAAATGTTTTTATATTGCTTAGTCGTTATAGTTTCAGGGAAAACAAAGATGCAATTTGAATTCATGGATAAATAAGAATATATCAAAAAAAAAATTCAAAAATCGTTGGAGCAGTTTTTTAATAAATTAATTTTGTATGTATAAAATTTTGAAAATATTTAAATAAAAAAAATTGAAACGCTATTTTGAAGATATTATTAATATACATATAAAATTCAAATTAAAAAAAAACTTCTGTGACTGGTTTTTGAAAAATCGATTTTTCAGAAAAAAATTTTATTTATTTTTTAAAAATCGAAAATTTTTTTTTTTGAAAATTTGAGTACGTAGTTTTATTAACATTTTTAGGGAGCATTTGCATAAAAACAATTATTTTAATCGGTTTATCCAATATTGAGAAAGTCGAAAATATGGAAAGTGGTTCTATGGGAAGTACCATTAATAAGTACGCAGAAAAGTGAACTGTACTATTTTAAGAACACGCACATTTTTTTTATAAAAATTCTTGGTTTTTTAACATTTGTATATTTTTATTTTAAAAATAGCTTTTTTTAACTATTCAAGATAATGTCAAAAAACCACAAAATACGAAGTTTTTCGAGAAAATCGAAAACCAAAAAAATGGTTCTACTAGACTAGAGGTACCAAAAATAACAATTTTTTTCCAAACAAAAATTATCAGAAGGTACCCTTTCCCTTAGTTAATGAACTGATTTTTTTTTTTTAAAATCGTTGGAGCCGTTTTTGACAAAAATAAGATTTTTGGTTTTGGCAATAAAAATGTATGGGAGCTACTGTTATTTGTCGTCTTAAAAAAAATGAAAAAAATGTGTGGGCATATTACCGAAAAAAACAATATGTACCAAGTTTTAATCAAATGCACCGAACCTTTTTGGGCTGCAGACTCGAGGACAGACAGACAGACGGAATTGGGGGACCCACTTTTTTGTTGTTCTCTATGATCGTAATGTCATTTTTGATTGTTAGAAACATTTTTTTTTTACGAATACATAACTTGCCTTATAGTACTTACAATCGCAAGTAAAAAACACAGTTAGAGTGCCTCGGATCCATCGTGGCCAGATATGTTTTGTTTTCAAACAAAATGTAAAATTTTAATGCTTTTGAATGACCAACAACAACTTAGTGTGCTACCACCAAGTTTTTCTCATATTATTTTTGGCTGGAATTATAGCTATTTCACGACTTGTCCAGGCCGATCACGCCACCGATGCGTAGTGCGTTGGCTTCTAAGCAGCTCGGCCATGGTTGAATACTCCATAGAGGCACAAGATGTTTTTCAATTAAAATTAAAAAGTAGACCCGAGGGACCTGTAACACAAAGCTACAAGTCTACAAGTCAAGAGTCGCTTCTGTGATTATGTTAAAGTGTAGATTATTTCTGTAACACAAAAAAAAACTCAGTTGTAGAAAACAAAACTTTCCCTACACTTGTAGGCATTCAAAAAGATTAGAGAGATAAGCAACGCGGAAACATCTTAATAAAAAAATGAAAGACTATTCTTTCTTTATATATTTTAATTCTAATAATTTCACTAACACTATCTTCATCAGAATCGAAAAAGAACTTTTTTTTTTGAAGACTTATACGTAGGATATTTTTGAAGACTCAGGGTTTCACAACTTTTGTACAAAAATACAATTCTAACTTACCGAATAAGTCGATCCAGTTTCAATTAATTTTTATGTACATAATATAAAAATGCATGTTCTGTTCCGTTCCTAATTCATTTTGATTAGATTTGGTCCATTGGTACTAATTTTTTTAAATCTTTCACTTTCACAGTATAAGTATATTAAATTACCAATAACATTTTTCAGTTGCATTAAAAATTATTAACGAAATAATCACCTATTGAAAAAGGATTATAAATATACACTATACACAAAAATATATTTGCAAATTGACATTTTTTATCCACAGTCACTGTCTAAGCCGTTGCTATGAAAAATTCAAGTCTATTCATCTAATTATCATAAAAGTTTTTAACAGCTTAGACAGTGACCTATGAATATGTCGCATTACTTTTTAATATATTTGTATATGTTTATCTTCTACATTTTACAAGTTTTGAATCACCTGTAAGATTTAGTGGATTATTCTACAAGAAAGATTTAGTTTTTTTTCTACACTTATAGCTTTGTTACAGAAAGAGGGAAATCATATAATTTCCCAGTTGAAGAAGATTAAACGTTGAGCTTTACGGCTGTGAGCGCCATTAAAATAAAGTAAGATTAACTCTGTTTAAAACTTCTTGCTTCAGCACAAGTTAGGAATACCAAATATTAACATTATCTGGTAAAATATGTAGATAATGTTGTTTTAGGCTACAATGGTCTCTACGAAAGGAGGGACTTAAATTAAGGCTTTCTGAGAACACGCCTCCACCTCCTTGAATCACCACTGTAAAAATGAATTGATTCATCTTCCAAAGAATGACAACTTGAAATTTTTTTATCGAAATGAAGTTTTGGGATGGTTTAGTGAGTGTTACTTCGATCGAAGTGATCCGAATGGGCAATATTGCTATTAGTTTGCTGAAAATAACATGGGATGTCAAGGGGTCAAGGGAAAAAGATGCAGGAACACATCAACTAGAATTGACATTGCAGATGAACCAAATGTTCGAATCCACAATTCCCAAAACAGAAAACATACATATTAAAAACTTCCACTACTAACCTGATGATTTTCTTGTCGTTCATTTGCGTCATGATTATGCTGTGCCGTTACTTGCGGCGATGAATTAGTGGCTCTTGGCATTTGTTGGCGACGTTGCAAATGCATTTGCATTTGTGAAAATGGTTCAGTTATATTATCTGCTTTCAATAGACTTGGCACTAAAGCAGCATCTTTATGAAAATCTGGATGTTTTGTATTGATGTAAGCCAATTCGATTGCAACTAAATTTTCCACCATAACATTAGTTGTTGGCAAACGACGTCTGAGCAATTGAGTCACAACGTCGACAATTTTTTCATGTAATTGTGGAAATCTAAATCCAAAAAAAAAAGATTAAATAACAAAAAAAAAATAAAAAATCTCATTAACAAACCGTAACATTTCCTGTTGAACTTCATTGCCACAATGCTGGATAATTCTTTGCATTTCTTCATGAATCAATTCGACGCATCTCAATGAAGGTTCTTCTAAACGACGAATTTGTCGCTTAACCAATAATTCAAATGAGACTTCTGGCACAAACAAAGCTGGCCTTGGACCGGTGGCATTGCGAATTGCAGTTAAAATATCCATTTTAGTCAGTCCAGAGAGGGGATGTATCGAGTCCAAGGTTCGACCGAAAGTCTCATGAAAAATATAACAAATTCTAGCACCACCACACAGTTCTGTCGTTTCTATATTCCTGGCTGTGCCCTCAATGGTTGAACAGTATGCACTAGCAAATTTGGTGATTATTTGAAGTAGAGTTTGACTTTTATCGGTAACATCTTCTCCGTATGAATGCAATAGGGATTGAAACTGCGATGACATAACGTTTACACGTGTCTGAAAAAAAACAAGCAATTTTTTAAACTCAATCATTCATTTTTTTTTCGAATTTACCTTTAGATCAGGCAGGCAATCTCGAATGTGGTGCATCAATAGACGGTTAAGTGTTTTCGCCAAGTACGGCGTACCATTTCTAGTAGCAAGCGTAGGATATTTTCTCTGCAAGAACGCAGCCTCATCCTTTAACTGGTCTTCAATGGTTTTGCTATCTATGATATCTTGTTGAGATCGATTCATTACACCAATAATGCCTAATTTAACTGGAATCACACGTCCGCACAAAATATCAATGGCATCAGTGCCAGCATCCATGAGATCAAGTTTCGTTACAACTGCTAGCGTACGCCGACCATCTGGATCTACGTCTTTCGCTAGTTTCAATGCTTCACTTGTGGCCATATCTGTGTTGGCCGAAGTGACTGCCAAAATAATCGAATTTGGATTTTCAATATATTTTACAATTAAATCTTTAATTTGTGATTCGATATCTTCAGGTTGATCTCCGACTGGAACTTTTGTAATTCCAGGTAAATCGACAAGTGTTAAATTAACTACTCGTGTAGAATATATCTTCAGATTGATTGGTTCCGGGCATATTCCTTTGTTGCTGCCCGCAGCACGATCTGTTTCGTTTTCGATTTCCAGACGGATCTCATTGAAGTCAGTAAAGGTTTTCTTCGTATGCAGGAATTTTCCCCATTCTTCGGTATTGACAGTGCCTGTGGGGCGAGCAACAAAAGGATTACGGAAAATTCCACTTACAGTGTTAGACATACCATTTTCCGCTGAACGATGTTCTTTATCATCGATGGGGGAATATATAAGTTGCAGTACTAGAGGTCGCCGTGTAACAATGCCTGTTCCTCGTGGTAAAAATGATCTTCCAACTAAGCTTTCAATTACTGAACTTTTACCGGAACTCTAGAAGATATGATGTATGTTTGAGTAGGAAAATGTGAAAAATTAATGAAAATTTAAGTTAGAAAATGAATACAAAATAAGGGAATTTTCAAGATCCAATATTCCAGTTTGAGATCATCCCGATTTCGTAGTGAGACACTGCGTCGAATTGAAGAATGCGAGTTCTTACTGGTAATCAGGGAAACATGCAAGTTACATAAACAAGATCCAAATCAGAACTGAAATGCGGTACGCAATCCCGGGATGAGCTTTCAAACTTGAACATTTACTTCAATTTCATGCGTATGTGGGTCTCGGGTCATAGCCGCATTAGAGAAAATCAACGGACAGACCAACATGGAAGCCAAGAATTCTACCTTCATAACCCACTTACGGAAAGAGTTAACACCCCTTTCGGAGCTCTGAAGGACAATGTATTCTCAATTTTTTGTCTTCATCATTTCTAGAAAGAATTGGTCCACATAAATTGTGAATTATAAATATAATATGCAGACCCTGGCGAGACATAACCACGATCATTGCAAAACATATACTGAACACTAGGCAATAGGAGAGCATGCAACGAAGCTGTGGGGAGCAGCAGGAAAAAGTATTTAATTTCCTCTGCAACTGACCCGCATTGGCAAAGATAAGGACACATTCTTTTGGTAGGGCATTTTGCGACGAATTCAACGAACTTTCTGAAATGAAGATCAATGACATGATTTCCTTCCTCAATGCGACGAAATGGATATAGTATTATTTTCGGTATCTTTGCCATCATGTTTTCCGTCAAACTCCTGGGACTTCAAGCGTGGTACACGAGGGTTGAAAGATCATACAATTGGATCGAAGTTCGCTCCAGTTTGCCAGTCAACAAGGTGCTGAGTTTGTTAGAGTCTAGATGGTATTCTGGCGTGAATTGCCATCCAAGTGAGTACGATTTTTCAATACATGTCCTACAATTGACTATCCTAAGCACTAACCCACCACAACAAAACGGTTAACTGCTATCATATCAGTCAAACTCAAGGCCTAAGCAATGATTCACTGGGAAGTCAATCCCCAAATCCCCCTTAACAATCCATAATCATCACAGGCAAGATGTCACCGGCCGAGGTTTGCTCGTCGTCACCAACTCTACCTACCTCCCTACATGAATCTCTGATTGTTTATGTCAATCAAAGATTTAAAAGAGGTTGTCAACTTTACTTCAATAAAGAACATTTTGTTTACAAAAAACATGGTGGATACTATATAAATGGATTTATTTATCTCTTTGTTTCATACGCCCACTTGATCGCAGTTCCTCTAATAAATGTTATAATTTTTAAAACTACTATCAGTTCGATCTCGCCTGAGAGAACGTTGGACGTCGGGCGGCTACAATAGCAAGAGATCGCTAGTTCCTTTTGTGATAAAGTCTCTAAAAACCACTTACCGCCAGGATCAAGTACAGCAATCCAGTGTCAACACTGCCAAAATTGCATCAGAGATGTCGCCTCTGTCAAGCTGGGCTAAACACGACCACCACACCACCACAAAACCCCTGGTTTGACGATGAATGTCGGCATGCACATGCAGCCAAATAACAAGCTTCTCAGAAGGAACAAAAGGGAACTTGAGCAGCTCGCGATCAAGCTGAAATATGTTACTGCAGGAATAAAGTTTGATTTTACAAAAAAGTGAGCTGACAAGGCTACAAAGCACGAACCGATGAAGGAAGAAGGGGTGAAATCATAGTAGAAACCCAGTCGATTTTAAGAATTTGGAAAGACCACTTCTGGAGGTTGTGTAACGACGATGAAGGACAGATCTCTAATGCCAGGCAAAACGAACCATTCAATATAGGCGAATAATAAAATTTCATCCAACAATACATGGATGTGAAGACAGACATATCTAGTCTTATAAAGCTGCTGGAGCTGATAACTTAGCCGCAGAGCTCATCAAAGCATCCAGCAGTGATTTGGTTAGGAGTATGCACCAACTCGGAAGAGAGCATGTCTGACGAATGGAATCTTATCATTGTTTGCCCGATATTCCATGAAGTAGACCCTCTCAACTGCGCCAACTACAGAGGTATCAGTCTTCTTAATATCACATATACGATCTTCTCAAGTGAATTTTGCGAACGCCTAAAGTCGTCCACATCAGTGTGGCTTTAGGCCAGGAAAGTCAAATTCACACTACGTCAGATCTTGGAAAAAACACAGGAGCTTCAAATCTATGAAGACCACCTTTTCATCGATTTTAATGCCGCGTATGACAAAATCTATATAGACGAGCTATATAGAACAATGTCTAATTTCAGCAGCCCTAGCAAACGCGTGCATTTGTCCATCAGATCGATAAAAACCTCGCTTTGACGTCAAAAATGGGTTTAGACACAGGGACGCGCTGTGATGCGATTTTTTTTACCACCATACACGGAAGAATAGTGCAGATTCTCCGAGCCAACACCAGAGGCACTACCTTTCAAAAGTCCGTTCAACTACTTGCATACGCCGACATAATGCGAAGAATGCAACATGAAGTCAATCACGCCTTTGTGTGTATTGAGATGTAAGCGGCGAAGATTGGTTTTGTAGTAAATGGGGGCAAGGCAAAGTATATGATGTCATCAAGAAAGGACATCCAACACTGCCGTCTTTCAATGACAGCTATAACTTTGTAGTAGTTAGGAACTTTGTCTACCTACTTTCGGCTGTAAATTCAAAAATGTATTCTGAATTCAAATTGAGAATAACTCTTGCAAATCTAACAAGGCAATTATTAGCAAAGCCCTTTTCGTGCAACTAAAGTGTCCCTTTATAAAACACTAATCATCCCAGACCTGCTGTATGATTCAGGGACATGGACTTTATCAAATGTGGACAAGATTGCTCTAGACTCCTTTGAGAACAAATTTTCGAGTGATTTTTGGTCCCGTGTGCATAAACAGTAAGTGGAGGAGAAGAATGATCAGTAACACAGGGCTTGTCACAAAAGTTAGAATAGAACGACTTAGTTGAGTCATGTTGTGCGGATGGACATCAATGCTTCGGACTGGAAAATCAACGAATCCAACACCGCCGATTATACAAATATGAGAAATGAATGAACAACTACGCGCCAACATTGCAGAGATTTGTTTAGTACATAATTTGTTTACTTTTTTTAATTTTATAAACTAAGTATTGTTTTTTTTTAATTTTTTTGTCATCATTATCTTATTCTATTTTAAGATTTGGTTGAAATTCTCGACCAGCACTGCGACCAGAACACTGTATGTGAACGAACGTTCGTGCTTATTTTTATTTAAAAGGGATTGGGTCTACTGGGGATACCCTACAAAAACGTGATGGTGTGGAAAATATAAATGTGTTTTAATTTTTATAAACAAAACAATTAAATAAAAAATCCTATCGAAAAAAAAGAGCGCTAACACTACATACTATTCTTTCACATTTGGGTCCATTTAAAATACACACTACGAAAACCCTGTGAGAGCTTTATTGGGTGACAGATTTATGCAATCCATTGTAGCGAGAATGAGAGGCAAAAATCCTATCTTGCCTACACTGTCCATTTTTCTGGGACAGAGTATAGCTACATATCTGAGAACAAATGCAAGCTTTATTTAACAAGTTTTGTTCTGATTTGTTGACAGCTTTCAGCTAACCTATCTGAATCGTTCACAAAAAATACTCGGATAGTTTTGTATCCTAGATAGCATATCTAATAAGTGAGTGAACGTCCCCATTTACCAGAACTTGTCCAGCTATAAACCAAGATCTAGTTCAGGGCGACTTGAGGAGGACCCTAGCTTTCAAAAAACACAGAATTTGTGTACCAGTGACTTCAGGTTTTTCAAAAAAAAAGCTTTAGGGCGACTTCAGAGCTCAACAAACAAGCGAACTTGCATGTACCGCAATTTTTTTCTTTATTTCCCACCTTACGATGTTTTTCTTAAGTCTATCCGACTGAACCAACATCCTATTCAATGATTTAACAATATTATAAGGTATTGTATAATACAGTTTATACGAATTTTTAATGAATCATTTCAATTGAAATTTACTTTGTTTAGGCGACGCATTTTAATAAACAATTAAACAATGACAACGCTTTAAATAGTGAACGACCTAATAAGCATTTAGGTTGATAGATAAAAGATATCCGCAAATGGTAAAAAAGAAATTTACCAATGCGAGAAAATGAATATAATTCTTTTCAATTCGATTTTCCATAAAACTATAAATAATCGAAATAGGTGGCAGACACACAAAAAACAATAAATACCGGAAAAATATTGATGAGCTGCGAAAAAAAGTAAACAAAAAAAATTTCACTGAAAAACATTCGACGACGTCGTTATGTTGAATGGTTCATTCTGCCTGATAGCGGGATTTTGGTCTTCATCGCCGTTTAACAGTCTGCAGAAATGGTCCTTCCATATACTCAGCACCGACTGTGACTCTACTACGAAGTTTCCATTCCAATCTCTACAGGCTTCTGTGCGGGTTTTTTTTGCCTTGACATGTTCTTTTTACCTGTTGGTAAAACTTCCGCACGTTGTTCCTTGAGTAGCATCTCTCAATATCTTCGATCGCGCGCTTCTCATGCTTTCTCTTTTTCTTCTGGTGAAGACGGTGTTCTTCCCGTCTTTTCTGCTCGTAGAGCTCGCGAGCAGCTCTCGTCCTTCTTTACAGCGCCGCTATATATGCCATTTATTTAGCTGCATGTGCCTGCCTGCATTCTTCATCGAACCAGAGGTTACGTGGTGGAGGTCTGGTGAAACCTAGCACATCAGTTGCGGCACGTCCGATGGCTTGTTAGCAGCGTTGCCACTGGTTTTCGGCACTTGATGCTGGCGGCAATGGATTTCTTGGGAGGTTACGAGATATTCGATCCGCATATGTTCCGGCGGTCTCTTCCGATTGCAGTTTTCCGACGTCATACTTCCTCACAGAATTACTCCGTTGTTGGGAGGTTCGGGTTATTCGCATTCTTACCTTGGCTGCAACAAGGCAGTGATCCGAGTCGATGTTAGATGCTCGTAAGGTGCGAACATCCAGAATACTGGAGGCGTACTTTGCATCGAATGCAACGTGATCAATCTGATTGACGGTTATTTGATCTGGATGCCGAGAAGTCCCTTTGTGTATCTCGAGATGAGGAAACCGTGTGCTTGCAATGGTGATGTTACATTCCGCCGCAAAGTCAATTAGCCTACGTCCGTTTTCAGACGTTGTGTCCTGTAGGCTATGTTTTCCGACAGTCCTACCAAAGATTTCCTCTTTACCTATTTTGGCGTTAAAATCGCCTAGTACGATCTTAACGTCATGTTTAGGGCACTGCTGATAGGTTTTGTCGAGGAGCTCGTAGAAGTCATCCTTGTCTTCTGTGGGGTCGTGAGCGCATATTAGACTAATGTTGGCGAATTTAGCCTTGATACGGATTGTCACAAGTCACTCACTTACGTGTCGAAAGCCCAAGACTTCTTGCCTAAGTCTGCCGCTTATGACGAATCCGCACCCAAATAGATGCTGTGGTCTTCTTTCACAATCACCGTAGTATACGTTACAGTTTTTCATCTTCCTTTTGCCCGGCCCATCCCATCGCACTTCCTGAATGGCAGTAATTCCTGCTCTGTAGCAGTCTAGGGCCTCCGTTAGTTGTTGGGCTGCATGTGGTCCGTTAAGAGATCTAACATTCCGCGTGCAGATCCGAAGGTCGTTGTCCTTAATGCATTTTGCCGGGTCGTCAACAGTTAATCCGTCCTTTTCGTACGCTATTGGTCGATTCGCAACTTATATTTTTTTTACATGGCGGGGTTGTTAACCCCACGCACAACCCCCAACCTGGAGGGCCAGGTCCTTTATTGGACCCCTTGGACGAAAGGAGCCGGAAAGTCTGGAGTCAATCAGATCAGAACTGTCACAAAAGCAGAGCATTATAGTGTTGCTTTCTTTTCTGTGTTCAACACTTGCGCGTATAAGTTTAGCAGGAATGTCCGAATGGACAAGCCAGTACCCGTTGGTTACCGCAAGGAGGTAAAATAAGCACAATTGATGTGTAAACACACACTACGAAAATCCTACGAGAGCTTTATTGAGTGACAGGTTTATGCAATCCACTGTTGCGAGAATGAGAGACAAACGTCCTATCTTGCCTACACTGTCCATTTTTCTGGGACAGAGTATAGCTACATATCTGAGAACAAATGCAAGCTTTATTTAATAAATTTTGTTCTGATTTTTTGACAGCTTTCAGCTAACCTATCTGATTCGTTCACAAAAAATACTCGGATAGTTTTGTATCCTAGATAGCATTTCTAATAAGTGAGTGAACGTCCCCATTTACCAGAACTTGTCCAGCTATAAACCAAGATCTAGTTCAGGGCGACTTGAGGAGGACCCTAGCTTTCAAAAAACACAGAATTTGTGTACCAGTGACTTCAGGTTTTTCAAAAAAAAAAGCTTTAGGGCGACTTCAGAGCTCAACAAACAAGGGAACTTGCATGTACCGCAATTTTTTTCTTTATTTCCCACCTTACGATGTTTTTCTTAAGTCTATCCGACTGAACCAACATCCTATTCAATGATTTAACAATATTATAAGGTATTGTAAACGGTAATTTTTTAAGAGCTTGGTTTTTGAAAATTCAAAAAAACAGAAACTTGTAAAAAGTGAATGAAATTTTTATTTGGATCGATAAATCAATTTCTGCCATTTACTTTTTAAAAATAATTTCACTTAAATGTTGCCCGCGGCTACGCTTCAGGTGGTCCATTCTGAAGGTCCAATTTTGGCAAACTTTTTCACACATTTCGGCCGGAATCTCACCAATGACGCGTTCAATGTTGGCTTCCAAGGCAGCAATCGTGTTTGGCTTGTCCCCATAGACAATAGACTTAACATAGCCCCACAAAAAATAGTCTAACGGGGTCAAATCACATGATCTTGGTGGCCAATTGACTGCGCCAAAACGTGAGATCAACTGCTCACCAAATTCGCCTCTCAATTGATGCATGGTTTCGCGTGCAGTGTGGCATGTGGCACCGTCCTGTTGGAACCACATGTCGACCGAGTTCAATTCTTGCATTTTCGGCAAAAAAAAATCTGTTATCATCGAACGGTACCTTTCTCCATTGACCGTAACCCTGCGGCCTTCATCGTCCTTGAAGAAGTACGGCCCAATGATGCCGCCTGCCCATAAACCGCACCAAACAGTGCATTTCTCCGGATGCATTGGTAGCTGCTGAATTGCCTCTGGCTGCTCTTCACTCCAAATACGGCAATTCTGCTTATTCACGTATCCATTTAGCCAAAAATGAGCCTCGTTTATGACGACCATAAAACGGACGTAGCTTGCGAAACACATTTTTCACAGAGCACGAATTTTGATAGTAAATTTCAATAATTTGCAAACGTTGTTCAGGCGTAAGTCTATTCATGATGAAATGGCAAACAATACTGAATCGAAATGTTTGATCTGTCAAAAATATAAACGTCAAAAACCAAGTAGCAAAAAAATCACCCTTTATAATACAGTTTATACGAATTTTTAATGAATCATTTCAATTGAAATTTACTTTGTTTAGGCGACGCATTTTAATAAACAATTAAACAATGACAAAGCTTTAAATAGTGAACGACCTAATAAGCATTTAGGTTGATAGATAAAAGATATCCGCAAATGGTAAAAAAGAAATTTACCAATGCGAGAAAATGAATAGAATTCTTTTCAATTCGATTTTCCATAAAACTATAAATAATCGAAATAGGTGGCAGACACACAAAAAACAATAAATACCGGAAAAATATTGATGAGTTGCGAAAAAAAGTAAACAAAAAAAATTTCACTGAAAAACATTCGACGTCGTCGTTATGTTGAATGGTTCATTCTGCCTGATTTTGGTCTTTATCGCCGTTTAACAGTCTGCAAAAATGGTCCTTCCATATACTCAGCACCGACTGTGACTCTACTACGAGGTTTCCATTCCTATCTCTACAGGCTTCTGTGCGGTTTTTTTTTTGCCTTGACACGTTCTTTTTACCTGTTGGTAAAACTTCCGCACGTTGTTCCTTGAGTAGCATCTCTCAATATCTTCGATCGCGCGCTTCTCATGCTCTCTCTTTTTCTTCTGGAGAAGACGGTGTTCTTCCCGTCTTTTCTGCTCGTAGAGCTCGCGAGCAGCTCTCGTCCTTCTTTGCAGCGCCGCTATATATGCCATTTATTTAGCTGCATGTGCCTGCCTGCATTCTTCATCGAACCAGAGGTTACGTGGTGGAGGTCTGGTGAAACCTAGCACATCAGTTGCGGCACGTCCGATGGCTTGTTAGCAGCGTTGCCACTGGTCTTCGGCACTTGATGCTGGCGGCAATGGATTTCTTGGGAGGTTACGAGATATTCGATCGGCATATGTTCCGGCAGTCTCTTGCGATTGCAGTTTTCCGACGTCATACTTCCTCACAGAATTACTCCATTGTTGGGACTCGGGTTATTCGCATTCTTACCTTGGCTGCAACAAGGCAGTGATCCGACGATGTTAGCTGCTCGGAAGGTGCGAACATCCAGAATACTGGAGGCGTACTTTGCATCGAATGCAACGTGACCAATCTGATTGACGGTTATTTGATCTGGATGCCGAGAAGTCCCTTTGTGTATCTCGAGATGAGGAAACCGTGTGCTTGCAATCGCCTAGTACGATCTTAACGTCATGTTTAGGGCACTGCTGATAGGTTTTGTCAAGGAGCTCGTAGAAGTCATCCTTGTCTTCTGTGGGGTCGTGAGCGCATATTAGACTAATGTTGGCGAATTTAGCCTTGATACGGATTGTCACAAGTCACTCACTTACGTGTCGAAAGCCCAAGACTTCTTGCCTAAGTCTGCCGCTTATGACGAATCCGCACCCAAATAGATGCTGTGGTCTTCTTTCACAATCACCGTAGTATACGTTACAGTTTTTCATCTTCCTTTTGCCCGGCCCATCCCATCGCACTTCCTGAATGGCAGTAATTCCTGCTCTGTAGCAGTCTAGGGCCTCCGTTAGTTGTTGGGCTGCATGTGGTCCGTTAAGAGATCTAACATTCCGCGTGCAGATCCGAAGGTCGTTGTCCTTAATGCATTTTGCCGGGTCGTCAACAGTTAATCCGTCCTTTTCGTACGCTATTGGTCGATTCGCAACTTATATTTTTTTTACATGGCGGGGTTGTTAACCCCACGCACAACCCCCAACCTGGAGGGCCAGGTCCTTTATTGGACCCCTTGGACGAAAGGAGCCGGAAAGTCTGGAGTCAATCAGATCAGAACTGTCACAAAAGCAGAGCATTATAGTGTTGCTTTCTTTTCTGTGTTCAACACTTGCGCGTATAAGTTTAGCAGGAATGTCCGAATGGACAAGCCAGTACCCGTTGGTTACCGCAAGGAGGTAAAATAAGCACAATTGATGTGTAAGCACACACTACGAAAATCCTACGAGAGCTTTATTGAGTGACAGATTTATGCAATCCACTGTTGCGAGAATGAGAGACAAACGTCCTATCTTTCATACACTGCCTATTTTTCTGGGACAGAGTATAGCTACATATCTGAGAACAAATGCAAGCTTTATTTAATACATTTTGTTCTGATTTTTTGACAGCTTTCAGCTAACCTATCTGATTCGTTCACAAAAAATACTCGGATAGTTTTGTATCCTAGATAGCATATCTAATAAGTGAGTGAACGTCCCCATTTACCACAACTTGCTCAGCTAAAAACCAAGATCTAGTTCAGGGCGAGTTGAGGGGGACCCTATCTTTAAAAAAACACAGAACTTGTGTACCAGTGACTTCAGATTTTCAAAAAAAAACCTTTAGGGCGACTTTAGGGCTCATGGAACAAGCGAACTTGCATGTACCGCAATATTTTTTAATTTCCCACCTTACGATGTTTTTTCTTAAGTCCATCCGACTAAACCAACAACCTATTCAATGATTTAACAATAATATAAGGTCTTGTATAATACAGTTTATACGAATTTTTAATGACTCATTTCAATTGAAATTTACTTTGTTTAGGCGACACATTTTAATAAACAATTAAACAATGACAACTCTTTAAAGAGTGAACGACCTAATAAGCATTTAGGTTTATAGATAAAAGATATCCGCAAATGGGAAAGAAAAGAAATTTACCAATGCGACAAAATGAATATAATTCTTTTCAATTCGATTTTCCAGAAAACTATAAATAATCGCAGACAAAAAAAAAATAAATAAATACCGGAAAAATATTGATGAGCTGCGAAAAAAAGTAAACAACAAAATTGCACTGAAAAAACATTCGACGTCGTCGTTTAGCCTATTCGTCGTTTTTCATTATGGTAGCTGTTGTGTAACTGCACCCCGCTCCCTATTTTTAGAATGATGGAACCCCTTCGACACCAATTGGAGAATTTATATTGCAAAACATTATTAATTATAAATTGCCATGAATGTGTACAACAATGGAGTGTATGTGACAAATGTTTAAGGAAGAATAACAAATAAATAACCCCGGAAAAAAAAACAGAGGATTGATTAGCAATAGAGAGAGATTAACAGACTTGTCCAGCCTTAATTGTTCCCGATGAACTTTTGTCGAAACAAAGAAAAAAACTTTTTCAATCATAGATTTCACTTTTTTTTTTGGTAATAGGGATGCATTACTCTGCTACATAATTCAAAAGAAATAGAAATAGTTTTACAGTCTAATGGGTCAAGATAAATCAATTTAATTTTTCCTCTTCCAAAAACGAAAATGTATTAAATTTTTTTTGGAGGCGAGCAAGAACAAAATCGTACCTGACTGCCAAGTACAACGATTTGAGGAAGTTGAATTGAATCCGATCCAACTGTGTTGAAGACATCTTGTAATTTATTAATGACCGGAATTAATGCTTCCATTATTTTGATATGGTATCGGACACTAGTTTAATTTTGGAATCAAAAATACAATCCGAAATTTCACAGCACAAAATGTTCTTCCCAGTTCGTTATTAAAGCACCAGTGCTGACAAAGCTATTAATCTTAAACGTCAAACTAACAGGTTGTGCAACATTTTGAAATTAATATGTAAGTGTACTATTCAATCGAAAAATTATTAGATTTAGGCTTGAACTCATAGATGGCGATGATAATTTCGTGAATTCGTTTCTACGAAATATAAATTTCGAATTTTTACTGGAAAAATAAGATTTCTTAGAAGTTTTTTTTACATCATCGCATTTAATAACAATAATTGACCGTTTATGGCGTAAGCGTTAAAAAAACATGTGGGTGGCCGTGGTGCGATAGTTTTGTGCTCGCCTGTCAACCTCGTGGTCGCAGGTTCGATCCCTGCCGTTGTCTATGTCTTCTTATATTCCATTAAAAAAAAACCAATTCTAAAAAATGTCATAATATGAGTTGCTGGTTTACTCATTACATGCTGTTCAGCCATTACGGTAACAACATGTAACTGAGTATACTACTCATAAATATGACAACGAAATAAAATAAAATAATGCGAATTATAAGAGACACAAATAAATAAGACAAGGTAATTTTCTCCGCATTAGTTCAGCCGCCATCCCTGGAGATAAAATCTGAGACAACAACCACCGTCTCAATACGTCGCGCCACACATCTTTCTATCCTTCTTTCTCTTCTTTCACCGGATGCCGCGCTGTGTTAAAAAACATATAAATGGTATTCATAATCCCTTGGGCGCGTGCAAAATTATAGAAACAAAAATGTGCGTCTCGGGACGCCCGACAGATGTGGTTAACTTGAACTAACCTAAGTTGAACCTCTTAATAGTGCAATTGTTTAACTTGAGAAAAGCTTCAATAGTTCTTCGTTATTTTGATTGATTTCAAAAGTTTTCCGTATGCGTGCGCGAAAGGGAAGCCCTTTTGGAAAAAGACAAAATATTTTTTCACTTTTGTACAAATGTGTTGAATGTAGTTAAGGCTTAGAATTTTATATTTGTACATTTATGAAACTTTGATATTCATCATTTGTATTTATGAATGCTATGCATTCGTCGGACTTTCCCAACCGATGCATTTATGAAATCACCTAAAATCCACTTTGATTTTGTTATTGTATGCATGTAATTTCTTTAAGTTAGTTATTCACTTTTTCAAAAAAAAACACGGCTTACATATTACATTAGAAGCTGTATTATAGGTATTCTTTTTAAGCGCGGAGGGAACTGAATAAACAAAAAATAAGACGGAAATCACCGACTTATTTAATTACAAATATTGGATACAATATTTTTATTCACAATAAAAGTTATAAATCCACCCAATGAATCAAAGAAAACAAGATAATGACACTTCTTTTTTGGTCTTATTTTATTGACGGCACCAGAGACGAAAAATCTGGAAATTGTTGTTGTTTGTCTGATGTGGATTAATGGATTTTGGTCTCTGATGGTGCCGTCAATAAAAGAAGACAAAAAAAGAAGTGTCATTATCTTGTTTTAATTGTTTCATGATTCTACCCTACATTAATATTCATGTTGTCCAAGTCCATATCAAGTCCATTCAATTCGGGAGATCATTATGGCCTCATGCAATAACCGAACTATAGCTGTCCGGATAGGTTGGTGTTGGTGTATACCCATGTAAGAACACAGCTGATGACAAAGCAACTGCTGCCAAAAAAAATTACATGGGAGTACAACAAAACCAACCTATCCGGATAGCTAATAGTTTTGTTATTGAATGATGCCATTGATCGAATAAATAAATAATAGATTGACAGCTGACGCAGTCAAAACAACATGTCCGGCATCGACTGTTAAAATCAAACCGTCTCTATTAGAAAACCTTTTATTAAACGCACGAGTTAAGGCAAACTGCACAAGTTAATATTTGTGTATATAAAAACCTACAAACGTAAGCTCCTCATTCTGGCAGTTGTATCCTAAAACAAAATTTTCTTTCTGTCATTGGGTCAACGCGTTTGACTGTTTGATCCGTTGAAAGTTTTGAGTGCAGATGAATTAAAGATAAAAATAACGTGTATACACATGGCACATGTCAACTTTTTTTTGGACAACATTGACTTACATTCGTCATTCGTATGATAGCCAACGTTTAATGCATTGGCAATATTTGACGTTGCTTCGACAGAGTCAATACTGTTGCAGTGGTGACCTGTTGACCGATTATTAAACATTGTTGGTTTTAACAGGTTTTTCATTCAGCGTCGACAGTTTGAAATTCCTTCATAAACATACATAAGTGTTTACATAAGTAATTTAAAAAATAATGAGTGTCTGATTGTTGAGAAGTCTTCCCAACTTTAAACCTAACCACAATGTCGTTTTCTATTGGTAAATCCAGATTTCAATCTAGATTTTTTTTTCAGATTTCAGTTTTTTGTTATTATATATTTGTGTTAAGTCTTGTTTTACGAAACTACATTACTATACTACTAGCACTTAAAATTTCTTTTATTTAGCTCTAGTTTTGATAAGCGAGCAGAAGATCATCGATAATGATACAGGATGTGTTTTTGTTGGAAACAGCACGATGCTTTGGAGAATCGTTTTAATAGTTGGAGTGAAAAAAAATTATCCAGATTCAAAATTAAATCAATTTATTACTCTTCAATGGAATGCAAATAAGGTGTTTTGACAGATCTAGATTCAAAATAAATTGATTTGTATTTTACCAAGGAAAACTACATACGATGGGTGGCAATGGCGCAGTGGATAAAGTGCTTGATTGCTAACTAGGACGTGTGGGTTCGATCCCCACGCTAGGCGCATTCTTTTATATACCTCCAATTTTAATTGGATGCTGCCCATGGGTTAAAATGAGACAGTCAATACCTGGTTCTCAAATCCACTGAGCCAAACTAGTGCCGTGCAATTCAGGCTGCATTTAAAAGACCTTAGGTCTTACAGGCATATAGTTAACTTAAAAAAAAAAAAAAAGATATAATGGTATGCTCAAATCGGTCAGTTCAGAAAACTGAGGTTTCACAAATTTCGCTACGTGAAAAATCGACCGCAAAACTGAAAACTGTAGCTAAAAATCCTGTTCATAGGAAAGAGATTGCTGAGAGCTCAGTTTTGTCAATTTACCTCACTCAACCGATTTATTTTGACGTCTATGAGCCCTGTCTCTTGCTCCCTGTTTATAGTTAGAGCGAGATTACGAAGGAATACAGGCTTTTTAGATTTTGACATTTGTTACTCTGGGACCCAATTCAATTTGTTTTTGTGAATAGAGTATGTTCAGACTGCAATGTGTTCGAATACGACGGATTGTACATACTAACGTCAAAATAAATCTGTTGAATGAATCATTCTTAACATCATCTAAAGATAACAATTTATTACAAAACTATTCCTAATTTTGCATACACGAAAATACATATAGGTATGTATATAAAAGCATTCAAACACTTCAGTCAATAATGATATGATTATTTGTATACCCATCTATATAATCTAAGGTTATTTTCCAATTAATTTCCATGACATGCGTCGATTTTAATATTTTGTTTATAAGTTAAATTTGCAATCCCTTCATACGTCATACAACCCTTGTCAAAAGCAAAATTACTGCGCCTTTATTACTTTTTTTAATAATTTTATTTTCCGCTTAAGTAATCGCTTTTGTAATAAATATAAAAACAAATAAGTTTATTTTGCTGCTCTCATTAACTTCTATTGACCTGAAATAATTATTATTTTTGACAGTTTTAATATTACGATCAATTGGCTTTTAAATTTTGTGGAAAAAAGATATATTTTTAAAACCAGGTCATATAACTAGATATGTATGAGTTTTATTACAAATACCTTAAGTAAGCGTACACGAATCAACAAACGTAAGTTTTATTGATAGGAAATGAATTATTGAAATAACGCTTAAAATGTCAGTGACTTAGGGTTAAATACATATTTACATTTGCAATTTTCTGTTTTCCTGAAAAGTTTATTTGAAAGAGTAAAATTGATGACATAATATAGTTTAGAAATGACCACCTCCTGAATGTATAGAAATTTGCAGTAGTTTATCACCATTTTTATTTGTTGTTCTCAGTTTTCAAATCATCTGTCTCTAAATTGGTGCTTATTTCTGGTTGGCTTTAAAATGTGCAAGGTATTGCCGGTTTTAAGCGCAAAAAAGAAATATTAAATTCCTCCAATAATTTTTATCAATAATGTTTCCATTAGTACCAAAAATCGTAGACGGCATTCTATAAACTGAAATCTACTAATGTCATTTTCCATTAAAAATCGGAGAGATTTGCTCTTAACATCGAGAATTGAGCTTTTTAAATAAGGGGTGTCAGGTTTGTAAAATCTCCAGTTCATGAGCTTGCTCACTTTTCAGATCACAACGGAAGTAATTTAATAACAAAAATACCTGGTATATAGGCTTCAGTCGCCACTAAAAATCAAATCAATAGTTTTTGAATGACAGGGATTCACAGCTGTTTGTTTCGATGTGTGAGTGAATGCCGATCAAATCTCCCAAATCAGAGAGATTTTCTATTTTATCATCAGATCTAATGTAAAATGGCTCTTTTTCCCAATAAAACACTGAAAAAAATATAAAGACCAAATCTGTTCGAAAAAAGTTTTTTCAATGAAAAATTACACAGGAATCTTGTGTTGAGATCAAATACAGGAACAAGCAGGTACGACCAAGTCGGGTATTTTATTACCTCTCCTCTTTTCCTCTTTGCATAAAATATGTCGGCATATTTTTCAATAGTATCTATCAGTGACGATATAATCCACATAAATTTATAAAATTGTATAGTTAGTAGGTATAAAAGGTCAGAGCAGTATGCAGAATAGCTATATCAGGATAAAGTCAAAACAAGTTAAAATACAAAATGAAAGTTTATTTGCCAACTATCACAAATAAAACATAGTTTTGTTCCTTCACTTCACCTTTGGTTCAACGTTGAATACGATAACATACATAGGTCTACGAAATTATAAATATTCATTGGACAAAATTAATGAACTTTTTAAGAAACTCAAGTAATTAAATCAGAAAATTAAAATAATACGATCCAAATGAACACGAATATCATTTTGTATCATTTGTTGTTGGTAGTTTAGTCTACCCTATTTTGACTGAAATAAAATAAGGTAATAAAAATCTACACTAAAATAAATATGACAAAACATTATTATACAGCAAGACAGGGCCGCCAAAAGTTTTTCAGACAGATCACTGAACAAGGATACTTTCATTGCGAAAATTGTCTAAGCAAACATTGTTGGTTAATGCAGATCAAACCTGTCATCGCGAAATTCAATCTTTTTCGAAAAATATCAAATCTTTTGAGTGTGTAACTTAAATTCAATTCCATCTCTGATGTTACCTTAGGTTATATTGTCTAATCTTATTATGCTATTTTAAATTTTTAATCTCCATCAAAACTTTAAACAAGTCAAAGGTGAGTGATACAAAACCTACGCCTATCAGTTTTTGAAATTAGGAACGACATCATTTTCGTCCATTTTATATATTTTTATTACCTCTTGTTTTGGGTTTGATATGTTTATTCTAAAATACGACAATAAAAATATGTCTTAACCGAAAATTGAATTCGGGCATTAATTGCAATATATCGTTACTAAAACAAAATGTCTGCTATTTGACATTTAAAAACTTAGCTGTCAAAAAACCAGAACAAAACTTATATCAAATGAAATTTGCAGACGAATTATTTATTTGTTTTATTCTATGGTTTAAAAAAGTTTTTGATTAGACATGGAATAAGCAATGTTTATTAATAAGGCTAATGCATACGATGCTAACTAAATCTAATGTCGAATTCTTTACACTCCTAGTATGCGCGTAAAGTCTATCAAATCTAGCTAAAAATGTAATATTCGGCTTGACAGCATAAAATCGACTTTGTTTAGAAATAATTTTATTGCGTATTTGTAAGGAATTCGTCAAAAGATAGTATTTTCACCACATTAAAAGTGAATCAATTTTGACAGCACCTTTCAAATTCAAATGTTGTTTCTCTTACTCTTTTAATGTAGAAGTAAGAGAAGCGTTTCATCTATGTCAAACGAAACCAATTGACGAATGTGTTTATTTCGATGAGAAAATATGTAGATGCGTTCGATTTGTTCAACTTTAGGTAGGTTTAATGAAGATTTAAATGATTTTTATTTCTGTATGGTAATTTGTAAATCTTCAAGGTTTATAGGAGATTGTATAAATCAACACAAATCTCGGCTTAGTAAAGTCACTGAAAAGATTTTGTTGACATTTCTATTCTAGATTCTTTTCGTTGTTATTGATTTTATATTATCTTCGCTGTGCGGATACTGAGCATTTTTTCTGCGATCAGAAATAGAAACATAATTTGAATCCACTATACATGGTAATCGGGAGCAAGATTCTGGCCATGGGATGTGACTTAACAATAAACTACGTACATATGTATGTAAAATTCATGGGTAATAAAAGAGTTAACTGGAACGGATAATGTTTGAACCGGTTTGATTTCGCAAAGACAAATTTAGAACTCATCCAATTAAAACAAGTAATTTATTTCCATATATCTAGTAATTATTCTAAAAAAAGATCATGTTCCTTATGTCTAGCAGTTTTTATAAGTTTGTGCAGTTTGCGATTGTAAGTGCTATCACTGCTTATATGTTAGGTAGATGTACTCCAGTAACAAAAGATAACCAGAAATGAAATAAATATCTACAAACAGAACTATAATCAAACTTAAGCTTTGTTTCAAGTTGAACGAACATTGAGCATAATTAATAAGCGTATGTACTTATGAAGCAAAATAATCAAATATTCACATCATCATTTGTGTTAATTTATTTAGTTTTTTCTTCAAGGCAAAAATTTCATGACGACAATAGATATGGTAGTATTGAAATGACGTTTACCTGGTATACAATCCGACTTACATTATACAGACTAGACGGTGCAGTGCCATACTTTATTTTTTTTTGTTTGAAAATAAATGTAAAAACTCGTATCGATTATTGTTATGTTTTTTTTTGTTTATTCTTTCACAAGTTTATTGACTTTTTCCATGTGAATCTTTTGTATTATACAGGGGGTCCCTTAATTCGTCAAGAGTATTTTAAGGGGTGATTCTGGGATATATTCTAAGAAAAAAATTGTTCGACACTAAGGCCCTATCTCCAATTTTGATATCTCTTATCGGAGATTTAAGAAAAACATTACTTTGGTTTTGGTGTACCCTGACCCATGATAACTGTAATTCCGCCGTAAGTTTTAATGGTAAAAACTTTGCTTATGACTTTATTTTTAGAAGAAATACTAGCCTTTGTAATTTTGTTAAAAAAATCTTAAGATATTCTGTTTTTAGCCTGTTCTATTTTTCGTGCCCGAGCAAATTTTTTGCGTTTTTTTCTAGAAAATGTGTAATAAACATAACGGTTCTTCTAAAAGTAAAGGCCTAAACAAAGTTTCTATCATTAGAATTTACAGCGCAATTATTGTTAATATGGTTGAGGGTACACCAAAGTAAGGCTTTTCTTAAATCTCCGATAAGAGATATAAAAATTGGAGATAGGACCTTACTGTAGAACAATTTTTTTTTAGAATATATCCCAGAATCATTCTATAAAATACTCTTGACGAATTAAGGGACACAATGTGAATGTATATATATGGCTTTTTCTGCTTTCAAGATACACGATTTTAAAATTTAATGACACCACAACATTTTTAAGCATCTTCAGCCATATTAATAAAAAGCTCTTAATAAACATCTGATTCACGACTTTACTAAACCATACTTACATAAACCATATAATTGAAGTTAATCCGCGAGTTAAAATCTTTGATTAATAAAATTGAACGATCTGTCCGAAAATTCATGAAGAAAATCTAGTACAATAAGTATAAACTCTAGCTTTTGTGTAAATTGCTGTCAAATTTGAATTTTGTACTCCATAAATAAATTTAAAATGTCAAATAATACACATTTTTTAATTGCGATATACTCGTAGGTACTATAGGGCAAGTTTTGCATTTGGCAAAAAAATCGAACTCGAGATTTTGATTAAACTTGACATTAAATGATGGAGAACACCAAAAAAGTGGGTCCCGCAATTCCGTCTGTTTGTCTTTCTGTTGAACGATCTACAGCCCAAACGGATGAAGTGATTTCCTTCAAGCTGGGTACTTAAGCGTTTTAGGTGATTGGCTCAAATAGATGTTTGAATCGTTTTTTTTTTTGAAGTCCCAATGCCATAAACATTTCCTTACCATCTTAATTATCTCGAATACGGCTCCAACGATTTTGATAAGAATATCTGTATTCTTTTTCTAGTAGTCTACATTTTGGTTAACATTTTTTACATAATTGTTTTTAACGGTACCTGCCATATAAATTTTTTTTTTGATTTTCGACTCTCATAAATGGCTCTACGGATTTCGATCAATTTTTTTATAAGATGTCCTTTGAATTATTAAGAATACAGCATACCAACATTTTCGGAAAATATTTGTTTGGATTTTTGGAAAAAAAACATATTTTGTTATTAAGTAAAACACAACTTTAAAAATATATTTATTCGTTTCTATTAAGAATCTTTCGCACACGATGTGATCGAACATAAGGGCAAGTACGTGCGATACAGTCGTGGATTTTATTTTTATTGACGAGCCACGAGTAAAGCCTAGTACGCTGCTGATGCGAAACGAAAAATCCCATACAAAAATGACACGACGAAATCATGAACGAAAAATTTCGTTCTACTTTTCGTTTTCCAGTACGCTGCTGAACGACGAAATGTGTAATTTTAGTGGATAGCTGTAGTAGATTTCTTAGTACAATTCTCCACTCTTTTCGTTCTCAATTTAATTGACCTGCACATTAATTGCTTGCGAAATTTTGACATTTCATTTTTTTTATAAAAAAAAAGTCAAGCTCTTGTAATGCTTATTTGATTTTTCTTTGGCTTTGTGTTTTCTCTAGTGTCTGGTTTTTCTGTGCATTACTTACTTACTTACTTAAGGTGGCGCTACAGTCCGGGGTGGACCAGGGCCTCAACCAACAAGCTTCTTCCAGTCGGCTCGGTTTCCAGCTATCTGTCTCCAATTTCGCACTCCAAGTTGGTTGAGATCCTCTTCCACTTGCGTGCGCCACCTTTTACGCTGTCCACCTCTACTGCGCTGTCCCACGGGGCAGGATTCGAAGACTTTCCGGGCCGGAGCATTGGTGTCCATTCGCTCTAGGTGACCCAGCCATCTCAGTCGTTGGCTTTTCAATTTTGTGACTAGGTCGTTATCGCTGTACAGCCCGTATAGTTCGTTGTTGTATCGTCTTCTCCATTCCCCATCTATGCAGACGGGACCAAAAATCACCCGGAGAATTTTCCTCTCGAAACAACCTAATGCGTTCTGATCCACCGTTAACATTGTCCATGTCTCTGCACCATACATCAGGACTGGGATGATGAGCGTTTTATATATGGACAGCTTAGTTGCTCGAGAGAGGGCTTTGCTTCTCAATTGCCTTCTTAGTCCAAAGAAACAGCGGTTGGCAAGAGTAATTCTGCGTTTGATCTCAGCACTGGTATCATTCGCTGAGTTTATAGCGGATCCTAGGTATACAAAGTCTCTGACCACTTCAAAATTATAGCTGTCTATAGTGACGTTCTGTCCGAGACGCCGGTGCTGGGTGTCCTTTCTTGTTGACAGCATATATTTTGTTTTGCTCCCGTTCACTGTTAAACCCATCTTCTTGGCTTCCTTCTCAATACTCACGAAAGCACCATTGACATCACGCTTTGTTCGTCCGATTATGTCAATGTCGTCAGCGTAAGCGAGTAATTGGACGGACTCTTGAAAGATTGTGCCTCTAGTGTTGACGTGAGAGTTTTGCACTATGCTTTCAAGAATGATGTTAAAGAAGTCGCATGACAGTACGTCGCCCTGTCTAAAACCTTTTTTGACATCAAAGGTGTCTGTGAAGTCTTTGCCGATCTTGACGGAGCAGCGTGCATTCTCCATCGTCATCCTGCATAAACGAACGAGTTTGGTAGGGATGCCAAAACTAGACATGGCTCTATATAGCTCGTCTCTGTAGATGCTGTCATACGCGGCCTTGAAATCGATAAAAAGGTGGTGAGTATCGATTTGAAATTCCTGGGTTTTTTCCAAGATCTGCCGTAGTGAGAATATTTGGTCGATAGTGGAATTCCCTGGCCTAAAGCCACACTGATAAGGACCTATCAGGTTGTTGACGAAAGGCTTTAGGCGCTCACAAAGTACGGCAGAGAAGATCTTGTAGGCGGTATTAAGAAGACTGATGCCTCTGTAGTTGGTGCAGGCCAAAGGATCGCCTTTCTTGAGGATCGGGCAAACAATGCTGAGGTTCCATTCATCGGGCATGCTTTCCTCCGACCATATTTTGCAGATGAGCTGGTGCATACTCCTTACCAGTTCATCGCCAGCCGCTTTGAACAACTCGGCCGCAAGACCATCAGCTCCAGCAGCTTTGTTGGACTTAAGTTTAAATATAGCTATCTTTACTTCGTCGAGATCGGGTGGACGGTATTGTTGGCCTACGTCGTCCAGGTTGAATGGTACAGTCTGCACAATAGCGGGATTCGGTTCGACATCGCCGTTATACAATTTGCAGAAATAATTTTTCCATATCCTCAGCACCGACTGCGATTCTACCACGATGTTCCCTTGATCATCCTTGCAGGTTTCGGTTCGGGACTTGTACCCCAGGGAGATTCTTTTTACTTTTTGGTAAAACTTCCGAATTTCATTCCTGCAATGGCATCCCTCTATTTCCTCGATCACCCGCTTTTCATGCTCTTTCTTTTTCCTTCTTAGAAGCTTGTGTTCCTCTCTTCTCTTCTGCTGGTAGAGCTCGCGAGCAGCTCTAGTTCTTCTATGCAGCGCCGCTTTGTATGCCTGTTGTTTGGCTGTGTGTACTTGCCGGCATTCTTCATCGAACCAGGGGTTTCGCTGTGGTAGTCGTGCGAGGCCAAGCACGTTAGAGGCGGTATCTCTGATTGCTTCCTGGCATCTCTTCCACTGGTCTTCGATACTTGCAGTTGGCAGCAAAGGACGATTTAAGAGGGCGTGAGAGACTTGATCGGAAAAGGACCTTGTGATTTCCTGCGACTGTAGCCGTCCGACGTCAAATTTTCTCACAGTATTTTCCCGTTTTGCTTTTGGTCTGGATATCCTTAGCATTACCTTGGCTACAACGAGGTAGTGGTCCGAGTCCACGTTTGCTCCTCGGAACGTTCGTACATCCTTGATACTGGAGGAGTGCCTTGCGTCGATCGCAATGTGGTCAATCTGGTTGGCGGTTGATTGACCAGGAATTCGCCATGTCCCTTTGTGTATATCGAGATGCGGGAACTGCGTACAGGCTACCACAACGTTTCGCCCCACAGCAAAGTCGATTAGCCTGAGTCCGTTATCGGAGGTGATGTCGTGCAGGCTATATTTTCCGATTGTGCCACCAAAGACGTTTTCTCTTCCCAGTTTGGCATTAAAATCGCCTAAGACAATTTTAATGTCATAACTAGGACATTGCTCATACGTCTTGTCCAGGAGCTCGTAGAACTCGTCCTTGGTGTCGTCATCTTTCTCCTCTGTGGGGGCATGCGCGCATATGAGGCTGATGTTGGCGAATTTAGCCTTGATGCGAATTGTCGTGAGGCGCTCGTTCACACAGTTGAAACTCAAGACTTCTTGTCTAAGTCTTCCTCTAACGACGAATCCACACCCAAAAAGGCGTTGCCCTTGTGGTCGATAGCAGTCACCATAGTAGATATCGCAGTCTTTCAATTTTCGTTTGCCCGGCCCATCCCATCGCACTTCTTGGATGGCGGTGATGTCTGCTTTGTAGCAGCCTAGGGCCTCCGCTAAATGTTCGGCTGCACGTGGTCTATAAAGAGACAGAAAATTCCACGTACAAATCCGAAGTTCGTTGTCCTTATTTCGTTTGCAGGGTTCGTCAACAGTTGACGTATCCGAGGCTTGTTGTTGCTTCAGAACTAAAAGTTGCTTTACGTGGCCGGGAAGTCACCCCGACGGCACGACCCCCAACCTGGAGGACCAGACCCTTACAATTTAACTCCAAGGGCGGGGAGCCGGATTCACCGCTCCTTATAGGCCTGGGCTCCGAATATGTCGTAGTAGCCCGTATAAGGTGTTCACTAAGTAGTTCAGCCTCACTGGAACTGTAGACGCCACCGTTGATTCCATCTGGGGAATTCTTCCGCTGTCGTCTTGTAGAGGGAAAAGTGCCTTAGTGGGAACACTCTTCTCGGTTTCTGTCCTCAGTGCTGTTGATGGCACCGTTGATTCTCTGTGGTGAATTCATCCGCCGCACACCATCCTTCTGATAGGCTCGTCCAAGACTTGAGCCCAGTTATACAGCCAGTCATTTCCGACAGAAGATTATAGTGTAGCTATTTTTGTCTTTTGTTCAACACTCGCGCTTATTAGTTTAGCAAGTCAAGTTCGGATGAACGAGACCAGTATCCGATGGTTACCACTTGGAGGTAAGATAAGCACAATTGACGCGTAGTATTCGTTGTATCACTGGACGTCGCCATGTTGACGCCAATCAGTGACTTCCCGCGTCCTACAACGCCCAACCATCTGGTTTTTCTGTGCATTTCCTGTATTAAATTATTCAAAATACATTCAATTCTAATTTTGTATCACAACCAATTTCAAAATCGACTAAACTAAATCTGCAAAATGAAAATAAGAAGTTGGAAAGAAGCACACCCTTTACATATCTTATCGGCGAACAAGATATAGCTGATCTTTATTTGGAGTGCTGATTATAACCAACTATCGACTTTTCTCATACCTAGTGCTAGTGCTTAGATTAAAAATAACCTATGTCCTTTTAAAATTAATTTATTTTAAGTGACTACTAAATAAAAATATTATAATCAAGATTCAGTAGTTTGTTCTGCAATTAACTGTCCATGTCATGATTTTTAAAATACATTTGTTACTCCGACTTTTAAATTCTATGCGACCTTTGACACCATATAAATATAAAAAAACACTCACCATTTCTAACTAAAAAAAATCAAATCGACCGCCCGCTACTGGCAGTACGAATATGAATTTCCGACCTGGTCGGGACAAGGAAGCCAAAGGTAAGCGGCCTTCCGCTGCACCAACGACAATTAAGGAAATCATCGTTACCACAATAATGTTTAGTTGCAAAAAGGCCATCTTAAACGATACCCACCTCTATTTAGAAAGCCTGTTTCAGATCTCATTGATTGGCGATTTTATACCATACCCCAGAACTTATTTCTCAAGTTAAGATAATCTGTTTAATGTTTACTTCGTGAGAATCGGCACGGGATGGACATTGTTATTTAGTCTACAATTTCAGGTGATGACCTCGCTAGTCCTTTGTTGTGTTGATAGAAAGAAGATGATGACAAATCACTTACCTCGCATTGCCATCGCTACCTTCTTTTTCTTTTCTGGACGAAGTTTTTTTTTAATGTAATTGAACCATCGTATGGCAGATGCCCTGCTCGTGAATTTGATAGCAAATCAAGCTGCTTGCAAGCTGGTCACTTGTCAATTGGATTTGACATATAATGCCATGCATTTTTACTATTCATTCGATTTTAGTATTAATTGAGGAAGCAAGATCTATAGTTAAAATGGGAATCGATCAAAGAGCATTCGCAGAGTAGCAGAGCGGTCAAGTACAAACCCACTAAGAAAACTCACTGATGAACAAGTGAAAATGCAACCCGTTCCAAAAATATATTCTAAAAGCTATTCACTGTTCTCTTGGAATATATAATCTGAAAATACTTTGAAGTGTATCTTTGGAACGGGTTATCCTAAAAACTTGGTTGATACCTTTTTGTAATCTACTCTTGATGCTCTCAAAATCAGCATCAAAAGTTTTTATGTAGAAGCCTTATTGCAAAAAATCACTCTTGAAATACGCATATTTAGAATGATGTATGCGTATTCCTGGAGCTATTTTTTTTAATACAACTTCTTTGCAAAAAATATTGATGATTCCTTTGAAAGTATGAAGTGCTGATTCTAAAAAGATATCGCTCGCCTTTATTGGACAACCCGTTCCAAAGATATAGTTCAAAACCTATTCACTGTTCACCTTGAAATACATAATCTGAAAATACTTTGAAGTGTATCTTGGGAACGGGTTATCCTAAAAACTTGGTTGATACCTTTTTGTAATCTACTCTTGATGCTCTCAAAATCAGCATCAAAAGTTTTTATGTAGAAGCCTTATTGCAAAAAATCACTCTTGAAATACGCATATTTAGAATGATGTATGCGTATTCCTGGAGCTATTTTTTTTAATACAACTTCTTTGCAAAAAATATTAATGATTCCTTTGAAAGTATGAAGTGCTGATTCTAAAAAGATATCGCTCGCCTTTATTGGACAACCCGTTCCAAAGATATAGTTCAAAACCTATTCACTGTTCACCTTGAAATACATAATCTGAAAATACTTTGAAGTGTATCTTGGGAACGGGTTGTCCAATAAAGGCGAGCGATACCTTTTTAGAATCAGCACTTCATACTTTCAAAGGAATCATCAATATTTTTTGCAAAGAAGTTGTATTAAAAAAAATAGCTCCAGGAATACGCATACATCATTCTAAATATGCGTATTTCAAGAGTGATTTTTTGCAATAAGGCTTCTACATAAAAACTTTTGATGCTGATTTTGAGAGCATCAAGAGTAGATTACAAAAAGGTATCAACCAAGTTTTTAGGATAACCCGTTCCAAAGATACACTTCAAAGTATTTTCAGATTATGTATTTCAAGGTGAACAGTGAATAGGTTTTGAATTATATCTTTGGAACGGGTTGTCCAATAAAGGCGAGTGATATCTTTTTAGAATCAGCACTTCATACTTTCAAAGGAAGCATCAATATTTTTTGCAAAGAAGTTGTATTAAAAAAAATAGCTCCAGGAATACGCATACATCATTCTAAATATGCGTATTTCAAGAGTGATTTTTTGCAATAAGGCTTCTACATAAAAACTTTTGATGCTGATTTTGAGAGCATCAAGAGTAGATTACAAAAAGGTATCAATCAAGTTTTTAGGATAACCCGTTCCAAAGATACACTTCAAAGTATTTTCAGATTATGTATTTCAAGGTGAACAGTGAATAGGTTTTGAATTATATCTTTGGAACGGGTTGTCCAATAAAGGCGAGTGATATCTTTTTAGAATCAGCACTTCATACTTTCAAAGGAAGCATCAATATTTTTTGCAAAGAAGTTGTATTAAAAAAAATAGCTCCAGGAATACGCATACATCATTCTAAATATGCGTATTTCAAGAGTGATTTTTTGCAATAAGGCTTCTACATAAAAACTTTTGATGCTGATTTTGAGAGCATCAAGAGTAGATTACAAAAAGGTATCAATCAAGTTTTTAGGATAACCCGTTCCAAAGATACACTTCAAAGTATTTTCAGATTATGTATTTCAAGGTGAACAGTGAATTGGTTTTGAACTATATCTTTGGAACGGGTTGTCCAATAAAGGCGAGCGATATCTTTTTTGAATCAAAACTTCATACTTTCAAAGGAAGCATTAACAAAACCAAAAGTAGTTTTGTCACCAAATTACTTTTAGATTTATTTTTTTGTCACCAAATTTCCTTTATATATAATTTTTTTGAAATAATTCTTGGACTTGAAAATGGTATCCGGAATTAGTAAGAAACCATAAATTAGAACTCATAACCGTTTACACCATTCCAATGAAGGACGTCGTTTTCGAATTATAGAGTGGTTTACCTCCCTATTTAATTGATTTTCTTAAAATTGATACAAATTTCATCAAATTGGCAGATAAACCAGTTAATAAGTCCCAACGTATTTGCTTAATTTCCATCATTTAAACGGTTCTGAGTTTTATTTTAAATCCTCTATGTGTAACAGGAACAATTTTTAAATCCAAGAATTATTTCAAGAAAATTACATCTAAAAGTAATTTGGCGACAAAAAATTTTCCATCTAAAAATAAGTTGGTGACAAAATTACTTTTTTTTTTACAACTTGTCATTTGTTTTTGACAGCTTACAGAACTCTCCGCAAATATTTTTCCGCTGTGGACCACCGAAAAATTTCGTTTCGCATCAGCAGCGTACTAGGCTTAAAAGATAAACCGCAACGAAATCGTGTTTACGGAAGTGTTCGTTTAAGTAATAAGACCCGTTCTATTTTCCGTCGTCACTTGGACCCGAAACCTTGTCTAACTTTTATATAAGTAGATCTTTAGTGTTAAAGTGTACTTATTTAGTTTGAAGTTTAAGCAAGATCAAAAGAGCCGTTTTCGAGATAATTAAGATGATAGAAAAAATTATATGGCAAGTACCGTTAAATTTGGGGCTAAGACAACGATTCAAAAATCTATTTCAGTCAATCATATAAAACACTTAAATAACAAGTTTAAAGAAAATAGCATCAGCGGCTTAGGCTGACCGTAATTTCAAGTTTGATCAAAATCCGAATCAATTGAAAAATGACTAGCAATTTAAAATGCATCCTGTGGAAAAGAGACTATAATTACCTAGTGCATTTAAGAAAATTGCCAGCTTTCAAAGCAAGTTCATTCGCATTTGGAAAAAGAAAATAGTACTCCAGATTTTAGTCGAACTTAAACGTCTGAAGCGATTTTCTTTAAACTTGGTATTTAAGCGTCTTAGTTGAATGTCTAAAGATTTTCTTAAATCTTTTTCCTTAGTCCCAGAAATAACGGTACCCGCTATACAATTTTTCCGATTGTAAAAAATAAACCTTGATTATCTCAAAAACAGTTCTAAAGATTTTGATACAAAAAAAAACAGTGAACTATTTTAGTTATAGCCTACATTTTGGTCTAATGAAAATGTTTACATAAAATGTTATTAACGGCATGTGCCGTTGGTTTTAGACTCTCTGCTTACCAGCTCAACGGATTCCGATCAAAATTTATATATAGGTTTTCCATCGAAATTTAAAAATTACTGCATACAAAAAATATTTTTTTTAATGTAAATTCAATATTTCAAGAATGGGTCGAAAATAATTAATTGAAAATATATTTTTAAATTTATGTTGTTTAATTAGTTAAAATTGCGATTCTATTTTCTTAGAAAAATAAATTGAAAATTAAGTAAAACACGACTTAAAAAATATATTTAATTGCTTCTCTAACGATCTTGTGCATACGATGTGATCGAACATAAGAGCCAGTACGTGCAATCGAACTTATTTATTTATTGGACTTCTTATTTTACATTTATAAAATATCATGCATTTTCAGCCTGTAGTTTCTGAAACTCGGCGCGTATAGCTGTTTTCCAAATTCATATTTATAAGCAACAAATATACACTTTTTTATACACACTTATAGACCAAGACCTCATGGCCGGCATACATACGTCATTTTATCATAGCTGATTTTTTTCATGGCCTCGTGGGATCGGAAGATTGAATTAAAATGGAATCGAAGTGACAATTTGAGTTTACAGAATAAACAACAAAAACATGCAACAGAAAAAAATACAAAGAAAACGGAAACCCACTGAACACAAAAAAACACTATTGGTGCACACACACACCAAGAATCAGATGCGAATTCGATTCTTCAATTCCTCGATTCAGTTATATAAATACATTTTCAATTCGATTCAGCTCTTCTAGTGGGATCGGATCGAGCTATTTTAATCCGATTCAAGTATACAAAGACCTAAATCCTGATTCAATACCGATTCAATTCTCCATATAAACGTAGTAGACTTTGTTTGACACTTGTCAAACCCCTACAGTGGGGCGTATTGTCAAACTTTGTTTGACACTTGTCAAACCCCTACAGTGGGGCGTATTGTCTTGCAGTCACCTTTAAGTTGAGTATGGACTGGCCCCGGCTTTAAAAATTCGGAATGTCCATTCGTTCTTATCTACTTTGGTATCTATTCAGAGAAAAAAAATCAACTATGATAACATGACGTATGTCTGCCGGCCCTGATATCTTACTCTATTATAAATTTACATAATAGATATACTAAATTAAAAATAAACATCGAACTAATAAATGAGAACTTATTCAAAAGCCAATTGAATCACCTAAATTAATTCATTTTTCATAAGCTTAGTTAGTAGATGTAGAAGTAGCCATTATTATTCTATTAAAAACAATCTATCAACGTACCTGACCTTATAACGCCTCGTGTTGTATTTTGATCACAAGATCATGGTGAACTGCAAACGATGTGAACCAATATTTTAATTTGTTTGTATAAACTATGTGAATGAACTGTCAGTTGTCGGTAGTATTCTCTGGTAAAGCCACACACGAAGTCCAACAATAATTAGTACTTTTTTTTTTTAAATAAATAAATAGTGCACTGGACATGAAGTATTAAAAGACCTTGAATTAAAAATGTAAACAGATCGGCAAAAGCTGCAAATATTCCACTGATATTCTGCGTGGCGTGGAAATTCGATAAGAATCATTGTGTTGTTGCCTGATTGATTGCCTTGAGGAAATATGCGTGCGATTATGGTTGGAAACATGTCATTAAAAAGTGTTAAAGAAACGTTTCGCATTTATAACTTGAATGAAATAAAATATACTTAGCTATATAACGGGTGTTTTTTAGACGTGTGGTTTTCAAGAAGAAATAAGACGCATACAATTTCATGTTATGACCAAGGATTTAGCTTTTTATAAAGATAAGAGTTCGCCATTATGTTTAAAAAATGATTTTGAGCAAGTGGCCACCCCGGCTGGCTAAAATAAATTCCAGCCAAGAGGCCCAATTTTCGACCACTTTTGCAGCAATTTTGGCCGTATATGCAATAACTGGCCACGCCCCACGCCCCACGCCACTGGCCCACTACGCGAGATAATGCTCTCATCAAAATTTTCCTTCAATAAATTTATTGTTTCGTTGGCTGTATGGCATGTAGCGCCGTGTTGTTCGAACAAAAGGTTGTCCACATCGACATCCTCTAATTTAGGCAAGAAAAAGTCACTAATCATGGCTCTATAGCGTTCCCTATTGACTATAACATTATGACTGGCTTCATTTTTGAAGAAATATGGACCAATGATTCCCTCTGCCCATAGATCACACCAAAGAGTGACTTTTGGGGGATATAACAGCGTTTCAACAATGGCTTGTGGATTATGATCACTCCAAACACGACAATTTAGCTTATTAACGTACGCATTTAACAAAAAGTGAGCTTTATTGCTGAACAAAATTTTCTTGTGATGCGTCGGGCGAACAGAACCATTATTTTTGTAATAAATTTGCACGATTTGCAAACGTTGTTCAGGAGGAAGTCTAGTCATTTGAAATGGCATAAATCAAGTGAAAGCTGTCAAAAAGACCAACTCCGAAAAAAGTATTGCCAGATTGAAAACCACACGTCTAAAAAAACACCCGTTTCTCAATCTACGAAATTACGAATCGTAATAATCTAAGACTAATCGACGTGATTTCTTTACAAACTCTTGAAGGTTTACCAATTATTTTGTTTGTTATTATTTTGAAGTTTTGACCGATTAAAGTTTTCTAAATCTACAACTTATTGTGTTAACGGTTTTTAGACCTTATTAGTATTTTTTTTTTTTTTATAATCTACACGCGCTCAAGGGATTATGAATACCCTTTAAATGTTTCAACACAGCGCGAGCGTCAGGGTGAGGTTAAGGAAGAGAAAGAATGATAGGAAAGATGTGTGACGCGATATTCGGAGACTGTAGGTGGTTGTTGTCTCAAATTTTATCTCCAGGGATAGCGGCTGAACTAATGCGGAGAAAATTCCGTGTCTTATATATCGATGTCCCTTATAATTCGCATTAATTTTTTTATCCTTTGTCATACTTTATCGGTATACTAGTTTTACTCAATCACATGTTGTTAGTTCTATGCCTAAACAGCATGTAATGAGTAAGCCAGCAACTCGTATGGCATTTATTTTAGAATTGGTTTTTAATAGAAAAATAAGATGACATAGACTACGGCAGGGATCGAACCTGTGACCATGAGGTTGACAGGCGAACACACAACTATCGCGCCACGGCCACCCCTTTATTTATACTGGGATGTCCAGAATATTCGGAATACCAGTTTTGCGTTTCTTTATTCCACGGAATATTCCAGACAAACTATTTTATTGTTTCCTTATTCATTCCGAAAGGTTGGGAATGCATTCTTTTAAGTCCATCTTAAACACGAAATAAAATGAATATTTTCGGAATATCCCCTCGTGTCAATATCAAACAAGCAAAACAAAAAATGACAGCTGCCAAAGACGGAAATTATGTTTTCTTTGTTCATTCCATTCAGGATATTGTGGATAAACATTTCGTCTCTTACATCCATTCTAATCCTTATCCGGGATATATAAATAAGCACATTGTATAAGTAAAGAATTTATAGTTTGTTGCCTCACATTTATTGCACCGAGCGAAATTCGAAATTAATAATTATATTTGGAAAAAAAAGAAAAACTGTTAAAAAAATATTATAGAACAAGTAAATGCATATTAATAGTAAACCCGTTTTTGCTGACTTTTTAGCAATAAAAACCAAGCTTGTGTAAGAGTTTTTAAGCATCATTAAATTTATTTAAGCGAAGAACATGCAAAAAAATACATATCATCTTGTTGACATGTGTGGTAATTAAGTTTTAATTGAAGACACATTCATAAACAACAACATTAAATCTCCACGCGACGCAACGATTTCCATATTCATAAAGCAATTTTAGTATAGCAAGTTTAGTGGTTGCTTTCTGTTTTAGATCAAGTTAATGCAGGTACTAAGGTAAGAGAATAAATGAAAGACAATGTACAAACTATAATTACTAAATTTCTTCTTTATTTGAAGGTATTAATTAAGTCATAATGATGGTATAATTAATATGAATAATCCAAGATAGTTTCTAAATAATGTGGGATGCATTGTATCATACAAAAAAAAATTAGGTATGTATATCTATTCCCACGGCAAAAAATGTTTAAAACTACATTTTAAATTTTAATATTTCATAAATTTTATAAAATGTTTATGCAATAAGTAATAACTTACTAAATTCCAATGGTATTCTATTAAGGACTAGTTTTTTAGTGGCAGAGTTACAAGAGTTAGTTAATCCTGCTAATAAATTAAGCCCAAGATATAACCATAGGAAGCTGAGGATTAACTTTAACGCTTAATTATCAAATTCAAAATGGCGATACAATCTAAATCGTCTTTTCCATAGTTGCCATATTTTTTATTTTTGAATAAGAAAAAACTATTTTTTGTTTTTGAATAAAAATGTATAAAAGCTTTTTTTAGTTTTTGAAAATTTTTGGTTTGAAAATTATTTTTATTTTAAAAAACTGTTCATTAAAACAAATTTTTTAAAAATAAAATAAAATGTCCCGGATTAAGTGATTTTTTTTTAGAAAATTGCGCAACAACCCCCCTCCTTTAAAATGGGGAATAGAAACCTATCCAAAATATTTTCACTTTCGATGTACTTATATGTATGTAGGTACTCTTGCATTTCAAAGAAAAAAATCGAAATCGAGGTTTTAATCAAACTTGACATTACAATGATAGATAACACCAACAAAGTGGGTCCCACGGCATTGCGTGTGTCTGGCTGCTGTGTACAACAATCTACAGGCTAAGCGGCTGAAACGATTTTCTTCAAATTTGGTCCTTCAGGTGATTGTCTCAAATAGATTTTTGAATCGTTGTTTTAGTGCCAACAATAACTATATCTAAACTTGTCATACAATTTTCTCTACCATCCTGATTATTTCGAATACGGCTCCAACGATTTTGATACAAAAAAAACTGTGCAATTCTATATATTCTTACTTGCGATTATAGGTACTATAAGGCAAGTTATGGATTCGTGAAAAAAAAATTCTAACAATCAAACATGACATTACATCCTACGGAACACCAAAAAAGTGGGTCCCCCAATCCGTCTGTCAGTCTGTGTATCTGTCTTCGAGTCTACAGCCTAACCGGTTGGATAGACTTGCTTCAAACTTTGTTCATATTGTTTTTTTGGTAATATGCCCACACTTTTCTTTTCATTTTTTTTAAAGATGATAAGTAACAGTAGCTCCCATAAATTTTTTTCGGCCAAAAACAAAAATCATATTTTTCTCAAAAACGGCTCCAACAATTTTTATAAAAAAAAATCTGTTCATTAAGAAAGGGAAGGGGTACATTTAAGTAATTTTTTTTTTTGGAAACAAATTTTTAGTTTTGGTACCTCTAGTAGTACCATTTTCTTGGTTTTCGATTTTCTAAAAAACGATTGATTTGATTTTTTTAATTTTTTTTATACAGACGCTCCTATAAAGTTTAAACATTAATGTAAGCAAAAATTTTCAAAAAAATTTTTTTTTGAAATTAAAATTTCGAAAACCACTTGATGGATTCTTTCGAAACTTTGTACTTGGGAGATTTTTGCATTATCTTGAACAGTTAAAAAAACTGTATTCCTAAAATAAAACCAACGGTACCTCCCATACAAATGTTAAAAAAAAGGTTAAGAAAAAAATGTATTTCTCGAAAACGGCTCCAAGAATTTTTATAAAAAAAATGTGTGTGTTCTTATATTTCTACAGTCCACTTTTAAGTTTACAAATATTTTATTTTGCGTACGTTACCTACCATACAACCACTTTAAATATTTTCGATTTTCTCACTATTGGATGGACCGATTAAACATTTTTTTTTATGCAAATGCTCCCTTAAAGTGTTAATAAAACTGCATACTTAAATTCTCAAAAAATAAGTTTTTCGATTTTCAAAAAATAAATACAATTTTTTTTTTGAAAAATCGATTTTTCAAAAACCAGTCACAGAATTTTTTTAAATTTGAATTTAATATGTATGTATATTAATATCTTCAAAATGGCGTTTCAATTTTTTTTTCTAAAAATGTTTTCAAAATTTTATACATATAAAATTAATTTATTAAAAAACCGCTCCAACGATTTTTGAGTTTTTTTTTTGATATATTCTTATTTATCCATGAATTCAAATTTCATTTTTGTTTCCCCCCAAACTATAACGACTAAGCAATATAAAAACATTTAATTATGTGTATTACATATTTATTTCTACCTCATTATTATTCCCTTTTTACGAATTTTTATACTTAATACTAAATACAATGTAGGCCCTCATACATTTATATGTACATATGTGTCTTTAAAAATCACATGAATCTTATGCATGCATATTGCACCTGAATGATGAAGTTGTATGTATACCTACCCACCTACGTCCTTCATTCTCATTATTATATGTTATATTAGGTTCCATCATTTTACTCTCCTAACTAACATTATTAAAATCCATAACTAAGATTTAAATATACATTTGTAGGTAGGTACCTATGTAACTATTCCTTGAATCATCCATTCGACAATTCATTATAATAAGAATCAAGGTAATCTTACCTACATAGGCTTTAACCTAATTATGGGAATTTATAATTATAGGAATTTATAGGTGACCTCTCCAGTTAATATATAAATGGAAGTTTTTTTAGTAGGCTCCAGTTCAATAAAAAGACAGATTTTATATGTTGTCTTCATCAAGCAACAAAAGCAAATAAATTTAATATTACGGCATTAACACAATTGTTCGAAATAAAAACATTAAAAGGTGAAATATTTCACTACTACACTGCTGTCTTGTTCGAGAATAAATTTTGTGTGAAAAATTTCACCTTTTAATGTTTTTATTTCGAACAATTGTGTTAATGCCGTAATATTAAATTTATTTGCTTTTGTTGCCTGATGAAGAGTGTATTCGCGCTCGAAACGTTGCACAACATATAAAATCTGTCTTTTTATTGACCTGGAGCCTACTTAAAAACTTCCATTTATATAGGCTTTAAACCTGCATAGGAAAACTACACCTAACTAACTAAACCTCAATGGTTAGCTACATCAAAGTTGTTAGCTACAAGAGCAAGTTCTTACGATCCAGTCGTGCATTTTATTTTATTGACAGTACTTTCCATACAGCCATTTATTTTGTTTTTATTTTCGAAGAATTTTGATAAATTTTTTTATACAGAAGTTCCTTTCTCGACCGAATTTTTGTTCGTATATGTACGTATTACAGAAATAAATGGGAAGAATCTGCTTGTTTGTTTTTTTCAAGATGGCTGTTCGACTTTTTGATGCGATGTTAGGTATCTGGTTAGTATAAGGAAATCTGTGATAAGGTAACAGAAGCATAGTTTGCACAACTCTTTGTCTCCTTCTAAAAAGAGCCAATAGATTCTATATATTAATGGAAGGAAAAACTATTAAGGGTATTCATGCAAAGAGATAATTGTCCGCTTTGCAGAAAGATATCTCGGCTAGGGGTTTGCATGAACACCCCTTTTAAGGAATTTTTTCTTTGCATTCCAATTAGCCCAACAAAATCTTCCCAGTTTCCTCCTCAGTTTCTTGGTGCCAGTTTCTTAGTGTGAAAGGTACAAGGCAATTAAAGGAAATCGTCAAAAAAATCTCTAACAACTGGTTTCCCTGTGTGAAAGGGGGCTTATGCTACGTTTTCACCTAAAGATAATCCGGTTTAAATTGAGAAGATTAAAAATTAATCTTCAAGTGTTTCCACCAGTGAAAAAAAGATTAGTTTGACGTTTTCACTATGAATTGTCATTCAAAGGTCAATACAACAAGACAAAAACAAAATAATTGGGAAGAAGAATAATAATTTCGGTGCAGTGAACAAATTTAATAATAATAAAAGTGAGTAATAAGTTTAAAATATTGTTATCACAACATCTTGCAGCATATAGATATTTTTACATAAATACTGTAATCGCCTTTGCACAGTTTTCGTTTTTATATATTTGGGAAAGAACAACTTCAAAATATTACTGTAGGATAGCTAAAACATTTTCCATTACAAATTCGAGGCACCGACCGCTTTGGTCCTTGTAGCTTATTGCATTTTTCATTTTTATACTTATTTATAAACAAAAACAGAATTTGAAGGCAACGACTAATTATACCAGACAAAAACAAATTAAATAATGTTGGACAGTTTTTTTTTTTGTTGAATGTCAATGGAGAAAATATGACATTAGAATAGGCGCGTTCTATGAAATAAGGTTTGTTTCTTTTGAGAACCTTCTAATTCGAAGAAGATTTCAATGAGATTAATTTCTAATCTTCATTTAAGGAGATTAAAATTTGTATGGGAATTCTTCAAGATGTAGAAGATTTCAAAGAGGATTTATGGTTAATCCACTTAAATCTGGATTAAGTGGTAGGTGAAAACGTACTATTAGGTAAAATTATCTGGCTTCTGAGGCTTATTCGGTATTTCGTTGCATCCTTAATGCCTTCATTCCGATTTGAATTCTTTAGTGCATTTTCTTTTAACTCTCATTTCAAAAATAACAATTTGCATTCAAAACGCGAGTCCCCAACAAAACACGTAACTTTGACAGTTTATTCGTTACCTCAAATCACCACAGAAAAAAAGCTAGGTCTACTTCAAGGAGGCCCTAAGTCTAAAAAAAACACGGAATTTGTTCATCAATGTGAGTTAAGTATTTTCAAAAAAATGTTTTAGGGCGACCCTAGGGTGTTACGTCACGAGCTGCCAGGATTATATTGTACGAGGGGAAGATCAAAATACAATAGTCACTGGCATTATTGCTTTCAAGACTCAATCGAAGAATTTCTTCTAGCTTTTTGAATTTACCGCTAGCTAATTGCATTCCTTTAAGCCGATTAAATCAATATTACCTGATGAAGCTAATTAATTGACTATGGATTTCTTCGTACACGAGAGTAGAATCGTTTTCTCTGCTGATAGAAAAAAAACATCATATATCACCATGGTCGTTCTCAGGAACATATTGAAAACATAGAACAATGAATTCCGACTTATATACTACGTTTTCACCTACCACTTAATCCAGATTTAAGTGGATTAACCATAAATCCTCTTTAAAATCTTCTAAATCTTGAAGATTTCCCATACAAATCTTAATCTCCTTAAATGAAAATTAGAAAATAATCTCATTGAAATTTTCTTCGAAGTAGAAGATTCTCAAAAAAAACAAACCTTATTTCATAGAACGCGCCTATTCTAATGTCATATTTTCTCCATTGACATTCAACAAAAAAAAACTGTACAACGTTATTTAATTTCTTTTTGTCTGGTATAATCTATCGTTGCTTTCAAATTCTGTATTTGTTTATAAATAAGTATAAAAATAAAAAATGCAATAAAGCTACAAAGACCAAAGCGGTCGGTGCCTCGAATTTTTAATGGAAAATGTCTTAGCTATCCTATACTTTTAAATTGTTCTTTCCCAAATATATAAAAACGAAAACCGTGCAAATGCGATACAGTATTTATGTAAATATATCTATTTGCTGCAAGATTTTGGGATAACAATATTTTAAAGTTATTACTCATTTTTATTTATTGAAATTAAATTTGTTCACTGCACCGAAATTATTATTCTTCTTCCCAATTATTTTGTTTTTGTCTTGTTGTATTGACTTTTGAATGACAATTCATAGTGAAAACGTCAAACTAATCTTTTTTTCACTGGCGAAAACACTTGAAGTTTAATTTTTAATCTTCTCAATTTAAACCGGATTATCTTTAGGTGAAAACGTAGCAATATATTTAATTGCAATAAGTTCCTGACCATTTTGTTTCGATTCACACAAATTCAATAAAAATTCCATTGGATGAATTCCTTCTCCAGGAACTGATTGACAATAGGAAAAACGCCATCAACGATTTCATACCGCAAATTCAGTAATTTAAGCAGGAATTTAATTTTTTTCTAAAATTTTATTCATTTCTTAAACTTAAACTTCTAGCTGTGCATTTTATTTCGATTGAGAAACTTTTTTTAAAGAATTTTCTTGCACTTAAGACTTTAGTCCTACCGGTTTTGTAAAGAAAAAACAAGACACAAATAAACAGTAGGAACGTACACGAGTACCTACATATTATTGAATTTTTATTATCAATTAAGATCTTGTTTTTAAAGATGTCTATCAAATACACTTCCCTTCCACTAAGTTTCATCGTCAAACGAAAAAAAAATAGGGTAAACTGCCAATTGTTGGTACCTCCCAATGATAGGCAATTACAGCCCTATTAACAAAAACGCTTAGTCCAGCTTTAGTCAATGGACTTTTTGAGTGTTTTACAAATACAAAATACAAATCTTGTGTTGGCTCTTGAATTTGATAGAACCGGAAAAAAGACCTGTCAAAAATTGACAGTCCAGTTCGCACCTAATTTGATGTGAGTCTTGTGGAATCTGTAAAGAAAGTGGTGAACTAGAAATATGAAATAATAGGTGAAAAAAATATACTATAAGGAGAAGGCAAGTTCGTTAAATCTTAATATTTTTGTTAAAATATAATATTTATTAGTTGTCTTAACTATAGGATTGAACATTGATGACTCGGCCCATACCTAATTGGCACATGCCAATTAGTGGTAGGGGTGCAAATCATTGGGCTGATTGACACTATGCCAATCATTGGATATGTATCAAATTACGAGTTTTAATATTTTTATCAAATTTCCTTAGGTTGTTATTACACTTTTAACAAACAAGATAATCTAATCTTGACCGTAAAATATACATACCTCCATGAGTTTCATAGGTATTTAAACTTTTTCCCGATGCGAAACCGAAAAAAACTAATATTCCAAAGCATACAATGCAATGAGGAGAACATTAATGAAGCTCTTCAAGCAATCACTGCAGGAATATCTAAAATGGCAGAGGAAATTCTTGTGGAATGGATTATGGAATGTGCAAAAAAAAACAAGCAAAATACGTAGAACTAAAATCAGTGTTCAACAGTTTTTGAGTAAAAACGAAAAGCCAATCATATTTATCAATAATTTACGCGGTGAAAATTTGTACAAATTTTTTGGCCCAACCTTTTTTGAGCTAACCTTAAGAACATCTGAAGCCGTTACAAGTGCAAGTGCATTCCTTTTATTTAAATTAATTTAGTAAAGCTTTAAAAGCTACAAAATCAAATGTGCCAATCATTGGATTGCCTAGTGCCAATAATTGAAAAACTGTGTCAATCACTGGCAAATAGATATAACTTTACTTTTATTAAATTATAATATTTTTCAATTAACTTATTACTATTTTTAAATTTGTATTGAAACAAAAACATCTTATAAGCAAAGCAATAATGAAAAATAGTTTGTTTATAATGCGTTGAATTACTACTAGCCTATTAGGTGGTAAGTATTCTTAAAGTGCCAATGATTGGGTGACTTACCCTATCACATTTTTATCTAACTATAACACAACTCGTCTACTCATCAAATTATTTCACTTGCGCTGAATTCTATTTTCTTTTTACAACAAGCCGCGATCAGCTAGCATGATTCGTTTTTACAATAACAAAATACTAAATTTTATAAATAAAGGAAAACATGCTGTGTGGTCATGGTGGGACACCGGCACACAAAATACAAATGTGTTATTGTCGATGACGTTTCATTTGGACTTTACATTAACTTTAGCTTGCGTTCAAGTTGATGTACGCAACTAAACTCAGTCTGAGTGGCGAATAGCTGTCAAACAGAGCTGCGCGGCATTGTTGAAGTTTTATATGAAGAATTCGCGAATTAATTAAATTTATAAGCGCGGCACTAGATTTATTTGTGTATATATATTTTTGGATTACGAATTGTTATCTGCCAGTATGAGTATTAATTTTACTATTAAGAAAATAAATAATTTATAAAAAGGGCAATCTTAAAAAAAAAATATCGAAAAATATTTATTCAACCGTAATATTAATCAATCTAAAACGCCCGCCAAAGTGAATTATATTTAGAGGTATCGAATAGTTAGTTGCCTAGTGAATTTAAAAAAAAGGTTCGTCTTGAAAATGTTATTATTAATTTAATTAAATGTTATTGTCTGTCTATTATGTGTATGTATGCTTGTAGCTAATTTGTTTGAAGTGGCTTAGAGTGTAAAAGATCTATCTATAATTATCTAGTTAAATCAATGATTTCCAAAATAGTAACTATAGTTTAAATCAATTAAAGTCTATAGTAGGTAGGTATATACACTATATTATATTGACGATCAATGTAAATCCAAATCGAATTGGTATTTTTTTATAATTTGTGCAATATTTGCATAAGATTGACAAAACGATCAATATTTTTTTTAATTAGCTTTTAACGTTATTATAATTAGTAGAATTAATTTTAAAACAATCGATTGTATTGTATCTTTTTTTTTTAACTGAACCATTTTAAAATAGTATTTAAATTTATAGTTCAAGACTTTGAAAATAAACGAATAAAACGATAATAATGGCAGGTATTTTGTTTGTTGCTTTTAGAAATGTGTTAATGAAAAACTTTCGAATACAACATAATATATTCATGTTATGCACATTAATGTTATAAATATTAGGTGTGTTTTATTGGGAATCTATCCATTGTACCGTAAGTAATTCCCAAAAAAACGCATCGACCGTAGCATGGACCGTAGTTTTTCATTTTTGTAAAATTGGTACCCCTGCACAGCAGTCACAAGTAATGAAATAGTCTTTTGCAAAGTAAAATTAAGAAAATATCAAAGTTATGAACAATAATTAGCTTTTATTCATATAAAATAGAAAGTAGAAAAACGTACCAATATTTAATTTATGTTACAAACCTATTTCTTGTTTTCATTTTTTCTTCAATTGCAGTTTTAAGTTCGAACATTCATTTTGCACCAATAGAACGGACATGATAAGTGAATGGCTTTGTTCATAGACTATGGTTAAGTCCCTTTTTACACATTCCAATTTTTGCATTGCTTTAAAAATGGTCTAAGCATTTCACACGAGGAAACAAAAGTGCCGCTGATTTACTTGTTTCCTTTTAATGTTTCTTGGCTTGGAAAGCACACTACAACGTAGTTTAAAATGTTCACTCCCCTTATATTTCATGCTTTTATTTATTTTCTGAGCTTATAGATACGAGTAGCTTGAGTTTTATTTTTCAAGTCAATTTACAAATTTATTTTCTGAGTATGTTTTGCTTTCAATTCAATATTTACTCATCAGACTGCACTTAACATACGCGGAGTAAGTAACAAAAAGTTGACATTTGGTTTGCCATTTCACCATTTAGGATCACAAAAATGTATGCCCAGCCCATGTCCATGTAGTGAATCGAATACCGCCCATGGCCAACGTCCATTAAACAGTGAAGAAAATACACACTTTGTGAGTTCAGTTTCCGCTTAGTGCGTTTAGGCTAGGCGCGCACATGCAATTTTTCCAAAACAAAATAGTTTAATCACTAGTTGAACGATGATCGCGCACATAAGCAACTTAAAAATCAATCAACGAGATAAACGAACACACAAACATCATTTTGATTTAATGTGCGCGAAGTTACAATATAGTTCGATGTAATACAACCTGAAGAACTTATTTGGGGCGATCGTTCGATTTGTGACAAAACACAATCTCTTAAGTTGCTCGAATCGCGGAGTTAATAGTTTTTGCATGTGTGCGCCCCCTCATATAAGTCCACGGTATTCACTTTTCAACAAACTGTTGAAAACTGAAAGTTGCATATGTGCGCGCCTCTGGCCTTATAGCTCATAGAATTTTATACGAATAAATATTTTGCGGCGCAGTGTCAAGCAATTCGTATATACTGCAGTTCCACCCAATGCGGTTTGTCTTCTCAAATTGCTTTTTTGTAGATCTAAATAAAAAGATGATTTTTTCACCGGGCTTGGTTAGTCAAAAATAAAAGTAAAACGGAATTCATTCGATAAATATTGGTTTCTTTTTCAAAATGGATATCAAAATTTGTTAAAATTGATTAATTGACATTAGGGGTATGCAAAATTGCAGATATAGGTGCAATTTTAGACGTACTTCTGAAAATATTTGAGCAAAGAATACAGTTCTTAATAGTAAAAGTCAGAAACCTTTCAGATGAACAGCTTATAATATATTAAAAAATGGAGTTATCTAAGATTTGAGAAATAGAAACTGGCCAGCTATTAAAAAAAAGAATCCAAAAGATCGATTTGTCTTACGAATGAAATTAATAATTATAACACTCCATGAACACATCCATCGAGATTCAATTCAATTATCAATCGTACCAACAAAACTAACAAAATCAGAATCGAGACTCGACTGAGCGTCAACCAGCCATCCACCGTAGCTTCTGCTTTACTTTTTTATCGACCGTAGCGAATTGTATGTAAAATACTACGAGGGATAAGCTTACGGCGGATAAATTTCCCAATAAAACACGGATATTTATAGCACCCACTTAAACAATAGCCGTGTTTTATTGGGAAATTTATCCGCCGTAAGTTTATCCGTCGTAGCATTTTACATACAATACGCTACGGTCGATAAAAAGCTAAAGTAGAAGCTACGATGGATGGCTGGTTGACGTTCAGTCGAGTCTCGATTCTGATTTCGTTAGTTTTGTTGGTACGATTGATAATTGAATTGAATCTCGATGGATGTGTTCATGGAGTGTTATAATTTTTAATTTCATTCGTAAGACAAATCGATCTTTTTGATTCTTTTTTTTTTCTTTTTTTTTTTATAGTTGGCCAGTTTATATTTCTAAGATCTAAGATAATTCCATTTTTTAATAAATTATAAGCTGTTCTTCTGAAAAGTTTCTGACTTTACTATTAAAAACTGTATTCTTTGCTCAATTATTTTCTGAAGTACGTCTAAAATTGCACATATAACTGCAATTTTGCATACCCCTAATGTCAATTAATCAATTTTAGCAAATTTTGATATCCATTTTGAAAAAGAAACCAATATTTATCGAATGAATTCCGTTTTACTTTTACTAACCAAGCCCAATTTTCGTTTTGTTTTCAATTTTTATTGATATTTGTAAATAAACGGAGTTTGGTGAAAAAAATCATCTTTTTATTTAGATCTCCAAAAAATTTGAGAAGACAAACCGCATTGGGTGGAACTGCACTATAGAGGAATACTCCACAGTGCGCCGCAAAATATTTATTCGTATGAAATTCTATGAGCTATAAGGCTAGGCACGCAAATATGCAACTTTCAGTTTTCCAACAGTTTGGTTGCTAAAGTGAATACCATGACACAAATAAGCCATACTAAGATCGGAAACCTTCGTACGTTTCATCCCCCAAAACCCATTTGTATACATTGTTGTATTTATACATTTAGCACCCTTTTTTTTTTTTTTTTTTTTTTTGTAAATTCATTTTTATTTCATATTCACTTATAACTATCTAAGCTAGACAAAAATGTTTAAAACTAGCCTACTTATCAATAACTTACAACTAATTTACTGGCCCTTTACGGGCGCTCTAAACTAAACAATAACTCTTAGAACTAATGTCTTTCGACCTAAAAACTATTTTAATATTTTAATTAAATCTAATTATTTTATTTTATTTTATTTTTCCAAGGAAACTTTTAAGAAAAAAAAAACTTGGTATCTGATTTTTTTTTTTTTTTTTTTTTTTTTTTTTACTTATAAACTAAACCTAAATATAGATTAAAAATAATTAAAACTAAATAAAAACATTTAGCACCCTATCCATGAATAGATGTGAAAGCGAAAAACAAAATTAAATTACTAGGTCTGTGTTATCTATGTGTCTATAGGAATAGGAAATAGGAACAGAAAAGATTCTTGTGTGCGTTTTTATAGATGTGTCTATTGGAAGAGGAACGGAAAAGTTACATGTGTGCGTATTTCAGCTTGTAGGCAAATGTCAAATTAAAGCAGAGGTTTCGGGTCTTTATGTTATTAGCTTATGTACCTTGAGAGTGCCCGCAAATGCAGTAACAATTCAGTCCGCGATTCGAGCAACTTTAAAGTTTGCGTTTTGGCACAAATCGAACGATCGACTCAAATAAGTTCTTCAGTTTGTATCACACCGAATTATAATGTAACTGCGCGCACATTAAATCAAAATATTGTTTGTGTGATGGTTTATCTCGTTGATTGATTTTAAGTTGCTAATGTGCGCGATCACTAGTGATTGAACTATTTCGTTTCGGAAAAATTGCATGTGAGCGCCTAGCTTAAACGCACTAAGCGGCAACTGAACTTCACAAAATGTGCTTTTTCTTCACTGTTTAATGGACGTTGGCCATGGACGTTATTCGCTTCACTACATGGACATGGACTGGGCGTACATTTTTGTGATCCATTGTTTTTTTTTCTTGACATGTGCATGTAAATGGGAAACCAAATGTTAACTACTTGTTCCTTACTCCGCGTATGTTAAGTGCAGTCTGATGAGTGAATATTGAATTGAAAGCAAAACATAATCAGAAAATAAATTTATAAATTGACTTGAAAAATAAAATTCTAGCTATCGATCTACTCAGAAAATTAATAAAAGCATGAAATATAAAGGGGAAATGTAATGGGAGTGAACTATTCAAACTACGCTGTAGTGTGCGTCCAAAACCAAGAAACATTTAAAGGTAACAAGCAAATCTCCGTCAATTTTGTTTCCTCGAGTGAAAGGCATAGAAGATTTTTAAAGCAATACAAAAATTGCCCTGTGTAAAAAGGGACTTTACCAAAGTCTATGAATAAACCCATTTAATTATCATTTCCTTTATATTGGTGCAAAATGAATGTTCGAATTTAAAATTGCAAATGCAGAAAAAATGAAAACAAGAAATAGGTTTGTAACATAAATTAAATATTGGTACGTTTTTCTACTTTCTATTTTATATGAATTAAAGCTAATTATTGTTCATAATTTTGATATTTACTAAATTTTACTTTGCAAAAGACTATTTCATTACTTGTGACTGCTGTGCAGGGGTACCATTTTTTACAAAAATAAAAAAGCTACAGTCCATGCTACGGTCGATGCGTTTTTTTGGGAATAACTTACGGTACAATGGATAGATTCCCAATAAAACACACCTAATAAGTTTAAAAAATATAATCTGACAGTATATTAAGTACATATATATTTTTATTATACAAAGAACTTAAAAGTGATTGACGATTAATAATTGGGGCAAATACCTTTAATACTTTTTCCTCAGCGAAGTTATGCGATTAAGCTACTGAGCACTTGAGACAGAATTTCAAAGTGTATGTTTTTATCTTTTTTCCGATAAAAGTAAATAAATATTATATTCGAAGAAAATGCAAATAATATTTACATTTTGTTTTTGTTTTTGTGGACTGTGTGGATTAAGACCAATTGAAATATTTTGTGACCTATAGTCCAAAACGATGAGCCCAACTATCGTGACCGGGCGAAACGCGTTTTGGACTATAGGTCACAAAATATTTCAATTGTAAATAAATATTATTAAATAATTATTAAAATACAAAAGATATGATATGGTATGATTGAATATGACAACAGTTTGATATTCTAAAGATGCGTCTAGACTTGCGTTATTGTTTTCTGTGTAAGGCGCCAGTTATAGATTTCATTGAAACTCAAAATTGAAAACTTTGACTATCAATTCTGAGGCACTTAAACAAATAAAACTGTTGTCGTGTTGATCTCAAAATGAAGGTCATAAGATATATAATATTTTTGGTCAAAAACTATTTTATTTGCTCCACAACCTTCTGGTAAATTCACTTTTGATTGTTGAATGATGTCAGTTGTTCATTGAAAACGCTTTCCATCATTGAAAAATAAAAAGTGAATTCACAAGAAAGTGGTAGAGCAAATAAAATATTTTTTTGACAAAAAATATTATAGGTATATCTTACTATCAGAATTGATAGTCAAAGTTTTTAATGATGAGTTTCAATGAAAGCTATAACTGGCGCCTTAGTACATACTCATATTATGCTATAAAAAAACTTGGGTTTCGTTTTTTTTCTCTTTATCTTATTTTAAATTAGATCGAATTATAATAATTTTTCCTTGAAGTTTTATGTATATTAAATATATCTTATTAAAACAAAAGAATATTAATGAAACTAACTGAAGAAATACCAATTTATAACAATTACAAATTGAATAGGTACCTAACTATTGTTGGTCATTAAAACTATAAAATATTCATCGTGCTTCGCGTCACTGAAAAAAAAACTTTAAGTCCCATTTCATACAGGGCAACTAGTTGCTAGAGATTTTGTTGACGCTTTCTTTTTTATTTGACTAAGAAAACTTTTTCCCGATTTTAATAATACCAAAAGCACAAGATAATTCGAATTGAAAAACTTCAACATCAAAGGCCACGAAAATTTGAAAACAAAATCTCTTCAAATTGTTGACCGGGGAGATATGTGCACTCTCCTTTCTTCTTAACATTCCCTCGAACAACCTAAATGTTGCTAGCAACTTTTCCTCGGGTTTTTTTTAAAGTTGCAAATACGTTCCAATAGCTTTGTTCGGATTTAGTAACCTTAATTTTTAGGCGACGTATAATAATCGCTTAAGCTCAGTATACAGAGTATTTGAACTAAACAAACATTTTGTGGTGAGAAAAGAAAATGGCGCAACATTTTTAACGATTTAGAATGCTTATAGTAGTAAAGAGTCGATTTTTTGACAATTTTAAATGACAAAAAGTATACTTTAACGTTTGGCCTCCTAAGCGTCTAACTTTTAAAATAGCTTCTTTATTTATATTTTCAAGTACATGAAGTACAAAAAGTGAAAGAAATAAAGTTCGAACTCTGATTGGAACTCAAAATCTTGACACACAATGTTGGCGTAGTAGGGAATCTTAAAGTAGGGTATACATTGTCGAACTTGCGTGACATTCATGTTGCATATCAAACATGCGTGAAAAGTTTTGGGTACACATTTATCAGTTTTGTTGGCCGTCCGCCAAACAATCAACAACAAATCAATAAACACATCAAAATTTTATTTTTCCTATGCCCTACTGACAAAGATTCTAAAATGAACTAACAACAAACATTTTTGTTGTATGTTGTTCGATGAATGACTTGCATACACATCATCGATCCAGATCGCTGCCTGGCAGGGAATATCAAAAAAAAATTGCCAGCAGTCCTTCATGAGAGTCATGCCATCATGCAAGTGTACACATTATCGATCGTGAGCAAAACTGTCACGCATGTTCTATAATGTGTACCCTACTTAAGAAAAAAGCCGACCCTATGGAAAGACAAACTTTAATAGGAAAACGATCTAAAAAAAACCGCCACTTAAATGTACGATGATTTCACATTGATTGTTATCCAATTCTTATTCTCCACGATTATGCTGAAAGATGCAAATGCTTTACGGTTTTTCAGGATTTTCACACAATGTTGAAGTTAGATAATAGCGGCTTGTGGGTTTGATTGCGGACGGTTGATTACAGTTCATTGAAACACACTACACAATAGTCAGGAGACATAAATAGAAATTTGACCTTAATATGAGTTATGCCTGTCGTCCACTAAGTGCTCAACAAGATCAACCAACTTCGTCCAAATTTTCATTCAACTCCATGTTACAACGTTCTTCATGTTTTGAACAACGAAACCAGACGTAATATTGCACAAAACGTGTTACACATAGTTGAGAGTTGACACTTGACAAACTTATCAACATGTTCGATTTTGATAAAAAAAATGTATCAATTGTATTAAATTTCAAATACATATTTCTGTTTACCATGCTATTCTTACGGCAAAGTGATGATGCAATATTTAAGAACTCAAATTAATTTTCAATTTCTCTCATTTTTTTTGAACACCCCGTGTTACACAAAAAGAGCTGATAAGTAATTCAAATTTGATTAGCTAAATAACAAACAACAAAAGTGTTTTATTTTGCATTCGGCATAACAATTTTTAAAGAAAATAAAAGCACACTGAAAATGCCAATGCCAAAAGGTTATATGGTTTTTTGTGATAATAGATTTGTTTGTGTTTTTTTGTTGTTTAAATCTGGAATTGAATTGGACCAAAAAACGTGGAACTATTAGGGCCAATAAAAAATAACATTTCGTTAAATTCGTTAAGCAAAGATATTTTTCTTATTGTTAAGTTATTGACCAATTGGTTGAATTATTATAGGTGTTCGAGATTTAAAATATATCTCTTTCGGCTGTTTTGGTCGTAATGTTTTTTTAATGAAACAATTTCATTTCCTTTTGACGGTGGTTGCCGTCTTCTTCAGGGGACCTTTTATTTACAAAAATAAATTGAACATATTATACACATAAGAACATTTAGTGTAAAATGTTGCCAAACTTATATTTAGTAGGCATTACAGATAAACATAAATAATACAATGAAAGACAAATATAAAGCAATGTTTAAAAAAAAAATTTATGATATAAAAAAAAACTTCGATTGAAGTTTAGTCGGCTTGAAATTGTCACGGATTCTGCCTAGTCACCAAAGAGCAGTAAACCGATGAAATGTTCTGGCTGTGTTGTTTACGATTCATATTGTTTTTGTTGTTAATAATAATATATTGGGGATAATTTGAGATTTTGTTAGTTTTGGAGATTTTGGCACAAAAGATAGTACATTCGGGAATTTTTCCATAGAGCTTCTTGCCCCATACATGCTGATCTCGTCTTGTTGGAATTTTTTGGGAAATTTCTCCCAAAAAATTGTCTGTCAGTCTGTCAGTCTGTCAAACTGTCAGTCTGTCAGTCTGTCAGTCTGTCAGTCTGTCAGTCTGTCAGTCTGTCAGTCTGTCAGTCTGTCAGTCTGTCAGTCTGTCAGTCTGTCAGTCTGTCAGTCTGTCAGTCTGTCAGTCTGTCAGTCTGTCAGTCTGTCAGTCTGTCAGTCTGTCAGTCTGTCAGTCTGTCAGTCTGTCAGTCTGTCAGTCTGTCAGTCTGTCAGTCTGTCAGTCTGTCAGTCTGTCAGTCTGTCAGTCTGTCAGTCTGTCAGTCTGTCAGTCTGTCAGTCTGTCAGTCTGTCAGTCTGTCAGTCTGTCAGTCTGTCAGTCTGTCAGTCTGTCAGTCTGTCAGTCTGTCAGTCTGTCAGTCTGTCAGTCTGTCAGTCTATCAGTCTGTCTTTTAACAAAATGCCATTTAACGAAATCTAAAAGTTTAAGGTATTTAGAAAACAAATCAGAGTGCTCTGTTCGAAAGAAATTTAGAGTAAATTCTATACGCTCGAGCTTTGTCCAGAGCCCTGCTGTAATGTATAGTACTAAATAAAATGTAATACAACAATATCTGAATCATATGTAATACACAATAATTACATCACTTATTTTGTAACTAATTTTAGTGTCAACTTGCAATTGAAATAGCTTTATTCATTCGATACAAATATCTACTGACTAATTATCAAACGAGTACACTGTAGCTTTTAGAACTCATAGAATAACATCTTTATCTGTCGTTAACAATTACAAAGAAAATATTTAACTTAATGACTCTAAGGAATTAATTTAAATTGCTTCCGTATTTGTAATACGAACGTATCTATAATTTACAATACAAAATGTATATGCGTTTCTAAATATATTTGTAATTAGCGTTATATTTACATATATTTTTAAGATAGAGTATGCTATATATTGCATTTGTCTAAATTAAATAGTTTTTTAATATATTATTTTATATTTATACTTATTATCGGATATCCTACATTTATGCAGTCTTGAATCACAGATACAGATAGTACAAACTTTTTTAAAGAAAAAACGCCCTTTTATTTCCTAATATTTTATTGTTTATATGAAAGAGTTTGTTGACAGTAAAAAATGTTTAGAACTAGATATAACCAATCATAATTTCTAAAAGATTCAATTTTAAAATGGGAATCTAAATTTGTTGCGTACTCCAATTCATAAGCTAGAAATTGTGTATACATACCAATATAATAACGCTTATTCTAAAATTAATCTACGACTTTGCTAAACCATAACCATAACCAAACGCGAGTTTTGTATAATAAAAATACAAAATCGGTCCAAAAAGTGGCTCCCTGATATTTATGTCACAATTTTTTTTTGGAAAAAACGCCAAAAAAAATTCAGGCTTTTTTCCATTTTAGAAAATGAAAAAAAAAATTAAAAAAAGCAAAAAAAAAATTCGGGGTTGTGTGAAGTGTTTTTTGGAATTACGTTTACGGTAGTTTGGGGTGGGTACAAGTTTGGGTATTTGCAATTTTTTTTTGGATTTGAAGATTACTTTTTATAAAATGTTGCGGAATACCTCCTTACGCGCCGAGCTTTTTCCACACCGTGAACGTGAATGCAAAAAACACTTAACACAATCCCGAATTTTTTTTCTAGCTTTTTAAAATTTATTGTTTACATTTGAAATCTATTTTATGTTTTGAATACAGATTTCACAATATGTCATGTGGCCCCGCCCCTAACTGACCAGCAACCCACCTCCCTCGTCTTGTTTGAAAATACCTTAAAACATTTTATGACCCTTTTTCCAAAACGTTATTTGGAAATTAGGCTAGAATATACAAATTTTCTGGCTTAATTTTCAATTCGCTTTCAGGCTCTTTTTCCACATCTATCTGGCATAACTTCCAATATTTCTGGTTTTTTTCTAAAAAAAAGTCTGCCCTTTTTTCAAATTTTGAGCCAGAAAGCAATTCGGGCATTTTTTCCAAAAGAAAAAATCCTATCGCAATTTCCTCTGGCGTAATTTCCGGGAGCCTCAAAAAATCCATGGACAAAAAAAGTGAAAACTTATATTTTCTCTCAGAATAACGCAAAAGTCAGGGCGATTTTTTTTGTATACCAAAGTCGGTTGTTGTGGAGATTTTTGCGTTTTCACCACGAATTCGGTTTTACTTTTGTGATTACTAAAACAGTAATTTTTATTTTAGTATCTACCTGTCTATATTTATTTAAATATTGAATGATGTGTTTATTTTGGTAGAAAAGTTAATACAAATTTACCGATGTTTGTTGTTAAATATGACAACAGAGGCGGGTGAATGCAATCTCGTCACTAATGAAAAGCAGGTCAAATCGCCAAAGCTCAAGACTTGTTTCTTACCTCAGACAACTTAACTTCAATTGAAGTAGATTTACTTCAATTTCAGAAAAAAAAATTAAAATCTGCTGCCTACTTCGCACTGTTATTAAGTTCTTTCTATCTACTTCACTTTTATAAATCCCTTTTTAAACCACTTCAATTTATACAAAAAAACATTTGAATCTACTTCAAAAAAATTATTTAAAAAATATTTTACACTCTTTCATGTAAGCCCAGCTTCACATTTCAAAAGAATAAATTGCATCTAGCTTCACTTCAAACAAAAAAGTTATTACAATTTTCTGAAGTTTATTATTGGTTTCCATTTAATTTTCTTTCAATCAAAAACAAGGAAACAGGTAATGTGTTAGGGATAACGTTCGTTCCTGTCTGTCGGTGCTAAGAATTGAAAGTGGTTAATATCCAAATGCGCTATGAAAATATGTTTCTAAGTTATCAAGAATGTGGATAAAGATTCGTAGGCAAAAATATAATTTTGTAAAAATATCATTGTGCACCTTTTATATTTTTTCCGAACATAGGTCTGCACAATCAAGATATCCCAAAAGTAGTAAAAATGAAATGTCTGTGTCTGTGCCTGGTTACAAGGTTATTCGTATTATACTATTATACAAATGTTCCTTTTGGTGTTGATAAATACATAAGACTAATTTGGAATTAAATGTAATATTAAAATTATGATTTTGAAATCTACTTCCCTTTTCTTGAATCATGATAAGAGAGCTTTGCATCAAGCTCTCTTATCGAAAATTGCTGCATTTGGTATCGATGAATTTGTTCTTCTTTGGACTAGAAATTATTTATCGGACCGTCTAAATACGTGCCTCAAATATTTTCTGAATAAATGCTAGTATGCCCTAGGGCTCCATTTTGTGTCCAACACCAATTTATCATTTTCTTCAATGATCTCTTGTCTAAAATTTCTCATCCCATATATTTTTTTGTTAACGACAGTACTCTCAGCATTTCATATTCGTTTTCACATTCACCTTCTAATTCTTCGGACGTGGAACTACAAAGGCAGCGCAGAAAGCTCATTAAATTAAATTCTGCAATGGGGAATACAAAAGATCGTAGAATTTAATGATACAAAAACTCAGTGCTGTCTTCTGTCGTTAAAGCAGACACATCCCCTGCCGCTATCCATGAGCGCACATGCATTGAAGAAACCGATCACATTTCAGTCCTTGGAATGTGCATCACATCATATTCGATGTCGCCAAAAATACTGCTTAAGATTTTTTAGAAAATGCACGAAATTATTTTCCCATTCTTATCTGGCTTTAATCTAGAAAATCTGCATTTGCCCAAAACTTAGGCATAACTCTCATAGGCTGAAAAGCTCTTAAAACTTATTTTAATCTTCTTAATAGAATTCAAAATAGAGCCCTAAGAATGATAGACCATAGAACTATTACAAAAACATTTACTACACTCGAACACTTCTGCCGTGCTGTTGCATTTATCTCTTTAAACTATTTAACCGTAATACTCGCGCCTGTGAGTGTGCCCTAGAGCCAAAATTCGTACTTACCGAGATACTTTCTTTAGCCAAACAACACGAATGTTCAAAGCTTTACACGGCTCTATTTATCCCCTTCATTTCGATATTCAGAGCTTCAAACCCATTATGCCCTGGTATCTCCATATAAATCATGCCATATTTCCTTAACACTGGCATTTTGCTTATACATTTTAAGGGTAGTCAAAACCCCTTTAGTACGTCCATAACAAAAAAAAAACGCTGTGTGAAGATTAACTATGCATACATTAAAAAGTTGTACAACAAATATACGAGTACTATATATCTACTTATTTACTAATTCTTAAATGTTTTTCGGACAGAATTCTCTAGTTGGAAGGTCCTTAAATATTTACATTTTATATTTGGGGTTGAGATATTTGTTCTTTAATTTCTTAAATCATTTCTTTAATGCGAAACATGTGTAATCCAGAAAAAAAATTGTTTGTTAGCTTATTAGATCTAAAATGAATTGACGTATTTTCAAAAAGATGACAAAAATAATATCTTATCTGTAGAATTTCTTTCCTGGAATTTTCTAAAGAAGAAAAACTAGTTTAAGTTAATGCATAATATCGACTTTTAGTATCTATATACAGTAAAGAGCACCTCAAAATTTATTAAAATTAAATTCTGGTTTACCTAAAAACTGAGGTAATAAATCTTTAATGAGTTTTCTAATAAATTGAAAATAGTTTCGTTCTAAATCAAACATTTACATATGTATCTCCTTAACTGGAATTTGATTTAATTAAACAAACATTAAAACAAAACAATTTGTTAACTATAATATAGGTAATGAATATTTTTAACAAGTGGGTCACGAGTCACAGCCCCCATAAAATGATATCAAGATACACTTTAATTCTCATAGCTCGTATATTTTCATTGTCTGTAAAATGTTTCTATAAGGAGAAATAGCCTATGACGAGATCTCGTCACATTAATACGCCTAGTTTTTTCGTTGGGTTTATTATCGCCAATTATTATCACTGCAATATCCGGTTGAGAAAACCGGATAACCGGTTTCCAAAACAAAAGTGGATAAATAAAATAATGCCTTCATCACACATGCCGATGTCAGGAGTTGCAATTACAACTCGTATTATAAATTTACACGATTGTCAAGATCGCAGTAGTTCTGTCACAATTTTGCCAAAATACTGTATACAATTGTTTCATTAATGACATATGTCATAAAACAGAATGACTGGTTGATATTCTGGCATATTTTGACAGCTCCATAATTTTGATGATTCGTCAGTCAGTGAATAATTTTAAATGAACTGTCAGTTAGAGGCCAGTTACTGTTTTTGTAATTTTTGAGACCTTATATCTCATGAACCAGTTATGCTTACAAGTTGAAATATGGTGAAATACCTATGCTTGACCAGCTTAGCAAATATTCGGATTTTTTTGACTTCATTGATACCGAAGCGGGGGTCGAAAATCGTATCAGTTCGTTCCTGTAAAAATGTGTAATGCCAGAACTTGGATGGGCACTGCTGCCGTGCCCCTTGATCAAACTGGCAGAAAGTTTAACTTTTAATGTTATTTATTTAGTGAAAAATTATCAATTAAAAAAATAATATACCTCTATTATAGTACTATTTACATACAAATTCAATCTAATTAAATAATAATCAAAATAATATTTACTTTGTAGTTAAAGTTAAATCCCAAACAATCCAATAATAGGTATATTAACTAACTATTAATTAAAAAAAAGTAAGATATAGCGATTATTTTTGTTAACTAGGTAGGGGAAAGGTGCTAACAGTGAGACAGTGCAAACAGTGAGACAATTCATTTTTCTCTGGTTTGAAAGCATGTACAGATATTCCAGTATTCGTAAAAACGTTTATTCTACCCTCCACGTCTTTTTATTTTGTTGCGCAAGTATTTTTCGGACTGTGTTTAAATTTAGCACAGTAACGGGAAATAATCATGTTAAACAAAGAATTTTTGTTACATATGACATTTATATTTGTACTGTTATAATAAAACAACAAAATCTTAGAATTTTTAGTCATTTTTGTAATATTTTTGATTTTATATGAAATGACAAAAGGCGAACAGTGAGACATTTCCAGAAAACTAATAGTGAGACATGTCTCACTGTTTGCACGTTCATTGTTTTTTTTTTAAATTGCTTGGCTTATTGTTCTTTGTTACTTTTCTTTGAAGAAATATATTTATGTTACTTAATTAATTTAACAAAATACTTATTACAAACTTATTCAACGTTTTATATTTTTTTTTCTTTTTTTTCGTTCATCTCACTATCAGTCTTACACTGTGAGACAGTTTGACTTTTTCTAAGTTTCAGTTTGTTGTGATGCTCTCATGCGTCCTTTCACTAAAATTTCTGTCGGAACAATAATGCAAAATGTGCCTAAAAATATACTCCAAATTTGTTTAAGATTGCTTGAAAAGTTTTAGAGGTATACCAATTTAAAAGAAGTGTCTCACTGTTTGCACCTTTCCCCTACTTATATTGGGTGCTGACTCGCACTTCTCTAATACTCGTACATACAAACTCCATGCATTACTTAAATGACAATATAGAAATAGAATTCTTTAATAATAAATCAATTAAAATTGACAACATGCTGCGCTAGCCAAGAATTAATACATTGTACTTTGACTTATTAATAAATTAATTAAAGTAGCTCGAACGATCCTATTCGTTTATAAATGCAAAATAGGAAATAATTATTCCTTCTTATTATTGCAGAAAGTTCTATGCATGGGGAAATTTTACTATTAAAACTATTCTATTATTTATTTATTTGACATAATATTTGCATTAGTGTGTTCCATGTAAGATGTACATATATGTATGTATGTAAATACAAACAATCGGTACCATGTCCTTTTCTCTGATCTTAAAAGGAAGTTAAAAGCATGAGCACCGCTAATTATACCAACGGCTGATTTTCAATAGCACGGTTGCGTTAAAGAAATTTACGTTACTTTAACAAGCGTTACTTAAACAACGCAGAAGTTTAATTTGTAATATCGTTGCGAAGAAATGGATTATGTTACGTTAGTTTGTATATCTACTACTGGATGGCAAATTGTAACATAATGCTCAACGCATTTTTAGCCGTGTTTACTTAAGAAATCTATCCGCAACCAAACAGGATTTGTCAAAAAAAAAAACCGATCCACAGCTGCCTGATTTTTATATTCTAATCCTGATCCTATGTTGTTCTTCGAATTAAATGCATACATATGAAATTAAAATTTGAATATTAAATTAAGTTTTCGATATAGGTATGTGTGGTCCTAAATGTTGATTATAAAATTATTTTATGTCGTGGACGTTTTTTCAATCAAATTAGATCTTGTGCAAGAAAAGGGGTATGTTCGTAGACTGTTTATGCTTACAAAAATGTTAGCGCTCATTATTTAAGTATTGTATGAAATTCGTTTATATGCGGTTCAACGATCGAGTTGGAGTAGGAAAGTTATTTGAGAAAAAAAATGTACCACCAAGAAAACAACAAAATCGACTAATTTCATAATTGCGGTGAATATATTTTTATATCTTAACAAAAATTAGACTAATTGTACAAACGTGGTTCAAATATTTGACCCAATTTCTATGGACTAAATAAGTTTCAAAGATGATCCAAGATTTAAGTATGTGGTAATAGTCAAAAAAATCGTCCAACCTCAGCTTAACTAGACAAATCGATGTGCTAAAATTACTGAACCACAGATCAAATATTTGGAAACGGTTCAACGTTTTTATTTTCAACCTGAAGTCTTCGGCTTCAATTGCTTTCGTTTTTCGATAACTATTATTAACAATTTTAAACTTCTATTCAAATGTTTTTCATTAGTCTTGTATGAATTTAATCAACTTTTTTGAAAGTAAATTTTCTTAGTGCCAGTTCTAATATTTGTTTTAATATTTGGCCTGCAATTTTAACTCTCTAGGTGGTGGATAACAGATGCTTAACGATATGGTTGAATGCTGAAGTATCAGTATCGTTGAACCTCAGTTAGTTTGTCGAAATCGTTGAGCTAAGACAGTTTAAATAGTTGTACAACTCGCTCTTACTGATAGTTGTACAAATATTTGATGCGAGGTTCAGTCTTGGTTCAAGACTTTAATCAACAGTACAAATACAACAAAGTAAAATCTGCATTCGTGCATTGAATTTTTTTATTGAGACTTTAGTTACAGTTGCTGTCTTATTCTAAATAACAATTCTTATATCCATTTTAACTGAGTCAATTCGCGGCTATAATGTATTGCCTGCCCTGTCTATTTCTTTGTATTATAATTATACAATGTTTGCCTCATGGAGGTCAGTATAATGTTTTCTCACTCCTGCTGATGACAGAGTGTTATATAAGCAGTTGCTTGTGTGTTTTGTTTACAAAAAAAATATAAGGATTCGCAAATTTTACTAGGTCTGTTGCACGGGATCTTGAAAACCAATAAAGTTTTCTATGCGTGTACTTTTAATTTACTTTCATGTGTTCCATGTTTTATTGAATTAGGATTTAAAAAGTGAAAGAGAAGACCGAACAATTAGTGTTCCTAAACACATAAATTGTTATCTGAACATTCGCTTTGACAGAAAAATCTGCAAAAGAGACGCCCAACGCGGCATTGCAAATTGAAATCTAGTGGCCTTTTCGATTGGCCGTCCCGAAATGTTCTGGCCCCCACAAAATGACAGTTGTTACTCTAAACAGAACAGAAAACGATTCTGGATTTCGTTTAATTTCATTTTACTAATCTCCAAGAACCTACCTGTGGACGAATCAGATAGGTTAGCTGAAAGCTGTCAAAAAATCAGAACAAAACACATACCAAATGAATTTTGCAGGCAGCTGATGTTCTGTACATTTGTTCTCGGATAGATAGTTACGAGTATTCCAATTTTTTTTTGATAACTCAAGAAAGCTTTCATGAGAACAGCTTTTTTTTCATCAGATATGCAACAACAGAAAGTTATTTCAGATTGCTTAGAATAACTGAGTGAACTTCCCCAATTTTCGTAGTTTCTAGTGAAAAAGAGAGCAATCTAGAGTTACTTTTTGCCCACAAATTATAAAATACGAAATAATGAATGAAAAGGGTCTGATCTCGTACTTTCTGCACAGAAACTGACAAAATGTCACAACTCGAAGAGTGGAACTTAAATTCTCCCAAAAAATAAAAACACAGGGCAAAATTACGGGAACGCTTTAAGTCGTCAAACAATAAATTTACATAGAAAATACGGTTCCTTTTAAAGTACTACTTGGAAATTCGAAAAATGTTTAACAATTTTTATGCAAAACAAAATAAACAAAACAAAACAAATAATAATTAAACTAAATTAAACATTTTTTTGTGTTAAAATACTAATACTTTAACTTTATATATTCAAGGCTTATTCCGGTTATAACCTTGAACGACAAGACCAAGTTCGTGCGATTAGGTCGTGAATTTTAGTCACACCAAAATTATTTTTTATTCTAAAACAACAATGTCAGCTTTTTTTTTGTCTTATTTGTATTAAATTATTTTGTACAATGAGAACATTCTATTTAATTATCTTGTGATATCAAGTTGGGGTTAATTGAAAATTTTAAAATTTAGAACTTGTTTTAAGTGTTATTTAAGTGTGTCTCAAATTGTACCAAAGTGATTTATTTATTAAATTTTGTTTTCTTTTATTTTCTTTGTAATTGTTCCCGGCTGAACTTGAAATACCGGAAATTCGCAGTACACTATCTTATGTTCATGCTCGATTCAATTGTCGTGAAGAAGTGAAAACAGAACATTATACACTGTATATGAGATGAGTCGTCTGTTACGAGTTCTATAATCTGCAAGATTAATTATAGTTACTTAATAATCATTTTGTTCTAATTGCGTAAAAGAAAACCATAAGATACTTATGAACGCGGAATCGTTTACTTAATACTAGATAACCCAAGGGTCGTCAAAAATTCAAGCGGATTCACTAGTTGATTACGTTAAAATTAGTTGTATAATAATTTATTTTCTTATACCTAATCTTAAACTGAACTAATTCAAACTGATTATTTTTAATAAAAACAAAACGGCTTCTGGTTTTGATTCTGACTTCAAAACCTGAATCGAATTTCTCTTCTTTTCTAGAAAAATAACTGTCATTTGATAACGATTGCCAACTTTCAGAAGCAATCAGAACGCTTACGGACGACCAATCGACAACAAAATTACGTGTTGAAGCAATCTAAGATTCTAATGTTTCTATTCGTGCTGAACTCCGAACGACGCACCTGTAATAGAACCAGTAACTTGGATTTTTTATGTCAACCATAAACTGCTCTTAAAAGAGTGAAACGTACCTACAATCTAAACACATTCACTAATATTATAATACGATCCATATTGCAAAACGGCAAATCTTATCGAGTTCCAAAGAACCATTTCAAATCGATTTTAGATCAAAAAATAAAGTGCGTGCAAGATCTATGAAATTAAAAAAAAAAAAAAATCGATTGTGTTCAGAAAAAAAATGGAATGTTTGGTTGGTTGGAATTCGACATTACACTCAACTACACATTCCCGGATGTCAGTGTGGCTTGACGTATGTAGTACACCTACGAGATTGTCAAATACACCTTTAGAAAGACTTGTGCGCCGCGAGCCGGTATGTTGGTCTGATGAAAATGAAGTATTTTTTTCGTCAAATTCACCCTTTTTTGCTTCAAATCGACTTGGAATCGATCAAGCAGCTCTGCGTAATATGCGCCGGTGATCGTTTTACTGTTTTCAACGTAATCGAAGTATATAACACAGAGCGAATCCAAAAAAAAAACTGTCACCATGACGTTGTTTGCTGACAAACTCACCTTTAAGTTCGATGCACTAGGACAGTTCCATTGTTTTGAGTGTTCTTTGGTTTTTGCTGTGGTGTAGTGAATCAAGTTCACGGTTACAAAACGGCACAAGGAATTAGTCCAGTTTGTCTGGAACATGCCAAACACACCTTCGAAGATGCCAAACGAATGCTTTGTTATCGATTGTGAGTCAAACGCGTCACCAACCTTGCGGAAAGCTTTTACATGTTCACATATACATACATGTAATAAGCTTTGGCCGCTTCAATGTCACCCACTTTCACTCGCCGATCGTCCATTATAAAACCATGGATTTTTCGACAAATTATGATGGTGAGGTGACCTCATTTAAGCGACTAGAATGTTCGGCGACACTTATGATTGAACGACCGCCAGTCCCAGTGATGTATGGTTCCAATCGATGGTGAAGATCCCCCACCCCATAATATGTGTTACGGTTTTGTTTGGTTTGTGTGATAGTTTTTTCGGCGCAGGGACATAAGTCCAAGATGGGACATAAGTCCAAAATCCAATTTTTTTTTTGATTTTTTTCTGAATTGAGACACAAATTCAAAATTTGCATAGAACCTTTAAAAAACATACTTGACTTCACAGGAATTTTTTTTCTCATCTCGGTGAGAGATTATTTGTGTTGTTCTTCTACGTGTCGACTTTAATTGTCTACATTTCAAAGTAGACAATTGGTCGACAACGTCAACAATGTACACAATATGTAGACAATCACAAATAAAATCATTCTAATTAGCCTTTGCTACAACGATATACACGTGGTTTTAATATTATCCATAAAAATACAAGGTTCTATCTATAAATTATAATATTTTCTTTAAGAAATAAAAGTTTAAGACGCGTGGATGGTATTAAGATAGATCGGCAAGATCTATAAACAAGGCATTTAAAGCGCTACGATATCTCCTGGTGAAAACCAATAATAAATACACAAGTCTTTTGTACAGAGTGCAACAAAGTTCTGCAAGATACTGCTGAAACAGCATTTGCAGGCACAGTACAAGTAACGAAAAATGTTATTATTATCTAATAATATTCATTTCAAAAGTAATCGATGTCGATTCTAAAAATGAGTTTTAAAATGACAGTCGACTTTTTGAGAATTTCAAGCGACAAAAAGTATACTTTAATGTTAAAGAGGTCGTTTAACTTTAAGCAGAGCAAAACGTTTTTTTATCTTTTTTAAACTATATTTTTTCCAGTTGACGTTTGACATTTCATAACAAAAAATGAAAGAAAAATGTTTTCTGAAGAAGAAGATTATAATATCTTGGAGGATTTTTTAGAGAGCCAAAAATATATGAAGTTCGAGCAAATCCGTTCCAAGAACTTGGAGGACCTTGAATTTTATTCAAGAAACCGATTTGAAAAAACAATGACTCGATTTTTAATGGAAAAATGTACGTGAAAGCCGATTGGCAATGCAGCCGATTGATTTTGTTGCACAATTTGTTTCTTAATCTGAAACGAATTGTATATGAATTCCTTTTCCGAAATTTTAAACATCTTACTTGAGCTTTTATAAATTTATGAATATATATTTTGTGTTCTTCTGCTTATGTTTAATTTTAATTCTAGTCCATTGCTCTATCTGTCAAAATAAGGCGTGTTCAACATAACTTTGATTTACGAAGCCCTAATACTATGTTTCCACCAACCACTAAACCGAGATTTGAGTAGATTTAGCTAAAGGAGGCTTTACATGCATCTTCATCTTCATCTGCATTGACATCTGCAAAAAAAGAGGAAACAAAATAAGAAATTCATACTTGTGCGATAGAGAGCGAAAACCAAAATGGAGACCATCTTCATGTATGAAGATTATAGGAAGTACGAATCTGAAGATTGCAGATTATAGTGAAGATGAACATGTTCATCTTCATTATAGCATTTTCATCTGCACCATAATTTGTTGCGTTCAGATAACGAATTTTCAAATTTTTTTTACCATTTCACCTCAGTTTGCTTAAAAACAACGAAAATAGCGAAAATTTTCTTCTCAAAACTACATACCTGAACGCTAAGAACATGTGATTGTGAGATGTGTCAAGAAAGTTATAGCAGAGTTCGAGTAAGTTATTAGTGTGTACCCTGTCTTACTTTTATGTTTGTTTTATATTATTGGCCCGCTCTACTTTTCTTCAAGTCTGCAGATGCAGATCCATGTAAAGCCGCCTTAAATCTCCTACAAATCTTGAGGATTTACCATACAAATTTTAATCTTCTCAGATGAAGATTTAAAATAAATCTTATTTAAATCTTCAATCGAACTACCCTATTTCCATATTGAAATGAACACATTCATCGGGAAAGTGAATTTCTCTCTTCGGTTGACACAGATGAAACTGCCTGTCTCACTTCTACATCATAAGAGCAAAAGAAAAGATATATGCAATTTGAATAGTGCTGTCAAAATTAATGTACTTTTGGAGCGGTGAAAACACTTTTTGAGATTAGCAAATCTACGAGAGATTAAAGTTCGTTGGAAACGTAGTATAAAGATCTACTTTAATTAGATGAGTTGCTTATTGTTTAAAAGTTTGCACCAACATTTGCAAACAATATTGAAATCGGACCAAATAAATAAACAACTCCAAATTATGTGAGAAATTTGTCATGTAACGATTTGATTACTGAAACAAATTTGCTGTTTACTGGCATTTTTTCATTTTATTCCTCAAATTTTAAAAATTTTTTAAACCTTGACCAGTATGGTTTATCATGACAGATTTCTCCCATAATTTAAAGTTTCCATATCTTCCCTAATTTAAATATTTGAAACTAAAACTTTTATGAACATAGAACTAGGTATACGTTTAGATTTAGATCTAATGATTTTTTCACGACTATCTTGTTCTAACACACATGTTTTTGTATTATGGAAGAACTTGGTTCTTTTTTTTAAGATTTATGTTTTGTGGTTTAATACATTCTAGTAGAAAAAAAATAGGAATTATGATGGTTTCACGAATTGTCTACAATCTACATTGTCAACAAATTTATGTCGACAATTGTGAATTGTCTACATGTAAACAATCATGTAGTCTACAGTCTACATGACAAAACACTGGAAATTGTACACAATGAACACATGGTGTCTTATATTTGCAGAATTTTCAGCGATGTATACATATACAGGGTGTCCGCCGGGAAGGTATAATTTTTGATTAAATGAAAGAGAATAGATCTTATATTGATAAATCTTTATTTAATGTCGGCAATTATGTATGGAATACATTATCAGGTAAATGTCCAACTCTATTATTCTCATAAATGCGAGCACTTTTGAGCGCATTTTTCATTATGTACTCACACATTTCACGCGGTATTTCATTATTTTAATCACGAATATTTGGTTTAAGTTGCTCAAGCGTTTCTGGTTTATTTGCATAAAGCTTGCTTTTCAGATATTCCCACAAAAACAGTCAAACTAGGCGACCGTGGAGGCCAATCAACATCACCTTTTCTCGAAATTACTTGTTGTGTAAAGAGGTCTCGCAGTAATTCCATTGTAATCCTGGCTGGATGCGATGTACCACATGTTAATCAAGCCCAAAGCATGCAGTTGTGGCATTAAAAAGTTTTCAATCATATGACGATATCTCGTTCACAGTTACCGTTACGCCGTTTTCATTTTCAAAGAAGTAAGGTCCACTGATTCCTCCTGACCAAATTGCACACCAGACTATAACTCTTAATAGTCCAGAACCGACTATTCTGTTTATTCACATATCCATTCAAATGAAAATGTGCCTCGTCACTCATTATTATTTTTTCATGAAAATCGGTGTTGTCATGGGCTAGCTGTAACATCCTATTGGCATATGTACGGCGGCGTAAATGGTCCTGTGGAAGAAGCTCTTGTGTCAACTGAATCTTAAATGGAAACAAATGTAAATGCTTGTGGAAAATTGGGGCCAAAGTTGTTCTTTGAAGACCAAGCTCCTGAGCACAGCGTCGAATTGAGGTTGATTGATTGTTTTGAATACTTCCTTGATCAGCAGTAATTTTTTTAGCCGATCTTGCAGTATGTTGTGATCCATGGTTTGGCCTATCACCTACAGACCGCATTTCTTCGAAATAATTCACTACACGATAAATAGTTCGTTTTGTTGGCACTTTTCTCCTCCCAAAAATTTCACGTAACTTTTTCATCGTCATAGTAATCGATGATTGATTTTGATAAAATGTTTCAACGATTAAAACACGTCGGCTTATCGAATATTTTTTCATAATAAATTTGCCACGTGTCTACTTCATGACTGCCAAATATGAACTGTCAGGACTAATGGTTACCAAAATGGGGGCAAAGCAAAGTAGTATACCTTCCCGGTGGACACCCTGTATATATATATAGGTATATAAAGTTCACTGCGTATAGAAACATCGGAGCGTAAGGGAGGCATGCTGCCGTGGCTGCAGTATTTGCCTCAAACAAAACATGTCAAATGGGGTATATAAGTCCATAATTCTTTTTTTTTGACTTATGTCCCGGCACCGTTTTTTCTCGCCAAGAATAATAATATTAAATGAGCTCCAAATTCACTTTTTTCCATTTTAATGAAAATGCTCGACTGCTAAAACGTATAACTATTTGACAGATCTATCTGAAAACTTGGGTGCGTTCTTTTGAAAGATCATTCTTGACAAAAGAACTTATAAAATTAAGGTGACGACAAAATTTATGTTAAATTTCAAACGTATCTCGTCATCGCTAGTCGCCAAAAACAATCGATGAATGCCAACGCATCACAGCTGATTGTTTAATAATGACAGAACAAATCACTTCCAAACTAGAGATATCTAATCTAAAATGCCTCTTTTTTTTACAATAACACATAATAAAATGCAAATCGACAAAAGTTGTCGAGTTTTATAACAAAAACTAGTTTAAAAATTTTGACTTAAACATTCAAAACTTCACCTATATCATTTTCCATGACTTAAAATATCTTGTTAACATCTAAAATAAGTTACAGTTTTTACTATAACTCTATAAGTAATTTAATTTATACAAGTTTTTGTAATAGTATAACTCTTTGAAATTTAATTCAAATGTACTTGAACTATCAGTTCAAATTGTGTGTGACGAATATTATTATAGTTTTATATTCGTATACTAACTCGAAGCACATACGGACGAGAGAAATGAGGAAGCAAAAGAACTTGAACTTTGTTTATCTACATAATGTAAAGTGCCTTCCCGTATACCATATTTAACCTTCCATTTAAATAATTTCTTTATGATAATTTAATATTGAATAACTAATTACTATAACAACTGACAATAATCATCATGGTGATTATATGTATTTCTACGAGTATTGTGTACTCGCCCCAATTAAAAGAAAATATTTTTTGCACTGTGTAATGAAGGTACTTAAATTACCAACACATATATCTATTTATAATCAAATAAATAACTACTTTGTGAAGAAAATACAAGTACATAATTAATATAGGAACATACCATGCGCGGGGAATATCATAAACAGAAGATGCACTATTTTATTTTCCCATATCGATCTATTTACGTATTCTCGTATACGTCACTTGGGATGTTTGGTTCGTATAAACTGTACTGTGACTCAAATATTTTTCGGAACAATTAATTTATTAAACGAATAATAATAATAAAGCAATAAAAACCGATTTTATTAACAGTGTTAATTGGCACCAATTACTTTGTTTATCTTTCATTTTTGATAGAGTTAAATAATTCAAATTCAAAGCACTACTCGATTTTCGTAGAACCACCTTAGAATATTTAATTTGGAAACCGCACATATTTTATAATGTGCTTGTCAAGTTCAAAGCTTTATATGTACCTACAACCATATGTAGATTTAGTTATATACATAGATATAGATATTACGTTTTCTTTAATTAGTTGGCTATAAATTACAATAGTTAAATTTGAAGTTGAGTTTGTGGTTATGATTTTCAAATGTTTGTCCTTCAATAACGTTCTATTGGCTAGACGAATTGCAATTTAAGTAAAACAAGTTTATATTATCATATATTATCATCTTGTCAAATTGGCACACCACCATTTACCAACCATTTGCTTCTGCATTTATCGCTTTTGCCAAATATTCCCACGAAAATTTATATATGAATGACAGTAAACAACATGATAATTTATTACAGTTTATACAAGAACTGCTTATGTGGTTTCACACGGTCAGCTGCTCTTTCCGAAAACTATAATTGTTCTAATATAGGTGGATCAAAATTAATCACCCTTTCGGAGTATGTTATAATTTTTGCAATTGGCTTCGTAAGTCAATCATATTTGACATTTGTGAATTTTAGAGAAAGACTTAGGGCCAGTTTGTTCACACTTGATCATCTTTAATCAAGGATTATTCCAGTTGATAATCATGGAATGCGTTTGTTCACTAAAATTTTAATCAAGGAATCCATGATTTGAACAGTTAATTGAAGATAACACTAATCAGCCGAATTTGATTGATTAGCACCATTTAATCAAAGATTTACTGTAATTCAGTTTGTTCATACTTGATTAACGCACTCGCATGATAAAGAGATATACGTATGCTCATTAGATATATCCTTGTCGCCAACTTGGATTTCGAATATATTTTTTTTCTCCAAGGCTAAACGAACCAACTTCTCTTCTTTGGTCTTGGAGAAATTCGACGTACGTTTATGTTTCGGCTGCTTTGACATATTTCTGAAAACATAATAGGTATACCTATACATATTCATAAATAAAATAATATAACAAGATAAAGTTTAATGGTTGCAAATTAGAATTTATTTACCTTGCTAATTGCTACGCTGTTATTTTCAAATAAGAATCCAAAATGGCGTAAGCGTCAACACAAATGAAAAAATAATAATTCTTGATTAAGTTTTGACAACCGAATAGATAGAAAGAAGGAAAATGGAACTATTTTTAAAAAAGTCGCCATGATTTATTAATCAAGATAAAAAAAAGTGAACAAACAGTCTTTGATTATCATAGATCCTTAATTATGAATTAGGAAGAATCCATGATAATCAGATCGCAGATTTAACCCACTGGAAACAACTGGCCCTTCTTTTTACAATGTTTGAAAGCTGTACATTTTATTTGTGTCGGTAGGCATCGACTAATATTTTGCGTCTTAGAAAGGTATTACAGCATCTAACTGATGATCCCAACTATAGTACCTGGGCGAAACGCATAATTTGGACTAAAGGTCACAAAAAACTCAATTAAAATTAAAAGCACAGTCCATAAAATAAAGAACAAAAGCAATACCTACGTATGCAAATGCGTTTGTATTGTTTTTGTTTTTGCGTTTCTTCTTAAACTGGCCCTTATACTTATTCCTGTAAGAATTGTAAACAGTGCATCAGTTAATGCTTGCTAACCGTTGCATTCGTCGGGATTGGATTATTGTCAAGCCATCCTCAATCTAAACAATGAATTCGTTCTGATGCACGAATAGCCATTACATCTACTCAAATCAACTTTGGGGTGCAGAATTATAGTGGGATGAGTGATTAGGCCGTTTTTTTTTAGGACACCATCGTCAATCGGTTCACTGTTACTGGCGAACACTTCAGGGATAATAAAACACTTCCTATTGCCGGAATTGCATGAGCAGGGCTTGGTCAACATGTGTTGTAAAAAAGTAATGCCAAATGATTTGACCAATTTTGCTGAAAGAACGACTGGCATATGATTTTGCTTTCTTGGTTTAATTTGCATTTAGAGAAGTTTCATATTATCCTGTAGCCTTAAGTCGATAAACTAATGAGGATTGATTCTTCTTAATATCATGATCTTATGTCTTGGATTTAAGACGGTCTCCTTTACTGTTTGCGGGATAAAGAGGACCTTTTCAGTAGCGCTAGTTAAGCGTTTAGATAAGGTAGCGCTTAAAGACGATCAAAGAAATTATACGCCATTGCTGAATTGAATCTCATATTATATCGACTGCATTTTGCGATCAACACGTTTATCACCACTATCGCAGTATCATATTTGCGAATATCGCCAGACCATAACAAATTCAGATATGGTCCTATGACACTTCCTTATATGTTTGTAATTTTATTGTACCGTATTCAGAAAAGACCTAAATCAACCTTCATTCTTATAGGTATGAATAATTCTATACCATCTTTCCCTTATATTTATATACTAGATTTGATTATAATTTGTTTAAATTCAATCAAAACATAAGCACGGCAATAATATATAGCATAATTGGTTAAATGTTAAATAAACTGAAAATATATGTATGTAAATATGTTTGCTTTTGCCTTAAAAAAAATTAAAATACAAAACAAGATAGTAAGTTAAGATTCTTATCAATTTTTATCTGCAATATTTTAATTATGTCTAAGTTTTCAAGGTTTCGTTATTCACAAAATAAAATTCTAATTAGTTTAACTTATGAAATCTTTCTAGTATCAAAATGGAAACAATTATTTTGTACTGATAATGTGTTAGTCATTTTTTTGTTACTAAGTCAGAAATCTGAACAACATATTTATTTTTTTTTTAGAAATTTGACAGTTTTATTATTATTTTATCTACGAGTATATATATAAAAAGAGAAATGTCGTCCGTATGTGCGCGCATAGCTCGAGTTTGATTTTCATGACTTTGGACTTGATGAATTCGTAATGACCCAAGGAAGGACATAGAACACTGGAGGAAAATCCGGAAAAATTTCCAGGAAATCAGGGATCATCTTATTTGTTTAATGCATATCTCGAGAATGGTTACTTCGATTGTCACTTTAGGGCTTGATAAATTCGTATTGGCTCAAGAAATGTTATGAGTGGCAATTTGTTGTGCAAATTGGGAATGCCAACACCAAATCGGCAAATACATGACGCATTTAATCGATAAATAGAGGCAGAAAAGGGTTTCGATCCAGTCGCATTGAGCCAGGCAGTTCGAACAAATGTGCCAATTGTTGAATCAAGAAGAAAAGAAAATGTACGATGAATCGATGCACCCGGTGGAACTGGAAAAACATTCCTGGTTTCACTGATTTTGTCTACTATTCGTTCGAGATCTTAGATTGCTTTAGCACTCGCCACTTCTGGGAAAGCGGCTACGTTGTTGGAAGGCGGTCGAACAGCTCATTGCGCATTGAAATTGCCATTGAACCTGCAAGTGAATGAAGAACCTACATGCAACATCTGAAAGAACTATGCGATAGCGATAGTTTTGCAGCAATGTGAGATTATCATCTGGAACGAGTGCACAATGGCCCACAAATGTGAAAGATTTACGAAATGATAAACGACGTTTCGGTGGTGCAATGATTTTACTGTCAGGCGATTTTCGGCAAACTGCCTGTCATTCCAAGGTCAACTCCGGCAGATGAATTGAACGCTTGCCTGAACTGCGTGAAGAAATTGCAATTGAATATGCAGAAATATGCGATTCTCCAGGCAGAGTTCTCCATGCAATTATTGGCGATCGGCAATGGCGTGATAACAGTGGACTTAATCATCGGCCTGATTGAATTTCCACCGAATGTTTGCCACTTTACAACAACACCGGAAGAGCGCATCACGCATATTTCCCCGAATATTGCTCAAAATTATATAAATTATGATTGGCTGAGTTCACGAGCGATTTTGGCTGCGAACAACAACGATGTCGATCATTTGAATTTTGTCATTAAAAATTAAATCGTCGGTGAGTTACATTTATTCAAATCCGTGGACTCCATGATGGACGAAAACGAAGCCACCTATCCCACGGAATTATTGAATTCATTAGATGTTCCGGGCTTTCCGCCACACAATTTAAAATTGAAAGTTACCTCCGTTACAATTTTGCTGCGCAGTTTCAATGCATCGGAACGCGTTTAATTGTGAAGAACATCAAATCAAATCTAATTCAAGCCACGATTTTGCGGGGAAAATTCAAAGGCGAAGCTGTTCCATTCCACGAATTCCGCTTATTCTGAACGATTCGCTATTCGTGTTTTAGCGTCTTCAATTTCTGGTGCGCATTTGCTATGACAATCAATATCGAAATCCCATGTTTCTCACATAGTCAATATATGTGGCGTGCTCACATATCGGCAAACCTACCGCTTTACGTGTACGCACCCGAAAATATAACTAAAAATGTTGTGTACTATAAAGCACTTCAGTAAAAAAGCGTAAGGCTGGCCAACACGCCAATCATTTTGATTTGATTGAAAAACATAAACATTGTTAATGTAGTTATTTTTATTGTATTTAATAAAACCTTAGAATAAAGAGACAGCATTGTGCATGATCGGAATTATTATTTTGTTAACATAAATGGTGCCGTGAAATAACGCGGAATTCCGAAATTTGGCGTTATTTTAGTTTATGAAAGCGAAATAACGCCGAATTTCAATGTTCGGTCTTATTTCACTTTGCTAAAGTGAAATAAACCAAGTCGGACTTATTTCGCATTTAGAAAAAGATTCCTAACTGACAAAACTCCTAAATTTAATAAAACTTAGTATGGCCACATGGCACATTGTGAAATCCTTATTCCAAACATAAAATAGATTTCAAATGTATATAATAAAATTTAAAAAGCTTGGCGCCTAAGGGGGCATCCTGTTTAATATTTATTTTTAAAAAATATGTAAAAAAAAAATATTTTTAAACTAGTAAAATAATTTGTGAAATTGCTATGGAATAGTCTTTCGAAAACCCCTTTTAATAAATAAAGTAATACTTCTTTTACGGCCTTGGGGGGGAAACATGTTCTATGAAGACATGTCAAACCAACACATTTTCTGTCAAAAACCGACAGAATTTTTCGCTGCAGATTTTGCTTTAGCTCTGTAAGAAAGAATTACCCCAATTAATATTTAAGAAAAACATCTTTTTTACCGAACAAGAATGCTGTTTTTTGCAGAAGAACTACAAAGTCGACGTTGGACGAAAACTTAGCATCACTTCAGTTAGAATAGTTCTATTTCACAGTTTATTGTCGTAATTTCTTAGTGACGTGTATGAACTACATTCATTGAACCCAAGTTTAAATAGAGAAACTTCACAAGTCATCAATGTCAAACTTGGAACTTTGCTGTAAACCATTTCCCTTATTTGATCATACAAAAACCAAACTAATATTTGTGTTTAATATACAACGGCTTTTTTTTGTTAAATTGTAAAAATTTCGCATATTGATGCACGTTCAAAGATTTCTTCACAATCTCGATATTATAAAAAAAAGCCGTTGTAGATTAGGCAAAATATCATTCTTTAAGAAGGTCGCTGCACACACATATAAAGTTTAACTTATCGGTAACTTATCAAATAATGTTTGCATCCTGCTGTTCTATACATTTGCTGTCGGATAGCTAGTTATTCCAAAAAATTTGGGATAACTCAAGATAGCTTTTATGAGAACAGCAGTTTTTCTATCAGATTTGCATTTGTACGTATTACAACAACAGAAAGTTATTCCAGATTGCTTAGAATAAATGAGTGAACTCCCCAAATAAATCCAGACTTATTTCCAGGCTCTTTCCAATAAAAGTTCGCCAATTTTTTTTAAACTTGCTTTTCATTCATGCAGCTTAGGAATTCTGAACATGGCCAATATGAAACTTATTTGAATTGAATAATTATAGTGAACTAAAATAAATTGTGTGTTTAATTGAACAGAGCCGCTTTTCTTGACATTTAACTTCAACTCAGCTTACAAATTTGACAACAAAATATTGATCGAATTTTAGAGTTGCCATTCCACGAGAACTCACACTGAATGAGGGTCTTAGTACTCTGAATGATTTTTTAGAGGAAACTGTAAGGTTGATAAGGCTCATGATGATCTTGAGCACGAAATATCCCCTTACAATAGTTATATGGAACCGTAAGCAAGTGCAGATCTTTTGTGAGAAATACTTTTTTCAGATTAATATTTAATTCTTGGATTTTTAGTTTGGATAAAACTTGTCATACAAATTATTTTCTAATATTCAAAATTCGATTAGGTTTTCCCAACAACATCAGTACAAAAAAATAAACAGTTTCAATCAAGCGGCTTTGACTGTACGTCGAGTTTCTTACACCTCACGATTAATTTATCATTTAGTTGTCAAAAATGAAACATTCGCAATTTTGTTTTGCGAACTAGGTCTTGAAATTTAACACTTGTTTTTTCCTTTCGGAATCCATATTTACCTACCTAAATAAATGTATTTTGATTATCATAGCAAAACTTCGATTTTTTTCAAATAAAAATAATTACCTTACTAGGCATTTATTTTTTTGCATTGTAATCGCTATAAGAGCTTTTCCATTAAATAAAAAAACGCTTTTTAATACGCCATGCTGTGCTTAATTATTTGACCAATTAATTTCATTTAGTTGAAAATCTATACGATGCGCTTTTTATATTTATAAATTTCCAATTCTCTGTTTCCTTCAAGAACTATTGACTATCTGTCTTTCTGCTTGCTCAAAGTATTTGAATGTCAGTTGCAGCTGTACAGTTGTTGCATGCATATTGTTGATTGCACTCTGTTTTTAGTGCGGCTTGTTGTACAAGTGATAAATGTATTTTTGATTGTTAATAAAACATGAGTTCATATAATATTTTAAACAAAACGAAAACTACGTTTCTGCTTTGATTTTAATTGGAATTGTCAATAATAATAATTGTGAGTAAGAAAATATTTGTTGAGTTACCTACATAATATATACTTAGACGTCTACCCTTGTACGGTATGTATCTATAGAGAGCAAATTTGCAAAACAAAGATTAAGTATCTATAGTATCTCATAGTATCAGCAACAGGTACACACGATTTAAAACAGCTGTTTATACATATTTTGTATCTATTTCTTTTATACGAGTGTGTTGGCGGAAGTTTCTTTACATATAAACTATATAGATTGATAGGTATATTTATATCTACTGTTACAGTGACAAAATTACAAGTTCGTTCAGCAGTATTCTCAAGGTTAATATGGTTAAATGCACCTCAGGTGAACTATAGTTTAATGAACTTTACGACTTGGTAGGTTTTTATTTATGTTATTTATTAAGAATGCTAATTTTGCATTTTGATGAACTTTTCGTATATAATTTTGTATACATTTTTGTCAATTTAAATATTCATATGTCGTAATTTTGAGCGGTTTTTATCCTTTTTAAATGGCCTAAATGCAATAAGAATATAATTTATAATGAAAAATAAAATAATAATTAAAGAAAACATGACTGTAAATTGGCTTACATTTTTTTTTAAATGATATATACTTGTTAATGTCCAGTCCGATTTTATTAAGATTTTTTTACTGCAATCTGCGAATCAAGTCGTAGCAAATTAAAATTTTTTCTAACATTTACTTTTATGAAAAGGATACCTATTTATGAAAAGTCTACTAAAACTATATTAAAAACAAATTTTGTTTAATACCATTATGTACTCAAAAGGCTTATGCTTGTTTTTTTAAGTGTAACTTCTTTTGCTCCGTTGTGTAGGGTAATCATTTTTTATGGAGCTGTTAGAGTGATTTGTTGTCAAACCGATAAATTTTCTGTCAAAAACTGACAGAATTTTTTGGTAAGTAGGTATTATTAGGCAAGTTTTGCATTCGAAAAAATAAACTCTAGACATTAGTCAAACTTTACATTACGATTACGAGAACACAAAAAAAGTGGGTCCCGTAATTCCGTCTGTCTGTCTGTAGATCGATCTACAGCCTAAACGACTGAAGCAATTTTATTCAAACTTGGTACCTAAGCGTTTTTGTGTGATTGTCTCATATAGATATTGGAGCCATTGTTTTAGTCCCAAAAAAAACCGTACTTTCTATAATTTTTTTCTACCATCTTAATTATCTCAAAAACGGCTCTAACGATTTTAATAAAAAAAAAAGTACTTTACGTATAGTCTATATTTTGGCCAAAACATTTTTTTTACGTATTTAGTGATTAACGGTACCTGTCATACAACAATTTTTTATTTTCAAATTTCCCATAAACGGCTAAATGGAATGCAATCAAAATTTTTTTTATACGACGTTCTTCCAATTCTAAAAAATACTGCAAAACAAAATTTTCAAAAGATAGTTTTTTTTATTAAAAAAATTAAATTCAATATTTCGAACTACTATTACTATTTGTACTACCTACTTTTTTTTGGATATTATGTTTTGAAATTTATATTGTTAAATATTTATAAATGCCATACCAATATTTAAAAAAAAAAAAAATGAAGAATTTTTGATTATAAATATCAAGTAAACACCGACTAAAAATATATTTAGTTGCTTATACTAAAAGCTTGTGCTTACCATGCTATCGAAAATAAGAGCAAGTACGTAAGTTTTATAATAAATTCTTATAATTATTTTTATTTTTATAATATTTTTAATTTTATGCTTAATTTTTGCAAAACTTTTTTATAAACTATTTTTTTTTTATTTTTTTTATTTAACTATATGCCTGTAAGACCTAAGGTCTTTTAAATGCAACCTGAATTGCACGGCACTAGTTTGGATCAGTGGATTTGAGAACCAGATATTGGCTGTCTCAGTTTAACCCATTGGCGGCATCCAATTAAAATTGGAGGTAAAGAAAAGAATGCGCCTAGCGTGGGGATCGAACCAACACGTCTAAGTTAGCAATCAAGCACTTTATCCACTGCCCCATTGCCACCCACACTTATTAGAAATATCCAAAATTTATTACTTTGAAGTAATATCTTGGACTTACTTGTACACCATAATAAATAATTTGAAATTAAAATTGAATTTATGTACATGCTGCGGGAAAATTTATCGATCCCTCATAATTCCACAATTTAATGGGACATCATATGTCAATGTCGACATTAACTAGTTAAGGCCCGCAATCTTGCTTTTTAAGGAAATGCCCGACCTTAATATTAACTAGATAATGTCAGCGATAACTGAATTCCCAAATTTAACGTTAACATTTTGTGATCTTAATAACTTAAAATTGACAAATACAATTTTGTTAAGTAAACAAAAACAAAATAAACAAAATTTGTTTTGTTGACAAATGTAGACCAGCATTGCCGTAGCCCGGTGCCCAATCCAAAGTAGCATTACCATGCATTTGAAAGAATTCGTTATTCTTGAACAGAATGGATGCGATAAGAAAACCAGACGTGAATGTAGTGAGATCTGGTCATTCTGGTTAAATTAGTGTCAAACTATGACGAGGATACACATAATAAAGCATTTCATGTCGTTACGTTACCTTACGTTAAATTAAACTAACATAAGTGATAGCCGCGTTCAAGTTGAAAAAAAATAAACTTTTGCGCGCGACATTATTTGACATTTCATTGTTTTATATCTCAGCATTTATCCAACACCCAAAGTTTCTACATCCCAGCTAATTGACGTCTGATGGAAATTTCTAATACCACTTTAAAATATATTAAGGTTATTATATATCTTGTGTGCGTTTGTTTTAAATCACCTTTAAAGGCGGCTTCGTAATGCTTGTTGCCTTTGAGTATTCCTACCGATTAAAATTACAGAATCCCAGAAACCAAATGAAACAATTCTCTTTTTAAAACTTCTCGCTAAAATGACTCAGTCGTGTATTTAATTTTTGTACTAAAAATACTTTTTTTTTTGTAGAAATAATATTTTAGTTAACGCAATAATTGATAAACAATAAAACCAGTTTGTTGTTAGAACTAATATACGAAATATGAAATTTTGTTGGCTTCGAAAACCAGTCACTCCTTTGTCTTAGAATTTGATAAAAAAAAACGTTCAAATAAATGGAAAATTATAACTCTTAGCACCCAATAAAAATTCTGATTTTAGAAATGGTGCATGTAAAGCGCAAATATAAATATACACAAAATATAAATTAGAGCTAAGTCGTAGCACACAAACATTTTAAAAGTTGGTTTAGCCGTTTTTTTTGTTTTCAGAATTTAATGGTTTTTTTAATACCTATTTGAAATCCAATAAATTGCATAATATTATTGTAAAACTTGTGATTAGTTGAAATTCTACTATATATCATACGTATATGTTGAACCTAAACACAATAATTTTAAATTCACGCATGCACTTGTTAATGCCAAGAGTTAATATCCGTGTTTTCGTTTAGCTAACCCAGACTCGGATTTCTACAATTAAATCATTCCATTGGGCAACAAAAGTTTATTTATTTTTAATTCTGAATCAAATTCGCAGACCCGTATTTTTTGGTAAATCTACCACTCTATTTACTAACACCACTAAACACTAGTACAATAATTGGAAGCATTCAGTTTGACAACTATCAGTTCCCAGAAACGAATATACACCAATAGCATACCAAAAGAAAATTTAATTCAAATCACGCCCCATTCGCCACGAAAAATATCAAATTCCGCATCAAATTCTGAATTTACCAATGGAAAACTTAATAAAAAAGTGTTATGTTAAAAAACACTTGCGTTGCCCATCGTTTAACCAGTGATGCCAAAAAACAAAATATGAAAATGTCTTAAAATTTCAGAAAGCGCAAAAGCAGCAAGTTATGGATTCGTAGTTTCTCCAAGGAAAGATCCCTTTGGGTGAAACAATTAACTATTCCGGAAAATTTTGACAAAAGTACCTAATAAATATTTCGAATAATATATTGCGTCTAAAACTTTTATTTATTGTCGGGAAATATTTCCGACATGATATTCGATATATATTGCACAGTTGTAAACTGACCACCATATTGTTTTCGTCGATTGTTTTGAATTTTCGCTCGTAATGGAAAATAAATTTCTTTTCCTGCAAAATATTTTAAGTAAAAAGTTAAAATGTGTATTCCGTTGAAGTTTTAGATCCTTACAATTATCTATTTTTATGTATATGTTACCGTTAATTTCATCATTAATCAGTTAAAGTCGCGAATTCCCGTATTCCCGATTTTAACTAGTAAATGTCGGCATTAATGTAAAGCTACCCCTCTAAAGTGCGACATTAAGTTAGGCTGTGTAATTAATACATTATGACTTCGCCGCATATCCCCTGCTTGGCCAAATAGTTATATGATTTGGGATGGGGTTGAGTTTGGATGTATGTACATACTGCGGGAAAATATATCGATCCCTCATAATTCCACAATTTAATGGGACATCATATGTCAATGTCGACATTAACTAGTTAAATCCCGCAATCTTGCTTTTTAAAGGAAATGCCCGACCTTAACATTAACTAGTTAATGTCAGCGATAACTGAATTCCCAAATTTATCGTTAACAATTTGTGATCTCATAATTTTCTGATACGAATGATAGTTCTCGTTCTGTAGCAGATATACATAATATGAAGAAATCCATACTGAATCAATCTAATCGAATAACACTGAAGAGTTGGACAACTCAGTTGCTAATAAAAATAACGGGTTTGCTTATAAGCCAGATACAAGCAATTACTTATAATATAGCATACAACCCATAAGTTTGTTGTGTCATATTATTTGTCAGTCAAGTAATATCTGTTAATAGATTTTTTCAGTAAAGGGTAATTGTATTTATGTATGTTTAGTAGGTATGTGTTGGTGTTTAACGGTATTGATATTGACATTGGCCTCACTAAACCGACGTCTATGAACATCTTTCCCTCTTTATAGTAAGATCAAGGTGACAAAGCGAGACAAGATTGCTTAAGTTATTTAATGTCGCCTTTATTTGGCGATCCAGAGACTTTTTGGGCTCTTCTTAAAGTTTTTTTTCACTATTGAAAAAAAAATGACAGTTCTGCTTGTGGGAAGAAGAGATATTTTCTTCTCAAATCATAATCGAAAATAGATTCGTATAACTAAATGTTGAACTCTACAGTTGTCAGTTTTTGTATTTTAATTGAGCAACAAACATAATTTTTGATTTTAATTATTTTCACATATGTACATAAGTACATAGATTGCTTTTATACATTATGCAATTTCAATTTGTGATTTTAAACACATTTTGTGGAGACGATGGTAGACAAAATAGCTCAGATTGAAAAATTCCGGAGTTATCGCTCATTCTTCTTTGCAATTTTCGTTATGGTATGATTGAGCTTTTCAAAATTAATTGGAATGAAGAGTGCAGATATATGTTTGAACAAAGTTAACATCTATTAATATTGCTTTACTTTTTGCACTGAGAAACTGAGACCAAAACATTTTAAAAATAGCAACCCAATAATAAAACAGAGAGAGACACAGAAAAAAAGAACAAACAACACAAGAAACAAATGTCAACGGAACTCTGTTGGCATAAACTAATAACATAAAGACCCGAAACCTCTGCTGTTTCTTGACATTTGCCAACAAGCTGAAATACGCACACAAGTATCTTTTCAGTTCCTCTTCCAATAGACTCATTGATAAAAACGCAGCCAAGAATCTTTTCTGTTCCTCTTCCTACAGCCACATAGAAACCACAGCCCTAGTAATTTGTTTTTGTTTTGTACAAATACAACAATGTAAACAAATGGATTTTGGGGGATGAAACGTACGAAGGTTTCCAATCTTATTATGGCTTATTTGTGACTATTGCAGTGATGTTTGATTTAGCTGATCGATGTGAAGTGATGCTTTCATCAGTACCAAGGCCGTTGAATGTTTAAAAGTAGGTATATTTGCAACCGAAAAAGAACACAAAACATAAAAAGGGATTAAGAATCATTCTGGTGTAAAAGCAGTCATATACAATCAAATCAAACTTCACAATAGTCATAGTCAGTTGGGGTACCGGTACTGGATCGAAGAAATTTTATTACTCGTATTATGTACACATATTGCTTAAGACTGTTTTTGTGAATTTCCACTTCTTTATGAACAAGACGAATTGGGCTTACACCAAGGCAAATCGGTTGAGCCAGGCCAATGTCAACACCGTCCTTGAGGTTAAAACAAGTAGCCTTGACAGCATTTAGAAGTTATCAAAAATGTGAAGAGTTCTAAAGGTGCCAGTTTTAATGATTTATTGCACAGCAAATATAAATATATATATTTATCATTAATTTGGTGTGTTATTAGCATTTTCCAAGTTCTTATACATGTAAAAATAATTAACTAAACTGGTTCTTGTTTACACTTCTTTATTAATTTGTAAAGGTCATTTTTTATTCATTAAGACATTTAAACCTGTGTATTTAAATGTAATTTTAAAATGTATGACTACGATCATTTTGTAATTAATCTTTGTTCGCATGATTTATTTTTAACATGCGGCATGTTGATGGTTCTCATATTAAATTCAAAACCTATGCGTAGACCTAGATATGATAGTTAAATTTATTCAATATCTTTAATTACTATTAATTTCTCTTAGGAGACATTTTAAACATAAGCTTAGAAATATAGTTGACAACCCATGTGTTTTATGTATCCAGTCTCTAGCTCCTTCAGAAGTAGGTATATTTAAAATTAGAAAAACAAGTTTTACAAGCAGATCATTAATAGATAAATGTATCCAATTCCAATAATTAAAAAATATTTTTATACATTATTATAATTCCAATAATTAAAAAAATATTGGAATATAAAAACTAAACATAATGGAATTCTGCAAATGGAGCCAAAGCCGTATCTGAAAAAAAAACTGTCAAAAATGTCGAACATAATAGATTTTTCGTGCCCACAATTTTTCATATTTGATACTATTTGGTATTAGCTGTGTTTTTTTTTCGGGATTTAATAGAGTTTGATACTCCGTCTATCCCATGTAAGCGCTTGGTTCGACTCGATTGCGCATGTGATTTTGAATTGACATAAAAGCTAATATCAAAAGTTAAAATTTGGCCAGCTCTTTCAGCAGCGAGAGTACAGTTCCGTCGCCAGCTGCATTGCACTATGTTCATAAGACTGAATTAATTTGTGAGTACCTATTCAATAATTTGACAACTTCAATTGCAGCTCTTTTTCCATTGGCAACTTTCAGAAGGAAAGCTAGTTAATTTTCTAATTGGCCATCCGCCAAACAACAACCAGTTAGCTGTCATTAGTTGACATTTGTCTTACTTTATTATTTATAAAAAAAATATACCCGCTTCGCCACGCCGGAAGAACGAACTGCTTCCGCCATTTTATATTATGAGTTTATGATATACGTTTTTTTATTACATTTCGCTTTTGACACACATGATATTTAGTGAGTTCAGCTATAACCTTATAATGCTAGGGCAGACTGCCTTAACACGATAGCGATTTTTAATCCTCGATTCTATTTTGGGCTTTTTTCTGTTGTAAAGATACTTTTTCTGTTTCTTCAAACATATGTCCGCACTCTTTACTTCACCTTATTTAGAAAAGTTCAATCGTACCATAAAGTCTCTCTGCAATCGAAAGGAGTCCACAACGGAAACATGGATTTAAAATCGCAGTGGCGTAAAAGTAGTGAAGAAAGGACGCTAACTCTGCAAGTTTTCAACCTAATCAATTTTGTCTACCCCGGTCACCACATACGTCCTTCACACATGTGCTTAAAAATCGCAAGCTCAAAATGCATGATGTAAAAGCGCATATTTGAAGAAAGTAAGTATACCTATTTAAAATGTGCAGGGCTTAAAAGTACCAATCTTTCCAGCCCAAAGGAGTCCAAAACAGAAACATAGTCCCTTTTCACACAGGGAAACCAGTTGGAGATTTTTTTGACCTTTAATTGCCTTGTAGCTTTCACACGAATAAAACTGGCACCAAGAAACTGAGGAGGAAACTGGGAAAATTATGTTGGGCTTTTGGAATACAAAGCAAACGGGGAGATTTTTTTCATTCCCCTTACTTCTTGCCCTTCGCGCCATCAAACACCCAGTTGCCGGCAACTCAGTTTCATTGAGTGAAAGCAGTCATAGACGAGAAATCGCTGTGCTGTAAAAGAAATCTAACTATGCAATTGTCTCAAAACTCAAACTCGAAATTATAAACCATAAACTAATAACATAAGGACCCGAAACTTCTGACATCGTTCGCATTTGACTACAAGTTGAAACACGCCCACAAGTAACTTTTCCATTCCTATTTCAATAGCCATATTGATAAAAACGCACACAAGAATCTTTTCTATTGCTCTTCCTATAGACCCATAGATAACATAGCCCTAGTAATTTGTTTTTGTTTTGTTTTTCGATTTCACATCTATTCATGGATAGAGAGTCAAAGGTACAAATACAACAATGTAAACAAATGGATTTTGGGGGGTGAAACGTACGAAAGTTTTCAATCTTAGTATAGCTTATTTGTGATATAAACGTTCTGAGTAAAGAAACATACACAAACTTTTGTTTTCTGTGTAAAAAATCCATTCGCCCTCAAAATATGCATGAATAAATTTGTCTATCTGTGTACACGCTACCTGTCAAAAAATTAATCTCACCCTTTCGGAATCGCAAATATGTTCTGTGTACATAGAAAAAACTATCTAAAATTGCACTAAAAACCGTGACATCGAATAAAAAACTTATTGATTAGACTTTAAGTAAGTTTTTATGTAGTCTTTCTCCCTAGACCTTGACTTATCAAAACAATGAGTTTCTTGTTTAATATCTACGTAGATAATCATCGTTCCCAGTCATCTTTGGTTTCATATATTTTTCAAGATTAACATGCCGGGCAATGATCTTTAATTTAAAAAGTTCATTCACGGAATAAAAAACCTGATTTTCCTCAGCAAACTTCTACGCACCTACTTGTGGGTATGTAAAGAGTTATAAAAAGAGCTATAAGATCGGGCACATTTGCGAGTTCCAAAGTATCTACATATATGTTTTTATGCATCAATACACATTGAACGAAAAGTGTACAGGGTCACACAAATTTTATATCACAGTCATTTGTTTGTTTTAATAATTTTTTAAAATTTTTGTTAGTGAACAATGTTAGTGACAGCTGCAAAATTAGCATTCGTAGGTAGAGTGCATCAGTGGCGTAAACAATTTTTTTTTCTTGTTTGCATTAATAAAACCGGTAGGTCAATGTTATTCAAATATTTAGTATTTGGTTTAATTTTGCAATGATGTTTTTGAAGGTGAAACAACATAATTAGCATGAGTAATAAATATTGCAAGCTTCGTCTAAATAATACGTTGTTTCTAACATGGGTTTAATTTGTTTTCATAATTAGGTATAGGTATATGAATATTTTATGTAGATTATGAGCTCAGGGGGTAAAGTAAAGTGAAAGTTAAAAGTTGTCTTATAGCTGATGGTTTTAATGAATAAACAAACGGTGTAGAGGTTAGAATATTTTCGGATCTAAGACAATGAGTTGAGTTGAAATAAAACTCATCCCTCTTAGGATTTAAGGATTTTGATTAAAGTGCTTTTAGTGTTTTTTACTTGCGATATACAATGTAGGTAGGTATTATAGGGCAAGTTTTGCATTTAGAAAAAAAATTGAACTCGATATTTCAATAATCAAAGTTGACCCAAAAAAGTGGGTCCCGCAGTTCCGTCTGTCTGTTTGTCTGTCTGTCTGTTTGTAGAACGATCTACTGCCTAAACCGAATCTGTTCAAACTTGGCGCTTATGCGTTTTAGGTGATTGTCCAAAATAGAGTTTTGAATCGTTATTTTAGCCCCAAAATAACGGTACTTGCCGTACACATTTTTTTATCATCTTACTATCACGAAAACGGCTCTAACGATTGTGATACAAATTTGTGTGTGTACTACTTGGGGTATTGTGTACATTTTGGCCAACAAATTTTATTATATATATTTTGTTGTTACCTGCCATACATACAACCATTTTATTAATTTTCGACTTTCTCATAAACGGCTTAACGGATTTCGATCAAATTTTTTATACTCTTATACTAATTTTAAATAATACTGTATTTCAAAATTTTCGAAAAATATTTTTTTTTTTGGATTTTTGGAAAAACAAAATATTTTTTTTTTTTGAAAATTCAATATTTCAATAGTTCGATTTTCGATTTTTTCAGATATTTTGTTTTTGCATTTATATTATTAAATATTTAAAATGTTCATAACAATTTTCTTTTAGAAATAATTTGAGAATTTTTATATATATTAAAAATTAAGTGAAAAATGACTTTAAAAATACATTTACCCGTTTCTATTAAGAATCTTTTGCATACAATGTGATCGAACATAGGAGCAAGTACGTGCGATCCAGTCGTGCATTTCATTTTTTTTTTTATAAAATTGGGCTTGACTACGATATGTTAAATAAGTTTTAGATGATTCTAGAAGTTAAACCAAGTCAGAAATTGGTTGAATTTTTGAACACTTTGATGTAAAAAATGTAAAGTAAGAAAATTTACTGACTCGTACAGTTTCCACTGTCGCTTCCAGCTTCAAATGCCCCTACGGAAATAGAGTTTTAAATTTATAATAACATTTGGACACCTGCAAAGTCGCAATTAAAAATTGATACACTAAAGGCAGTTTGTTAACAATGTGCAATATTATGACAATGATTGTGGAGGTGTTAAGGCTTTTTCAAGAAGTCGGGATCGACATCTTAAAAAAATACACTGCGAAGGAAAAATACAAAAAACTAAGAATTTGGTTGAGCTGAACTCTTAAATTAAGTACTTAAGTATTTATTATTTTATTTTTTTTTTGTGTTATAAGTATTTTTATTTTTGTTTTCGAAACTGAATTAATGTATGTAATCTGAAGCACAAATAATTTAAATAATTATAATTTCTTCCAAAACTTGTTTAAGTTAATTAAAAGTTGTAATCTTTTTTGCATCTGAAAAAATGGTCACTGTAATTATAGTACCTATATCGCAAGTAAAAATGCGTAATTCTTAGTCCTCAGTCCTTCACTCAACTACCATCTTCGATGGTCTGGCGAAAGACTTAGTTTGTAATTCTCAAATAGCAGATATTCTGTTTTATTAATAGCACTTCGCACTTAGTCCACGGAATAAGTTCTTAAACTGTCCATAATCCATGTTTATTAATTGTAAGAGGGTGTAAGCGTTTTAGGTGATTGTCTCAAATAGATTCTTGAATCGATTTTATAGTCCAAAAACGAATGTCTAGCATTTTAATTATCTCGATAAAAAAATCTGTCCACTATTATAGGTATGGTCTACTTAGTTTGATTGAACATTTTGTTTTTCTTATTTTTATATTAACGGTACCTGCTATATGCATTTTTTTTATTTTTTTTTTCTTATTAACGGCTCGACGGATTTCAATCAATTTTTTTTATATAGGAGGTCCTTCGAATTGTAAATAATACTATAGGTACTAAAATTTTCAAAAAGAATGTCAGGAGTTACTCAAGTAATTTTATGAACATTTTTTGGAAAGAAAAACTCAAAATTTCGGGGAAAAAATGAAAAAAAAAGATGAAGTTTTATTGTATTTTTTCAAAATTGTGAGATTTTATACTGAATTTTCGCTAATATTCTTTTGCTCTTTTAAGTTCTTAATTGATTACTGGAAACTAGATAGTTTAAGGTCTACTAAATTTTGAGAAAACTGAAATTTTGCATTATTTTTCTAAAACTTTGAATTCGAAATTAGATTCTTTTTAAAAACTGTTCATAGAAATTACTCGATTTAAAAACAATTTGATGGAAGAGACTTCTAGCTTAAAAAATAAAATACACGACTGGATCGTACGAACTTGCTCTTGTAGCCAACAACTTTAATTTAGCTAACCATTGAGGTTTAGTTAGTTAGGTGTAGTTATTCTATGTGGTTAAGATTACCTTGATGAATTGTCGAATGGACGATTCAAGGAATATTTATTTACATAGGTACTTACCTACAAATGTATATTTAAATCTAAGTTATGGATTTTAGTGATGTAAGTTAGCAGAGTAAAATGTATCTACATGCATACACATATAGATGGAACCTAAGTATGTAAACATTTACATATAATAATGAAAACGAAGGATGTAGGTAGCTATGTATATACATAAAACTTCATAATTTATGTGCATTACATAAGATTCGTGTGATTTTTAAAGATACATATGTCTATATAAATGTAGGGGTAGCCGTGGCGCGATAGTTGTGTGCTCGCCTTGTCAACCTCTTGGTCACAGGTTCGATTCCTGCCGTTGTCTATGTCTTCTTATATTCCATTAAAAACCAATTCTCAAAATTGTCATAAAATGAGTTGCATGCTGTTCAGGCATAAGACTAACAACATGTGATTGAGTAAACTAGTATACTCATAAATATGACAATGAAACAAATAAAATAATGCGAATTATAAGAGACATAAATAAATAAGACACGGTAATTTTCTCCGCATTAGTTCAGCTGCCATCCCTGGAGATAAATCTGAGACAACAACCAGCTCTAGTCTCAGAACATCGCGCCACACATCTTTCCTATCCTTCTTTATCTTCTTCCACCGGATGCCCGCGCTGTGTTAAAAAAAACATATAAAGGGTATTCATAATCCCTTGAGCACGTGCAAAATTATATAAAAAAAATGAGGGCCTTCATTGTATTTAGTATTCAGTCAATAAATGGATATTACACATAATTAAATGTTTTTATATTGCTTAGTCGTTATAGTTTCAGGGAAAACAAAGATGCAATTTGAATTCAAGGATAAATAGGAATATATCAAACAAAAATTTCAAAAATCGTTGGAGCGGTTTTTTAATAAATTATTTTTGTATGTATAAAATTTTGAAAACATTTTTATAAAAAAAAATTGAAACGACATTTTGAAGATATTATTAATATACATATAAAATTTAAATTTCGAAAAAATTATGTGGCTGGTTTTTAAAAAATCGATTTTTCAAAAAAAAATTTATTTATTTTTTAAAAATCGAAAACTTTTATTTTTTGAATTTTCGTATGCAGTTTTATTAACACTTTTAAGGGGCATTTGTATAAAAAAAATATTTTAATCTGTTCATCCAATATTGAGAAACTCGAAGATATGAAAAGTGGTTCTAGGGAAGTACCATTAATAAGTACGCAAAATAAAAAATATTAGTATACTTCAAAGTGAACTTACTAATTTAAGAACAGACAAATTTTTTTTATAAAAATTCTTGGAGCCGTTTTCGAGAAATACATTTTTTTCTTAAACTTTTTTAACATTTGTATGGGAGGTACCGTTGTTTTTTATTTTAGAAAAATAATTTTTTAAATGTTCAAGATAATTTCAAAAAACACCAAATACGAGGTTTTGAAAAAATATATTGAGTCGCTTTCGAAATTTTGAGTTTTCAAAAAAAAAAAATTAATTTCCAAAAAAAATTTTTTTTGAAAAAAATTGGGTATACAAAGTGTCAAAGCTTTCTAGAAGCTTATGCGTAAAAAAATTAAAAAAAATCAAATTAACCTTTTCCGTTAAATTCGAAAACCAAAAAAATAGTTCTACCAGATGAACCAAAAATGAAAATTTTTTTCAAAGAAAATTAATTAATAAAAGGTTCCCTTCATTAATGAACTGATTTTTTTTATAAAAATCGTTTGAGCCGTTTTTGAGAAAAATAAAACTTTTGTGGTTGGCCAGAAAAAAATGTATAGGAGCTACTGTTATTTGTCGTGGCCATATTATCGAAAAAAAAAACAATATTTAGCAAGCTTGAAGCAAATCTATGACAGACAGACAGACGGAATTGGGGGGCCCACTTTTTTGGTGTGCCCTATGATCGTAATGTCATGTTTGATTATTAAAAAAAAATTTTTTTTACGAATACATAAGTAAGTACCTATAATCGCAAGTAAAATCGTGCAAGACTAAATTGTAATTATTACCGTTATTTTTTAATATTTGAAATGTTGACTCATTGTCTTAAAAAAAATGCCCCTCCCGCCCAAATGAGGGAGGCAGCCTGCCTTCCCGTAGTAAACAATGCTTGTATCTGTTCTACAAAAATTCGTTAATATATTCCTTGTCCTTGTCGCCTGAGTAATCACACTCTTGCCAGAAAAAGCACATAAATGACTGTGCAGTTTGTAAACTAAGTGTGGGTGATACTGGAAGTTGTGTATGGCCAAGTCCAAGCTTAATAAACTCTTTCAAAAACATAAACGTCATGTACGAGTATTAATTGAAATTTGTTAAGGTCATTTCAAATCCAAGTGAATCTATTAAAAAAACAAGCCCCCAGTATTTATTCCTTTGGCATTGTATTTATATATCTAATTTACCTTGAATTTTCAATTATGTATGTATATAGCTTAGGGTATATATTTTGTATATTTATAGATTATCTGCTTATTCCAGCAAACTTTTCGCCCGGTTTGTGAGTGAGATTTAAATCAACTCAGAAAAAAGCGGTTTGTTTAAAATACTCTAGCGGCCGGCTGCGGGTGTTTTTGTCGTATGTGCGTTTCCGTAATATTGTTGACTCTTATTTTTTGCTATAAAAAAAATACAAGTAGGTATTTTTAATACTTTATTGTAGCAACTTGTAGTCTATTATCTTATATTATGCCTAAGCCTGCCGCAGTTGATTGCGAATAGAGCTACATTAATCATCTACTTGTTGAATGAACTCATTAGGAAAATAATAGTGCTTGTCTAAAAATGTTACGCGAACTTGTTAGTCACTCACAATGTTCAGCTTTGTAGAACGATGCGGTGGCATTAATTTTTATTGTCATATTATATATGTATGTTGTTATTTATTTTTTGTAATTTTCTATTGTCATTGTCATTAAGACATTAAATAAATATTGTTTTATAAAAAGATTTGAAAATTTATCCAAGGCTCCAAAAGAATTCTCACAGCGATTATATATAAATTAACTCTCCCCGCAATTCGACATGCCAACGAGCGTGTAGCAATGTTAAATTAAATTATTTAAAACAATTAACTTTATACAATTGAAGTGGTTTAAATTTCACTATTTTATTGTTACTTTAAAGTCTGTGAGTATTATTTAACTTTGCCATTACATATATTTGTCGCTGGTTTTCCTTTCATTCAATTATTGTTATACAAAAACTTTCCTTTTTACTTTTTGATTCCGGAAGATGGTGATAGTTGAGTGAGTAAGTAGATAAAAATAAACACAAAAATGCTTTTCTATTCGTACATTTAGTATGTATGAGTATATTATTGTGGTTTCTCCTTTGCATTTGCGTATATATACATACATTCTTTAAGCTTTTAATGACGTATCTGTGATAATGATTTTGTTTTCGTTTACTTTCAGAATTAAGACAAAAAATACAACAATTGTATTTTAAAGGTATGATCATTGGGTGAAAACGGCAAATAGAGATAACACGCATAAAATAATGGCCAAATTAGAGAAGAAAAATCGTTCTGTGGATATAACATTTTCAAATTTAAAATACACTGTCGATGCGTCTAAAATTGGAAGTAAGTACAATTTTGTTATAAATAGTATTTTTGTATTTTTTTAAAGAGTCTTAAAATATTGTGAATTTAAATAATTATTAGGGATTTAGTATGTGAATTGCAAATGTGTCATTACATTAGAATCTCTTAAACTCTTGAGCTAGTTAAGCTACGATTAGACGTTCGACGTAAACAGTCAACGCCTTGGCTTTCTGACGCCAAAATTACTTCAAAATATGTCCTAATTGCGTCACGTAAGTTAAATAAAAGAAATTGTGATCGAGTTCGGTTTCACGGCTCTATAACAACTCTCTGAATACAAAAGCAAAGATATATTTTCATTCTATTTACTTGCGATTATAGGTACTATAAGGCAAGTTATGTATTCGTAAAAAAAAAAATTCTAACGATCAAACATGACATTACGATCATAGAGAAGACTAAAAAAGTGATCGACAAAAAATGTCTGTCTGCCAGTCTGTATGTCAGTCTGCCCGTCTGTATGTATAACGAGCTGCAGCCTAAACGGTGTAAGCGATTACCCTCAAATTTGGTATGTGTGATTATTTTGGCATTCCTCAGAGGGGTACCTGCCATATGACCTCGAATGAAAATGTTATTTTTCGTGAAAACGGCTACAACGATTTTGATAAAAGTCTTTGACAATTTTTTTGTTGGTAATAGCTATCATTTGATATGAACCAAGTGTACGGGAAAAGTCTATTAACGGTACTTTTCATATAACGGTTTTTTAAATTTTTGGCTTTCTCGGTAACTGTACATTGGATTTCTGTCAAATTTTATATCTGAGAAGACCTAGGTAGCCCAACTAATTCTACATATTAAAATTTTAAATAACTTTTTTTTTTATAATTAAAATTAATTTTTGAATTTTTTATTTTGAAAAATCAATATTATTAAAACTGAACAAAAAAAATAATTTTAATTTTTATAATCACGTGTACATTAATAAACCCCAAAAAAGTGCATACCAAAATTTCAAAAAACATTTGTTTTCAAGAAACTAAAAATAAAAAACCGGATTTCATCAAAATCCGTCCTACAATTTTCGAGATACTTTTTTTTTAATTTTTATTAATCGGTGGCATCTAATGTTTTTCTTGGATTTTTCGAGACACCGATTAAAGTGATGGTTTTGGCAGTTTTTATAAGTTTAAAAAACGATTTTGACCCACCTTTGCAGCATTCACTTTCATTTATACATATGTATGTACATATCTACATACCTAGGTTCTCTATATATATGCAGGTACATAATACCCTCCTAATTTTCATTATTCAAATCCCTTCAAATATAACTTTGTAGGTACCTATGTAACCATTTCTTGAATCATATCTATTCCACAATTCATTATATTAACAATCAGGGTTATTTTACCTACATCGGCTTTAATCCTGCAAAGGATAACTATACAAACTATACCTACTAACAGCGTCAGTAGTTAGCTACACTAAAGTTGTTAGTTACAAGAGCAAGTTCGTACGATCCAGTCGTGCATTTTATTTTTTAATGCTGATTGAATGAATTGATATTTTTTTGTTAAGGTTTATACATATTTAAATGATTGAAAATGAAGCAAAATAATGAAAGGTTTTTGCGCTTATGATATAGGTCACCATACATATGAGTAAATATATTTTGGGCTAGATGATCTTTTGGGTCCACCTAAAGAAATGGATGTGATTTCTCATTCTGCAGTTCGTCATCCAAATCAATTTTTGAAGGAATTTTAGTATTTGTTTTTTTTTTTTTTTTTTTTTTTAACGAGAGGATAGATACAGAACCTACAGAGAACACTGCTCTCCCATCCAATCCCAGGGTTTTGAAGTGCATTTTCAGCTTACAGTGGCCAGTGCGTTTGTTTTTTGTTAGATTTTTTTACTTAGGTGCCAGTTATAGCTTTCATTGAAACTCATCATTGAAAACTTTGACTATCAATTCTGAGGCACTTTATTTCATTTTGGTACCAAAATGAAGGTAATAAGATATATAATATTTTTTGTCAAAAAAAAATATTTTATTTGCTCTACCACTTTCTTGTAAATTCACTTTTGATTTTTCAGTGAAAATGCTTTCTGTCATTGGAAAATCAAAAGTGAATTTACAAGAAAGTGGTAGAGCCAGAGTATTCCCAAATGCAGAATAAAACGTTTTTGGTTTCCAAATAGGAATTTAAGGGTGGGTCAACACAAAGAACCTGAAAATTAACACAAATCAAATTTATCATTATTTTTCAAGAATCATTTTTAAAATGAACGCACCCAAATTTTCTGATAGATCTGTCAAATAATTTTGTTATAGCAGCCAGACGAGCATTTTCGTTGAAATGAAAAAAAATTTTCACGTAAACCAAGCAAAAAGCTTGACAAATATTACGGCCGGCGACTTTTTACCATCGATTGAAACCCTTCGTCAATAGTTTACTAAATTTCAGTCCGGTCGTCCATGGAACATGGTTTGATAATAGACGATTGGCGAATGAAAGTGCGCGAGCTGATATCGATTTGCAAACGCCTTCGCGCAAGATGGCTACAGCATTTGCTTACAATCGACAACAAACGCATTCGCACAATGATAACTTCAAAGGTGTGTCTGGCGATTTTCCAGAACAATTTGACTTAGTCTTTTTCTTCAATGGTTTTCCATTGGTAAAATAAATTAATTTATTTTGGATCTGTCAAAACACCGAATTTCCCCTGTTTTTGTGTTCCATTTGGAAAAATAAATTGATTAATTTTTGAATCTAGATTATTTGTGCAGATCTATATTTTTCTACAGATTTATTACTCTTTATAATAATTCCAATACAATTTTCAGCTGTCAGCATGACAAATTTGTGTGTTGCACTGAACTCACTAAAATTATTTATCGAAAGTATCATATTGTTTTCAATAAAAACAACTCTTTTATCATTAGTGCTCATGCTATCCAAATTAATCTAATTGGCGAACATTTTTAAACAGTTTGATATTAAGGTTCAAACATGATAATACTAAACAGTTTTCTAATCATATTACTTTAGAAAAAACCTGAACGCGCCTAAACAGTTCAAAGAAACTAAGGCAACATAACTTTTCGTGGTTTGTAAATATCAACGTGTCCTATGGATTAATTATGATGCTTCAAATATAAAATATCTTTCTGGTGTTTTTTTCTTTCGTAAATTATTAAAACATAGTTCGATGGTTAAGTTGTTGTTGCATTGGGTTTTAAAAAAATCAGAATTGAAATATGGACTTAGCAATGGAAAACCACATCAGTCAAGGTGTTTGAATGTGGCCAAGTTGTGTGGTTGCTAAAGGTATAAGAGCCATCGCATTCACAGTCAAAAATAAAATTCAAGTTCACATACATGGGACGTCAATGTTGCAGTTTCTGCCAACATTGGTTGACTTGCCTCATTCCTACGTGGCCGTCTTAGACGAGTCTTCATCTTCATTATTCATTTAGTTCATGATTCTTACTTCCGATATACACATAAAATATTTTTTTTTTTAAATCCAATATTTCGATAACGGGTGGGTGAATTTTTTTTTTAGAAAATTTTTTTAAATAATTTGTATATAAAAAAATAAAATGCACGACTGGATCGTACGAACTTGTACTTGTCGCTAACAACCTTAATGTAGTTCACCATTGAGGTTTAGTTAGTTAGGTGTAGTTATACTATGCAGGCTTAAAGCAGGCTTAATATTTATGAACAAGTAAAAGCGTATAGACGTACATATCGCATTGTCTCTTAATCTATTTTTTTTCTTAAATTCGAAGTCCAATCATTTTCTAAAAATGTCGAAATCTTGTACCAAGTGCAACGATAAGCTAAAACGATCTGATATAATTGTATGTCGGTTGTTTTGTGGCTAATATTTTCATAAAGACTGTGGCAATGTGACATTTGTTCTCTTATAAACTTATCCAACTCTTTTAATCGATTTACGGAGCTCTCACAGTGTGTCAGTGAATTAAAAACAGAAATCTATTCATTGCGCGAGCTCTTTCATAATCCTCAAAATGTATATGTAAAACCTCTCTTAAATTCGAAATCTTCTTCAATACCTGACAAATCAATTAATGTTCCCCGCAAAAATGTTGGTTCATCTACTTCCAGTTATTTTTACCAAAGTGCAGCAGTGGTTACTGAAAGTGTTGCAATTACTCATTAAGAAGTAATGGAAATGAATAATGCGACTGACTCTTTAATTGATCTCTCTTCAAATGTCATAAACAAATGTACACGCGCGAAAGTTAACAAAAAAAAGAATAATAATAAATACCCCCTTCGCGACCCCAATTCTAAAGTTCCCATCTATGGTACGAATTCAGACTCCAATCTCAATGTGATACCTAATATTAAGTGGGTGCATTTGTCAAGCTTCACAAATGATACTGAACCTGAATCAATTATTGAATATATATCCAATATCATTAAAATCCCTACCCAATTATTAAAATGCCTTAAATTAACTAAAAAAGACGCTGTTATAAGTAAATTATCTCTTGTTAATTTTAAGCTAAGTGTTCCCGAAGACAAGTTGAATATTATTCTGAAGCCTTCAGTGTGGCCTGAGTTTGTGCATGTGAAGCTGTTTGTTCCATCTTCAAAAAACTTTAAACGGGAAGAGGCAATGACAACAATATAATTAATATTGAAATAAACTCTTATCAACCTTCACGTCTCACTGTTTATCCACCGACTCATAAAAAATCAGAATTTTATATATTCCACCACAATGTTGACATTCTTCTCTTCTCATCTTCACAACAATTTGATTTTTTTTTTTTTGTAAATTCATTTTTATTTAATATTAACTTATAACTATCTTAAAGCTAGACAAAAATGTTTAAAACTTGCCTAATTATCAATAACTTACATCTAATTTACTGGCCCTTTACGGGCGCTCTAAACTAAACAATAACTCTTAGAACTAATGCCTTTTGACCTAAAAACTATTTCAATTAAGTCTAATTATTTTATTTTTATTTAAAAAATTCAGTATCAAATCATTTTTAAATTTTTACTTAAGAACTACCTAAAGATAAACTAAAAAGAATTAAAACTATATACAACTAACTTATACTAACTAAAAATAACTTAAACTACTTAAAATACCTAATAATATCCAAAACCACTTAAAACTACTTAAAAACTAGAACAGCCACAGCAGCATTTTTTTCGTTTTTTTTCTTATTTTTTTTTGTTTATTTTTTATATGCATGCAGAAACACAACAACATGCAACCCACCCATACATGTACATACGCACATACATGCACAGACAGGCAGATACATACATATTTTTAATTTTTTTTAGTGCTACCCCGACTGTTCCCTATACCTAATTGCCCTAAATCTATGTAATTCGGCCAAGATATACCATCTTCATCGACTTTAAATATTATGATGCTGTTCAGAGAGCCACCAGAACTGGTTCTCCTGTTTCGCCCTATCCCTCAGGTCCCGATCGGACACAGTCCTACTGAACCGAAGGCGCTCTTCTCCACCTAGATGAATGCTTCGGGAGGGATGTAGCCACTTAACCGCGCACTCTCAAAATATTCATTGTTGGGTTAGTAAGCCCCAAAAATTAAGTTGTTAGTTGAGGACATCGCTTTTGCAACGTGCCCCGAATCAGCTTAAACAAAAAATTATCTATTCTGTTTATGTTGGCCCCGTTGTATAGAACCTGGTTGGAATAATATCGTTTGCACTCCGACTCTGGTGTTCTGTGTAATCAAAGTCAATGTCTAAGACATTGACTCTCAAACACCCGAATCTTTTCCATTTGAGATGTGGCAACGTTGAACCACACCGGGCATCCGTAGGCAATCATCGGCCTGATGAGGGCCATGTAGCAAATCACCGTCACCCTGCTGTCAAGACGGCTGCTATAAAACAGTCGTTTTGTCAAGGCAAAGGCTCCCCTAGCCCTGGCCAAAGCAGCACCTATATATCTGTCGAAATACAGGTACTGATCCAACCAGATGCCAAGGTACTTTACTACACTTTTACTCGCCAGTGGATGTCCATATGACCCTACGATCACCAGCTTGCGCCAGTTCTTTCTCGTATCCCTTGAGGCGCTAGACAACGGAGTCCTAAACAAAATAGTTTCTGATTTCTGGAAGTTGATTTTCAACTTCCAGTCATCACAATATCGCTGAATCTTGTCGAAGTCACTCTGCAAGAGACTTTTGATGACCTCAACTGTATTAGCTGTTCTGTTCAATTAGATCGTCGGCGTACGCAATTGCCTGAGTTAGACTACCTATCAGTTCGCTGGTGTAAATGCTGAATAGAATCGGCGAGTTAACCGCTCCCTGCTGAAGACCATTATTAATATTAAAAATTGCGGTAGAAGTTACATTGCCACTCTTGACAACAAACTTTCTACCATTTAACATGTTATAAAGCATATACAATAGAGGTTTACTTATACCTAGTCTGGCGATCTTTAGATAGAGACCCTCTAGACATACGGCGTCGAAGGCCTTCTCCAAATCAACCAGACAGGCACCCGTACACTGCTTTTTAGTTTTGTTCCATTGGATATCAGAAACTAGTTGAGACGCTGCATGAATTGTGTCATGTCCCGCCTTAAAACCGAACTGATTATCCGGGATAATATTTTTGTCCTCCGCCCATTTGAACAGGGCTCTATTAATAACCTTTTCAAATACCTTGCTGATACTTCGAAGAAGACTTATCGACCGGAGATTCACCGAATTGGAGTTGCACAATAATTTGATATTATTGCACTAACTGAAACTTGGCTCTCTGAGAATCATTTCAATTCAGAGATGTTTGACAATCAGCTCTTCAATGTTGATCGAAATGATCGCTGTTATCATACAACTGGTCTGACTCGTGGAGGTGGAGTGTTGGTTGCAGTTTGATCTTCTATTCCGAGCTTGCAGTTAGAGTTGCCGTCTTCTTCTTATTCGTCAATCAACATTGATCAACTAATTATTCGTTTTAGCGTAGATAATATTCATGATGTTTTTCGTATTATTAGTTATATTCTTCCGAAAAGTTCTTTAGAAATATATAAAAATCATATTGATAATTGGTAATTTTTTTAAATATAAATAATTTAAGAGAATATCAGCATATTATTATCTTAGGTGATTTTAATTTACCTTCTCTAAACTGGATGTTTGATCCCGATGAAAAGTATTTGATTCCTTACAATGTTAGTGGTGATTGTGAGAGTGTGGTTGTTGGTACTCTAGCTGAGTTCGGTCTCAAACAGATCAATTTTTTTCATAACAATTTAAATCGTTATCTTGATTTATTTTTTACAAATAATCAATTTAGTGTGTGTATTGACAGTCCCACTCCTCCTCCTTTACCTAACACTGATAATCATCTAGTACTTTGCATGAGCTTTGAATTCTTAGAGTATATAAAGCAAACATCTGAAATTGGTTATGTTCTAAACTATGATAAATGTAATTTTTCGAATGTTTCTATTTTTTTGGACAGGGTTAATTGGTTTTCTATTTTTAATAATAATACTTTTACAATATTAACGAATTTATTAAGTGAGGCAATTGATTTAAATACACCTAAAATTGCAAAGAATTCTCAATCGAAGCCATGTTGGTACAATAAAAAGCTAATAAATTTGAATAATCGAACAAACAAAGCTTTTAAACCTTATCGTGATTTCAGGGATGATAATGCTTTATATATGAACTACCTTCGATGTAATCGTGAATTTAATTTTCTCAATAAATTTCTTTATAATCAATACCTTTTAATTATTGAATCTAAGCTGATAAGAAATATTAAATGTTTCTGGATGTTTATTAACAATAATTAATCTTCTCCTCGAATTCTTAATTCAGTCCGATATATGGGATATACTTCTGTAATTTCTTTGCTGACTTTTTTCGTTTTGTCTTTAAATCTGCATATCATCAAACAACACCCCCGGCTTATGCCATCATCTGAATTAATCAATAGTAGTCAATTATATGTAGAAAAAAGAGAAATACTTGATGAATTATTAAAATTAAGTGATGAAAGCAATCTGGATCTGATGCTATTACTCCATTTATTTTGAAAAGATGTGCTTTCTCTTTAGCAACTCCACTGGAAATCATCTGCAATCGCTCTCTTCGAGATAGTTACTTTTTAAAATAATGGAAAAGTTCTTACGTCTACCCTGTTTTTAAATCTGGTTCAAAAAATGAAGTCATAAACTATCGTCCCATTTGCAAAATATCTGCAATTCCTAAATTCTTTGAAAAAATCGTTTATAATAAGCTTGTTTTCTTAGTGTTTTTCAGCATGGATTTATCGGTGGCAGATCAACCTTGACCAATCTTACGATTTTTAGTAATTATGTATTGGGAACTCTTGAAGAGGGGTATCAATGTGATGCCATTTACACGAATTTCTCTAAAGCGTTTGACAGGGTTGATCACTCAATATTGATTTATAAACTTCATAATTTAGGTTTTCATTCTAATTTATTAAAGTGGTTCGAATCCTACCATACTGGTAGAATTCAACATGTTCGAATTAACAACTTTATTTCGAACCCGGTTGTTGTAACTTCCGGGGTTCCACAAGGAAGTCATTTATGACCCCTTCTTTTTCTCTTATTTATCAATGATATTCCCAGTGTTTTTATTAATAGTCTTTGTTTAATGTACAAAATCTATTTTGGATTGCATAAACTTGCAAAAGGATCTTCAAAACGTATGTGTTTGGTATACTAATAAATGTCATAGTATGATGTTCTACCGTGGTGCATCACCGATATTGTTTTCATATGACATTCATTGATCCCCTCTATCCAAAATTACTGAAAAAAGATTTGGTTGTTGTCTTTGATTTAAAATTCACATTTTCTAACCACATTGACTACATCATTTCTAAGGCCAGCTCAATGCTTGGATTTATTTCTAGAAATGCTAAACTAGAATGCTAAACTTCTCAGATCCTTTTATTTTAAGATCTTTATATTTTTGCTATGTACGATCAATCTTAGAATATTGTTATTCCATCTGGAATCCTTTGTATGCAGTACATTCAGTGCGAATTGAAAGAATACAGAAACGCCTTACCAGAGCTGCAATTCGGATCTTACGATGGAATGTTGATATGCCAACATATAAAACGAGGTGTTTGTTATTAGGCATTCAAATCTTGAAAACACGCCGTATTTATCTTGATGTCATGTTTGTAAGAGATTTAATTAATTATAAAATCAATTGCCCTCATTTGCTTTCGCTAATTGGTTTTCATGTTCCCAGACGTGTACCTTTTCGTAGGGTAAATTATGGAACCAATGAGCCCTTAACTCACTGTTTAAGACAAGCTTATTCTATATGTAATGTTATTGATTTTAATTTATACTTAAGTAGAGTAATTACAGTGGTTAGTAATTATTTCTTTATTATATTACTTTGTTGTTAATTATTTTTTTAAAGTAATCTATAAGAGCTGTGTCTCTGCTTGATGAATAGTAAATGAAAAAATAAAGCCTTTGTAGGTAAGATTACCTACCTATTTAAATCTAAGTTGCGAATTTTAATTATGTAACTTAGGAAAGATGGTACATATTCCATGGAAAGAATCCACTTATGTAAATATGTATGTACATATAATAATGGAAATAAGGGATGTAGGTGCGGGTAGGTAGTATATTTATATGCATATAATTTTATAATTTATGTGCAATATACATACATAAGACTCATGAGATTTTTAAAGACACATGTATATAAATATTTGTTTGCTACTTGGTTTTTGACGTTTATATTTTTGACAGATCACACATGACAAATTCCACGAACATTTGACATTTCGATTCAGTATTGTTTGCCATTTCATCATGAATTGACTTACGCCTGAACAACGTTTGCAAATTATTGAGATTTATTATCAAAATTCGTGCTCTGTGAAAAATGTGTTTCGCAAGCTACGTCCGTTTCAGCGACGAGGCTCATTTTTGGCTAAATGGATACGTGAATAAGCAGAATTGCCGTATTTGGAGTGAAGAGCAGCCAGAGGCAATTCAGCAGCTACCAATGCATCCCGAAAAATGCACTGTTTGGTGCGGTTTATGGGCAGGCAGCATCATTGGGCCGTACTTCTTCAAGGACGATGAAGGCCGCAGGGTTACGGTCAATGGAGAAAGGTACCGTTCGATGATAACAGATTTTTTTTTGCCGAAAATGCAAGAATTGAACTCGGTCGACATGTGGTTCCAACAGGACGGTGCCACATGCCACACTGCACGCGAAACCATGCATCAATTGAGAGGCGAATTTGGTGAGCAGTTGATCTCACGTTTTGGCGCAGTCAATTGGCCACCAAGATCATGTGATTTGACCCCGTTAGACTATTTTTTGTGGGGCTATGTTAAGTCTATTATCTATGGGGACAAGCCAAACACGATTGCTGCCTTGGAAGCCAACATTGAACGCGTCATTGGTGAGATTCCGGCCGAAATGTGTGAAAAAGTTTGCCAAAATTGGACCTTCAGAATGGACCACCTGAAGCGTAGCCGCGGGCAACATTTAAGTGAAATTATTTTTAAAAAGTAAATGGCAGAAATTGATTTATCGATCCAAATAAAAATTTCATTCACTTTTTACAAGTTTCTGTGTTTTTTTTTGAATTTTCAAAAACCAAGCTCTTAAAAAATCACCGTTTATAAATGTGTGAGGGCCTACATTCTATATGTATTCAGTGACGTAGGTAAAAATTCAGAAGAAGGAACTAAATGGATAAAACACATAATAAAATATTTTTATATTGCTTAGTTGTTTTAGTTTGAGGGAAAGCAAATATGCCATTAGAGTTCCTGGATAAAAAAGAATATATCAAAAAAAAATAATTGGAGCTGTTTTCTTAAAAATTAATATCTTATGTATAAAATTTTAAAACTTAGAAAAAAAATTGAAACGCCATTTTGAAGATATTATTAATATACTTACATATAAAATTCAAATTTCAAAAAAAAAATCAGTAACTGGTTTTCGAAAAAAACAATTTTTCAATGAAATATTTTTATTTATTTCTTAAAAATCAAACAACTTTTTTTTTGAAAATTTGCTTTTGCAGTTTTATTAACACTTTTAGGGGTTATTCGCATGAAAAAAGTTATATTAATCGGTTCTTCCAATAGTGATAAAGGCGAAAATATGAAAAGTGGTTCTATAGGAAGTACCGTTAATAATTGCGCAAAATAAAATATTTTTATATTAAAAAGATACTAATATAAGAACACACACATTTTTGAATAAAAATTCTTGAAGCCGTTTTCAACAAATACATTTTTTTCTTAATGGTTTCTTAATATTTGTGGTACCGTTGTTTTTTTATTTTAGGAAATTAGTTTTTGCTTAACTATTCAAGATAATGTCAAAAAACTACCCAATACGGAGTTTCGAAAAAATCTATTAAGTCGTTTTCGAAATTTTGATTTTTCAAAAAAAAATTTAATTTCCAAAAAAAAAAAAATGTTTTGAAAAATTTTGTTTTACAATAGTGTTTAAATTTTCTAGGAGCTTTTGCGTAAAAAATTTCAAAAACATCAAATTAACCGTTTTCCACAAAATCCAAAAATAACCATTTTTTCAAAAAAAAAAAAAAAAAAAAAAAATTATAAAAAGATACCCTTTTCCTTTTTTCATGAACTGATTTTTTTTATCGTTGGAGTCGTTTTTGAGAAAAATAAGATTTTTTGTTTTTGACAAAAAAAATGTATGGGAGCTTCTTTTATTTGTAATCTTTAAACCAAGCTTGTAGCAAATCCACCGAACCGCTTATGCTGTTTTGAGGACATATATACAGACGGAATTTGATGTTCTCTATGATGTTAATGTCATGTTTGATTGTTGGAATTTTTTGTTTTTTTGTTTTACGAATGCATAACTTGCCTTATAGAACCTATAATCACGAGTAAAAATTAAATAAAAAACGAATTTGACATAATATATAGATTCTTAATAGAAACCCTTTGCATACGATGTTTTCGAACATAAGAGCAAGTTAGTGCGATCCAGTCATGCATTATATTTCTCAAAGATCTCTTCTTTGCTTATTGCTTGTGTAAACAGATAAACATATTTAGTAAATGTTTAAAAAGTGATTAAAAAGTTCATCATAAGCATATTTAGTTTTTTTTTTTGGAAATGCGTCAAGATCACTGTTAATAATATAAAACAATTTGAAATGAACAATAAGATCAATTCATCTATAAAAACCAAAAAGAGGAAAGGACTAAGATGACTACCTTTGGGTATATCACAAAATTGTACACACTGAATACTTCTATTAAACAAATAAAATTCAATCCACATAAATAAATTTTAAGCTTTTACTTCTTGCGATTTTGACGAAACTTGACGTTATAGTAATAGAGAACATGAAAACCCTGACAACCCTACCAGTCTGCTTTTTATTTGGACTTAAAATGTTTTAAACTGCAGTACCTATCATACCATCATTAAGGAAATGCTAAAAATTTTGTGGAAAAAAAATCTCGGAATTATTCCTGATTTCAGTAGCTTATTGTAAAAAAAACCCCGATAGTTATGGTTGCTCCTATTGAACGAATACAACGAACCTAATTATTAATTTAAATTTCGATTTAATTTCCTGCTGTTAATTAGTGATGATAAAATATTGTATATATGAATGCTTAAGTAGTTTTAATTAAATTATTCAAAAAGCTGATATACATATGTACATTCATTTTTTAAAAAATAATTAAATGAATGTTTTGTTTTTTCCCAAAAAAAAACCATAATAAAATTTAAATTTTGGGTTTTTAAGTTAATTGTAGCCAAAGAAGATTAGCAGTTTTACGTACTAATTTGTTCTCTATTGGATTAGTGTAAACAAGTCAATTACTAAAATGGAATTGACGCATGCATACATTAGAGTAAGAGCCCAGGGCCGGCAGACATACGTCATTTTATCATAGCTGATTTTTTTTCTGCGAATAGATACCAAAATAGATAAGAGCGAGATTGAGATTGCACTGTTAAAACTGCATATCTCCGAAAAGCCCCACTTTGAAAATTCGGAATGTACATTCGTTCTTATCTACTTTGGTATTTTTTCGCAGAAAAAAAAATCAGCTATGATAAAATGACGTATGTCTGCCGGCCATGGGATCTTGGTCAACATATATTATTATGCCCCCTTACCGCTCTGTCCAGAATAAGATGCTCATTAACTTTTAAATGTCTTAACGAACTTTCTAAACTAAAGATCAAAGACTTAATTCCCTTCCCTAACACGACGAATTCAGCAGCTTGTGAACCATTTTATTTGTCAAATACATAAAACCGAAGAGAATACAAGTTGTGAAAGGAGTTCATGGTCCACAGTTCCCGGTGAATCAGGTGGTTAGTTTGGTTTTCGATTCAGTAATAGTTAACAAGCTGCCTAATTTGGCACATTGTAAAAAATATTATATATCTTATTACCTTTATTTTAGTACCAAAACGACATTAGTTTTATTTGTTTAAGTACCTCAGAATTGTTAGTCAAAGTTTTCAATGATATAAGTTTCAATGAAAGCTATAACTGGCGCCGTAAAATTGAGAACTACGATACGTAAGTTTACGCATGCCATTTTGCTTAAACTCATTGAATTATTCACGCCCTTTATTTCTTAAAATGGTTGGAGAATTTGCTATGGGATTTTTAAAAATAGTTCGTGAATTTGGAAGGGAAAAAACTGTGATAATATTAAAGTTATACCGCACTCGTAAGGAACTATTCACATGAGACCGACCAACGACCGACGAAAAAATTCCATTTAAAACAATTTGTTAACCTAAATTCTTCACAAATTCTAAAAAGTTGTAGAAATATAATTTATATTAATGTTCAGAAACAAAAATTTACTTTTATTCGCCAAAATAAAATGAATTTGACAAAATAATATTAGTAGTCGCGAATTGCATCTGATTGTTAAGAACATTCAAATTCTATTCGCGTTCTACATAACGAGTAATTTTTTCGCAGCGTCTAACCTGAAGATCAGACTTTCAACTTATATTCGTGACGAATAAAATTAAAGCCATGTGAACGAAATGTCAAAATTAACGAATATTCGTTAGTTTGTTTGTCGTTGGTCGCTCTCATGTGCATAGTACTTTAGAACTATACTTCAGAGGAACTATACTTCACAACGTATAAAATAGTACTTAGTTCAATTTGAAGGAAATTTTCCGAGTCTCGATTGTCTCGGCAGAAAAGAAAACATTTTAAAAATTCTTTTAAGAGCGCCACTTACAGATTTCATTGAAACTCATAATTGTAAACTTTGTCTATCAATTCAAAGGAACTTAAGCAAAAAAAAAAACTGATGTCAGTTTAGTGTTGGTAAAAAAAAAAATCACTACTACTTACTTGTAAGATTGTGATGCTTTTTTGTCTAAGGTTGAGGTAAGCTCGTCGTGTCCAGGGTTTATCTGAAGAAATCAAAATAAAAAAAAGTCAGTTACCGGTGGCAGTTATAATTATTTCTTTATTTAAATTCAAAGCGGGTGATTTACAATATTGTTTTTCTCAAAATAACTAACAAGGTATTTCTTATAATCACAAAGCTAGTTTATTTGAGATACAGGAGTAAGCTCAGCCCCAAGACATTCACTTTGAAGAAGCGAACCGGGGAATAGTACGTTTTAGGAATCTAATTCCAGCCCAAGGCTAACCCAAGGGAAAATTACTTTGCCCTTAACTAACCCTGAAGGGGAAAGTAGGGAAATCGGCGGTTTATAGGAATCTAATTCCAGACCAAGGCTAACCCAGGGAAAATCTTTCGTTTACCAAAACGTCCGCCTTATATGGCAGAACAATGTACCAATTAAAGTTAAATGGAATTGACCACCAAGTGTGCTGCCACTGGGGATCAATGGGAATTATTCCTCAGCAATCACCAAATCCTAGATCAAGGTATTTTTCAGAGCGTACACGTTTCCTCCTCTTGTATCGTCATTCTTTACATCCACTTATTATAGTTCTTACCTTAAGGCAGTGCGAATTGTAAGGATGACGAACGTAAATGTTAGCGTGGTGTTAAGGTCGTACGTTGTTGCTGGTGTTTGTGGCTTATAGTGGCACTCCGCTGTAGTCAAATGATTAGGTGCCGGTAGTGGTCGCACGATGTTGCTGTATTGTGGTTGTGTGATGGTCGTGCGGTCTTGCTGGATTTATTTATTTTTTATAATGAAAATAAATAAATATGGCTGGTGAGTTGACTGGTTTGGCGGTGGTCAGGTACATAATTCCGGTTCGGCATGGGATGGGGTGCGCAACGCTTAGTTACAAAATCACTATTGATTTTTCAATAATGGAATGCGTTTTCAATGAAGAGATGACATTTTGTTACCAAAAGTGGAACACAATCGCTCCATTTTTTTATGTTCTCATATGTCAGTCTTTCGTTCAATGTTCAAATGAAATATGCTCAAAATTATATTTGGCTATGAAAGATATTTTCAATGACAACCAAGTTGCGCAAACATTCCGCATTTTATGTAGATAACGTTTTTCTCGTCGGTCGTTGAACGTTGAGTTTATATTGGTAATTAGCTTTAAATTAAATTTGAAAGGTGAAAATTTCGTTCTCGCTTCGAACATTATGCGGGATATACATTATCAAATATGATTGACAAACTTGTTTGGCGTCAAACAAATAAATCAACACACACTTATCAAATGTAACGCATATGACATCTGTTTGACATTAACAGTGTGTATCGAGGGATGTAAACGATACATCGATGTTTTCAAAACATCGATGTTTCGTTGGCGATGATCGATGTTAACATCGATGTTTTGATAACCGATACATCACCTATACATCGACGAAAACCCCGCCAACTTCGACATCGTCGATTCATTTCGCTAAACATTGCCAAGATGTGTTAAACATAAAAATGTGCTTGTATTTGTGTTGCATTAAACGGAAAACTATTTATCCGTACTAGCGTTGTGCACCTCACATCTGAACACTGTTGGAGAAAGTTAGGTTTTTCACAAATTTTATGTATGTAGTAAGTAGCAACACTGCATCGGCAGTCGCAACCTCTACATGTGAACACCAAATTTCCAGACTTGAAGTGTACCTAAAGTAGGGAACACATTATCGAACCTGTGTGACATTATTGTACGATATCGAACATGCGTGAAATGTTTCGGGTACACATTTATCAGTTTTGTTGTTCGTCCGCAAAAAATAAGTTTCATTCTCAATCCAAGATCTAGCTCAATAAATACATCAAAATATTATTTTGCTTATTCCATACTGACAAAGACTCAAAAATGAACTAACTAACAACAAAAATAAAAGAAATAAAAATACAGCCAACAATTTGTGTGATGGAGATTGCAATTAAAACATCGAAAGAACATCGATGTATTGTTCTTATAACCGATGTTTTTTTAACATCGATGTTTGTTATGGAACCATCGATGTTTTAAAACATCGATGTTTTTCTTAACGATGTTGCATCCCCATTTGCCAACAATTTGTGTGATGGAGATTACAATTAAAACGTCGAAAAAACATCGATGTATTATTCTTATAACCGATGTTTTTTAACATCGATGTTTGTTATGGAACCATCGATGTTTTAAAACATCAATGTTTTTTTTTAACGATGTTGCATCCCCATTTGTATCCTTAGGCCGTGTGTGAATTGCGTTAAAATGTTGGTTAAATTTTGTAACTTGGTTAAAATTTGACACTAGCGTGGTGAATAAAATGGGTTAAGATGTAGGCAGCTGTAGAGCAGGCTAAATTTGCGTTAAAATTTAACGTTTCTCAAGATAGAGTAATTTGAAACTGTAAGCGATACCCGAAAAGAAAGATGAACTCCAAAAAGTCCAGATCTACTGGGAAACCATATAATAAATGTAAGTTTTAATTTATTCAATTGAAAAATTAAATTACATTATTATTTTTGTTTGTGTAGAGCCTCAAGAGGAAAAAAAAAAACAAATATTATAATCCGTTGATATTTTAACAAATTTAACATAATTAATTAAAATACTCATTGTATTTCATTTTGCAAATTGAATACAAATAGATTGATTTGTCAGCTTGTCAAATTCTTCAGCTGTGAAAACTAGTGTTTATATACTAAATCAACAAACTAACCATAATGGGAATTGTTTTGAAAAGATTTGGAATTGTTGTTTTAAAATATTAAATTAACGATGTGAAACCGAAACATATTAGTAAAACTGAGAACTCGTTACTTTTTTCATGCCAAATTATTAACTTTATAAACGGTGATTTTTTAAGAGCTTGGTTTTTGAAAATTCAAAAAAACACAGAAACTTGTAAAAAGTGAATGAAATTTTTATTTGGATCGATAAATCAATTTCTGCCATTTACTTTTTAAAAATAATTTCACTTAAATGTTGCCCGCGGCTACGCTTCAGGTGTACCATTCTGAAGGTCCAATTTTGGCAAACTTTTTCACACATTTCGGCCGGAATCTCACCAATGACGCGTTCAATGTTGGCTTCCAAGGCAGCAATCGTGTTTGGCTTGTCCCCATAGACAATAGACTTAACATAGCCCCACAAAAAAATAGCCTAACGGGGTCAAATCACTGCGCCAAAACGTGAGATCAACTGCTCACCAAATTCGCCTCTCAATTGATGCATGGTTTCGCGTGCAGTGTGGCATGTGGCACCGTCCTGTTGGAACCACATGTCGACCGAGTTCAATTCTTGCATTTTCGGCAAAAAAAATCTGTTATCATCGAACGGTACCTTTCTCCATTGACCGTAACCCTGCGGCCTTCATCGTCCTTGAAGAAGTACGGCCCAATGATGCCGCCTGCCCATAAACCGCACCAAACAGTGCATTTTTCGGGATGCATTGGTAGCTTCTGAATTGCCTCTGGCTGCTCTTCACTCCAAATACGGCAATTCTGCTTATTCACGTATCCATTTAGCCAAAAATGAGCCTCGTCGCTGAAACGGACGTAGCTTGCGAAACACATTTTTCACAGAGCACGAATTTTGATAATAAATTTCAATAATTTGCAAACGTTGTTCAGGCGTGAGTCTATTCATGATGAAATGGCAAATAATACTGAATCGAAATGTCAAATGTTCGTGGAATTTGTCATGTGTGATCTGTCAAAAATATAAACGTCAAAAACCAAGTAGCAAAAAAATCACCCTATCTTCTAAGTCAGATTTTGGGAAAGAAATTAATTAACTTGAACAACAAAAAAAAATGTTTTTAGGGAAATTACTTCAATCTTGAAGGAATTTTAGCCAAAATAGTGTTTTAATAAATCCCTTTTAACGCAATTCACACAGCAAAAAGCTAAATTTGATCCCACCACAAACCACACTTCAAAATTTAACCAAGGTAGAAAATTTAACCAACATTTTAACGCAATTCACACACGGCGTTAGTTACACAAAATTATTTGACAATGATTATTTGTTTGACGTCAAACAGTTTGTCAATCAGATCTGATAATGTGAAGCCCACTTTAAGCCTAGTACGCTGCTGATGTGAAACGAAAAATCCCATACAAAAATGACAGAACGAAATTATAAACAAAAATCTTCGTTCTGCTTTTTGTTCTGCAGTACGCTGTTTATGACGAAATTTAAAACGTCTCCACTCACTTTTCACAGACGATTTATTACCCAGACCAATTAATTGTGTGCGGAAAATTAGATTCTAGTTTTTGTTGTTTCTTTCATCCAAAGCTTGTTTATTTGTGATTTTTTTGTAATTGGGCATGAATCAAAGAAAACAAGATTACGACACTTCCTTTTTGTCTTATTTTATTGACGTCATCAGAGATCAAATTTTATTAATCCACATCGGACAAACAACAATAATTTCACTATTTTTGATCTTTGGCGACGTGAATAAAATAAGACAAAAAAAGAAGTGTCGTAACCTTGTTTTCTTTGATTCAAGGTAATTGGGTTTGTGTTTTCTTCTTGAATATTTGTTCGTTCATGTTTTCGTTAGCATTTCGCTCTTCAAGTGAAAACCTCCGAAAATGTTCGTTTGGTATCAGCAGCGTACTAGGCTTAAAGTCTATCAAAAAATGTTGCGAGTAACAAATTTGTTGTCTCATCACTATAAGCGTCAAGCAGAATACATTTTGCTAAAAACCATACTTTCTACAATCACGTGCTAACACATCGCATAGTCCAGGGTACTAAACAGTTTTTTTATTACAAAATTTTATATTTTTTCAAAAATCTATTTTTATCAAATGACTTTATCAATGACTTTAACATAATTTTCCAGCATCTAAAAAAAAAAATACACAAAGTACCAACAAAAAAATACCCCGAAGCGTGACTATATGTATAACACATGCTTTATAAATTCCTTATTAAATATAGCCATGAAAGTTAATCTTGAACTTGTACCTTCCACAACAATGTGTTGAATGCTGTTTTCAGCCTGATACAATTCCGAAGCATGTGGAATAAATTATATGACCTACCGCCATGTAGCTAGATTAAATTTTTTTTTTTTTTTTTTTATCTTACGAATGAATGTGAGTTATTAAAATATATGTTTACGTGCGGTTGCATGAAGGTATACAGTATGAATAAATTGATTGCTTTAAAAGGAAGAAAAATGAAAATGCCGTTTCGAATAAGCGAAAATCATTAAAACGCAAACAAGCCAATTAATAGCTGATGGGAAACATGGCAATAAAGTTTACATATTAAAGAAATAATGATAAACAAGAAAGAACGCTATGTAATGTAAACAAGTATTACAAATCTGTAGTTTTTTTGCTAGTAGCTTACTATTAAATACACTGTACAAAATTTTAAACAGTACTCATTGAAGGAAGAACACGACTCCAGTTAAAGTAATTTATTTGGGAGCCCTTGTCTAACTTGTTGGTTTTTTAAAAAATTTTAAGCAACTTTTCTAACTAATGTAAATTCTAAACGTGATCTTAGAAAGTTTCAATTGAACGAGTCTATTGGCTTATTTCTTCAGTAAAAATTTAAGGTCATCAGGTTTTGGGTAAAGTAGGAAGACTATGTTTTGTTACTGGCTCTCTTATATTCTAGTCCAGTCATTTTAGTTTTTATCTGCGGAAAAATTACTAGTGAGCTGAATTTTTGTATAAACCTTGATTACGGAGTTATAATGAAGAGTGAAAAACCGACATCGATATCGTGCCGGCTAAAAAGGAAGAGTGCATTCTAGTCGCTTTCTCAGTGCTCTACTCCGAAAACGGTTGATTTTACAGAAAAATGCAAGAGACATTTTTTGTAGATAATTTTACTACGAACCTAATTTTAATTTTCGTGACCTTTTGACCTTCATAACGATATCGATGTCGATTTTTCACATCTTCATTACAACACCGTAATAAAGGTTTATATAAAAATTTAGCTTACTAGGAATTTTTCCGAAGATTGGGGTTTAAAATGCATTAAATTACTGGACTATGAGGTTTTTATTTGAAAATCAGACCGTTGTTTTGTTAAATCTATAAATATATATCTACTGGACTGAAGCGTGAACAGAAAGGCGAGTATTACGGTTGAATAGTTATAGAGATGGAATGCAACTGGCTATTTCCCTAGAACATTGCTTATACAAATAGCGATAAAATAGTGAGAGAAATAACATTTCGCCGGTATTCTAGTGATGTAAAGGTTTACATTATGATTCTATCACCTATAATTCTAGGAGATCTATTCTGAATTCTATCTAGAATAATCAAATGAGTTTTGGGAGCTCCAATCTAAATGCGATGAATGAATGCCTTATGGATTACATCCAGATCAGAAGGAGATACATCCTGAATCTTCGAGCTTTAACCAGAGAAGTCAACACTAAGTTTTCGGAGCATAAGATTTTACGGGTTTTTTATTCCCAATTGGACAATGCTGTCGAGATCAGAATTTAGTGAGCTTATCATTCACTTCCGTTGATGTTCTACGTCCGAAGGACAAGGAGGTGAATCTGAAAACGAATATGAAAAGCTCAGAGTACTATCATGAGCAAAATAATATAGTGTATTTGTAGTTCCAGATAAGAGATTATTAATGAAAATGAGAAAAAGAGTTGGAGAAAAACGAACCCCTGGGCACACCAGAGTTTGTTTTCTTCAATAAATGGTGCAAATGGAACCACATACATATTAATTAAGAATGTTGGTGATGTAATAGCTAGAGCTCAGCGATTCTTCCACAATGCACAGCTCGAATGCATACAAATTCCAGACCATACACGCTCTTTCATACTTAAGACGTTCAGATTGAGCAAACAAATTATAGTCTCCACCATTCCTGCTGATTAACAACACGTAGCTACACTAGAATGGTTGACATTGACGGTTGTAAGTCAGTATGCTCTAGTTTTGATGTTACACTACAGAACACTGATACCCCGGTTATACGAGAGAATTGGGGAATCTAATCCAAGCTGAATTGAGATTTCGATTCAGGTATATGGCCTCGTGGGATCGAGAGATTGAATTAAAGCAGAAGTGATAATCTGAGCTTACAGAATAAACAACAAAAGCAAGCAACAGAAAAAATACAAAGAAAACGGAAAACCTGCGACACAAAAAAAACTATTGTTACACACACACACACATTAAGAATTCAATTCCTCGATTGAGGTATACATATTTATTTTCAATTCGATCCATGTCGTCTAGTGGGATCGGATCGAGGAATCCGATTTTAATCCGATTCAAGTATACAAAGACCAAAATCCTGATTCAATACCGATTCAATTCTCCATATAAAGCGTAGTTGAATTTAAACCAGTTGAATTTAAAAAATTAAGAAAAAAATACTTTTGCTATTAATTTACATTTGCTGTTTGAAATTTAATGAAATATATAAAAACAATTAGAAATTGCATACTCTTGAGTGTTCGTTGCATACTTATTTATTGAATGATTGTTTTAGTGCTGGGCAATACTAGGATGGTGAATAGCTGAGTACAGGAAAGTGGTGGAAAAGTGTAAATAAATATTTAATTTCTAATGAAAACTTATGTACAACTTGAACAAGAACCGTCACAATTAATTTAGAAAATAATTAAGTTTCATTTTCGAAGTTAAAATAATTGAATTTATACAAATTAAAACAATCATTATTTATTTCAAATGTGGTGGCATTTCATAAGAGGTAAAGTGTGGTGAAAATACGAGGTGTGTGAAGCGTGCCCATATCTAAATCTATTGTTTGGGTTATTTTAATATTTCTTGAATTTTTTTAAGACGTCAGGATTGTTGTATGTACGTATTTTGGTTTAGCATTGAAATAATAAGTGTGTTTCCATAAAAATCTCTCGGCGAGCAACAAAATTTAACAAAAGTATGGGAACGCTTTGAACAACCATTTTAGCCATTTCTTAAACGTCAAAATAAAAGTGTATTTTTGAAAATATTTTTAAAGGATTTACATGAAATTATTTCTTAAAATAAGCAATTTGATATCGCAATTTTAATTTATTGCACGAATAAGCCAGACCAATCTATAAATTCCATTATTTTTAACTTTTGTAACGATACACATATGCCATCTGACAGCTTATGTATTGTTTTTTCCTTTTTCCTTCATTTGACAGTCTTCATAATTTTGTCCAAAGAAATTTCTTGGACTAAAATTCGCAACATGTTGAATATTTTACTCTCTTATGATCGCTCTCTTCTGTGAAAAACTACGAAAATTTGGAGTACAGGATTTGACTGTTTTTCGTAGAAATTCGCAGATTTTCGTTTTTTTTATGGAGTAAGGGAACGCACCTAATGAAAGGTGCAAGAGTAAGAACACGGAACATTTGTTGTTGTACAAAAATTGTTTATGTGTCAAAAATGTGTATATGTTTGAAATTTTGTTTACCATTAACTGTTTTCCTTTGGACTCCATGATTGAGGCTTAGTAGGCACTTCTCATTGCATTCAAGAATTTAAAAAAAATCATGAATTCTCTATCTTTTATTAATGATAATGAATTAAATAAATAAATTGGCACTGGAATTTCGAGAGCTGGGTCGGCTAGTATTCATTAATATTCAATCTCATTACTGTTTTGTTTTTAATTATAAAATGGCAATCCAATTTCATATTAATTTCGATGTTTTTATTAACCAACAAATCAAGACTCATTAACCTGAAACCAGTTGGTGCGCATCAGATATTTATCTTTTTCTTTTCTTCTTAAAATGTCATACATATAATATCTGTTCAAGAATATTTTTAATATTCGTAATAACGAATATTATGATTTTTAGATATCTTGTTTCCGAATTGAACAAAAAGAATAATAAAATCCACGACTTGATCGCACGTAATTGCTCTTATATGCGATCAAATCGCATGCTAAATGTTTTTATTAAGCATCTTAATATATTTTTAAACATTTTTGTAATGTTTTAAATTGGTGTGACAATTTTAAATATTTAATAATATAAACTTAAAAGTAAAATTTCAAAAAAAAAATCATCCACCCTTCTGCGAAACATCGAATTTTCAAAAAAAAAAACAAAAAAAAACATATTATTTTTCAAAAATCCAAAGAGACCTCCTGCATAAAAATTTGATAAACCTCGAGCCGTTTATGAGAAAGTCGAAAATATTTTTAAAAAATGTTTGACCTTTATGTTGACAGTACCTCAAGTAGCGCACATACTTTTTTTTTTTATCAAAATCGTTAGAGTTGTTTTCGAGATAATTAAGATACTACATGTATAGCAAGTACCGTCGTTTTTGGGGTTAAAAAAAAAACGATTCAAGAATCTATTTGAGACAATCACCTATAACGCTTAAGTACCAAGTTAGAAAAAAATCGCCGTTTAGGCTGTAGCTCGTTGTACAGACAGACAGTTAGATGGAATTGCGGGACTCACTTCTTTGGTGCTCTCTATCATCGTAATATCAAGTTTGATTAAAATCTCGATTTTTATCCAGATGCAAAACTTGCCTATAGTACCTACATATATATTGTATATCGCAAGTAAAACCGAAACAAATTATGTGTTGTTTTTGAGACCTGCATCCGGATTCAGCTATTTCGGCGAGTGAAGTGAGACGACTCGCCGACTCATCTCACTTTCCGCCAAAAAGTGATTTAGCTATTTAAGTGAAATGAGTATGTTCGAATTTAGTTTCGAACACCTAAATGTCTTGAAGCAACAACAAAATGTAGGTAGCTATAATGCTACATCTATACATTAGCAAAGAAAATGTGAAGAAACAAATCAAAACAATAAAATGTTCAATAAATTAATTCCAAAAGAAGTATTTATATTAAATACACATATTAATACAATTACATCTACATATTTTGTACATTAAGTCCAAATGCAGAAGTCCTACATTGTTTTTAATGTGATTTACAAGATTATTGCAAATCTATTTTTCCATATTTTTTATAGTTTGTTGGGTTCTTTTGGGCTAGTTAGTTGTGTTTGTAATTTATATTTCGTGTACGTGAATAGGTGTGAAACAATTTCTTTGTGAAAAGAACAAATATTTAACCAAAAACGTAAATACACCTACAAATGCACCAAGTCACTGCTGATATCTCGGCGACTAATCTGACATTTCATTTTACTCACTCACTCCCTCACTTTTACTAGCTGAATCGATTTTTATTCAAAAGTGACTCATCTCACTCACTCACTGCGGTTTCGAATTAGCTGAATCTCGATGCTGGGGTGGTCGCCCTGAACTCGTCCTGAAGTAGAATTGGGATTTTTAATAATTGACCTCGGTAGTTTTTGTAAAGCTAAAATCTCAGTTTTTGTTGACAACTCTTTACTCGTCCGTGGGTAAAGTTCATCGAACCAACCTAATTATTATAATGATAGGAAAGTTAAACGTAATTCGCGATGAATAAAAAAAGAGCTTTGTGAACGAAATGTCAAATGGTTTAAAATGAGATAGTAAATACCTAATTCGCAAATCCCCTGTGCCAACAAAAAATTCTTTCCTATCTTTCTATTCCTTCTAACTAGTGCTGTGCAATTCACGTTGCATTTAAAAGACCTTAGGTCTTACAGACATATAGTTAAAATTAAAAAAAAAATGGACGAATATTCGGTAATTCGCTGGCCGTGCTCGTGTAAATTGTCTTTTACTAATTAAATAAGAGCTGCTGCTATTTTAATTTTTGTTCACAGTTTGATATTTTCTGAAATAGTTACTGTTAGAAAAAAGAAACGTCAAATATGACTTTATCAAATGACAAAGCAAATATCTTTCACCTTGTGTAACCTATCATGAAATATTATGCGGCAAATAATGATGCAAATAAAGTTAATGAATCCAATAATTATTACTTGCCGACATATTGGATGTAAATATCGCCATGTCTATTTAGCGTCTTCCATCCTTCACGAAAAATAAGAAATAAAAATGTTTTTATTATAAAAATAATCTTTATTTCAAAATTAGATTATAAACGGTGATTTTTTAAAAAAACACAGAAACTTGTAAAAAGTGAATGAAATTTTTATTTGGATCGATAAATCAATTTCTGCCATTTACTTTTTAAAAATAATTTCACTTAAATGTTGCCCGCGGCTACGCTTCAGGTGGTCCATTCTGAAGGCCCAATTTTGGCAAACTTTTTCACACATTTCGGCCGGAATCTCACCAATGACGCGTTCAATGTTGGCTTCCAAGGCAGCAATCGTGTTTGGCTTGTCCCCATAGACAATAGACTTAACATAGCCCCACAAAAAATAGTCTAACGGGGTCAAATCATATGATCTTGGTGGCCAATTGACTGCGCCAAAACGTGAGATCAACTGCTCACCAAATTCGCCTCTCAATTGATGCATGGTTTCGCGTGCAGTGTGGCATGTGGCACCGTCTTGTTGGAACCACATGTCAACCGAGTTCAATTCTTACATTTTCCGCAAAAAAAATCTGTTATCATCGAACGGTACCTTTCACCATTGACCGTAACCCTGCGGCCTTCATCGTCCTTGAAGAAGTACGGCCCAATGATGCCGCCTGCCCATAAACCGCACCAAACAGTGCATTTTTCGGGATGCATTGGTAGCTGCTGAATTGCCTCTGGCTGCTCTTCACTCCAAATACGGCAATTCTGTTTATTCACGTATCCATTTAGCCAAAAATGAGCGGAAAAAAAAACGGACGTAGATTGCGAAACACATTTTTCACAGAGCACGAATTTTGATAATAAATTTCAATAATTTGCAAACGTTGTTCAGGCGTAAGTCTATTCATGATGAAATGGCAAACAATACTGAATCGAAATGTCAAATGTTCGTGGAATTTGTCATGTGTGTTCTGTCAAAAATATAAACGTCAAAAACCAAGTAGCAAAAAAATCACCCGTTAAAAGAGTTTAAATTCGCTCGCGATTTTGATTTTGTATTATCACGGTTGACTGCTGCTGCTTATGCAATATCCACTGACTATTTGCATTCTTCAGCTTCTGCAGCTGTCAATTCCTTCCTGCTGATTGCTTGGTTCAAGGCGGCTTCTATAACTTGACGAGTTTCGTTAAATCTTTTGCGATCTATCGGCTGCTGATTGGTTGATCCAAGGCGCCTTCTATCACACGATGAGATGACCTTATTTGTGTGGTGGGATTCGTTAGCAGCGTTGCCAGCATCCGCAACACCTACATTTGACTAATAAATGGTAACACTTCCATATGAAATTTCTTTTGGGCTTTCTTGTCATTTTTGGTTGAACTGTTGGGTGATAGATATTTCAGTTTTTGTGGTTTACGATATTTTCCAGTTTTCGCTGTATAGTTTTGGGCGCGTATACCTATTCCCTTGTCTTATTCGGCGTAGGATCGGTAGCGGGCCTCAATCTTTAATACTTCATTCAAATTATTATTTTTATTCGACACCATTCAAGTTCGCACCTACTTATATAGAGAAAATGCGTCTTATTCTTGATACCTCCAGAACGACTCTGGTCTTCCAATGAGCAGAACCTCGGCTTCAAATCAAGATCAACATCACACCATAGTCTTCAAACTTATATATTTGTGTAAAATTTTGAACGATTTAGGACTAAGTTCTTGCGAATGATGTCACATCGATAACATTCTCCTTAACGAATTCAAATATTCAGTTCTGTTCTTAAACGTATCCGATGTCATTGTATCTGCCAAAGAAATTGTTATGCGAAACATAACTCTTGTACGCTGGTTCTCTATACCTAACTTTGACGCACGCAACCTTAATCTTAGAACCCAATTCCAAACTGATTACTGTATGAAATTTATACTGACAGTTTGAAATTTGACAATTAGTTTGACAGTTTGAGTGATTCTGTTTTCGGTTCTAAATCTAAGGCTGCATTAACACTACTGTCAAGAAGCCAATATTTATACAATTCAGCTAACAGTGTAAAGATTTTACAATTTCTATATATCAATTCAAATTATGCATGCACATTTCTGGCGACTAATGGGAATATTGAAGTAAACGCATCATTATTTCCTGCCATGTTAAAGATGTCATGAATTACAATAATAATGTTACTCCGTGGCACATCACTCGAAAGCAAGTACTTATGTACATTATTACAAATTACCGTAAACACGACTTGCTATATTGCATAACGATAAGAGTATGTCATTAAGATTCAATTTGTAAAAATTAAAAAAAAAACTTTTGAGTATTAATTGATGCGGGCTCTATACCGTAACGTAAATGTCGGCTTAGTAAGAAGCTGTGGCGTTTAATTGTTTGCTCACATGAATAAATATTTCCCATGATAGTTTTCGATTTACTGTCTTGAGTTGAGTAATCTTAAAAGATTTAAATATTTACTCCTAAATTAACCTTGAACAAAATAACAAATATTTGACATAGGTATGAATAGTGCTGTTTTTGGTTATATTCTAAGAAACAAATCGTGCTAAAGTAACGGTATATATCCAATTTGAAATTATTTATCGTCGATTTAAGAAAATGCCTACTTTGGTGTACTGACCCATGTTAACAAATTTTGTCTCAGCTTTTTCAATTGTTAGAAACTTCGCTTAGGACATAGATAATAAAGACATGCAAATTTCTCCGCATAAATTCAGCCGCCATCCCTGGAGATAAAATCTGAGACAACAACCACCTACAGTCTCAGAACATCACGCCACACAGCTTTCCTATCATTCTTTCTCTTCCTTAACTTCACGCCCGCGCTGTGTTGAAACATTTAAAGGGTAGTATAATCCCTTGAGCGCGTGTAGATTATAAAAAAAAAAAAATTAGAAGAAATACTAGCACTTAAAAGTGAATTTAAATAAAGTTTTACGATATCCAGTTTCTAGCCTGTTACATTTTTTCTGCCCATGATAATTTCTTGACTTTGAGGTCAATGTTTTTGTTAAAATGCTTAATAAACCTTTACATTTACTATTTTTACTTACGATATACATAGGTACTGTAGGCCAAATTTTGTATTTGGAAAAAAATCGAAATCGAGATTTTAATCAAACTTTACATTACGATGATAGACAACACCAAGAAAGTAGGTCCGGCAATTCCGGATGTCTGTCTGTCTGTGTCTACAACGATCTACAGCCTAAACTGCTGAAGCGATTTTCTTAAAACTTGATATTTAAGCGTTTTGAGTGATTGTCTCAAATAGACTTTTCAATCTGTTTCTTAGCCTCTAGACTAACGGTACCTGCCATACAATTTTTTCTACCATCTTAGTTATTCAAAAACGGCTCTAACGATTTTGATTAAAAAAAATTGAGACGCCACTTTGAAGATATTATTAATATACATACATATAAAATTAAAATTAAAAAAAAATTTACTCACTGGTTTTTGAAAAATCGAATTTTCAAAAAAATCAATAGTGAGAAAGTCGAAAATATTAAAAGTGGTTCCATGGGAAGTACCGTTAATAAGTACGCAAAATAAAATATTTTTATATTTAAAAATGGATTGTTCTAATATAACAACACACACATTTTTTTATAAAAAGTCTAGGAGGCGTTTTTGAAAAATACATTTGATTCTTAACGGATTTTTAACATTTTTATGGGAGGTACCCTTGTTTTTTGTTTTAGGAAAATAGTCGTTTTACGTATTCAAGATAATATCAAAAAAACCACCAAATACGAAGTTTCGAAAAAATCTATTTTGTCGTTTTCGACATTTTGAGTTTTCAAAAAAAAAATTTGTTTGAAAAATGTTGGTTTACACTGGTGTTAAAACTTTCTATGAGCTTCGGCGTAAAACATTAAAATAAAATCTGATTAACCGTTTCCTAGAAAATCGAAAACCAAAAAAATTTTTCTACTAGAGGTACCAGAAGATACCCTTTCCTTTCTTTCATGAACTAATTTTTTTTTATAAAATCATTGGAGTCTTTTTTGAGCAAACAAAAAGATTTTTGTTTTTGGCCAAAAAAATGTATGTAGCCACTGTTATTTGTAATCTTAAAAAAAATGGGAAAAACGTGTGAGCATATTACCGAAAAAAAACAATATGAAGATACCAAGTTTGAAACAAATCTATCCAACTGTTTAGGCTGTAGACTCGAGGACAGACAGACAGACAGACAGACGGAATTGGAGGACCCAATTTGTTGGTGTTCTCTATGAAATTAATGTCATGTTTGATTGTTAGAATTTTTTTTGCACGAATCCATAACTTGTCTCATAGTACCTTTAATCGCAGTAAAAATTGTGCACTACTAGGTATGGGTTATTCTATATTTGGTCCAACATTTTTGTTTATAAATTTTGTTAATAACTGTACCTGCACAACGAGCCCTTAATGGGCTCGGTGGATTTCGATCGAACCTTCTAAATAATGCTGCATACCATAATTTTCGAAAAACATTCTTTTGAAAATTCAATACTTCGAAAACGGTTAACGATTTTTTCAAACTTATATTTTTAGACTTATAATATTAAACACATAAAATTACCAAATTGTTTTTTTTTTATAAAAAAAAAAACTAAGTAAAAAAAACGACTTTAAATATGTATTTTGCCGTTTCTTGTGCGATGTGATCGAACATAAGAGCAAGTATCGTGGTCGTGAATTTAATTTAATTTAGATGTCATATTTTTTTCCTCAAACTATAAAAACTTAGCGATCTAAGCAATTTTATTAAGGGTATTCATGCAACGACAGAAAACCCGGATAAATCTCAGAAACCAGATAATTTTATCTCCGCAGAAATGAACTGTCAAATTTTGTATGCGAAAAATATTCTGCAACGCAGATAAATTTATCTCACAAAAATGATGCAGAAAAAGTGTAAATAAACCTCATAAAGTTAGTTCAACGAACAGCTGATTGTTTCCTACATTTCGCAAGTATATCTGTGTTCGTAATTGTAAAACTTCCGCAGTACTGCCAAAATTGCGTTCATAATAGTAAACTAACAGCATAGGGTATGCATGGGCATGGCAACACTTGTGTTCATAAAAGCAAAACGACAGCAAATTTGCGGTCAAGTTGGCATTTGTTTTTATTATGTTGCTGAATTTGTACGAAAATGGCAGAGTAGGAAATGTGAGTATTTTTTTAATTAAATAATTTATTAAGGAAATTTTTTATTCAAAATCATTTTCCTTCTTAGGTTTTTAATTTTCTTATTTCTGCCAATTTGTACCCCATGTTTTCAAAAACAGTTTCATCCGCAAAGCTGAGAACAATAAGATTTAAAATCTTGTGTTGAGGCATTTTTTAAATTTATGTATATATGTAATACAAATCAAATCAACAGCTTCTAACAAATAATTTATAGTTCTTATTTTGTCATTGTTTGCTTTTATAAACTCATTTTAAATAAAGTAGGTTGACTGTGCACATGCAGTTGTACTCGTAATTGTGTTCATAAACGTATTTGAGCATATTTTAGGCAGGGCATGAGAAACAAAGCCTGCAATTATGAACTCAGTCTATTTTTAAGGAGGCGTTCATGGAAAGATATACTTTCTGCAAAGCGGAAAATTATCTCGTTAAATGAATTCTCTTATTATGAGTTTCAACTATTTATTTCTGCATAAATTGGCAATACCTTTAGAATATTATGACAGTTGCCTACATGTGAATTTTCACTTCCAGATTATGCGACAATTTTGTTTGTCAATGTATCAACTGATTAAAAAATATGGCTCATTCATAAAGAAATGTCGTATGATTTTTTTTGTGTATTATATGCACTTTCTGTAATCGGTGAGTTTGAATTGCTGAACAACGGATCAAAGATTGATCGACGTAACGGTGAATTTTGTACAATTGGAAGATGGGGTCATTATGAATATGATAATAATACTAGTATGGGCCGGATTCAAAAAATTCATCTTCATTGTTCTTTAGCGCTTTCCATGAAATTGAAATATGTTTTAGCCAGTGTGACCAATTTAACATTGTTTCTGCTAAATTTATCAAAAAAATTTTGCTTTTAGCATAATTTTTTTTTTCAAATCCTGCCGTCAGGATGAGGAATAAATCGAAATAAACCTTTTTTCTTTTCAGGGGTAGTGGTATCCGCCCACTTCATCAGTATTTGTGTCAATGTATTTTCCATAAGGTTATAAATTCTATTTTGGATGAAATATTTTCCGGGGGGAACACATAATAAATAAAAACTTAAATGGAACGAATTGTATCCATAAAAAAAACCTAAAGATTGCACGTAATTGAAACGAACACGCCAGTAATAAGTTTAACTTCAATATCTAAGTCGCGTGTGGCAGCTTTAGACAGACATTAAAACAAGCTTCTCATATTAATTTGAAAAATCATTTATTTTGAATTAAATTAAATATGTTTTAATTGTTGTTAACAAATTATAGCGAGATCCCAAACAAAACAAAAATCGTATTAATTAACAATTTATATTCATCAGGTATATTCAAGTCCAAAGCATTAATTATGTATGCACTAATAGAATAAATTAATTAATTACTCTTCTCATTAACTGGTACATTAATAATCCCTGTGATTATTTATTCACAAATGATGGGGTTTTTATTTTCTCATTTACTAAATTGTGTATTTAAACTTGTTCCTTATAGTTTTTAGTTTTAAAAAAAAACGAATGTACCTAAAACAAATGCAAGTTGTTGGCATTCAATGTGTTGAGTGCAATATTATTAATTAGCAACGTCTTATTTCAATTTTACGGCTGATTATTTCCTGATTGATTGGCATTAAGAGTTTAAAGTCGACAATATGCAATATGTTTCTACCATAATTATGAACTTGGATAATATACATCATTTGAATTAATTAATAAAATATTTTTTGACTGCATTTAAAATATTTTATCCATAGAGTTACCTATACATTATTCACAGAATTCCGTATAATTGCCGCCCAAACGAAAACGATAAGTGTGTTTTTTGTTTGTTTTCTCGAGGAGACTTAGGGCCAATTTTTCAATAGTCAGTTAAACAGTCAGTTAGTACATATTCTCCAGATAGAGCAAAAACAGTTTTTCAACAGTCAGATACAACTTAATCTAGGAATAAAATTATTTGCGTATTTTAGAACAGAATAAGGAGTTAATTGAGAAATAAAATAAATAGCTATTTTCGGTGTCGAAAACATATTGAAAACTTATTGCTTTGAAATCAACGTTAAACAAAAATTAATTTCTATGAAAAGTTCGATACTTGAAATAAAAGTGACGTTCAAATTAAATTATTCTATAGATTGTTTTTTCTTGATTGAAAAATTCGATGTTGTCATCCGGTTGTTTAACAGTCAAGTAAGTTTATTCCTCTGGCAACTAACTGGATGTTTATCTGGTGATTGAAAAATCGCCTCTTAGACGAATAAACGCTCCGGCCGTTGACATAGTTTTCTCCGGCAAAAGAGCTAAGTTTCTAAAATAAATATTTGCTCAAAATAGAACTAAAATCATGCCCGTTTTTTTTGCTATAAAGAAAACGGGAAACTTTCATAAGTTTCATCCTCCAAGAAACCCATTTGTTAAAATTGTTGTATTTTTAGTTTGACTTTCTAGCCGTGAATCATGTGAAATCCAACAGCAAACTGTGGTGTAATTGAACCTAGATCTAAAATATCAGTTTTATTCTACACAAATGCAAAAATATCAACAGAAACAGAGCATAACATAACAGCACAATATTGTAATGGGGTTTTCGTTTGGTAAATTTATATTTTGATCCATAAATTGATTTTTTTCGTAACGTATCGAATACATTTTCAGATTAATTTTTATTTGATATAGTATTGGTGTATATTTGTTTCTTCAACACTTGCTTCGCTGTCCGAAGATGAGCTGGACGAATAAATTAATTCACTTAAAACTGCTTTCATTTGAACTCAAAAATATTTTAATTCTTTCTTGCAACCGAAACAAATTATTATCAAACAAAAATTTGTCAAACAGTTGGCTTTCAATTATGATGCATAGTGGTATTAGTAATCTGCCGAAGAATCCAGATCTGCAAAATTGATTTAAAATCAAAAAATAAATCATTTTTTTTTGGCCAGTCGAAGGCAAACATTGTCAAAATCAGTTTTTTTGACAGATCAAAATCAAAAATAAATTGATATTTGTTACCCAAAGAAAACCCCATAAGTTATTTATTAACAATTCAAATACTCATCTGTCAAACTACATAATCGTCCCAGTCAATGTTCTTTGGCTGCCAATTTGATTTGAATGACACATTTAAAATAGAGCTTTCAATAACAATTTAATTCTTACGCTTTGGAATTAATAAACTTTGTTTATTTTTTTTTCATTGTTCTGTGGTGAAAATTAAATGAAGTGAAAGTGGTAATGAACCCCACGATTACGTTGTCTCAATAGGGGTGCTTGAAGAAAAACTTCGACGTCAATATACCAACCACAAACATTGAGACTCAAAGTAGAATTACAATAGATGTTGCGAAATCGCTTCACGTTGTTACTGCTTCTTACTATACAAATTTCTATGGATGTGTAAAAACTGCCAAACCACTAACCTGTCAAATTCCGTCTCCCATTTTCTTTTTGGAGTGGTGGGCGCATTCGAAAGAAATGGAAAATCGAGCGAGAAATTGATTATTTGTGTGCTTGATTAAAATACTCGTAATTTGCAGCAATAACCTTTCCACAATGAACCCAAAACTCGGTTTTTGCGAAAAAATCAGTTTTTATCAAAAGCACTATTCTTCCCATATAATTTGTGTAGCTTCACGTTTTTTTTATAAAACACTAGTTTTCATAAAAAACAGTCAAAAAGGTAAACATTAAACTACTCATACTACTCATTCAACAGTTGTTTCAAATAATTTCATCCCAGCATTTCTACCATACCAAATATTCTACATCCCAGCTGCGCTTGACGTAGAAGTTAGATGACAGCTATTATATCAAAACAATATTGATATGTCAAACAAAAAAAACTTAAATGTGCAGTGAGTACTCTTTCGGATTTTTAAAAATTGTTTGCTCTAAACCAGGTTTTTAGTACGGTGTGAAAGGGCTATAAGGCAATCACAAATAATCTTGAAGTTGAAAAGTTGGACTTCTAGAGTGTTTTCTCATTTTATTTTATAGATTATTTTTGATTTCTGCACTGTTCTGTGTGTTATTTTTTCTTTTATTTTTTTTTTAGTTTCGCTTCGTTGTCTCTCGAGGGATAGTTCAATTATGCCCATCACTTGTGACGTTTGACAGTTCAGACGAAACTCAAAAGTCATCCAAACAAAAAATGGCGGCCCGCGGCCTGGAACATAGAAATAACGTTGTATATTTCTCCCCATATCTATATTTTATTTTTATTGCATAGTACTAAATATAGGTAGTTCTTAAAAAATCCTACATAATTAATTATAATAATTAGGTCAGAATTAATTGAAGTGCATTTGTGGAAGAATTGAAAGTGATTAAATTACAAAAAAAAAAATCAAAATATACTTCTATTTGTAACTCAAATTGACAAAAGACCACACGTTTTAAGCAAAACACTGAATAAAGACTTTTGCACAGTAAACTTGTTTACATGTGTGAGTAAATGCAGATCAATTGAGTCAAACTTGACAGAGCGCATCTTACGTGTTTTTTTTTTTATAATTTTGCACGCGCTCAAGGGATTATGAATACCCTTTATATGTTTTTAACACAGCGCGGGCATCTGGTGAAAGAAGAGAAAGAAGGATAGGGAATATGTGTGGCGCGATGTTCTGAGACTAGGGCTTGTTGGTGTCTCAGATTTATCTCCAGGGATGGCGGCTGAACTAATGCGGAGAGAATTACAGAGTCTTATTTATTGATGTCCCTTATAATTCGCATTATTTTATTTATTTCATTGTCACATTTATGGGTATGCTAGTTTACTCAATCAAATGTTGTTTGTGTTATGCCTAAACAGCATGTAATGGTAAACCGGCAACTCATTTTATGACAATTTTGAGAATTGTTTTTTAATGGAATATAAGAAGACATATACAACGGCAAGAATCGAACCTGTGACCAAGACAGGCTAGCCCACAACTATCGCGCCACGGCCACCCCCAGAGAAATTTGTTCATCTTTAGAATTGATATTTCTGAAATAATTAATTTATTAATTTTTTTTCAATTATTTATTACTATTCAATTTATTGACGATATTCGAATTCAGTACAACCAATGCTAGATTTTATAAAAGCCTTTGACCGAATTAATCACAGTAGAAAAATAAATTATACATTGGCTTCAGTGATATTTCGTTTCATTACATTCAAGACTATTTGAGTCATCGAACTCAAAACGTTAAAAATGGTAATAATTGACCTGATTCAATTAGCTTGCTTGCTGGTGAACCACAAGGTTCCATTTTAGGACCTATATTTATTCTGCATGCATATAAATGACACCACATGTTTGCAAAAATGTCAAGCTATCTATCGTTCGCGATTTTTTAACTTATTGCAAGACCTAACTTGCTGAATAAATATTTTTGATTGGTATTCATAAATGGTCTTAAACCTAAACTAGCGAAATCCAAAATTATTGCTATTTGGTTTGCTGAAATTTGATACCAGTAGCATACATTCTTTTTTCTATCACAATTGAGTTTTCAACAACTGTTATAAGCTTAGGTTGAACTAAGCCATAACTAGATGTTGTGCAACTATGTTCGTAGATTAGTTGCTTCTAAGAATGTAAGCGTTCATTATTTAAGTATTGGTTGAACTTCGTTAAATGCGATTCAATGATCGACTTGGAGTAGAAATGATATTTGTGAAAAAAGATTGACCACCAAGAAAACGACAAGATCAATAGCATAGAATTTAATAATACGAATTTCATAATTGGGGTTAATTTTGGTGTTCTACGTGCTTAAAACCATAATTTTAAAGACCAGTTGTACAAACGTACTTCAAATATTTGCGTCGATTTTGATGGATTAAATGAGATTCAAAAATGGTTCAAGGTTTAAGTATGTGACAAGAGTTAAATTAATTGATTGGGCATTCGTTGAACCTCTGTTTAACTGCTGGGTGAGTTAAAATTACTGAAAAAAATAATAAATTATTGGAAACGTTTTTATTTTCATGAGTTTCGTATGAATTTAATACAAAATTATATATATATAAATTTTCTTAGCGTGCAAAACGTGGTTCAAATATTTGAGCCATTGTTCAGGAATTTTAGTCCCTGGTTTCGGCATATTAAGTGATATTAATCGATGACTTAAGGTTCAAATATGAGATAACGACCAAATACATACTTGAACCATCGTTGAACCTCAAATAGAAAAAAGAATGCCTTACATCATTTTTAACTCCACGAACAAAGCCTTTCAAATTCATAAAAGCCATCAGGAGTACCAATAAAACAAATATTACTTTATTCGATACTCGAATAAATGCCATTTACATTAATTTTTTTTTTAAGTTTTATATTTTTCACAACAAAAATAACGTGTTTTTTTAAACATATTTCTTATATAAAAAAATAATAATAATATTATTATTTTTATTTCTTTAATAGAAAAAAAAGATGTACTTAAATCAGTATCGGGTACTTTCAAATCTGGTGAACTCACTGCTATAATGGGTCCATCTGGAGCTGGTAAATCAAGTCTGTTGAATATTTTAACTGGTTTTGTGTAAGTTCGATTCACATATATGCTAATTTTAGGGCCGTTTGCTGATACACAACTTAAGCATTTAAGTTCTACTTAAGAACTTATGTGACAGTTTACGCAGAGGAAAAAGTAGCCCTTAAGCTATTTAAGTAGAACATAAATGTTTATGATTCGTATCAGCAAACGGGCCTTAATCAATGTTTTTTTTTATATTATAAAATTATTTCACAGAAAATCTGGAGTCAATGGAACGGTATCATTTGGAAGTACAGCAAAATCACGTAAAATGTGTTGTTATATTCTTCAAGATGATCATTTTTTCCCATGGTTTACCGTAGAAGAAGCTATGATTTTAGCAGCAACATTAAAAATATCAAATAATTCAATGAATTTAAAAGAGAAACATATGCTTGTAAGTTTTTTTTTAATCTTAAATGTTAATTTAAGGATATTTTCGATTGAAATTTAATATCTAGACAAACCTTCAATTTCGTATAGAATTATGTAATATACTTTATAACATAGTTTTTAATTTTTGATTCTGGAAGATTGAGCATCTGTTGGATATGTTAAAACTTACAAATGCCAAACAAACGAAATGTTCAAAATTATCCGGTGGACAAAAGAAACGATTATCTATTGCTTTAGAATTAATTGATAATCCACCAGTACTGTTTTTGGATGAACCAACAACGTAAGTAAAATTAAAAAATTAACATAAAAAAAACTACTATTATAACTACTTTATTTACTACTACTACTACTACTACTACTACTACTACTACTACTACTGCTACTACTACTACTACTACTACTACTACTACTACTACTACTACTACTACTACTACTACTACTACTACTACTACTACTACTACTACTACTACTACTACTACTACTACTACTACTACTACTACTACTACTACTACTACTACTACTACTACTACTACTACTACTACTACTACTACTACTACTACTACTACTACTACTACTACTACTACTACTACTACTACTACTACTACTACTACTACTACTACTACTACTACTACTACTACTACTACTACTACTACTACTACTACTACTACTACTTCTACTACTACTACTACTACTACTACTAGTACTCCTACTACTACTACTACTACTACTATTACAACTACTACTACTACTACTACTACTACTTCTACTACTACTACTACTACTACTACTACTACTACTACTACTACTACTACTACTACTACTACTGCTACTACTCCTACTACTACTACTACTATTACAACTACTACTACTACTACTACTACTACCACTACTACTACTACTACTACTACTACTACTACTACTACTCCTACTATTACTACTACTATTACAACAACTACTACTACTACTACTACTACTTCTACTACTACTTCTACTACTACTACTACTACTACTACTACTACTACTACTACTACTACTACTACTACTACTACTACTACTACTAATACTACTATTACTACTATTACTAATAATCCTTCATAATTTCTATCACTTCTACTGCCGCATCTATTTGTCTTGTTATCTAAATTTATTATGTTCTTCTAAATTTTCAAAAAATACTTTATCTTTAAAATCTTAAATGAAACTTATCGTAACCTATTTGCATTTACAGAGGTCTTGATAGTTCGTCATCGTTTGATACAATTAGCCTTTTGGAGCAACTAGCCCGCGAAGGACGCACAATTGTTTGCACAATTCATCAACCCTCATCAACTGTGTATAATATTTTCAAACAAATTTATGTCTTAGACAAGGGCAAATGTGCATATCAAGGCTCACCTCAAAATACAGTTCAATACCTGCGAACTTTAGGTTTAATTTGTCCCGAATACCACAATCCTGCAGATTATTGTAAGAAGGGAATCAATTTTTTGTTTTAATATTTCTTCAATATATAAAAAAACATTTCAGTAATTGAAGTTGTTGCGGGTGAATATGGGGATTTTTCAGCAGAACTTGTTGAATCAGCACAAAATAAAAAGTGGCAATACGAAGCAATTGAAGATATCGAAAGTATGGGTAGCGTTCAACTGGTTAAGATGCATGAAGCCGTTGAATCTGGCCAAAGACGATGGCCATCAATTGAATCAACAAAACATATTTATCCACCTCCTGAATGGTTTAAATTATGGTTACTCATTGGAAGATGTCATGTTCAGTTTTTTAGAGATTGGGTAGGCTGATCACAAATACTAACGAGCAAGAATTGTTTTAAAGATTTGTTTTTTTTTTTTCTTGAAGACGGTGACTTACTTGAAATTGGCTATGCATATAATGTGTGCGGTACTTATTGGACTCTTATACGGAGATTCAGGATCAAATGCAACAAAGGCGATATCAAATGTTGGACTTTTCATTTTTGGAATAACGTACTTATGGTATACGACATTGATGCCTGGAGTCTTAAGGTGTAAGTAATTTTTAAATTTTGGAAAACTGAATATAAGATATAAATGATTTCTTAAGCAATTTTCACATTGGCCTCACTCAACCGATATATTTTGTCGTCCATCATACCTATCCGCCTACTTCTTTAAAGCGAAACAGAATTTTTTCGATTTTCTAAAACTAACTTTTTTTTTATAATAAGCGCACACTCAAGGATTTTGGTTACCCTTATTATGCCAAGACACAGAATGAACATTTCAATGTTTTTATTGAAACGAAATCGGCAGTAGTTGGCAAAAATCCACATGGCCTGAATTGTGCATGAACAATAATAGTATTGTGCTGTCAAAAAATGACAAACAAGCCAATGGTCACGATCAGATGTCATAATGGATTTTGTATTCATTATTTACTGAACGTAAATATATAGCAAAGTCTTTGAGTAGGTATATATTAAGGTTTAGATTCCAATTGTGAAGCTTTCATAGAGGTTTAGTTAGTTTATTTATTAAGCGATTTGACAGCAACTGACATAAAGGCACTCAAATATCTATTATTGAAGTATCATTCATCGGGAAGTATGTCAGTATCCCATGGCCATAGCGAAATTTAATTTAACTAAAAGCGGAACAACTTCAAGTACCACAATGCATTCAGCATGGGAACAAGAACAAGAACTCCAATATATACTCAAAGTATTTAGTTCATTTATGACTATTATCAATTATTACAAATTTAAAACTTTACTGTAAATATTTTTCTTTAATGTTGAGTACCTACCAATAGTATTTTTTTGTGATAAAAAATGATTTGTTTCCTCAAGTTTTATAAATTTCTTACCAGATGATAGACGTTCAAAGAATTGTATTTTTCGATAATTTTAACACAACTTACTTGCCTTGAAATAAAGGAAATATTACTTTCGAATAAAAGTTTTCGTAATTGGAAGACAATTTTTGACAGCAATCAATTAATGCCCACGTGAAACCATGAAAAATGATAAGCGGTAAAAGTGGTAAATGAGCTGTCAAAATTTATATGGAAAAACTTTACCAAAAAATTGTAAACATTTCCGCATAATCTTGTGTGGGAAAGTTTACCGTCTAAATTTGGTAAATGTGAAAAGCTTTTGAGTCCAAGTTTTACGTTTTATGTGTCACAATCTTGGTATAACTATCTCTCTTGCTCTTATTATTTTTGGCAGACATTTTAAATGAGAGTAATAACACAGTCAGTTATTAGTCAAGTTAAAATAGTCAAGTTAAAATACAGGAAAAAAAATCATTTACCATAATTAAGCAAAGTTGATTTTTAGGTGCGTTCATGAAACGTGCGTGGTAAACTTTTCTATTTTCCGATCTGGGAAAGTTTACGCTGTTTCATGAATAGGTAACCTTATTATATGAGTTAACTCGGATTTTTCTAGAATGCTGAACATTATTATATTAACGTGGCCAATCAGACACTAGCATAAGTAAGATCAGATAATAACTTCACGGGAATTAACTCCACATGACAAATAACTTCACCTCTAGTGGGAAAACCTTCACTTTTTTCGAATTAAGTTGATTAGTTGTTTCGCACTTTAAATGAATGTAGTTAGCGAGCAAACAAGGCGAGTGGCATCCACACAGACCAGGTTTACGCTTGACATTATTTTGATAATATTAATGTTTAACGTTTTGTTAACAAAAGCAATGCAAACAAAAATTATAAATTTTGAGCAATTTATTGAAAACAAAAACGGGTTTAAAAAGAGTACGAAAGGTCAACAAAAAATGTCGACTGGACAAATATAAATTTCATCGACTGTTAAAATGCCTACTGAAATTTGACCGACAAAAAAAAGTTGACAGTTTAAAACCCAGAATATTTAAATGTCGATTTTCTTATTAATTCAATGTTATAAAGTAAGAAAATCCTGAAAATAAACACTGCTCGTAAGGGGAGGATTAAGTGAGAAACCACTTCACTCGAAAAGATTGAAGTAATTTCCAAATAGAGGTGACCTTCTTCCCATATAAAGTTATGTTATGCCCCTGTGCCTTAAAGTCTGCCTTTTTTTCATTCCTTCCTTCTCACTCCGTTCGTATTCGGTTTTTTGAAGCTCCATTCGCCCAATTATGTAAACTGGCATTGGTTAGAAATGAGCTTTGCTGACTCTATTTCACATCAGCAACGGAGTCGAATCTAACTTTTTTTAAATGTGTTGGTAACTATAGAGATGCCAGCTGTCATCTCAACATCTTCTTAACTCAACTCCAAATGGAACTCAACCCAAGACACAAAAAGTCTGGGTCGAAAATCCAACCCTATATCCTGCTTGTAAGTACATATATCTTCTGAAGACCATGCAAAGTATCAGGTTTATTAGGGAGTTGCTCATTTTAGTTCTCAAATAAAATAATAATTTTTCATTTTTCTTAATCTACCGCACCTTAAATAAGATGATTGTATTAAATGAGTTCAGGGACAAATTATTCATTTTTTCATTATTAATAGTTATTATTTTGAATACAAAAAAAATAAACGTCACGCGTTTGAAAGTTATCAGAATGACAAAGGAATTAAACGTCATAAGATATTATATATAGAAAGACAAGTTGGATGTTTCGTTATGAAGATCGCTTTTTATTTACATCTGTCGGCAATATTTTGTTTGATTCATCACTGTCGCACAAAAATGATTCAGTGACAGTTATGTACCTATGTATATGAACCCACCTACTGACTGTCATTATCTTGTCACGAAAATATAAAAATAATTGAATTGCTGTGAATTACGTAAATGATCACATCCGATTCTTGTTAAAAAGTGATTTATGTTCTTAGTATATACATATATACCGTGTGTATATTAGAAAATCATTAACTAACTAAAGGTATCTCTAGTTGATAGTGATTAATGTTGGTAAAATTTATTTTCAATGATAATGTTTTAACATGCGCTACCAAATCATACATGCTATTATAATGTTTGTTCTCGCCATACTATATTCAGAAATATATATATATATATAGATGATTTTATCGGCTTAGAACTAGATATTTCAATATTTGTTTAATTGACAAGAATCATACTTAATCACTAATGGGTACTGTGGCGTATACGTAATAGAGGTATACATGTATGGACGAGTATGTTCCAACATATGAAATATAACTAAATTAAATGCTAAAATACTTGAATGAATGGTATATTAATTTTGCCTAGTGAAAAATGGCGGCTGTTCTTCACTTTTTCTACATGTTCAAATTACATGCGTTACTACTATATGTGGTTTTCAGGAAGAAATAAAATGCATATAGTTTAATGTTATGGCCAAGAATTTAGCTTTATTATAAGGAGAAGGGTTAGCTATTTTATTTTCAAAATGATTTTGGACAAGGGGCTGCTGCGGCTGGCTCGAATAAATTCCAGCCGACAGGCCCCATTTTCGACCACTTTTTGTAGCAACTAAGACCGTATGTCAGCAATAACGCGGCGAATATTATCTTTCAAGGCGTCATTCGTCTCGGACTTATCTTAAATAGTTCAGCGGTGTTAAATCGCACGAACTTGGAGGTCATATGTCACAACCCCACGACATGCGAGATAATGCGGTCACCGAAAGTTTCCTTCAATAAATTTATTGTTTCGTTGGCTGTATGGAATTTAGCGCCGTCTTGTCAGGCACATTTCGTGCCTAAATTGGAGGATGTTGGCATAGTGATGTGGATGCTCATTATCCACTAGGGTAAACGTGGTGCCAAATCGAACCGTGGTTGCTCGAATTACCGACAAACGAACCATTATTTTGGTAGTAAATTTGCACGATTTGCAAATGTTTTTCAGGAGTAAATCTATTTATTCTATTTAATCACCCTTTACTACTACATATAATTAAGGTATCTCATTGTTAAATTAAAGTCAATTACTATTCTTAGCAACAAATGTTAAGCGCAGTTTGTTAAATTTTTGTTGTTTAAACATTATTTTGTAAAAAAGTATAGTTTATGTCCTAAAAATAAAATAAAAAATTTAACAAAATAATTTCGTTGAATTTTTTTCTATTTCTGTATGTCATTTTAGTTCCTATGGAAATCGTAATGATTAAAAAAGAAACTTTTAATAATTGGTACAAAATTAAAACATACTACCTGGCAACTCTGATTACCTCAACACCTGTTCATGTAAGTCATTGAATTTTTTTTTTGGTTGCATACTTTTTGTTGGCCAATGAGCATTGGTGCAAGTGCTTTTAAATTAAATTTTACTAATAAAGCTACACAATTTTAATTTAAATATATTTTCAGATAATATTCTCGTCAGTTTTTGCGACGATACTTTATTTAATGACCGATCAGCCATTTGAATTGGAAAGATTTGTTAAATTCGTCCTTATATTAATTACAGTAACAATAGTTGCTGATGGAGTTGGTGTTCTTCTTGGAACAGTACTGGATCCAGTTGTAAGTAAAATAACTTTAAATAAAAATAAGTTATAAATGTGTGCACTTAAATGATCTAACCGGAATTTAAATTAAAAAAAAAAAATTATGGTTACTTTAAAGGGTATTCATAACCCTCAACGCGTGGTTACTTATAAAGATTTATCTAATTAGTATGTCTTTAATTTTACATAAGCTAAATTTAAAACAGAATTAATTAACAATAAAGATTTATTATTTAATTTAATTTAATTTAATACGTAATGATTTTTTTTAATTCACAGAATGGAACATTTATAGGTGCCGTAATGTCTTGCTTTATGGTTATTTACTCCGGATTTCTCATTCTTTTCACTCATATGTCGTCAGTTATGCGAGCGGTTTCGTATACCTCAGTTCATCGATATGCTTTGGAAAGTATGCTACTTTCGGTATATGATAACGGAAGGGCTGATTTGAGATGTCCAATAGATGTCATGTATTGTCATTTTAAGTAAGTTATATATTAACATTTTTCTTTAGATTATCATATTTATTCATAAACGCATTTTCAAAATATCTTAAATATATAATGCCTCTAAACGCGGAAATGTTATACATACATTTACAGTTAAATAGACGAGTTTAAACTATTTATTTTATCAAAATCAAGGGTATTGTAATTAAAATGGGTCGGAAAATGTCTTATGTACATGCATATATGTATGAATTTACGAAAAGTAAATGAACCTTTTTTTAATTTCGTTGTAAGCTTTTAGCGTTCAGATTAGAGGGCTCTGAACAAAGTTCTGCTCAGAATTTGTTCCGAACAGAGCGATAGTTTGGAAAACTTAGATTTATTTTTCAAACGCAGTTAGCTGTCATTAATTGACATTTTGTTAAATCACTTCTGCCTTTTTAGGTCTGTTCGTTAGCGTGTTAATTCGTAACAATTTGTACTAATTTTCACAAAATACTATTTGTTAATTGAAAAATATTTCTACAAAGACTGTGAAAGTGTAAAAAGATTGGATCGTTTTGAATGTTTAGAGTTTCATTCCAACTAAAAGAGCAAATCTAGATCAAATGGCAGATTTGCTCTGATTGCACACTTGCATGTAAAAAGTCTTTTTTTTAACGGTCAAATGGTAAATATTTTGTTATTAATTTGTTGTGAACTAGTGTTAAAAAACAATGGACAAAAATGTTAATAATTTAGATTTTATAAATTTTGTGGACTTTTTGATTGTTCGTCTTACTCGTCCTCTGACGATAAAGATATGTTTTTATTGTGTGTGTTTTTTTGAATGTGTGAGTTATTCATTCACCAATACTTAAAATCTGGAAAAGAGTTTCATTAACAAGATCAAATCTCGATTTTGAGAGTAGATCTCTGAAATTTGAATGAAACTCGTTATTATACAGTCTGGTGAAAAACCTGTCAAAACACCAAGCCGTCAAATTATTTCTGCTACGAGTAGATGTCCTTCATTTAGTGATGGGCATATTGAAAGCAATGAGAACTCGACTAAAATGATATCTTCTTATTGAAATCATAGACAACCATTAATAGAGAATAACGAAGCTTAGTACGGAAAACACAAATAATCGAGAAGTCGAAAATTTTAATATTCGATCACTGGAATTCTCGAGTGCTTACTTATTTTATTGTTTAGAAGACTTTTTTTGTGCAATGTTCTTTATTTTGAATGTTGTTTTTCTTTTATTTTCTTTTAGTTTGGTTTTGGTATGGCTCGATTGATCATTGAATTCTGCCATCAATCACTACTTTCTGTCTTTGTATTCTGAGGCCAGAGGGTCGCAATTGACGTTTCACACACAGTGCTCAATTTGCGCGTTTTTACTTTATTACAGATTTGTAAAATTCCGCCACTTTTGAAGTTGAGCAGTTGGTACAGTTCTGACTTCAAAAAAGCTACCAAACATACCTATTATATTTTTCATTAAAAATTAATTTCTGCCAACTTTCCCTGTCATTTTAATTATATAGAGTATTTTTTTATTGTTTTCTTAATATTTCGCTCTTGACAAACATGACATATAACAGCCAATCGAAAAAGAAATTAAACTGCGGATTGTAGTAGATTAGTAATTCATTATGAATGGCCTCGTTCGGTGGCACAACCTAACCGATCCGGATTGCTTGGTGTTGTTGTAACGCCTAAGGAAAAAACAGCTGATGAACTAAACATATGTTGTCAAAAACAAATCTCAAGCTACCCAAAAATTATTGGATTCGTTGAGATTCGTTTGGAAATGTGAGGAACAGCTGATTCGAAACTTCAGATGTGTATGCAATACAACTGACATAACAGAAAGCTACCTGAATCGTTCGAAAATAAATCCGCTACAAAGGTATCTTGGATAGCCTATCGGCCGCGCACCGAACGAGGCCAATAAGTCTTGTTTAAAGGAGATCATATTTCAAAAGGCGTTTTTCTTTTTTCGTTCAGAGCAGAGCACAGATTTCGAACACATAGATTATGCTCTGAACTTGTTCGAAACAGAGCGAGCTCTGAACTCTTGTTTTTTGAACTTGTTTTTTTAACACACTTGAACCACACAAATAAAAACGCAATATAATACAAAACTACCCTTTTTATACACAGATACACACCAAATACTTATTTCGCTATTTTAATTGTATCTGATTATTTTTTTCTTCACATTTTCCTTCTTGGCACATATAACATTTAGTGCGTTCAGCAATTTACTCACATGCACAGTCCATTATGTCCGAGCACATCGAGTGCGATCTTCACATGTTCAGAATGAAAAAAGAAAGACACATTTGGAGCTCTGAATGCTCTGAGTTAAAAAGAAATACTAACACATTTTTTGATAACTCGCATCTGCTTTGAACTAAAAAAGAAAAATGCATAGAGTAGTTCTGGGTAGAGTTTCTAATGTGTAAATATTAATAATGTTTAATTTATTGCTCTGATTGTTGTTATTGCTATATTTAATTAATAATTTGTTGTCTTTTTTCCACAGAAGCGCCGATATTATTCTAAAGAATCTGGGAATGTCAGAATCCAATTATGGTTTTAATGTCGCAATGCTGTTCGTGCAATTGGTGGTTTTCAAGTGCTTGGCATATTTCACACTACGAAGAAAAATATTCGCTCAATGATACTCGAATAACTAATAGTAAAATAGGGATATAATTTATATGTCAATAGTTTTAATTTCTTTCTTATTTTTTCCAATTTAACAGTTAAAATGCACAAAATATTATTGTGGAGTGTGATATTTAGCTATAAGATATAATAACTATAATGTTAATAAAGTTTCATGTTATGAAACATTTATAATTAATTTGGTACACAATTGATGTACATGCCTATTATTGCCAATTTGGATATGATATTTATTATTTAAAAAAAAACTAAATTGAATGATTATAATAGCTTAATAAAGATTTACAATTAAATTGATGGGATTATAACTTATTTATGTTGTTAGTCTAAGAGTCGACTTTACTTACTACAAAGTATTAAAAAAAATTTCACCAAAGATGAAATTCTGTGAAATGGTAATATTGTTTAATTTTCCGTAAAAGTGATAAATAAAGAGTCCTCTAAAATCTGCTTCTCTATGTGTTTCAAATGTGATTTTTTAGGGAGAGGTTAAGGTTTATCAAACTGAAGAAAGATGTTTTAAAATTTATAACTTACATTGTAAGTATAAAAAAGAGATAAATTCCCTCTAAATTGTGGATAGCTGTAATTCAATTATAACGAATTGAAACATTAAAGGCCTTATCAGAAATCTACAGTGCTATTATACATTTCGCGGGAATACGGCCTAATCAACGCATCGTACCAGAACGAAACAAAATTTTGCCCAATTTCCACGGAATATACGAATTTGATATTTTTAAAATTGGTACAAAAATGTTTGCGTTGAAAATGTTAAGCTCATGCGTTGACGCAATATCAAAATGAATGACAGCGACGCATTACGAACTCTTGCAGTGTACAATATATAATTGTATGCCAATATCTATTTTCTTTCCTATTTCCCAAACGGGAAATAATATTTAAAAAAAAACAGGATTATAAAAAGCGGGATATCAAACCCAACCCCTTTTTGAACTAATACATATATTTACATAATGTAAGACCTAATAATTAGAAACTAAACTGATGAAGCTTTTTTATGGCCTTTTTAATTGGCAATTCGTAAGAACTATCCGATCCGGAAAACCAATAAAACAAACAACCACAACCAATTTGATTCCGAAATTTGTGTATTGTCACATATACATCTACAGATTTCTAAAATTGGTAATAATATGAATATATTGTAATTTGTAAAAGTGACCAGAAAAAGAACACAATAAAAATACGTTTGCGATGTTAAAATCCATTTTTTTTTTTTTTATAATTTTGCTTATTGTATATTTTAATATTATTCGATTCAAATGTTTAATTATTATTACTTAACTTTTTCAAAATATTTTCAATTTAAAATTGAACTTAAAATGTCTGTTTATATTACGATATCGTTTCAAAAATTAGGATTCACTACTAAAACCAATGGCGCAAAATTTTAAACAGCCTGATGTTAAGGGCTTAGCATTATACTACTTAACAGTTTGCTAACACTATAGCACTTTACCAATATTTTCCTAATTATAAAGGCGGCTAAAACTCTAAAATTTTCTTATTAAATATCAAAGAAATGATATAAATGAAAGAATGTTTATAATATCAATAAATGTATGATGGAGCTGGCAAAATGCTCGGTTATAAGGTAAGTTAGGCGCGTTTTGTAATTGTATTTTTCGGATGTCCGCTTTCTTCGGCGTTTAGTATTGAACTGAATTATGAAATGCTGCATGAAAGGAGAAGGATATGCTAGTTTCGTTTCTCTCTATCTAACACTCTTCCCCCGTGAATCACCTTGAATTCACCATCGATAATTAAGACTGCTAGCCTGGATGCAGGTCGTCGGATAGTCCACTGGATGTTTTTTACTTCGGCAAAACGGACTTGGGTAATGCGGCCTTTATGCCACACTCATATGTCCAAATAAGTCAACTCCGGTGTAAGTAAGCGGAAGGATTTACTTTGTTGATCTCAGTTACTGTTAGAAGCAACTTGCTGTTCTTTCCAGGGGTGTAATCTTTCCCAGGCAGCGGAACTTGTTTGCAGCACGGATTACAAATGCCATGGTTCTTTTGAGCTTTGAATAGGACGAAAAGCGATTGAAATTTATTAAAGAATTACCTTTTGTTAATTAAAGAAACGGTGTTTACTTTTAATTTAGGAGGGCTGTGTGCACGAGTAGCTGCATCTGCGCTGTTCTTGTCGGTAGGAGTCCAACGCCATTGGGATGGTTCAGATGACGATAGTATCTCGGCAATACGATGTGAAACGAACGATTTGAATTTTCGTTTTGTTGAATTAATCCAATACAGCAACGTTTTTGAATCTGTCCAGTAGGTTGTCTTGGCAATATTTATGTCATGATTGCGAATTATAGCTTTTGCGAGACGGATGCCGAGTATTGCAGCTTGGAGCTCTAGTCGAGGAATCGACATTAGTGCTCCACGAGTTTTTCCAAATACGAAAATTACATCGATTCCATTGTTATGGATTATTCGGAAGTATCCGAATGCGGCAAAGGCGACTTGGCTTGCGTCCATGAAGATGTGCAAATCCACTGTATTTGCTCGAAGCAAACATAATGAGTAACAACGCTGAACTTGGAAGATGTTGATTCTTTGGAATTCTTCCCACCAGGCTTGCCACTTTTTGTTCAGATCGGCAGTAAGTGGGTCATCTCAGGCAATGTTGCTCTTCCACGTGTCACGAACCAAAATTTTCAACTACAGTAGGAACTCAGCTAGCAATCCGAAGGGTTCATAAACGGCCATCACTATCCCTAGGAGTTCCCTTTTTGTCGGCAGTCGGGCACCTTCCAAGACTTCCGTCGGAATGCTGTGAAATTTTGTTTTAAATTCGAAGGTATCACAAGATGTGTTCCAGTACATTCCAAGGACCTTTTCTGAAGTAGACTGGTGTTCCATGTTTACGGTTTTGGTACATTCTGTTGACTTGACGTTCATGGTGTGTTGTAATTTGGCTGAGTTAGACGAAAAGTTTCTTCACTGTTGATTCTCACCACGTCCTTGCATATTCGTATGGCTTTTTGTTCACTTCGGAAACTTGCCACATAGGTATCGACAAAATGTTTATTCACAATTGCTGCAGCGGCTTCTGGATATTTTTGTTGAAATTCTTGAGCATTTAGATTTTTGATGAACTCTGCAACACATGGCGAGCATATAGCTCCAAGAATTATGGAAGTCATGACATAATGACTTCAAGGCTGTATTGCATCTCCATTTCTCCACAAAAATGTTTGTGAGTGCTGGTCCTCTGGTCGTATTTGGATTTGGGAGAACATTTCTCGAATATCTGCTGCTACTCCTATGATGCCTTCACGAAATTTGAATAGGATGCTCATCAGCGACTTGACTTGCTCGGGAGCTTTGAGTAGGGCAGAATTAAGGCTGTATCCATTCACTGCGGCCGCAGCATCGAAAACGATTCTGTGTTTGTCTGGCTTGTGCAGGCTTTGCACGGCAAAGTGTGGTAAATACCACACTGGCTGAGACTCATCCTCGATTTCGTGCTGTTGGAGTTTTCTGGCGTATCCTTTTTCGATGTATATTTGGAGGCGAAATATGGCTTTAGACTCATCTTTTTCTCGACTACAAGCAAACGTTTTTCGGAGATCTGAAAACTATTCGGCAATATTAGTTTATGGCTCTTCCATAGTAAACCAGTTTCAAAACGATGCGGCGTTTTGTGTCTTGCATAATTTGAAAGGCTGTTTTGCCATCATCTGGCTCGAGGATCTCTGGCGATGGATTGATTCCAATGCTGTCAGCTGAGAAATATTCTTGGATCAAATTGTGCAAATTGTCATCGGTTTGTTGTTCTCGGATGGTAAGGACAACTGGTGCTGATTGTGTGTTATTGCTGTTGCTTGGCCCATAAGCAACCCAACCCAATTTTGTTTTCATTGCTAGGGGCTGATGATCACCAGATTTGACGATTGTGGAGGATATTCCTAGGTGCACATTGTCCAGACCAAGAAGCATGACCGGCCTTACCTCTTTATAGCTTCGCATTGGTAGAAACTCGAAATGTTTGTACTCGGATTTGTTGAAAGTCTGCACAGGCAGACTCAGGTTTCTAACAGTGCGACAATTTTCAATAATAAAAGAAGATGACTCACCTTTGTCTCTTATTTCAAGGCTGACAATTTTAGCATTTGGAACTTCTTCATCGATGATTAAAATTGCCGACCCTTCGTCAAACATGGCAAATACCTCAACTTTGCCGTTGGGCCCGAACAATGTCAACGCAATTATCTTGAAAAGTAGTCCAAATGCAGATGTTGTTCGGCAACTCAACATCGTCTGGACGGATGGAGCTGCTGGTACGTTTCTCGGTGACTCGTCATGTAGACTGCCATGGTGGTACCGTCGACAGTTTTGCACATCACATACCTTTTTGCTTCGGCAGTTTGCTGTACTGTGGCCTCTCCGCAGGCATGAAAAACACAAATGGTGTGTCTTCACTTTTGCCCAACTATCGTCGACGCTCATAGAATTGAAGATGTTGCACTTGCTAATGAAGTGGTTCTCACCACATTGTTTGGCACATGGTGGATGTTGCATTCGCTTCTTGCTGAGCGCCTCCAACGTTTTCGTGCACATAAAGAACGCGTCGAGGATTTGCTGGCGGCTGTTGTCTTGCATTTTTGGAAGTCGATGGCGGTCGGGGTGGCATGAGGCAAACAATTCTGGCGATTTGACATAACCAAGTTGAGAAGTTATTGAATGTTTTGCCCACTCGTACTGTTTATCTTGTGGCAATTTGGTAACAAGCTCATCCGAAATTGAAGAATTATTTAGACTGTGTTCACTGTTGGAAGATCTGAGGAACGCAACGACATTGCGCACTTGAGTTGAGAAGGCGAGGAGTTGGTCGACCTTGTTTTCAACGATGACTGGGAATTTTTGAATTTTTTGTAATTGGTGACGAACAAGAATGTCTGGTCGTCCAAAGCGAAAGCCAAGTTCATCCATGGCGCTTGGAACGTCTTGCACATTGATCAACATGGAAGCAACAGCTTCTCGGGCAGTTCCAACCAAACATTTCTGTAAGCGTTGGAGATTTTGACGATTGCTATAGTTGAAATCCTCTGTTGAATCTTTAAAATTCGCCAAGAGCAGAGGCCATTCTTCAACGTTGCCAGAAAATGTTGGCAGGTCATGCAGATTGACTGGCTTTGGAGGCGGCTGACTTGTCGTGACGGATGTTGTTTGGGTATAATACGACGATAAAGGTGGTGAGAGTTGTTGAACTATTTGAGCGGCGATGCCGGCGATGCCAGTGGTATTTGGAATTATGGTATGAAAATCACTTACAGACTGCACTTTGGTATTCAGCCTCTCTATTTCTTTCTGGCTCTCGATAGTATGGTTCTTCAGATCTTGTACGGTTGTGCCCAGTTCCTTGAGGCTTTTTAAGATGGAATTCAGAGCTTCGTTGTCCATTTTAGTTTTTTCAATCATCGTCTCGTCATGAATCTCCAAATCGTTCTCGTCACTCTGATTGTCATCGATTTCTCCCCTTTTTGCTGCTTTTTATTTTGGCATTTTACTTATTTTTACAGGCACAAGTAGTTAAAAATTATTAAGACGTTGCAAAAATACAACGAGCGATGTGATTGGCTTGGTTGTTATGTATATATTTAATACGAAATACAACGGCTGTTCTGATTGGCTGATGGAAATCTTATGTGGCGGCAAATTTCCAACCTTATTTACTCGAACAAACGAGACGGACATACAAAATTATAAAAACAATGTAAAGGCGGCATGGTGGCGGCTGAAACTCTTAATTTTTCTTATTAAATATCAAAGAAATGATTCACTTTAAATTATTGTTATTTATTAACTAAATGAAAGAATGTTTTTAATATCAATAAATGTATGATAGAGCTGGCAAAATGCTCGGTTCTAAGGTAAGATAGTTGCGTTTTATAATTGTATTTTTCAGATATCCGTCTTCTTCGGCGTTTAATATTGAACTGAATTATGAAATGCTGCATGAAAGGAGAAGGATATGCTAGTTTCGTTTCTCTCTCTCTCTAACACTAATTTTAACACTTTTTAACTAGCATCATACTAAATCTATTTTCTTAATAAATTACAACTAAACACGCCTACAAAAGTGCAAAAAAGTAAGCTAACATAACTTTTTGACCTTTGTAAATGTCAAAGTTACATATGGATTTAGTACGATACTAATGGGGTTTTTGTTTGGTAAATTTATATTTTGATCCATAAATTGATTTTTTTCGTAACGATTCGAATACTTTTCCCGATTGATTTTTATTTGCTAAAGTATTGGTGTATATTTGTGTCTGTGAACCAGCTATCGGTATCAGCTGTCTTTGTCAAACTGATGGCTGTCAATTATAATGCATAGTGGGTTTAGTAAAAGAGGGGTAGATCTGCCGAAAAATCCACATCTGCAAAATTGATTTAAAATCAAAAAATAAATGAATTTATTTGGCCAATCGAAGGCAAATATTGTCAAAAACAGTTTTTTGACAGATCTAAATCAAAAATAAATTGATTTGTGTTACCAAACGATAACCACATAAAAAAATAAAGAAGCCATTTTGGGATTTTAACTTTAGTAAAATGTTAAAAAAATAGTTCGATACTAAACTGGTTTAAAATTAGCAAAATATTATTTTTGGCCTAGTATCATACTAAAAATGATTTAACATATTACTAAATCGTTTAAATTTTTGCGCTTATACTTTTTTTCTTCATAAGGAACGATTACGGATCGAACCTCTTTTGTGACTGGGTGTGTTGCTTGGCAGCTGTAAAAAGAAAAGATATCTTCAATTCGTTAATGCATCATTATTTCGTATTTGTTTTCTGATTCCGCCGCATGGCGAAAATCTAATTGTACTTTTTTAATATTATGTTTCAATGAAGTTTTTAACAATATTTTTATTTGTTAATAATATTAATTTATTTTTTCTATACACTGCCATAAAATAAAAACTTGATTGTCAACACATCAATTGATAAAATTCAAAATAAATATTGTAGGGTGTGTAAGAACCTGTGTACATATTCGTTTTGAATCCATCTCGGAAAAGAGATTATGGATCTGTTATTCCTTTTGTTTTAATTTGAAACGAATATGATTTTCAGATCGATGTTTTTATTGAAACGAAATCGCCAATAGATGACGTACCACATCTTTGAAAACTAGTTGTGTCTGAATGTGTGAGTAATTCTAATTTCAATACTGAAATGGTATCCGGAATCGTTTTATTTTCTTTTCCTTTCTTTTCTTTTCAATGGAATAAATGTTATCATGGATGTCAATAGAACGTACTTTTAGAAGGGTTTTCACGAACTCCGAAGGATTCCGAGTTGCCAATCGAAAAGGTCATTATTTTTCACATATACGTTACTCCTATTAATGAAAATCGCTGTTTCATTACTGTTAATCCGCAGTGAAAAAACTGACATTCATTTATTTCCTTCACTTTTCACACCTCATTTACTCAAATTGCCTTAACCTAATATTTTCCAAAAAAAATAGCATAGATACTTAATGATGATTATTACAAAATAAAATTATTTGAACTTTTTTTTGAACAATTCTATCACATTTCTGAAAAAAAATTTCATTTTAAAATAAAACGAACTTCTTTATACAAATAGGAAAGATATCCGCTGTACTCGCCCAACATTTTCTAGTACAGTTTTATTTTACTAAGAATATTCTATTACATTTATCTTAATATGTCAATTGTCAAGTCAAAAAAAAATTTGTAGTTCACTGTAAGACGTCAATCGGTGAAAAGTCTTTTGTTTAATTTTTTTTGTGATAATTTCTTCAGCAAAATTAAATAAGAATAGAAGATAATAAAATGTTTCGATCATCAACTTTTGAGAAAACTCTTGGTAAATATAATTGACATATGTTTCTTTTTATATGATATACCTTTAATAGTTTATATGAATTATTGTTTGTGTGTGTTATCAAAAATTGTGACTCATCCTTTTTCTATTTTGTAAATGTTGCATTCTTATTAGCAAACAAAATAAAAATGATAGATAATTGTATGTTCTTCCCTCTTGTTGTGTTTTTATTTTGTATTAGAAAATGCAACAAGCCATTTACGTCTGGAACCAGATTGGCCATCGATCCTTCTAATTTGCGATACAATTCGGCAAAATGATGTCACGTATGTATCAATTTCCTTTAATTTATGATCATTTTTGTTCAGTTCCTCACTATATTGACCTTTTGGGTTTTCAGGCCCAAACAAGCCTTTATGGCTATTAAGAAGAAAATGTCTTCTCCAAATCCACACTCAGCTTGTTATGCTCTCTTGGTGTTGGAGAGCGTCGTAAAGAATTGCGGACAACCTATTCACGAAGAGGTATTTACGAAGGAGAATTGCGAAATGTTTAGCACTTTCTTGGAACAAACTCCACACGAAAACGTCAGGCAGAAAATGCTGGAACTTGTACAGACGTGGGCTTATGCATTCCGTACTTCTGAGAAATATCAGTCAATCAAGGTAAGGCAAATTTGAATTTATTATCAAATTGATTTGGGTAAAAACTGAAATGAGTTACAAGACGATCAAGATTATTTTTTTTAAAACTGGGCTTTCAATATACATCGAACTGAAGAAAAAACAACGGTGTTAACTTCGAAGTGTGGGTTAATCGTGCAATGCAATCTTACCAGGATTGTTAGAATTTTTGTAGTAAATGTAGTCGCATATTCATTGACGATGAAACTGTCTTGAGGCATAGGTTATAAGCATCAGATTTGCTATTCTTTGGGAATCGTGACTATAATACAGGGGTGGCCAAGCTTTACTCCAAGAAGAATTCTAATAATCTATCGTGAAGTGAGCGAACATAAAAATAAACTATCAAAAACAGCAGTTGGTATGGAGTTTTTATTTTTTTTTGATTACGTATTCAAACATTGCAAATTTCATCATGCGTTAAATGTTCCAAAATAAGTAAACCTAACAGTTTGGTAGCCTCTTTCAAAATAATTGCGCCCACTCGTCTCTTTGAACCCATATGTAGTAGTTCGTGGCCTTCTAATACATTGGTGAAAGAATTTATAGCCCCCATGAGAAAGAAATCTAATATAAATTCGGCTTCTAGTTTAAATTTAAATCCAAAAAACTGCCCAGGTTCTGCCTCTACTACCAAAATGTAGGAGGTCTTCGAAGCAAAACTTCCAAGACATATAATAATTCCCTATCTTTGCCATACGATCTTTTTGCCCTGACTGAGACTTGGCTTAATGCCTCAATTTTAGACACAGAACTTTTTGATAGCGAGTTCTTAGTTTACCGAAAGGATCGTCATGTTGATATTATGAATTCAGTTGGTGGCGGAGTACTTATTGCTGTAAGAAATAATTTCTGCTCTACACAAATAGTCTTCCCATTCAATCTGACAATTGAATTGTTGTGCGTCAAAATAACTAAGGAATCTTTAGTCTTATTTGTTTTAAATGTTTATATTCCACCTAAAAGTCCAGTGTCAGTATACACTGAAATCTCTTTAGCACTCGACTTTATTTTTAGCTTAGCTAACCTTGAGAGTAATATCCTTCTATTAGGGGATTTTAATCTTCCTCACATTGATTGGGTTCCTTCTGATGACGAATCCTATTTCGAAGCTTCCGCAAGTTCATCCCAACAGGAGCTCCAAATGTTGGATAATATTATCTCTACGGATTTATATCAAGTTAACTCTGTATACAATTTTAAAAATAGACAACTTGACCTTGTATTCTCATCTGACGCCGTTAGTACAGTAGTGGTAGAATCTACCTCTGCTTTATCTAACATAGATCGTTATCACCCGCCTCTTGACATTTTTCTTGACTTGAGTGGTCATTTACTAGAAAATAGTAATCCTCATGACTGCTCCCATACTTTTGACTTTTACAAAGGTGATTTTCAACAGCTCATAGATAGTTTAATAAATTCCGGTATAGAAAATTTACCGATTTCTAATGATCGTGACTCAACTATCTCCAGCTTCTATTCTATTTTGATGAGATGCATTAATGAAACAGTTCCTAAAAAAAGATCTATTCCTTCCAATTCTTCTTGTCATCCTTGGATCACAAAAGAACTGAAATGTATCCGAAATAAAAGAAATAAGGTTTGGAAAAAATACATAAAGTTCATGACGGTAGAGAATCAAGTAGTTTACATTTCCCTTTTTGAAGAATTGAAAAAACTCTTTTTCGAACTCTATAACAAATATCTGGAAACCATGGGGCGTTCTTTGAAGTTAGACCAGAAAAACTTCTGGAAATTCATAAATTCTAAAAAGAAATGTGACGGGTATCCAGTAAACCTCATTTATAATGACGTAATCTTGAATACAAACTTCTGAAATCTGTGAGGGATTTGCAAGTAATTTTAGCCAATCCTTCATTGATTCTCCTGTAGTTGTTGACGAAAACTATTTTCATTTTTTACGAAATTGTCCTCAAGTATCATTTAACAATATTACAATAGAGCGTGAAACAATGTTGAGCTTTTTGTCACATTTAAAAGAGGACTACTCTGTTGGACCTGATGGAATACCACCTGCTGTATTAAAAAAATGTAGGTCCATTTTAGCTCTTCCTCTGAGTAATATTTTTGAATTATCTTTGAAATTAAGTAAATTTCCTTTAGTTTGGAAGAATGCATTTATAACCCCAGTATATAAAAAGGGAGATAAAACCAATATTATCAACTATAGACCAATTTCTAAACTTTCTTGCATTCCGAAGTTGTTCGAACAAGTTGTATGTGATAGTTTGACATTTATATGTAAAAATATTATTTGCAACCAACAACATGGTTTTATGCAGAAACGGTCTACTGTTACCAATCTAGTTTTCTTTTTGAATAAATGTTTAAACTCCCTGGAAAGTGGTCAAGAAGTTGAGTGTGTATATACAGACTTCTCGAAAGCTTTTGATCAATTGTCTCATGAGATTATCAAGTTTAAACTTAATTCATACGGGTTTCCTCCATCTTTCATCAAGTGGGTATCATCGTATCTTGAAGATAGATCTTATCAAGTCAAATTCAGAAATTCTTACTCAAGATCCTTTATTGCCATATAAGGTGTTCCGCAGGGAAGCCATCTTGGACCATTACTCTTTACATTTGCCATTAATGATGCTCCTCTTTGTGTACGCAATAGCGAAATTCTTATCTTTGCAGACGATATGAAGATTTATAAAAATATATCATCCTCAAAGGATCGAACTCTATTGCAAGAGGATATTAACCACTTTGCCTTGTGGTGTAAAAAGAACAGTTTGAATCTTAACCCGACAAAATGTCAAACAATGACAGTTTCAAAAAAACGTTCTCCTTCTTCTCATGACTATATTATTTCACGGCACATTTTAACTCGTGTTATAACTGTACGGGACCTTGGAGTTCTTTTCACGCAAGCCAATTCAATGTTAGGATTTATTAAACGTTGGTCCAAAGAATTTGTTGATCCCAATGTTACCCGTGCTTTATACAACTGCTTGGTTCGTCCCTATCTTGAGTATGCATCGCAGGTTTGGACTCCTCTATACGATGTTCATATTGAGAGATTAGAATCTGTTCAAAGAAACTTTACTCGTTTCGCATTGAACGGGCTTCAGTGGATTGATCCTTCTAATGCCCTCCCTTATGACTAACGTTTATCTATTCTTCAAATGCAAACACTGGCACAGAGAAGAACAAACAATGATTTGGTATTCTTCCACCAAATAATAACAGGTGTCACAGATGCACCAGACCTACTATGTTCAGTTTTTTTTAATTATCGGGGTGGAGGTTATAATCTTCGTGGACTCGACTTGATTAAAGTCCTAACACATAGGACCAACTATGGGATGCATGAACCATTGACACGTATGGGTAGACTTTTAAATTGGAATTCCAACGTTTTTGATTTCAATATCAGTAAAATTAAATTAAAAAATCTGCTCAAAACCAGTGTTCCACGCTCCTAAATGTTTTTTGTTTATTGTTATGTTCTTGTTTTGTATTGACGTAATATTATATGTTATATTTTCATGTTGTACTTGTGTTAGTGTTATTTGTAATAGAGTTTGCGTACTAACAACTAACACTGCACTAAATGATGAGCCGGTGGTAAACACAGTTTTCTGCGTTGGCAAACCATTGGTCGCAAGACGGAGCTTTCTATAAGCTCTCTTCGACCAATTCTGATAGTGTGTAAAAAAAAAAAAAAAGAAAAAACATACATATATATATATATTTAAAAAAAAATATATAATTTGCAGTATATATGTATATGCTGCAAATTGTATTAGAGTCGGTAGACATCGATCAAAAATATTGCGTCTTAGAAAGGTACGATAGCAACTAACTGATGAGCCCAACTATCGTGCCCGGGCGAAACGCATTTTGGACTATAGGTCACCAAATATTTCAATTGGCTTTAATCCACACAGTCCACAAAAACAAAAACAAAAATAAAATAATATGTAAATATTGTTTGCGTTTTTTTCAAATATAATTATATATATTTAATTTGGATTTGGAGAATTTTTAATTTTTTTTTCTCGTCGGGTTTATTGGTCGTAATGGTGATTAAATGAAAGCAATTTTCATTTTATTTTCCCAACGTTTCAACGGGGGTTGCCGTCTTCTTCAGGGGTGTCTTTATTTACAAAATTAAAAAGAGACATAATGTTGTACATATTGATACAAGTAAACGAACAAAATATGACGTTAAATTTTAAGATTTTTAATATTCTAAACAATAATTTTTTGAAACATATAAAAAAAAACACAGATTAAAAACAGATTTTGAACACTTCTCATTTGAAGATTAGTCTACGTTTTATGATATTTATTGTCAGAAACTAATGAACAGTAAACGGCAGATATATTGTATGTGTCTTGTTTGCGATTCATATTATTTTTGTTGTTAATTATATGCAGTGTCTCTAGTGTGTAGCGTTTAGATGTATGTATTTCTGTTGCAAGGATGTCCACTCCCTCGAAGTTTGGTGTGTGACCGGTATCAACGCTGTGAGAACCCAGTGCCGTCTTCTCAGAACTTTTTAGGCGAATGTCTGACTTGTGGTTCGCCATTCTTTGCCAAAGGAGTTGTTTCGTGGTGCCGATGTAGCAAAGATTGCAGGATTCATCCGTTTTTCCCTGGCAATTTATTTTATAAACTACGTCTGAAAGGCGATTTTGGTCGGGTTTCGTCTTCAGGTTGGTGAATAGGGATGCAACAGTCTGGTTCGACCTATATGCCAAGTTGACTTCCGGGTTGTTTTTCGTGACCATTTCTTTGAAATCTTCGGAAAGTTTGGGCACATAAACAACACTCTTATAAACACATCTCCTCTCTTCCAACTTATTTTCTGAACGAACTTGGTGTTTTTGACGAAGTATCAAGTTGTTTATAACTTCTGTCGGAAAGCTGTTGTCTAAGAGTATTTGCGTAACTTTTTCTTCGTTAGTGGAGTGGAATTTTCGGTAACTCAACGCAAAAACTTTGTTTATTAAGTTCGACGCAGTGTTTATACGAATGTGCTTGGCTTGATTAGATCGGAAATTGACAAGTCGCCCAGATGCCATATATTTCTGGTACCAGTTAAAAGAAAGTCGATCATTTTCGCGGTAGAACTTAACTTCCAAGAACGCTATCGATCTGTTTTTTCCCTCTCTACGGTGAATTGTATTTTTTTATTAAACTGGTTAAAGCATCGTAAGAACTTTTCAATTTCTTCTCTATCCACAATCGCAAAGATATCAACAACGTATTTTGTTATAAGCTTAGGTTTGTAGCTTAGTTTAAAACATTCCACGAGTAAGAAATCTAAGACCAAGACCGCAATCGTCGGTGAAAGGGGATTTCCCATTGGCATTCCGTGTACTTGTTCATACAAATTGTCCTTAAATTGCAGTTAGTTGTTATCTTTGAGGCAAAAATTTAATAATTCGATAAATTTGTTTTGGCTCAGCTGGGTATTTTCAGCTACAATTTCCCATTTCTTTTTAATAATGTTGATTGCAAGCTGAACAGGAAGATTAGTAAAAAGAGAAACAGCTTCATAAGAAACCAAAATATCGTTTGTGTCAAGTACAAAATCTTTTGCTTTGAATTTAAACTCCAACGAATTTTTTATAGAGTGAGGAGATTTTTTTGTGACACACTGTAATATTTTACCCAGGTACTTTGAAATTTCGTAACAAGGAACTTTCAACGATGACGTTATTGTTTTTTATATTAAAAATCTTAAAATTTAAAGTTATGTAAGTCATATTTTGTTCGTTTACTTGTATCAATATGTACAACATTAATTCTTTTTTTAATTTTGTAAATAAAGACACCCCTGAAGAAGACGGCAACCATTGTCGAAACGTTTGTAAAATAAAATGAAAATTGCTTTCATTTAATCACCATTACGACCAATAAAGCCGACGAGAAAAAAAAAATTAAAAATTCTTCAAATCCAAATAAAAACCAACTTGGTCAAAAACTTCTAATATATATATTTAAATTAAGCTATTGTTTGCTGGTATGTGTGTTTGTAACTTAACCGAGCAGTTTCTGAAATTGGGTTAATAGTTAGTAAGCGCGGTGCGAATTAATTCCGTTAAATGCTCATTTGTGCTCAAATGCATGGTGTCGAAGACCTTCTCCAAATCAACCAGACAGGCACCCGCACACTGTTTTTTTTTAGATTAGTTCCGTTGAATATCAGAAAACAGCTTAGACGCGTGGCATGAATTGTGTCATGTTCCGCCTTAAAACCGAAGTGATTATCCGGGATGATATTGTTGTCCTCCGCCACTTGAACAGAGCCCTATTAATAACCTTTTCAAATACTTTGCTTATACTCGGAAGAAGACCTATCGACCGGAGATTCGCCGGATTGGAGTTGTATTTTCCCTTTTTTGAGAGAGGGTGCACCACAGCTGTCTTCCACCGCACTGGATAATATGCATTATTCAGCGCGTTGTTAAACAGTGTATAAACAGGTATAAATGTCAACTGCTTCCTGAGGCAAATGTCGTAGTACAACGTTGGATATGCCATCGACTCCTGGTGAGTTCTTTTTTTTTAATGAATCGAAGATAAGCTGGATCTCAGTCTTCGAAATTAACAGGGAACTAGGCCCATTTCGCTCGGCGATTATGGCGTTTGCCAAATCTTCATCATTAAACCCAGCAAAACCAAGGTTCTCAGATCGCCATTCGATTATGCAGTTCCGGAGCCATAAGTGATGCAGCAGAGCTCTCTCCTCTCCAGGCCATGATTCGGGCGAATGCTAACATTCACCTTGTACACTTGCTGGAAAGCAGCCCCCACAGCCTTCACTTTCTCTTGCGGATCTTCGATTATATAGAGGTCATCGTCTAATACGGCGTCCTCTGGGGGTCGTCTATGCCTGCTGTCAGAAGTACGTCTCTGTTCTCTGTCGTCTTAAGACACGGAAGATCGTTTTGATCTTTTCTCCTGATTATCTTATTAATTTTTGGGAACATACTCGGGTCGCACGAGTTAACGGCCCGAATTTTAGTGTCCCAATACAAATTTATGGACAACCTATAGTTTTGTTTAATCAGTTGGTTGATGTTATTGATCGAAGACTTGAGTGTTCTAATCTTCAGATCTCGTGTGCCAGTAAACCGCCTGTACAAGCGTTTTAGGCTTGTCAATAGTCCACTTTTTTGTCTGTGTAGTGAGTCAATGGGCTCGTTACGGAACGTTTGCCTTGTTCATTGTTCGTTGAATTGTTTCGTCCATTTGTTCTAAGTATCTGCCGTATTTGTCAGATTCAATTCCTGTCATTTAGTGGGGATATACCATTCGAACGTAATTCGCTCAATAAGCCGTTGGAGAAGCGTGGCCAGCGCACCTTACTGTAACAGAAGTATACACAGCACAGGCCCATACTCCTCCAGCTCCATAAGCTCGTTCGGAAGTTTTGTTACGGCGGCTGTAGGTATTGTATATTTTGTTTGTATTGTTTGTTTTTCACTGTATATTTACCGTATTATATTGGTATTGAACGTTTTTCGCATAAGACCAAAAATCTCAAGTGGATCCAAACACAACTGTATAAAATTACGGAAATTATCCAACTTGTAGACATTTTCGATTAATAGCACAAAATATACACAAATATAATAATTGATTTTATTAAACCATATTATATTAAGCATCATACATATGTATTACATTCAATTTTATAACAATTTGAATAAATTATTAAATATGTATTATTATATTATTTTTTCATTTATTTTCGAGGCCCCATTCATTCATTCAAAGAGCCGCATGCGGCTCGCGAGCCGCAATTTGGCCATGCCTGCTATAATGCTTAGGTCAACAAAAATTATTATCAGTAAAGGGAATATGGGAATGGGACGTTTACCTCGAATTCTGTTTGCTTTACCTCGAATTCTGTTTGCTTTACCGGCATGATCAAGTATAAAGTCACCCTTGGTTCTTTGAGAGGGCGCCTTACTACGTAAATGCCTTCCAAGTCCGAAGCAACAGCGATTGGCAAGAGTAAAAATTTGAATTTTTTTTTTTTTTTTTATAATAAGCGCACACTCAAGGGAATTTTTGGACCCTTATTATGCCAAGATACAGTGTGAGCATTAGGAAAGAGAGAGAGAGTGTTTGAAACTAGGTGTCGGGGCACATTGGTTTTGAATTCCTGAACATTGTAATGACGGGAAAAGACAAAGTGTGGTAAAGCATTCCAGATTACCCTAGTACGGCTATAAAACGAATCTTTGAATTTGACAGTACGACAGTGCCAATGGCGCAGTGGATAAAGTGCTTTATTGCTAACTAAGACGTATGGGTTCGTTCCCCACGCTAGGCGCATTCTTTTCTATACCTCCAATTTTAATTGGATGCCGCACATGGGTTAAAATGAGACAGTCAATACCTGGTTCTCAAATCCACTGTGCCAAACTAGTGCCGTGCAATTCAGGTTGCATTTAAAAGACCTTAGGTCTTACAGGCATATAGTTAAAATACAAAAAAACAAAACAAAGACCGAAGTTGGGCTCGAGGTTATACTGATGAGCATTCCTTGAGGCGCGAGTATTACGTTTGAATTGCTTGAGTGGAGCAATTCAACTGGCTATTTAACTAGAGCATAATCTATGACATATTTAGTTTTTAGGATAAGCCGCGTTTTAACTATTTAGTATTTATTTAATTACTTTGAATGACCAACAACAACTTGAGTGTGCTACCACCAATTTTTTCTCAATTATTTTTGGCTGGAATTTTAGCTATTTCACGACTTGCCAAGGTCGATCATCAGATTCCTTTGCTCAATTGGTGCTTGTCTACTTTTTCATTTTAATTGAAAAACTTCTTGTGCCTTCATCGTTTATTGAACCATGGCCAAGCTTTAGCTTAGAAGCCATCACGCCACCGAGCCCACATGATCAGATGCAACCCAATAGAGCAAAGGAATCTGATGATCGACCTTGGCAAGTCGTGAAATAGCTAAAATTCCAGCCAAAAATAATTGAGAAAAACTTGGTGGTAGCACACTTAAGTTGTTGTTGGTCATTCAAAGTCACTAAATGATACAAAAAGTGCTTTGAAAGCAAGTATGTAATCATACAAAATCTGAATATTTAGTATTTAGCGAGTTCAATTCTGTACTCACCCCGAACGTTTCGCTACGAATTACATCGAGCGTGGTCACCGGGAAACTGCCAAAGAGATGTTAAGAGCGATTTTGGCTACGCAGGTTTTAACGTTTTAACTCACTGTATCCGCGTTGGTCTGTAGCGGCAATTGGATCGACCTTGTGGTATTGATTATGGGATCCCATGTTTTCGACAACTTGAAACTGTCGTCACGATTGAAATTATGGTGTCGTTTAATTTCAATCGCTTCGCGCACCAGACGAGGGATATAATGAGGTATGTTGGCTAGAACCTTAGCTTTTTCGAAGTGGATCCAGTGGGTGGTGTTCACCTGGATGGTCCAGGATGTGCTCACATATGGCGGACTTCTCCCTTTGGTTTTTGGTAACCGTGCTGATGTGTTCTTCCAGACGTGTGGCAATGCTCCTCTGAGTTTGTTCTACACATGAAGACCCACAGCTGCAGGGTACTGCATATACTCCATGTGCTTGGAGGGGGAATTTATCTTTTGGTAATTGAAGGAAATGTATCACCTTTTTGGGTAGTAAAATATGGTTTTGACACCATACCTCTTCAACATATTCCATTCCCTGTCTGTTACACCTCTTACATATGGCAGGAAAACTTTCTTCTCTAAAAGGCTATCTTCCCTTTCTTGCGACGAAATTGGCTTCCACATTCTTTGCTCTTTTGAATAGTCATTCGCTTTAAGGACATTATCCAGCAGAGAGAGACACCTCAGATCTTAAATGGTGGTGGGAAAATCTCTTTGGAAGGTGACCACGCTCGAAGTAATTCGTAGCGAAACGTTCGGGGTGAGTACAGAATTGAACTCGCTAAATACTAAATAGTTATAACGCGACTTATCCTAAAAACTAAATATGTCATATGTAAACAATCGCGAAAACCTTAAAAGTTACACAGAGCATAAGCAGTTAAAATAACGGCAGAAAAAGTTGAGACAAGAAACTTTACGACGGTGTTAAAGTTACGTAAATGATTCAATGATGGTATTAGCCGTATTTTATTTTCCCCGTGATCCAGATCAGATCAGCTATTTATTAGAGTTACAACAACAAAACGAAATCCTTTTTTTGTTGTAACGCTAGATGATCTGATCTGGATCACGCGGAAAATAAAATACGGCTATTATCACCATAAACAATTAAAGTGCTCTGCGTTCAATACTGTCCAAGAGACTTAAGTATGTTACAGAAGCACCAGCGCAGAGATGGGACTTATACTCTAGCCTTGGACGTATATATAGGTTTGATCCACACTCTGCCAATTGGCACCAATTTCTGCCAATTCCTGTTCCAGACTTACAAATTAGGTAGTTTTAGGCAGACGAGAGCGCTCTTGAGAGAGTAAAATATTTCCCCTTTGTGACAAGTTCTTGCCAATTTCTGCCCAATAAATTTTTGTAGGCAGCAATTTTTGGGCAGAAGAGTAACAATAGTCACGCTGACGTTTGGCATAAACGAAAAAAAACGTTTCGTATTTATTGAGGGAAAATATTTTTTTGAAAAAAATAAATACAAAATAAATAGTTTGAAGAGGAAAAAATGTGAATCTTAAGCAAATAAAACAATTTAAAAAAAAACAAACGTGTTGACGATTAAGAATTGGCAGAAAATTGTGTTCAAGCTGTTCCAGACTTTTTCAGACTTTATTTCTTAATGGGAGAATTTCATCCCTACTCTTCAAAATCTTATAAGCTGTCAATTTCTGCCCAAAAAAAGTCTGGATCAGACCTTATGTAAGTCTTATAGATAACAGCCAGATCAAAGGGGGAGAAAAACTTCTTGAATTGTTTAAGGAAACCCAATCATATAGTGGCATTTTTGCGACATCGTATATGTGATGATCCACAAGAGGTGGTTGGAGATACACATACCGGATATTTCCAGATGTTCAAGTTCCTTGATGCAAGTGTCATTCATGTATAGTTGCAAAGGTGGTTAATTATGCTTTAACGATAGTAGGCAGCATTGAGTTTTCGACGCATTCAATTTTACTCAGTTTTTGATTCCCCATTGGACAATGCTGTCTAGCAGAGTTCTGAATCTAAAACTGAATATGAGGGTACTATCGTCAGCGAAATAGGTAAGTGAATTAGAACTTTCATACATTTATTTCGTTGTTTTCGGACTTGAAACCGTCCAATACAACTTGTTTTGAACGGTCCGAAAAGTAATTTATAATCAAACGAAGGAGGGATTCGTCAAAACCGAAGGCACACATTTTTGATAAGGGATCCTGATGCCAAAATCTATCAAATGCTTTTAAAATATCAACCACAATAATCATACTTTCTCCAAAACGATGGAAAGATTTGTGCCACTGTTTGATGAGATATACCATCAGATTGGATCTATTGCTACGAAAGCAATACTGCCTGTCATTAGGGAGCGTTCGATCTTCGAGATATTTCTTTAGCTGATAATTAATCAGCTTGGAAAGAAGGGTCGTAAGTGCGATCGGTCGATAATTAGAGGGGGAGGAGGATCCTGAACAGGCGGAGTGGTAACACTCTCTGGTAGCGTTGAATTAGCGACGAACTGTCTGGCAAAGAGATAAGATTTCTCTAAAGAGCTAACAAATGGAGTGTCATTAACAACTAGTGAAGAAACCGAGCAGGAGGAAGTATTCCTCAGGTCTTTTACGAATGACCAAACATTTTTACGACCTTTGGGACATTTCATGCATAAATTTGGTCCACCGAATATGGGCGTTGCAGGGCTTCCTGGCTTTCTTAAACTTTTTCCGGTTTTTCGCAATTGGGCTGGCTTTATAACAATGGAGACTTACCTCTTTGACCTTAATAACCTCCTTACAGCTCGAATCCAATCAGGCGTTTTCTTCGGGACTGATACTTTTAACCGTGTTCGGGATTAAAGTTCTCATTCCCAAAAGAATCAAATTTTTTATCGGCACTGGAGTCAACGTCACTATCGAGGAATCATAGTTACCAGTTAAAAATCCTGAAATAATTGTTGAGATCGTCCCAGTTGTCTTTCTCGTATTGCCAAACGGTTCTCTTAAGAGATCTTTCTTTAACTGCAAGGTTTTGACATAAGATATTAGCAGATATAACATAATGGTCAGATGTGCTTAGAGGAGATAGAACACTGATAGAGTACTTATCAGGGTCAGAGGTAAAGATCAAGAATGTTTGATGTTGTTTTGCGAGGTAGATAAAAACATTGACTGCTTCGAAGGTATATTTATCCATCGTGACGTTTTTTCAGAGTCGATGATGGTGAGATTCCTTTCTCGCTGACAGCACATACTTCGGTTTTGTTCTCAATAACCGCCCAGAACATCCGTTTGTGAACAATCTTGCGAAAAGCTTTTTCAAGTTCAAATATTTATGTAAATTCGAAATCACTGAGCCATGTGAAAAGCATTCGGCCTCTTCAAGCCTGCCGCACCTTCACTCGCCGATATGATCCATACTCAGACCCTGGATTTCATCCACCATTTTTAGTGTGTTGGAGTCAATTGAGCGACCAGAACATTATGTGTCATTTTGTTGAATAGTTACAATCGATGGTGAACAGTCCCCATAATATTTGTCAATCTTTTATTTGGTGTGCGTGAATAGTTTTTTTTTCTAAATAAATTTTATTATTTAATGAATATTGACTAAATATTGGTAGGTTTACTTGGCTCTTCCAAATTACATTGTTCTGCAACAATCGGAAGTGCTACATTCAATTAACACCATTTCTAAGGAAGTGGGCGGATACGACGCGACGCCCTGATTGCGAAACTTCAAATTTTCTATTTGTTCCTTTGCTTACATCAGAAGACTTACAGTTGTGTAAAATTACAAGATTCTAGGATGTCTGTAAGTGCTTCATAATTTTATCTCAGGAACCACTTATTCGAAAAAATTAAAATTTGGTTAAGTGGAATTTGAAGCTTCTGGCTTCGTTGTAACGGAAGATAGAGAGGGTCGCAAATCGCCTAGTTTGTTAGTGCACCAAATTTATCAGTAAAGGGCACTACCGTGTGTTAGATATCGATACGTAAGGTTAGGTTAGGGGGCTGTAGAATGTAGATGTAGATCCATTGTGATACCCTATGACATGACATTATCTTATTAAAGGAGTTCAATTTTTCGCAAGCAGTAGCTTGAAATATCGGGAGTGCGCTTTGTAAGTTGTAAGTTGTCATCGGCACATAGACACCGGGTTGAGAAGAGGTTACAGTACCACTGTCCTTTGAAATCGTGATCCTCTCCTTTACCCCCACTGGGGAGATCCTTCTATCAGGCCGGAGAAGTTTGCGTGTCCGGATGAGTTAAATGGATCAATGGTTGGTGTATGTGTCTGTTTTGTTACTTCAGATTGGCTGAGTAAGCTCCTTTAGTTGCCACTCCTAGCTCAGAAACTTTAAGGCCATTTAGTAGCCTTAATGAATATTAATAGGTTCTTGCTAAAAATGTTAGAGAGTTCCTCTAAATCGTTGAAGTGTCTCCCGAGGAGTAGGCTTCTCAGATGACACAGCGCAGGGCAGTGACAAAGTTAGTGAGGAGTCTGTCTTCATGATCATCATAAATCATCCAGACTAAATTTCAACAGCTTGTGACCAGTGGTTATGCTCACGAAAATAGAATGAGACTTTTTGTTCAGTTTCATAATTTAATCAGTCCTATGTTTATTAAAAATTGTCCTTAACTTCCTAGTTATAACACAGGTATCGAGTGAGCTCCATCTCCTGATTGCTGAAGGCATTACCTTACCCTCGATTTCCTATCTGAGATTGCAGGGTGGGATCTGGACCATTGAGTCTGTCTTAGCTACGTCATGTATTGAACCAATTGTTATTTCTTTAATTCTGCTACCAGGAACACAACAAAACCGTACGCAGTGCTTTGTGCCAAGAACACAGGAGCTCTTTGCGACAAGAATTAACAACCTTCGATTTGATTTCAATTGCAGAAATCGCGTTTATTGCTGCTTGGCTGTCAATGAAGAAGGTGATATCAGCCTGGGGTATTGCCATCATTGAGGCCTGTTTGGTAGCTTCCGTCGCTGCCAAAACCTCAGCTTGGAAGACACTGCTGTAGTTAGGCAGTCTGAGTAAGTTGGTTAGTCCAAAGGTTTCTGAAAAGAAGCCTGCACCAACCCCAGCATCCATTTTGGAACTATCGCTGTATATTGATATCATCGACGCACAAGTTGGTGGCACGTTCATTTGCCAGTCCTCTCTACTAGGAAAGGCGGTTGTGTTAAATAGTCAGTGCTTACCTTATTACCCATGAATTTCTGTAGAATCAGTGCGTGACCGAAGGCACTGTGTTTCCATCTACCTGTTTGGCTATGCCGAAGTGCGCTTTTGGCTGACGATTCTTGAACGTATAGATCGAGGGGCTTTAAGTCTAGTATCGTTTTCAAACCCGCTGTGAGATCTTTCGGATTAATATGAGAACATTTGAAAACCACTTTAACTTCTCTCTATGGCTTAGGAATATGAGCAAAGTTCAAGCAGCTATTGAAAAACTATCTCGGAGTATATTTGTTTGCAAATCGTATGAACCCTGGCACCTCCCATGTGTATAATTTGCCAGTTTACGATTTTCCATATGTCTTCGCTAAGAATAATATATACGATACTAAAACACAGTGACTAAACAAAATATTCTGATTGACAAAAAGCGATAAAAGTTGCCACAACAGTATATCCACCAAGCACATGCTATCTTATCTGTGCACGAAAATTCTATATTTATTTTTTTTAATGTGATTTTCGCTTTTCCAACGTGAGGAAATAGTTTAAAAAAATGACAGCAAATTGATGGTAACACTCTTCACACCCATTCGCCGCAAAACGCCCAATCTACCTACATTGCTTATAATTTCTAAACTAATCTAATTGAGCAGTTTGCAAAACTTACCTGCCTCAGTCTCGCTGTGTGTGTCTCTTAATAAAATGTCTAATGAAGAAAAGGTTCACCTAAATTATTCATATTTGTGATTTAATTAATATTTATTTATTTTTTTTTATAGGATACCATGACAATTCTCAAAGCCAAAGGCCATACATTCCCCGAACTAAAGGAAGCCGATGCAATGTTTACCGCTGATACAGCACCAGATTGGGCCGATGGCAAAGTGTGCCATCGTTGTCGTGTTGAATTTTCATTTACACAACGAAAACACCATTGTAGAAATTGTGGCCAGATCTTCTGCAGTCAGTGTTCTACAAAACAATGCCCGCTGCCAAAATATGGCATTGAAAAAGATGTAAGTGCAAACAATTTTCAAATACATTTAGTGTCATTCTTGAGTGCTAATTTGAATTGTTTTTTAGGTGCGTGTTTGTGATGGCTGTTACACAAGCTTACAGAAGCCCTCCAGTGGAAAACCTCGTCCAGCTGAAAATGACCTACCAGCTGAATATCTGAATAGTTCCCTGGCACAGCAGGTGCAGGTGGTAACAAAATAAAATACCCAACACAGTCCCCCAAAGCATGAAAAATATTAATTTAAATCAATCGTTTTCAGACACCACCAAGAAAAACCGAACAAGAACTAAAGGAGGAAGAGGAATTGCAATTAGCACTGGCACTTAGTCAATCTGAAGCTGAGTTAAAGAAAAAACAGGTAGGTATCTATATTTGTATATAAAAAAAATAATAATAATAATAATTTAGTGTAAATTCAGTGTATGCGTGACTAAATTCATACATACTCATATGCACTTTATCTCTCTTTTGTTTCGATTTTATAAATGAGTCAGTGGTCTGGTCAGTCACATTTTTTTAATATGAGTGAAAATATTTATTGTTAGCTCTTTAATTAGTATTCCTACTCATGGCGTGTATGACTGACTGGCAATCGATTTTTTATTTTTTTTTCTTTAATTTGTATCTTAACTTTAGCCGGCAGTAACAACTTATCGAATGCTACAACGATCACCAAGCCCTGAAGCACCACCACCAACTCCAGGTGTTGTTGAAGATCCAGATTTGGCCAAGTATCTAAATCGTAGTTATTGGGAACAAAGGAAAGTTAATGAGTCACCGGCCAGTCCATCGGCACCGAGTCCAATGCCTCAGCCGACAGCAGCTCCTATTATAAGTAACAAGGTAAAAAATGATATGTTTGAAAGCTTAAAATCATTGACTAAATCGATATTCGAAATAAGGGTTGGGAAATTACTATGTACATAATATTGTCATAGAATGTGTTGCATAATCAATATTGGGTATAAATGAGAAATATGTATGAAAATGTTTGTTTCTGATTTGAATCATTGTTGAGGTTTAATTAGTTCTAAATAATTTGATTGGATTTATTGTTATGACTTTGAAAAGAGTACATGCCAAGCTTAATTTTATACTCACTGTTCATGCAGAAACAGACAGAGTAAAGTACATGACTTGAGAAGGGAAAATAATTGTTTTATTGCTTACAGAATTTAATTTGCGGAATGTATGGGTTTCACAGTATTAACATAAAATAACGTGCAGAAGCCTTCGATTTCATTGAATTTTTCCACATATTAAATGCTTATATCGATTAACTGGTCATGGCGAACTATTTAACTCGCATAATTTTTCTTTTTCTTAAAAAAAAAACGACTAAAGAAATATAAATAAATAAGGACTAGGCACAAAATTTTAAACAGCCTTATGTTAAGGGCTTAGTATGATACTACTTAACAGTTTGCTAATACTAAAGCACTTTTCTTAAATATTTTCCTAATCTTAAACACTTTTTAACTAGCACCATACTAAATCTATTTTCTTAATAAACTACAACTAAACACGCCTAAAATAATGCAAAAAAGTAAACGAACATAACTTTTTGACGTTTGTAAAAATGTCAAAGTGGCCTATGGATTTAGTACGATACTAAAAAAATAAAGTAGCCATTTTGTGAATTTAACTTTAGTAAAATGTTAAGAAAATAGTACGATACTAAACTGGTTTAAAATTAGCTAAATCCTCTTTTTAGCCTAGTATCATACTAAAAATGATTTTGCATATTGCGCCTATGCTTTATAAAAACAATAACGGTATCATTTTTGATACAATATGCATTTATACCAAGTTTTTATAAAATTATTTATTGAGAAGAATTCCATATGGAATTTATTGAAACAATTAGAGGTTTTTGTTTTCAAACATAAGTAAACTTTACACTTTCCGCGCATTATGTTATTGGGAAGCTTACATCTGGTTTAATTGTAACCTGTACCAACATTAATTATGTCGTTTGATTGCATAATCTGCATAAACTTGCTTCACGTCCTTCTCATTTTCTAACATGAGATCGATATATTTTGCTGTATATGTATTAAATTTATAAGCATATACTATCAAAGAGCAAGAGCTTGTTCCCACTTATGCGGTTTCATGGAGTGTCCTATTTTCGTAGCACACATTTGCTCATCAATGGAGAGTTGCTGTTCCAAGGGTACGCCCGAAAATCTTTCCTTCAGGTGTTCTATGTATAACCCGAGGATGATTATGAAGTTTAATTTTGAACAGCTATTTTACTTATAAAATGTGAAGTAAATTAATAGGAGAAACATTGAAAAGGAGTTTCAAGTCCCATTATTTCAGAGAGAAAATCATTGCAACTTTGAAATCGAATGTTGCTCTCTTGAAATGCAAGTGCTTTCTTTTTTCTTCTAAGTCTTTGTATATCAAAGAGCTTTTGAGTGCAACGAAACGAGCAACTCTTACCTGAATCATTACTTATTTCCAGGAAAGGTTGTTCAACTAACGCCAAAAACCTTGCAAAGTGTCTGGGTTTTTTTAGACGATGCAAGAAATATTTTTCCCCATTTGATCTGGCTGTAAAAGCCTACATACGTACAAAGATTAAGTACAACTGTCATTTATATTCGCAGGTGCGCTTATAACGCTTAAGTCTCTTGGATAGAATCTAAAAAAGAGCTTTAAAAATGATAGGTGATACAACAAAAACGGGAACAATTGCACCTCTCGAACACCGTCTCACCGCAATGCTTCATGCCTTTCATTGTTTTATCGTTATTTTTATAGACTATGCTCTATTGAAATAGCCAGTTGAATTCTCCCCCTAAAACAATTAAATCTTAATACTCGCTTTGATTTACAGTCAAGTAAGGAGATCCCTTACTTTTCTTAGTCGCACTACACGAATGTGGAGTGCTTCACCAGACTGAATTCTTCCCCCATTGCGATATTAAAACATTAAAAACCTAATCGCTCGCACTGTGTTTTAACATTTTAAGAACAGTCATAACCCCCTTGTATGCGGTATAATATAAAAAAGTTTTACAGTGTGGCGCACCAATTGTGCAATAATAAAGAATTCAAATATGTACTTTTTTTTAATCGATGTATTTTATTTATTACATTTTGTTTCAAATACCTGTTTTCAAGATGATTGACCGCACATGTCCTTTATGCTCACCCACGCATACGCGGCACCTGATCAGATCATTAAATTGTCCATTGCGGTCTAGAGAGTTGCAGTTGGGATCGCTTCAATTATCGTATTAATGGACTGCTTGATTCAGTCAAATTCCTGGGTTTCGTTTTGTGCACCTACTGCTTGACATAACCCAATAAAAATAGTCTGGTGCAGTCAGATCAGGTGACCTTGGGAACTTTTGTTGGAACTCCTCCAAAACTGGTCTGGAACCAAATGCTGTTCAATAAGATACGTCTTTGGCGCAGTTCTTGCAAAAAAACTCATTCAACATCTTTAAATAATGTTTTCCGTTGATAGTTACTGACTGTTACACCGTTTTCTTCAAAAAAGTATGGCCCCTCAATAGACCTTGATGAAACTGCGCGCACACCACACAGTTACTCGTTCTGGATGCAGTTCCGGCCCATAGTGCATTTCTGAATTAGATTCAATGCATATACGGCAATTGACAATTTTACTTGTTTACATTGCCGTTTAGATCAAAATGGGTCATTGCATTCAATTTTCAGCAAAATTCCACGCGAAAAGAAAAATACAGAGGTTTTAATTTGCTTGTCATTTGGACTTTGTGTGGAAATAAGTTTAATTCATCATGAAGTATCCGTTGTTATGTTCGTCTGCCAACTCCAATTCTCCCCGATAAGTTTCCATTCGAAAATCTTGGATATGACTGAATTTCCGGATTGTATCCTGAACATTTTTGTATTGTTGTAATTTTTGTAATAATTGTAACGTTAGAATTTAACGTATTGAATAAATATATATTTGTCTAACATTTTCACCAACATCATAATGGTCCACCTACTCCCGCCTAAGTTCCCTTTAAACGTAAATGACTGACTGCAACGCATTATACCGCTTCACTATCCACATCCTTTTTTCAATATCTCAAGCATTCATTTTAATAAATCTAAATAATAACCTGCTTTGACATTAGAAAAAAGTTATTAGGTTTTAAGGGTATTCATGAAACCGCTTAAATTTTCCCACATCGTAAAATGTAAAAGTTTACGACGCACGTTTCATGAACGCACTTAAAAATCAACTTGCGTAAATGTGGTAAAGATTATTTTTTCTTTCTGTACTTTAACTTGACTAATAACAGTGTGTTATTACTCTCATTTAAAATATCTGCAAAATATAATAAGAGGAAGAGTGATAGTTATACCTAGATTATGACACATAAAACGTCAAAAGTTTTTCAAATTTACCAAACTCAGGTGGTAAAGTTTCATACACAAAATCATGCGGAAAAGTTTACCATTTTTTGGTAAAGTTTTTCCATACAAATTTTGGCAGCTCATTTACCACATTTACAATTTTACCACGTTTACGCGGTTTCATGAATGCCCTATTTATTTTTGTAGCATAATTGGTGCGCCATCCTGCAGTACATCAAAAACTGGTTCAAGATCCTTATTTATCAGTGAAGGGTCTTCGATCAATAGGACATCTTGAACATCTAGTTCAGGTTATAGCTCCTCATTTTCATCATACTCGAGTAGTGCTCGAAGATGCTCACGAGTCAAAAATTCTTCCATATCGTCTTCATCCAGCTCAGCATAATCCTCTGATAATTTTCTAACTGAGCAAAAAAATGCAAAAAGTTCAGAAACTTTCAGTTTCACTAAATAACAAAACGGCAGACTGTCAATGAACAATTCAAATTACAAATAACGTTGAAGCGTATTAGATCTTAGATGTCTGTGTTTGCTTGATCACTAGAAAGATTATATAAGAAATCTCTGATGTAATGAGAAATTTGATCTTCCTAATCTTCGTATATAGTCGTGTTCTCGTGACAATCAAGTAAAACATTTTCACGAAAACGATCCACACTCCAACTTGATTTTATTTATTTTAACATGGAGACGGATTTTCACGTCTGTTTTTTTCTACCAAAAAGCATAAAAAATAGAAGAGAAATGGAAATACAAACATAAAAAAAAATCACTGCAATGCCCTCTATGATTGAATACACTTCCTAATTATCGGAACTCAATTATTCTTCGGATGAAAAGGAAAAGTAATTGCCAGTATGTTCTTATTTTTGTTTTCCTTGTAAAATGTTAACTTTGCTCTACTTCCTAGTCACGAGAACACGACTTATATGTACATCTTCTACAAAAGTCACATTCTGTTCTCACGTTGCAATCTGTTGGTAAATATCAAACACTCACAGAGCGTTTTAGACCTTTGATGGTTTTTTAAAATTTTTTATACGGAAAAGTTTAAGGCTTGCTATTATTCTACATTAATGTTTTTATTTGTTATTTCCACACATACAATCTCATTAAAATTCAGAATCGTCAGAATCACACAAAAGTGTTCAGTTGCGATCCCGAAGCGGAGAAGAATTCCGGATTGCCAAATAAAAACGCCATAAATCTATATAGTTTTTCCTACACCGTTAAATAGTTTTGTGTTTTTCTCTTCAGATGTTACCTGATGAAATTCAAATTGATGAATTTGCCACCAACATGAGAACCCAAGTTGAAATATTTGTCAATCGCATGAAATCGAATTCGAGTCGTGGACGCAGCATTTCCAATGACAGTTCTGTTCAAACTCTTTTCATGACTTTAACCTCTTTGCATTCGAATCAGTTGTCATATATTAAAGAAATGGATGACAAACGCATGTGGTATGAACAGCTTCAAGATAAACTAGCCCAGATTAAGGACTCACGTGCTGCTCTCGATGTGCTCAGACAAGAACATATTGAAAAAATTCGTCGTATTGCCGAAGAACAGGAACGTCAACGTCAAATTCAAATGGCACAGAAACTTGAAATAATGCGAAAGAAGAAACAAGAGTACTTGCAATACCAGAGACAATTGGCCTTGCAGCGAATTCAAGAGCAAGAACGTGAAATGCAAATGCGTCAGGAGCAACAAAAGGCTCAATATCGAATGGGTCAGACTGCATTTCCCTTCATGCCGAATCCAAATCAGCATGCTTCACCAAGCCATCAAATGAACAATATTTATAATCCTTATGGATTCAATCCGAATTCGCCCGGTCAAGTGCCACAACCTTTTAATCCACAGGGACCGGTTGGGCCACAACCTGGACAAGTAATTCCTCCCCAAGGTGTGCCACCACATAATCAGGCAAATATGAATCAGGCACCTATGCCTGGAATGTATACACCTGGGATGACAGGTGTGCCACTACCAAATCACCCAGGCCTGATGGTTACTGGAATGCCACACAGCCCAATGGTCGGCGGACCAGTTGGTCAACACATGAGTCCACTTCCAAACCCTGCCGATGGCATGGCAAATATGACTGGTAAATATTGTTAAATTTCGTTTAACATATTTTCAATTTAATTTTTTTTTAAGCTCCCATTCCAACTACACCACAACAACATCCACAACATTCGCAAATGAACCAGCCATTGACACATGTAATGCTCCAGCAACAAAATGTTGTCCAAAATCAATCTCCGATTGCTACTGGCATTATTCAAACAACTCAGGCTCCACCTTCCATGGTTCACCCAATGCAACAACAACCTCCAGTCAGTGGCCCACCAATAGTTGGACCTGTTTCAATGCCAAATATGAATCCACAACAGGCACCTGTTCAAACGACAACATCTCACCCTGTTCAGCCTAGGGCCCCCGCTCCGATTGAAAATACGGTTGCTGAGCCTGCAGCTATTGTGCTGCAACAAAAAGTTGAAGAAACGCCAAAAGAAGAAGTAACTACAGCTGAGCTTATTAGTTTCGATTAAATTACTGTATTTTAATATAATTTTCGAGTTATTCTTAATAATTTTATCCTTCAGAATTTATATTTTATTCACGTTAGAAATAAAGTTTTTAAAATATTTCATTCCCTAAACAAAAACTTGAAATACGATATTAATAATCAAGTAAATTAAACATACTATTAAAATTAAATTTTTATTTGTTTAGCTGGGATTCGTTTTCATATAGATATTAGCTTAGGTTGCAGAAAGATATTGTGCTTTCCTAAGTATACAGCGGGAAGGCATAAGGCGGGATAAGAAAGGAGTTGGTAGAATTAAGGTGTGGGCACTCCCTGAACCCACCTGAAAATCCGAGTGAATTTAAGGGAGTTGTTTAGTGGCAGTGACGAGATGTCATCCAGATCGCCGAAAAAAAAATTCCTCGGGGCTGGTTTTCTAATGCTTGCTAGGTTGGTCGACGACTCTCGAAATACTCGTAAAACCAGGTTCTGTTTTGAGTATTGTATAGTCAGCGGACTGTATAACCACGGCGATAAAATAAAAACAGATATTTATCTAGAGTCAGGAAAATTGGTTAAAAAACCCGACTATGAGATCACCTTAATTAGATACTTAATAAACTTAGACACTATGATTTTCTATACTTTATTTCTATACTAACGCGTGCGCGTGACTACTGCATGGTAGCTCGGTCTGGATAAGACTGAATTTATTTTATTATTTCAATAAGCGGCTGTTTGTTATGCACCCGGCTCTCTTATCTATAGTTACTAATACTAATACAATTGTGCTTTTAAGTCATATTGTTCGATACAGCGCCAGCAACAAATGATAATTTTTTCTATATATATACATCGAATATATTTATACAAAATTGATAATTTAAACAAACTTTTCAGCCTCTACTGGAATGATACAAATCTTTTGTACGGGTCGTCTCAGCTTCAGTGCTTCCGTCTGTGCGATTACTGATCTGATGAGACCATCTTTACTGGTGATGAGTTCACAAATTCTGCCCAAAGCCCAATGCGCTGGTGGGAAGTTTTCACTTGCTATAGTTACTAGCTGTCCGACCTTGAGCTTCTCCTTTTCTCTACACCACTTCTTTCGCTGTTGGAGAGTGGTCCAATATTCTGTACTTCATCTGTCCCAGAAGTGTTTTAAAATTAGCTGGCGGTCTCCAAAGTTTAACGCCTACTGTACTTGGCTGAGCGCTGACATCAAATGGAATTGGTAATATTGTAGGTTCCCCGACAAGGAAGTGTGCGGCTGTCAATGCCTGTACGTCTGCTGGATCATTACTAAACGGATGAATCGGCCTTGAGTTGATTATAGCCTCTATCTGTACTAACAGCGTTGAGAGTTGCTCATATGTAAGGACTTTCAGCCCTACAATTCTCCTTAGATGATACTTAATCGATTTCACGGCTGCTTCTTATGGTTTAAGTGTGCCATCGTTTCTTCACATGTCCATTTTTCTATTGCTCTCTTAAGCTATTTACTTGTACCTACAAACTTAGTACCGTTGTCACTGTACATTCGTTCGCATCTGCATCGGCGTGCTATAAATCTCATAGAATGCTCTAAACGCAAGCGAGGTTAAATCTGTTACTAGGTCAATATGTACGGCTCGAGTCTTGAGGCATACAAAAATTGCGACCCAACACTTGCTCTTAGTAACTTAAGTGCCTTGCCTATACGGGCACGCATAGTCCACACCACAGTGTACGAACGGTTTGCCAATTTGTACTCTGTCAGCTGGTAATTCTGATGATGCTCTAGTTGGAGTTGCACATTGCACAAGTAACGCATTTGTGCAAGTAATTCTTTAATTCATTCCGAAGTTTCGGAATCCAGTATCTTTGCCTTACAAACTGCATCATAACTTGTACTGCACTATGCTTCGTGCTGCGATGCGCATGATATGTGATTAGCCATGGTAACCTTGAGCCATTTGGAATTATGACCGGATGATTAATCTCATAGGAGTTGCTGCTCCTGTCTAATCTGCCACCTACTCTTAGTAGGCCTCTAACATCTAGTATTGGTATGAGCGGTTCTAGTTTGCTCTTCTCAGGAAGACCTTTATTCTTTTGTAAAGATGATAGTTCTGTACTGTAGTAATCTTCTTGTGATTTGCGCAAGAGATAAGCCATTGCTCTTGTTTTCTCTTATTCTGAATGTTGGCATAGCTGATCAATTGCCTATGAAGCAAATTGCATAGCTTATTATGTTTACTAATTTTTCCATCTTATTGGAATAATCCAAAAGAGGAACATTGGAACCGATGTGACTGCCAAAACTTTTAATTCTTTCTGTACTTCTGATGATTCAACTGTACTAAGACCTGATTCCGGCCAATCGGACCTTCTAACCTTAGCTTATTGTCTACTAAAATAGACGCCTGAACACCTCTACTCAGCAAATTTGGATTGTCCTTTGTGTTAACATAGTGCCAGCATCTCACATCAGTGTTTGTCTGAATTGACGAAACCCGATTTGCAACATATGTCTTTAAATTGTGTGGTAGCTTACTAATCCAGTGGAGTACCACCGACCATAGAACTGATCTGAAACTATTAGCCATTTGAGGTCTAAAATGGATGATACCTCATTTCTGCATTTTTCTCTAATCTTGCTTCTAGGTACATGAATCGACGTAACGCAATCTTACGCGAGCTACCTAGGTCTGTGATTTCTTCTTTTAATGGCATTTTGACAACAAACATACCGTCTTTGCCACGATAGTGTGCTCACATAAATTGCTGCTCTACAAGATCTTCTTCAACTGTACGTTTAGAGCAAGAACCGACTTGGTCCATTCACTAAAGCCTGCTGATCTAAATGGCTGTCTGCGGAGTATTCTATTACTGGGCAAGTATTGTTCGCTTTCTCACCGCTAACTGTACTGTTGGAGCCCAAGACTACGACACCTAGTGACGTTTCTAATAACACTATACCGCCTATTATTCTTTTACTTACTGCCTTGATAATCTTTGCAAAGAAGCTTACAACGAAGAGAATCTGTACTTGCCCTGGTTTATAGTACCCAGGATCAGCGTACCTGTAGGTTCCTTTGTTGTTAGCTTCTTTCGGGTCTACCATGTTCGAAGGCAGCATAGGGTGCCAGTGGCTTTCCTTTGGTAGGAACCAAAATGACTCGCAAATATGTTGGAGCATACGACGGCAATATATTCAATGTTGTTTGGCGTGTTATCGCAAATGGTGTGCCATTTATACCAACTACCTTACCCGATACCTGTTTGGTCTGAATCTTCAGGTCTTGTCTCAGCTTATCTTCCATTAGAGTTAATTACGCACCTGTATCTAACATCGCTCGAAATGGCCCATATACTAACCCATTGGTTTCAACCTTTACCATTGCTGTAGGGATTAAATCTGAACTGCTTTCTACATAATTAATAAACTGTGCATAGTTTTCATCATTTATTTTAAAGAATTTGCTTTGGATAGGTTCACACTAGTCAGAATACCTTTTTCTTTTATTTGACAGTAGCTGATTGTTCTGCGATTTTTTGTCGATGCTCGTGAGTAAATCAATCTTGCTATTCAGTAGGTCTAACTTGCTCGCGACCGATGAGCTGCTTTGCTGGCTCCTGGATCTTGTCCTCATACCTGTACGAAATGGGTTGTTTGCGTAATCCATGTTATTTATTAAATCTGTACGAATTGCTTTTGAATCTCTGCCTATACTGTTTGTGTGTTTGGTGTTTCCTGTACGAATGCATAATCTTTTTGCTTCTCCGAGGCGCTGTGATCTTAGTCAATGTGACTTGCCTTTTGGTTTGCGTCTCTTGGGTGCCAAGATTGGGGCTGCTGTCGGCTTGTCCTGTACTGCTACCAAAATCGGATTCATAATTTTTGGGTAGCTTGAGAATTGTGTTTGCCAACATATGTATAGTTCAATAGCTTTTTTTCTTAACGGTGTGCCACCGAACGAGACCAATGAGGTTACTTATAGTTTCTGCCGGTATGTCATGCCATTGCCTGAACTTCTGCATACATTTCCTCTTTTGTTGAAAATTTGACAACCAATTCAACCTCCTCTACTTTGTTTTCTAAGAACTTATCTGTAGCTGTGTTTTATTATCTATGGGCTGGGTTATTGTTTAACACGTATTACAACAACAACACGAGATCCAGGTTTCTATCGGGGTTTCTATCTGGGTTTTCAAATGTTAGTATTAAATACGGCGAACAGAGGGTATATTTAAGTACATAACCCAGACCGTTTTATTTTCACGGGGTGAACCATATGTGTTATTGGCGATAATAAAACACGTCTTCTATTGAACTAGGTAATTACTAGTGATGGGCATAATCAAATTATTACTATAATCGAGGGACCAAAATGATGAATGATTATTCGAATTGAAAATTGTCATAATTTACTCTCCATTTGTGCATATGTATGTTCGTATATTACGTTTGAATCTATAAAGGTAACGAAAATGATTCAAAATAGCTTTTAACGGCCTTTAGTCCAACAAAAATTGGCGTTTCGTCCCGGTGATCTCACATGGACTCATCAGTTGACTAGTGAGGACCTTTGTCAATACGCAATTTTTGCCAAGTTCAGTTCATCTAACATAGATTTCGTGAAGAACATCTAGTGTGAACTATATCCAACAAGACTAGAATTCCTAATCATTAAATTGGAAATTTTTGTTTTTGCCCATGGCCTGGCATTATTTATATAAGAAGTTTTTTTTTAATAATACAAATTCTATATACTACTGAAATACATCAGCCAAGTAGAAGACTTAGCACTATAATATTTGGACTTGTTGAATTATTGATTCAAAATAGCTTTTAACGGCCTTTAGTCCAACAAAAATTGGCGTTTCGTCCCGGAATTCTAGTCTTGTTGGATATAGTTCACACTAGATGTTCTTCACGAAATCTATGTTAGATGAACTGAACTTGGCAAAAATTGCGTATTGACAAAGGTCCTCACTAGTCAACTGATGAGTCCATGTGAGATCACCGGGACGAAACGCCAATTTTTGTTGGACTAAAGGCCGTTAAAAGCTATTTTGAATCAATAATTCAACAAGTCTAAATATTATAGTGCTAAGTCTTCTACTTGGCTGATGTATTTCAGTAGTATATAGAATTTGTATTATTAAAAAAAAAACTTCTTATAGGTAACGAAAATGAGCAATATAAACTACTCACATGCCAATTGAGTAGCCATTGCCGTAGCTCTCTAAAAGAATAAGAACAATAACAAATACATCAGAAAACATCTTTTTATCCCGAAAAAAATGTTTGTTTTGCAAAAAAAAAAAACAAAAATTAACCGAAACAACATTTAAACACGTTAAAGAACACCGTGATAGTAACGGGTGTTTTTTTTTAGACGTGTGGTTTTCCATCTGGCAATACTTTTTTCGGTGTTGGTCTTTTTTTGACAGCTGTCACGTGATTTATGCTCAGTTTGTTTTACCATTTCATAATGAATAGATTTACTCATGAACAACGTTCGGTGAATGGGACCAAAACGATATGGAAACCGATCCCGATTTTCACAAGAAAGGAGGATGTGGATGTGGACGCCCTTTGGTTCAAACAAGACGGCGCTACATGCCACACGGTCAACGAAACAATTAATTTATTAAAGGAAATTTTTAATGAGCGCATTATCCCGCGCCGTGGGCCTGTGGCGTGACCTCAAACATCATGGGACTTAACAACAGCGGACTATTTTTTGTGGGGTTCTATGTGAAGTCGCTTTTCTACGCAGATAAGCACGAGAAGATTGACGCATTGGTAGAGAATATTCGGAGCGTTAGTGCTGACATACGGCCCCGTTTGCTGCAAAAAGTAGTAGGAAATTGGGCCTTTGGGCTGGAATTTATTAGATCCAGCCGCGGCGGCCACTTGCCTGAATTCATTTTTAAAACATAATGGCAAACCCTTATTTTTATAATAAAGCTAAATTCTTAGCCATAACATTAAATTATATGCGTTTTATTTCTTCTTGAAAACAACACGTCTAAAGTTTTTTTTTTTTAAATTAACGTTCTTGTTAAATTAGTGTGAAACTATAAATGAGCTATACATAATAAAGCATTTCATATCGTCACGTCATTACGTTAAATTAATAAATGTAATTGAATATCAGTTAGCTTCATTATTGTCTTCTTAAATCTCGTCCCGATTTCGTGAATGAAAATTGCTGAAGCACGGATCAGAGTTTGAACAACGGTGACGTTTGTACAATTGGCAGATTCGTTATGGGCAAGTACGGACCGGATTCACCTTCGTTGTTGAAAGAAAAAAACCTTCAAATTAGAATGGGTCAAAAATGTTATTTTTCAAGAGAAAATAATGTTATACATACATGTAAATTCTTATAAGATTAAGTTTGAATTAAAAGAAGTTAGAATACCCTTTTTTTTATTTATGCGCGCACTCAAGGGGTTATGAATACCCTTAAAATGTTTACACACAGTGCGAGCGATTAGGAAAATGGGATAGTATTAGACAGGAGATACCGATGTATATTCTTTTTAAATGCCTGATTATCGTAATGGGAGGGAAAAATTCGGTCGGGTAAGGCATTCCACATTCGTGTTGTGCGGCTAAAGAAGGAATCTCTATACTTGACAGTATGACCGAAGTTGGACTCAAGGGTACGCTGATGGGCATTCCTAGAAGCGCGAGTGTTACGGTTGAATAGTTTAAGGGGGAATGCAACTGGCTATTTCACTAGAATACTGTCTATAATAATACAAATAAAATAATGAAAGGCATGAAAAATTGCGACGGTGAGAGAGAGGTTCAATTGTTTTAGTTATTGTTTCATCACCTATCATTTGTAGAGCTCTTTTTTGGATTCTGTCCAAGAGACTTAAGTGCTTTATGGGAGCACCTGCCCAAATATGACCATTTTACTCAAGCTTTGGACGAATGAAGGCTTTATAGATTACAGCCAGATCAGAAAGGGAGAAATATTTCTTGCATCGTCTCAGAAAACCCAAACATCTTGCAGCATTTTTGGCGACGTCGAATATGTGTTCATTCCACAAAAGGTAGTCCAGTGATGCACATACCGAGAACTGAAAGTTGTTCGGTTATCTCGATGCAAGCGACGCTAGTGGAAAACGGAATTGGGGGAGTGTCCCGCTTTAACGACAAGAAACAGCATTCGGTTTTTGAAGCATTAAATTCTACGCGATTTTTTATTCCCCATTGGACAATGCTGTCTAGATCAGACTTAAATGAGCTAATCATACGCTGCCGTTCAAGTTCCACATCCGAAGGACATGGATGAGAATCTAAATACGAGTGTGAAAAGCTGAGGGTACTGTCGTCAGCAAAACAGTATATTGGATTAGAAGTTTCAGACAAGAGATCATTGATGAAAATGAGAAAGAGAGTCGGATACAGAACGGAGCCCTGGGGCACATCAGCATTTATTTTATGAATATCAGACTTGAAACCGTCCAATATAATTTCTATTGAGCAATCCGAAAGGTAATTTCTAATCCAACGAAGAAGAGACTCTTCGATACCAAATGCATGCATTTTCCATAAGAGAGCCTGATGCCAATCTCTATCAAATGCTTTTGAAATATCAAGCGCAATGATCTTACTTTCTCCAAAACGATGTAAAGATTTGTGGCACTGTTCGGTGAGATATACCATCAGATCAGCAGTGGACCTATTGCTACGAAAGCCATACTGTCGGTCATTAAGGAGCTTTCGTTTTTCAAGATATTTCTTTAGCTGATAAATAATCAGCGTTTCCATGACCTTGGAAAGAAGGAACGTAAGTACAATTGGACGGTAGCTAGAGGGTGAAGAAGATTCGCCTTTTTTAGAGACAGGCTGGACAAATGCATTCGGAAAGCGACCAGTAGAGTAGGACAGATGGAAAAGCTTACGCAGTGGCGTAGAGGAACACCTCTTCAGAACAATAGTGGAGATACTATCTGGACCAGCGGATTTGTATATGTCAAAATCTTTAAGAACTCTCGCAACTGTACGAGTACGAAAGAAGAAAGAAAATACGTCCCATGAAACTGTTTATGCTCTCAAGTACAGGAGGAGTCATGACACTTTGTGGAAGCGTAGAATTAGCAGCAAACTGATCTGCTAGCAAATTTGCTATTTCTTGTGTACACAAATTTTTACTACCTTTGGGACATTGTAGTATTTTTTGCCTTAATTTTTGGTTATGTAGAAATTTGGTTCTTTGAATATGACTATTATATGTTTTTCTAGCTTGTTTGAACTTATTCCGGTTTTCCTCTGTTGGGTTGGCCTTATAACATCGGAAACTTGCTTCTCTCAACCTGATAACCTCTTTACAGCTCAAATCGAACCATGAGTTTTCTTTTGGTTTGATGCTTTTGGTTTTGTTCGGTATAAAAGCTTTCATCCCCTTTAGAATTATATTTGTAATCATATCAGCGCTGGAGTCCTATCGAGGAAGCATAGTGATCAGTTAAAGATCCTGAAGAAATTATTCAGACGGTCCCAGTTGGCTTTCTCGTATTGCCATACGGTCCTCTTAGGAATGCTTTCTTTAACTGAGAACTTTGAGCACGAGAAATTAGCTGATATGACACAATCGTCCGATGTGCCTAGAGGTGATAACACGCTAATAGTATATTTGCCAGGTAGAGAGGTAAGAAACAAGTCTAGGGTGTTGGCGGAGTGACCTGCAATGGTATTCTAGTTCGCTCAGTAACCAGCTGAGTTAAATTATTCACCCCAGCAAAGGGCTCAACATACCTTCCTTCGGGTGATGTCTGACCAGAATAGCGTAGCCACTTGGAATTGTGTACATTGAAATCGCCCGTAACAACCATTTCACTGTGCGGATATTGGGAAACAAGTCTTTGGATAGAGTCGGACAGCGCATCGAATTCGTTAAAAGTCGAATTACTGTTCAAACCTGGGCTACGATAAATAAAGCATGTGTGAATGATGTGCTTATGGACGGTGAATTTGAACCACATGAAGTTAAAATTTGTATTCAAGCAATGGCCATATTGTGGTTGAAGCTGATAAGCAACATCTGTTCGCACGTATACGGCGATACCTTGTTTAAAACATGCAAACGCTTCAATCAACGAAATAATGTAAATACATAGTTTTAAAATATCATCGTCTTGCATATAACAGTTAAACAATATCAAAACAAAATCATACGGTTTAGACTTCGGAGTTTCAAAAGCACCCGAAAAATAAAAAGAGTAAGTAGGCACACCCACTATTTTGTTTCACACTATCAGAATTGGTTGAAGAGAGCTTATAGCCAGCTCCGTCTTGCGACCAATGGTTTGCCAACACAGAAAACTGTGTTATACCACCGGCTCATTATTTAGTGCAGTGTTAGTTGTTAGTAGGCAAACTCTATTACAAATAACACTAACACAAGTACAACATGAAAATATAACCTATAATATTACGTCAATACAAAATAAGAACATAACAATAAACAAAAAAACATTTAGGAGCATGGAACACTGGTTTTGAGTAGATTTTTTAATTTAATTTTACTGATATTGAAATCAAAAACGTTCGAATACCAATTTAAAAGTCTACCCATACGTGTCAAGCGCTCATGCATCCCATAGTTTGGACCTTAATCAAGTCGAGTCCACGAAGATTATAACCTCCACCCCAATAATTAAAAAAACTGAATATAGTAGGCCTGGTGCATCTGTGACGCCAGTTGTTATTTGGTGAAATAATACCAAATCATTGTTTGTTCTTCTCTGTGCCAGTGTTTGCATTTGAAGAATAGATAAACGTTGGTCATAAGGGAGTGCATAAGAAGGATCACTCCACTGAAGCCCTTTCAATGCGAAACGAGTAAAGTTTCTTTGAACAGATTCTAATCTCTTATATGAACATCGTAAGGAGGAGTCCAAACCTGCGATCAATACTCAAGATGGGGACGAACCAAGCAGTTGTATAAGACACGGGTAACAATGTTTCTTATTTGCTACAGCAAGGGTGGTAAAAAATAAATACATATCAATGAAAATAACTTTCATTTTACGACTTCTTGTATTAAAGACATGTAATCTTTGTAAATGCTATGCGCAGCAATGTAATAATTTCATATTTATAATAATTGATAATAAAACACTTTCTTTTGTTTATGTTATGCATACCTACACATAGTTTTATTTAAAATAAATAACCTTAATTATCTATCTATACAATAACATCAAATATTTTATTAATAAAATATTACTGAGCATACATTTTAAAAATTCATTTAATAATTTAAATCTTTTTATCATTATAGTCGGTGTATAATATAAATATACCTATATTTATATAATGTATGTTTGTGTTTCATAAAAATTCCAAAAAAATTTGTGTGCTTTGTCTTGGACAAGTTAAATAGTGTTCGTTTTTTTTCTTATTCGATAATTTCAAATTCAGTCAATTTTTTTTATGATATTATATATGTAAATACGTATGTGTGTGTCAATAGTTTTTTTTTAGTTTTATCGATCAACAGTATAACGCGCAGATTATATCCATTTATACATATATATTTTTTAAAACATTCAATATAACATTCTCTATATATATTTCTTTTAAACATCATACATTTATAAAATATTGATGAAAATTTACTTGTCACATATATTCCTATATTTTTCCTTCATTATTTTTTTTTCTATTTAAACTTAATGCTAAATTTCAAACCACAACCTCAATTACCATACAACACTTTTTTTTAATTATAATTTTATTTAAATTAAATAATTGGCTTAAGTTAAAGGTCGTGTAGTGTATCGAATACCTATTCGTATATCCATGTGCCCATACTGCTTCCTATTGACGGAATGTTATATGAGGTGCAGAACGCGGCCCTCTTGGTCCACCGTCGCAAAAATTTGAGCTTAAATTGCATACACATAGCAAATTTCGATCAAATTGGCGGGGCATTTTTGCGTTAATATTGTTTGTTTCAGAATTTCGATTAATTACAAAATTAACATTATCGTCGGAGTTGCGATCGAATATGCATTTCGTTCGGCAGGCACAGTATGTTTTCGGATATATTAAGCGTGCTGAACTTGGACGGATTGGCGTGTTTATTCGATGGTTTCCTAATTGCAATTGAACGCTGGATAGACTCGATGAATTGCATTCATTTGATAGTCGCAAACGACCCACTGATGATTCACTGTCAACGTTGCTAATAAGATCTGGAGTTATGTCACTTTTGCGAAAAGGTAAACGTGGTTTGTAGGTTTGAACTTGACCTATAAGCCAGTACGTTCGCATTTCACCTTTTCCCTATTTTAAATGAAGTATTGTTATTGCAAAATCATTCACATATATTAATTGAAAAGTTTAGTAGGTACCTTAACATTTGTGATGCCTCTTTCAGCACAATGAAAGCCACCAACTTGCTCCAATAGATTATATGTTTTCTCCGAGATGTGAATTTTTAAGGCCTCTCCACTACTCTCCATTCTTGAAGCTGTATTAACGGTGTCTCCAAATAAACAATATCTTGGCATCTGAAATTAATTATTTAAATAATAATTAGAGAGCGACTGGGAATTTTAAAATGAATATACCTTCATTCCTACAACACCGGCAGCACATTGTCCAGAATGAATACCAATCCGAAATTGTAAAGATTCTCCAGGTCTGTGACGAATTTCTAATTTTGATACCTGTTCTAAGAGATGAAGGGCAAGTGATGCTATTTCGCCAGCATGTTTATTACCGTTGCGTATTGGAAGTCCCGACACTACCATGTAGGCATCTCCAATTGTTTCAACCTACATTCAAAACAAGAGCAAAAAAAAAACAAATATAATTTTCTTTTTATTTATTTCTTATTATTTTGTCAATCATCAGAGTCGGGACATAATTGAAAGTATTTTGTTCGCTTTTGCCAATATTGACATGGAGTTGGGGGAGGGGTGTTTCCGTTTTTATTTGGCAGACAGAACTGACGAAAATAGATTTTTGAAGATTTGATAAATCTATAAATACACTTCTGGAGTGCTGGATTAAATTGGAGGAATGCAAACAAAATGTGAAAATTCCTGTTTTATTTTCATTTTATTTTTATGTATTTCTTTAAATAAACAAATTTAAAATTTTTAAAAATTTCTTGCTCTCCTTAGAAAATAAAATGCATGACAAGATCACACTTATGGCGTTTTTATTTGGCAATCCGGAAGCCTTCCAGACTCTTCTAAAAGTGTTCACTTGGAAAAAAATTACAGTTCTGATTCTGAAGAGAGGAGAATTTTGCTTCTGGATTTGAAATCAGAATCGCAACCAGACGCACTCACACATTAATATAATTGAACGCCAAACTCGACTGTTGTCATTTTTTGCACCATAAATTCACTTTATTTGAATTTGAATATTTCCACGTACACAATTCTTTTCACACATACAATCACATTAAAATTCAGAATCGTCAGAATCACACAAAAGTGTTCAGTTGGATTGGGAGCCCGGATCGGAGAAGATTTCCGGATTGCTAAATAAAACCACCTTTACTTGCACTAATGTTCGATCACATCATAAACACGACTTATAGCGATTTTCATTCAAGAAAATATTTGCCGTTTCTCTCAAAAGATTTGATCTTTTTGCATATTGATAGTTTCATTGCAACAAAAAGAGCAGATCTAGATCAAATTTCAACACGAATGATTTGATCTCTGATGGGTCGGCAGATTGAATCTGACTGCACACATACATGTAAAAAGTCTTTTCTGTCAAGCGTCAAACTAAAGATATTTTGTTATTAATTACGTTTGAACTTGTCCGTGCTAAAAAAAAAAAATAAAAAAATAAAGAAATAATCTTTTCATGAACAATGTTTCATACCTAAATGAAATCAGAGGAAGAACGTATGTCAAAATATTGTGTGTGTCAGTCATTCACCAGTACTACAAATAAACTGGAAAAAATGCTTCATTAAAAAAAAAGATCATATCTCTATTTTGAGAGCAGATCTTTCACATTTGAATGAATCTCGCTATTACTTACGGCTTATCTTTAGGTTTGTTCGTTGAGCCCTGATATCTCCTTAAGGCGTTTTTTGAAAAACCTAAAGTCACCCTGGTAAACAAATTCTGTGTTTTTAGAAACCTACGGTTGAGCTCAACTCGCCCCTAAGTAGATCTAGGTTTATAGTTGGAGCAAGTTGAGGTAACTGAATGAACTGTCAAAGTTCATTCAGTTACCTCAAAAATTAGGGATGAGCTATATTGAGAAAAAAAATATAATCATCGATGTTAATAATTATCGAATCGAAAATATCGATATTTTTGAGGGATTACATTTTTAATTCCTTCAACATCGATATTGAATCATCGACTTTTGTTTTAAAATCGATCTATCGTTACCATAGTAGAGTAAGATCCCAGGGCCGGCAGACATACGTCATTTTATTATAGCTGATTTTTTTTTTCTGTGAATAGATACCAAAGTAAATAAGAACGAATGGACAATCCGAATTTTCAAAGCTGTGGCTTTTGGGAGATATGCAGTGTTAAAAGTGCTTACCCAAATACGTTCGCTTGTTTACGAACAGCTTTAGACGTTCAGATTATACACTTGACAAGATCTTGTGTGCCTCATTAAGAATACTGGTAACTATGTAGTTAGCGCAGTTCAGAGGGGTCTCCTTTCTTGAAAAGCAGGCAAAACAATGCTTAGATTCCATTGGAATCACCACGTACAGCCCCAAAGATCGTTGTCTTTATTTCGTTTGCCAAGTCTCGTAATCAGTAAATCCGTCCGTATCCAAGGCGATGTAGGGACATAAGTCCCCGGGTCATAACTCCCAATTTAGCTTTTTGGGAGATATATTGGGACATATACCCCACTCCGGTGGGACAAAATTCCCAACTTTTGTTTGATTTTTTGTGGGACGTAAGCCCCAAAAAGTAAAGTTGTAATTTATGTCCCGACGCCGCCGCCGCCTCGGATACGGACGGATTTACTGATGACGAAACATGGCACTTCCCACATAGATGAGACATAAGTCCCAAAAAGCAAAATTGGGACTTATGTCTCTGCGCCATCCGAGGCTTGTTGTTGCTTCGCAACTATTTTTTTTAATGGCCGGGAAGTTATCCCGACGGCACAATCTCCAACCTGGATGATGAGATCCTTAATATGGCTCCAAGGACGATCAGCTTATTAAACCGCTCCTTATAGGCCTGAACACCGAATATTTCGTAGTAACCCATATAAGGTGTTCACTAAGTAGTTCACCCAGATTGGAACTGAGGGTCAGATTAGGGCTGGATAGACAAGGGTTCGTTTTAAACAGAAGAAGCCTATAGGCGCTGGTGCCCTCTTGAATGTACACATCTACCCTCTGAAATCATTCCACTGGCTTATATTTAACAGTAAATTAAAAAATAAATGTGCGTCATTTCCCTAATTTTCCAGGTGTATGGGTAGAGTTGTAGATACGAGTACATAAGATATAATTATTAAATCATAAATATCATAAATCATAAATCAATAAATAAATTTTGTTTTAAAAACATGATATTTTTTTTGGTGAATATATAAGGTGGAGTAAAGAATTAATTACGATTTATTTTAGGGTTTGTGGGAGTTAGAATTCGTTGGAGATTTCCTGATTATTGTGCTTATTGCCATCATTCTCATTATTCTGCATCTGTTTGGAGAAGCCATATACCATAAAAAAAAATACAATATTACGACGTAATCTTGTATATTGTTGGGGGAGGAATGTTGTGATAGCAATTTTTTGTTTTGTTTTTCAGTGGAGTTATTTTCGTGTGCTTAATTATTCTCATAATGCCTATTAATAATTATATAAGTTTTCCATTTATACATACATAAATATGAACAAACAAAAATATGTCCAAAATATGATTCTAATAATACGCATAAATGGAAACAAGAAGCGAGTGATGTTGAAATAATAAATAAATATGAGATACACTCGTAATTTTCCTTCTTGTTACAATTTTTTTTCAAGAAATATACAGGACATCCAATTAATTGGCGAAAGGTCAGGTCATGAAATTTGATAACTTGTTCGTATCTAATCATATTAGTCTTGACATATATGTAGGGTTTTTTTTAATATCGAAAAACTCTTCCTTTGAGTAGTTTTATGCAGAAGTAACCAAATTCTGTTAATAAGCCATCCCATATAACACGCAACATTTACATTTACAGATATCACATAAAGCGTGTTTTTGTATGCCCTTTCCCTTTACATAAGCGTAGTATACCTATAGTTCACCGACGAAAAAAAACTACAAGTATTTCTTATGTTAATGATTTTTCCTCAAAAAAGAATGTTTGACGTTTAATACCTTATCGAACCTGTGAACTAATGTCGTTTTTATTTGGCCCTATTGCAACAAATAGCTCATCCAAGATCCTAAGGGCGCTCCCTTACCCGTTGGTGCGGTTACATCTCAGCTTACACGGTACGGTACATATTCGGTACCGATATCCCACTAAATACTTACATTTCAATGGACACCTACTGATTTGTGCAGAATCGGTACTGTAAGAAAGGGACAGTAATGCTTCGATATTTAGCGCAAATGTTTGTGATTGACGTCTACAGCAGCAGTATGTTTTGTTCACAAAAAAATTTGAAATAAGAAAATAATTATTTATACAAAATGCATAAAGTTTACCGACACGTGAGAATATATCCATGAGATCGGTATTCATTCGGTAAAACGTTAAATTTTCAGTACAGAGTGTGAACAGCGGTCTAACTGAACATGTTCTTTTTTTTTATTATTCTGACGATACTGAAGGTTGGAATATTTGAAAATAATCAAAATCAAAAATATTGCTTATTGCACAATTAGGATACAAATAAAATGCAAGACTGGATGGAATGTACTAACTCTTATGTTGGACCACATCGTATGTACAAAATTCTCAGCAGACACAACTAAATATATTTTTAAAGTTTAAATTTTTAGTACCTATACAATAGTTTTTTTTTTTATTATTTTTTCTAAATGGAAGTTTTAACATAAATATAAAAACAAAATTTCAAAACAAATCGTCCGCCCATTTTCGAAATATTGGATCTTCAAAATCCAGAAAAATATTTTTGGTCCTAAAAAAAAAAAAACAAAAAAAACTTGTGGCCATATTCCCGAAAAAAAAACAAAATTGGTACATATTTGACGAATATGAAATTCATCCACCCGTTTAGGCTCTAGGTTCGTTCGCTGATAGAGAGATAGACAGAATCGTTGGACCAAAACTTATACCATATAAGGGGTGCTTTTTTAGCCGTGTTGTTTTCGAGAAGAAATAAAACGCATATAATTTAATGTTATGGCAAAGAATTTAGCTTTATTATAAAGATAAGGGCTTGCAACGGCTGGCCGTCGCGTTTGGTTCAAAAAATTCCAGCCGAGAGGCCCAATTTTTGACCACTTTATGCAGCGATTAGGGCCGTATGTCAGCAATAGCCCGCCGAATATTCTCTTCCAAGCCGTCAATCGTCTCGGGCTTATCTGTGTAGACAAGCGACTTCACATAACCCCACAAAAAAATGGTCCAGTGGCGTTAAGCCGCACGATTTTGGAGGCCACGCCACAGGCCCACAACGCGAGATAATGTTCTCACCAAAAATTCCCTTAAATAAATTAATTATTTCGTTGGCTGTATGGCATCTAGCGCCGTCTTGTTGGAACCGAAGGTCGTCCACATCAACATCCTTCAATTCAGTCACGAAAAAGTCATTAATCGTGGCTCTGTAGCGTTCCCCATTGACTTTAACATTATTTCCGGTTTCATCTTTGAAGAAATATGGACCATTGATTCCCTCTGCCCATAGAGCACACCAAACAGTTACTTTTTGAGAATATAACGGCGTCTCAAAAATGGCTTGTGGATCACGACAATTTTGCTTATTAACGTACCCATTTAACCAAAAGTGAGCTTATTCGCTGAACAAAATTATCTTGTGAAAATCGGATCGGTGGCCATCTCGTTTTGGACCCATTCACCGAAAGACCGACGCGTTGTTCAGGAGTAAGTCTATTCGTTATGGCATTATTGGAAAACCAAACTGAGCATAAATCAAGTGACAGCTGTCAAAAAGACCAACTCCGAAGAAAGTATTGCCAGATTGAAAACCGCACGTCTAAAAAAAACGCCCGTTTTTTTTATTGTGAACTTTCATTTTTTTTCCTGCCTTCGTTTCATGTAACTCCTGAGTTGAAAAATGCTATAGGACCTTAAGGATCATTTTTTAAATTTTGTTTTGTAAGATATATATTTTTTTCGTATGCATTCCACCTCAGTTCCAATGTGAACAACTGTTTTCTAAATATGTATTCATATAAACAAACAGGAAACAAAAATCTAATACAAAAGTAGTTTCAGTAATTTTCAATTTCCTCAAAAACTAGAAGCCATAAAATCATATCGTTTTCAGTTTTTGATTAGGGATTAATAAGAACAACAAATTTTAGAAAAAAAAAATAATACGTAAATTCAAAGTTTTGAAAAATTACACTTTAAATTTTTTTTTTTTTAAATTTAGAACACAGTTTTTTTTCAAAAACTATGCATAAATGGTACGATTTAAAAATTATCTAATATCATAGGGTAAAGCAAGGTATAACTTATCTATTTGTATCTTCTAGGTATTACCGTTATTTTTTAATATTTTTTTTACATTTTTAGTAGTTTTTTATGAAATTGCCCCTCCCTCTGAAACGGAGGCGACATATTACCTCCCTTCCAAGGTAAAAAGTTATAGTATTGAACTGTTATACAAAACACTGTTATTATTTCTTGGTGTCTGAATCATCGTACTCTTGCCTTGTGGGTAATTAACTCTTTTTCGACCTTCCCCCTTGCCTTCCACCCCATCTTTATAAAACCCAAACTGTCAGCCTTTTTTATATGTATGTTAAATAAAATACTATTTAGTGTCAGCAAACTAAATCTCAGCTAATGAAATCACGTTTTTGTCCTAACATTTTTTAAAGCTACTAACGCACGGTTTTTCACTAACGGATAAGTGGCAGACAATTCATTAACACCCAAATTAATAAACATGCACTAAGTGCGAAATGCTATTAATAAAACAGAATTACTACTATTTGCCATTTACAAACTTAGTCCTTCGCTAGAACATCGAAGACGGTGGCTTAGTGAAGGACAAAGAGATAGAGTTGATATTTATTGAGGTAGATTTGGTTGTGGATTTTCGATTTTTTATTAATTGAAAATTTTAGTCCGCAGTGACGTGACTTTTTTTGTGGCTGGCTCTTAGACTACAAGAGGACATATGAATCCGAAAGCAATATTGCCGGTCATTTCATTAAGGTGATATTTTTGAGCTAATAAATTTATCAGCTTTTCCGAGGCCTTGAAAAAAAAAGATCTAAGTGCAATTGAAAGGTGTATTTAGAGTGAAATTTCGAATCCGGAATTGTGAAATCCATAATAGACATAATTACAAACATTTCTCCTGCAAATCGTTTGTCGGATTAACGCGGTCCAACTCTATAATTAAGCCTTTCATAATAAGTTCATATACGAAAAGTAAAAGTTTTTTGATATTTTTTTTTGCTAAGTAAAGAAAATTATATCATACCTTATAAACATCATATCCTGATATAATAGAATCACAACAGGTGTATAAATCATTGAGCATTTCAATTACTTCAAATGGTGTACTTTTTGCGCAAAGTTCCGTAAAACCTACAAGATCACTAAAGAATATTGTAACACAATCAAAGCATTCGGCTTCTACGGGCTCCCCGCGCTTAAGAGATTCTGCAACGGATCTTTAAACAAAATCAAAAAAATTATTAATTTGCGTCTGTTTCGTATATATAGATATAAGTTTCTAGGTAGATATATATACTAACCGTGGAAGCATTTGATTTAATAATAAATCAGTTTTTTTCTTTTCTTCGTATAACAAATTTGTACGTTCTTGAACGATCGCCTCTAAATTGTATGCATACTTTTCCATTATAGCCAACATGTTATCAAAGATATTCGATTTTCTATAAAATTAAAAAAAATATAAAAAATGTTTATAACAACTATTATATAAGGCTTACAATCCAGCTTGGAGTTCTTTTAATTTAATTCGGACTAAACGAATGTCCGGTCTGTCTTCTGGATCTTCATCCCAACATGAACGTAAACATAATCGAACGTATTCTGGAATTTCAAGGTGTGCTATTGGCGGCCGAAATACTCCGTGACGATACATCTCAGAGTTCTTGACACGTGCAATTATTTCTTTAAAGAAAAAATAAAATATTAAAAAAAAAACAAAGTTCGTTGTTAAAAAATTATATGTGAACATTTTCAATATTTTAGTTTGAAATTGTTACGGTGTGACAATTGTGATTTATCATTTCTCACATCAAGTTTTAAATTTCACTTCTGAATTTCATGTGATTTCTACAAATTCTCCTATGCCCAGTCCATAACGTCGAATATTCTATTTTCTACTTCTATTTATTAATTCAATGTGATCCTTGCTTTCATTTTTATGTCAAAAATAACGAATTACATACAGAACGCGAACGCAGAACAAAACATACGTTTCACTACAATGTCACTTTGACAGTTTATTCGGTACTCACCTCAATTCACCATAGCTAAAAAAATAGATCTATTTTAAGGTTACCTAGTTCATCAGAGCAAATAAGAGCTTCGGATGAACGGACTGATAATGTTGACGACCCTTACCCCCCCCCCCCCTCCCGCAAACGAAAAACGAACAATATTCGTGTATGTACTTGGAATGTGCGTACACTTAACCGGACGCGCAAAGCAGAACAGCTTGCCGATGCACTCACAAAAGTCAAAATTGATATAACAGTGCTCCAGAAGATGTGATGGAATGGACCGGGTGAGAGGAAGATTAAAGGATGTGATTTCTACTATGGGAAGTGCTTACTCAATAGAAGGCAGCGATTGCTTGGATGTGAATTTGCAGTCAGAGAAAAGCTTAGGCAAAGAGCTTTAAGCTTTCGGGACGTTAGCGAGAGTGTGACTACAATCCGCATCAAAGCCAAATTTCACCACCTGACCATTATCAACGCACATGCCCCTACGGAAGAGAAGGATGACACTACTAAGGAAGAATTCTATGAGCTCCTCGCCAAAACTTATGAGCAAAGTCCCAAAAATCACATCAAAATACTCCTTGGAGATTTTAATGCCAAAATTAGTAAAGAAAACATCTTTGGTATGATAGTCGGAAAGCAAAACCTGCACGACATCACTTCCAGAAACGGACTCATGCTTATCGACTTCGTAGCGGGAAAGAACATGGTGTTGAGTAGCACTAGATTTCCCCGCCTTAATATTCACAAGGGTACTTGGCGGTCCCTCGACGATCTAACGTTCAACCAAATTGATCATATTGCTATCGACGGAAGGCACTCCTCTAGCATACTGGGCGTACACACGTACAGATCAGACAACATTGACTCGGTTGGTGCAAAACAGCGCGTGCGAATATCCATGGAGGCTATTAGGCGAACATAAATCCTGAGGAGGAAATTCAACATGGGTAGACTGCAATCGGAAGAGACCGCGAAAGCCTATGCTGACCAAATATACCTAGAGTTAGCGAGGGACGCTTGTACAGACGAGATGAGCCCAGAAGACCACTGGAAGCAATGCCAACATGCCATCAAGGCTGCTGCAGAAGAGATGCTAGGATTCTCACAGCCGCCGACAAAGAACCCCTGGTTTGACTCCGAATGCACTCAGGCAAACAATGCCAAAAACGAGGCGTATAGGTTGTGGCAGCAATATAAGACAAGGGCCTCCCGTCAGCTCTACATTGTAAAGATAAGTGATGAAAACTGCTTGCTCAGTAAAAAGAAAAGAAACTATGAGCAGCGTGAAGTCGACGAAATAGAGAGGTGTTTTAGCAGAAAAAAGGTTCCGAGTTTCTACAAAAGAGTCAAAAAGAAAACAAAAGGATCCACTAGTCGACCTGGTGCCTGCAAGGATGGGGAAACGCAGTCGATAATGAAAATCTGGAGAGATCATTTTAACCAGGTGCTTAATGGAGATGATGACCAAAATTCCGCCAACAAGCAGCCACGTCAAGCAAATTTGGTTGATGATCTATAGTTCCACCCACCCGATCTAAGTGAGATCAAGTTGGCTAACAGGTTAAAATCGAACAAAGCAGCCGGTTCTGATGGTCTACAGGCGGAACTTTTTAAGTACCTACGCTGGAGATAATTTGGTTAGGAGCGTACACCAACTTTTCAACAAAATATGGTCGGAGGAAAGTATGCCCGATGGGTGGAACCTTAGTTCCATCTGCCCGATCCAAAAAAAAGGTGAGCGTTTTCTCTGCAGCAACTATAGAAGCATTAGCCTTTTAAACATCGCTTATAAGATCCTGTCTAGCGTATTATGTGAACGCCTGAAGTCATTTACTGATGAACTGATTGCCCCTATCAGTGTGGTTTCAGGCCTGGAAAGTCTACGATCGACCAGATCTTCAGACTACGCCAAATCCTGGAGAAGACCCAAGAATTCAATATCGATACACAACACCTATTCATCGATTTTAAAGCCGCTTATGACAGTGTTAATAGAGAAGAACTGTACCGTGCCATGTTGAGTTTTGGTATCCCTGCTAAACTGATACACCTTATCAGGATGACGTTGGAGAATGCCTGTTGCTCCACCAAAATTGGGAGAGATTCAACCGAAACCTTCGAAACCACCGTAGGACTTCGACAAGGTGACGCGCTTTTATGTAGCTGTTTTAATGTGCGCAATACTCGGGCAAACATCAATGGCACTATCTTTCAAAAGACCACTGAATATCTTGGAAACGTAGGTGACTTCGACATAATGGAAAGATCCAAGCGAGCAGTTACGGCTACCTTTTCTAGTATGGATTCAGAAGCGTGCAAAATGGGTCTTGTGATCAATGAGGAGAAGACGAAGTATATGCTGTCATCAAATAAAGCCGAATCCCACCGAATCAGAACGTGATTGATAGATATAACTTCGAGGTGGTCAGAGAATTTGTCTACCTAGGTACCGCTGTGAACTCTGCAAATGACATCAGTGTTAAAATCAATCGTAGATTAACTCTTGCTAATCGCTGCTTCGTAAGCAATTGAGGAACAAAGAACTATCGAGAAACACCAAAGAGACGCTGTACAAGACCCTAATCATCTCGGTCTTGCTATATGGCGCAGAAGCATGGACCCTTTCACAGGCGGATTAAAGTTCCCTTGGTGTCTTTGAGAGAAAGATTGTACACACGATTTATGGTCCGGTTTGTATCGATAGGCAATATAACATCGAAGACGAATACAATCATGAATTGTACGATATGTACAGCGACGTGTCCGTAGTCAAGAAAATACGTTTTCAGCGGTTAAGTCACACCTCATCTCTGGTGGCGTGATCAAGTTGAGGGAGATTTAAGGTAACTTGGGACTCGAAACTGGAGGCAGCAAGCTAGAGCTCGAGACTGCTGGCGGAGTCTACTATTTGACGCCCAGGCGCATCCCGCGCTGCAGCGCCAGCTAATGTAAGTTAGTTCATCAGAGAAAATCTAGGTGTAAAAGAGTTCAAGTTTGTTAAAAAATGCTGCAGGTTGTTTTTAGGTCTCAACGAACAAACTTACTAATTTTAGACTATCAAAAATATAGAGTGTTTTCATAAACGCGGACAATCTGCGCTAGTACAATCGCATTTCTTTTGTCATGTATTATTGAAACGCATTCTTACCGCAGAATAGTATTTTTTTGTCTGGCATTAGGGCTCTTTCTGCAGCCAAAAAATAATGGTTTGGCAATCTGCTCGATGCGAAGAACACATTATCCACGCTAACTGTGGTAAGTTTAATTGAACTTACGCATAGCTCTAATTGGTTTTCACCACAGCTGGTTTTGAATGTTTGCCGGAATAGCTTTTGGTAACTATTATCCATGTAATCCATCCAGCACAAGCAGCGTTTTCCTTCACTTTTATAAAGGATGTTTCAATAAGAGTGCACCAGGAAGCGCTCACATTTGACAGCTGCCACCTATGATTGTCCTGATTATAAAAAAATGAAGTGCCACAGAAGAGAGAATGGGTTATCAAATTTTAGTTCAGAGCACAGCACTGAGCTCAGACACATCAGATCTTTCAGTTTGTCGTTTAACGACATCGACGACACCTGAATCAGCGCATTAAACAACAGACAAAAACGATTTCTAGACCATTTCACGAAATTGTAATATCAACGAACCAACAAGATCTTTAAATTTGTTGGCGAACGATTTTTTGGGGTTTTGTGAAATCTGCACACCGTGAGATACAAGGCCATAAATATCACCAAAAACCGTAACCGATTCACTGACTGACAGATCATCAAAATTATGGAGCACTGCCCGACATTGTAAAAATCTTGTAATTTTACAGAACGCTAGGTCTTGTCACACGAGCAAGGAAGGCCAATGTCGGTTTGCCACCAAATAAGGTAAGGAGACAGTTTTTTGGGTTATAAGTGTTATTCACATAGATTACTTATTATTCCTTGAGTCATTAATTCTACAATACATTATAGGGTTATCCATTTTGGGGTTTCAAAGTATAGGGCTGGAATTCGACATCTGTCAAACTAAGTTGTTAAACCAATTTTTTTTTTCAGTTGAAAGTCTGACATTTACGAAAATTGATCGCTTAACTATCGCACAACGCATACAAATTGTTAAAATTTACTACAAAATTGGTGATTCTGCCACATCCACATATGGTGCTTTAAGAGGAGATTATGGTTTACATAATCGTCCAACTACGCAAGCAATTGGCAAAATTGTGAAGAAATTTGAAGAGAGTGGATTGGTTACAGATATTGTAAGGCCTGCGCATCATCGTTTCGCTCGTACCACTGAAAATGTCGTTGCTGTAAGTGAAAGTGTTGCCGAAGACCCGAATGTGTCGATTCTTCGTCGTTCTCAGGAAATAGGACTGTATTACGGCACATTATGGCGTATTTTGCATTTTGATCTACACCTTCATCCATATAAAGTCCACACAACATCGAGATCCCAATATTCGGGTTAACGATACAATCATGGTTATTGCATCGGCAATACAGGCAAATCCAAGTGTTTCGACTCGAAACTTATCGGGCCGAATTGGAGTTAGCAGACGGTCATTACAACGGATACTTCACAAGCAAGTTAAACCCTCAGGATTTGCCTGTTCGCCTGGAATTTGACGAAAAATGATAGCAATGGCCGAAGAAGATAACACATTGAAAAATTGTTTGTTCATGTCTGATGAGGCCCATTTTAACCTAAGCGGCAATGTTAACAAGCAAAATTGCCGTATATGGAGTGAATATAATCCAAAAATGCTCCATGAGACGGAAAGGTACCCAAAACGAGTCACTGTGTGGTGCGCAGTTTCATCAAGGTGTATTGTCGGGCCATACTTCTTTGAAGAAAACGGTGTAACACAAACTGTCAATGGGGACCGTTATTTAAAGATCTTGAATGAGTTTTTGTTACCCAGAAGACGTATCCCTTTCAGCAGCAATTGGTTTCAACAAGATGGAGCAAGTGCACACGTAGCCACACAAGTCATGGCGGAGCTCCAACGAAAATTCCCAAACAAATTGATATCCAGAAACTACACTTTGCGCTAGCTCTAAAGGTCACATGACCTGTTATGCCAAGCAGGAAGTGTACAAAACGAAAAGGAAGGAAGGAATTTGACGGACTTGTAGTAGTCCATTAAGACTGAGGCCCTTCAGGCCGCAATGAACAATTTTCTGATCAGGTGCAGCATATGCGCAGATGAGCGTGGAGTTCATTTGCGGTCTATCATCTTTAAACCATTTAAAATAAAATTTAATTTTTAATCCAATAAAAAAAAATTAATGAAATACATCGATTAAAATTTCTTATTGTAGAACGATTCGTGGGCCACCGTGTATATCACCGATGGACCAGGTTCGAGTCCAGTTCGTGCACAATATTTTTGTCTTCTTATGAAGTTAAAATGATGAAACTATAAACATCTAATATTTATTTAGAGCACATGTTGGGTTTCCATCAAAATATAATTAATTTACAACGCATAAAAACAAATAATTGTGTTCAACAAAACTCAAACCCTTCAAGTGTTCAGCTTTCTGCTTAATTAGAAATTTACTAACTAAGAAAAGGTATGAAAATATTGAAATAGTTAGTTATTATATCAATAAGTACTTAGGAAATTGCAAACTAGTAAAATGCTAAGCACTTAACAATAGGTTGTTTAAAATTTTGAGGCAAAGATTTTAAAAATAAGAATGTTAGTGATAAAAAATGGGAGAGGTTCCAAAAATTTGTAACTATTATTCAGGGAAATTCGTATATTCGAATATTTTAATGATTTTTAACTTCTCAAGCTCACAAAAGAACATAATAATCTCATTTCTTAAATTTGAAGCCGAAGTACTTCTTGTGGTGTAATGGATTGATCGTTCTTGTTCTAAAATCCTTGGCCTGGTTTCAGTAGGAGCTTGCGACGAAACGCTCTTGACAAAGGCACTTTAACTACTATCACTTATTAATCGTCGCAGACGACGCCACAGTGGAACGAAAACATGAAAAAGTGGTCATCGGGCTGTAACTTTTGAAATAATGGATGGATTTTGAAACGGTTTTCACTATTTTGTACTTGAAAAATTATAGATTCATACTTTATTACAAAAAATTTGAAAAACTAATCAATTTTCCAAAAAAAAATAACAGTTTTAAGCAAATAAAATGAATTTTATGGAGGAAAAACAATTAATATTGTCCTTTATTCATTTTACAAGTTTGTTGTGCATTTTGCACTTTTTTTTTTAAATATGTAACGAAATAAAATATTTTTTTCAACAATTAAAAAAACAATTCATATTAAAAAAAATAATAATAAAAAGTAAGTATCGACATCTTCATTCTACATTGCTTTCATTGGAAATTGGAAATTGATTCTTCGCTTGATGATTCTTGCGGTAATTTAATTAATTTCAAAGCTTCTTCAGGAATGTCATGTTTTTTGTATTTTACCAATGAAGGTCTTTATGCCTAGCTTCTGAAGCTTCTTCAGAAAGCTTTCCGATCGGTATTAAAGCATTTCTTATAATATCAGCCCCATGCACTAGTATCTTACGAATCGTGGGAGGCATAAAATACGAAGGATAAGTGGAAACATACATTTGAGCTGTCTCGTATGCTTAGCTTTGAAATTCATCTGCATCTATTTCTTCACCTGAAGCCATAGTTATTAATAAAATATTTATTCTCTTAACAAGGTTAAGATCTAAGCCAGTGACTTCTGAAACCATCTCAGCGTTAGAGAAAAATTTTCTCGCGGTGTTTCCGTCATTTGTTGTACATCTTCCATGTTTGACAACATCTATTAGTAACCCAAGTTTTGATCTTAACTGTTCTTGTATGTTTTTATTTCGTTTAGCTTTCAAAGCTTTCTGCTCATCACTTGTAGCGCTCCATTTTTTAAAATCTAAGTTATATGACACATGCAAAAGCCATTCCATGCACCTTATCCATGCATGTAAGGGCGAAATTCCAAAGCTATAAAATTCTTCATTATTTGTTTTGTTACATGCAATTTTCAAGTCATTCATTTCACTTAACTTAGCTTTACAAATATAACTACGCATAGATGATGGATTATTCGCAATACTATTGTAAGTTTTTCCATCAATCATAGTGAGTAACATAACATGTTTTATTTTCAAAGTGTCAATGTTAGTTGGAAGTGGATTCTCAATCAAGTTTTGCATTTCATCATCATGCATCTTTTTTCTTTAAACTGTCACTTTCTTTTGCAAATCTAAACCTTATAGGTTGACAGTAACGAGTTGAAGATGGTTTTGGGTTTTTCCATAGATTGATTTTCTCTGCTTCGTTAAACAATTTCATTGGAACCAAACTAGTAACAAACACTGATGAGTCATCTGAGTTTTCCGAAGAAAATTTTTGTTTATAGCAACTTTGACTCGATGCTCCATCAAAACCCCACTTAGATATTAAATAGAGATTATTGTATTTTATCTTCGACATTTTAATATGCTTTTTTTTGTCTGGTTCAATAAAGCCTGGAGATCTATTAAAGCACTTGTTTCGGCAATAAAAATGCTTGGCTTTGGAGGCAAATATTCTTTCTTAGTTTTTTGAAGCTGGAAATATGAAGGAAATAAATCAACCCCATGGTCCATTACTAATTTTTGTATCGCTCTATACTGGGCTTTGCTCAGACCTAACGTTGAATGTAGTGCTAAGGCTTTTTCATTTGAAATCATAAAAACTGATTGTTTGTTTTCGTCAACCAAAAATTTATAAATGTCTTTTGATTTTTCAGGGTACTTTATTAAAATATCTATCACTTTTGAAGCATCGAGCTTACCTTCAACTTTTAGCTTCATTTTTGCGGCAAAAAGAAGCGCAGTGCTACCTGTACTTTGACGTATAGCTTGGGTTTTACGTCTTTTTTGTCGCTCACTGAAGTTTTCAAACTGTTCACTCGTATTGTCAGGGGTTAATGAGTGTGGTTCTTTTATAAAAGTTAATATATTGAATTCCGTTTCAAGCCAAGTTTTATACCGTTTTAAAATTCGCATTTTATTGTAACTACATTCTACAAATCTATTTTTCAGCTTCAAACAAAACTTGCGAAAAAATTCAAATATGTCCAATTTTTTCCCCGTGAATTTAGTGTCGCTGCTTGGATAACAATATTTAATTAAGTACTTATAGTCATTTAAATCACGCCCGTTAGCCTTCAAAACGTTGACAAAATCTTCATAAGTTAACACAACCATTTTCACTTGTAGAAGGCTTCAAAGTTATTTGTGCACTAGAGGATCGTAATTAAACAAAAATGTCATATGATTACTTTTTTTTTTTTGATTAAGAGAGAAAAAGTTACCGTTAGCATGAGAGCCATACTTTGTTTTGCCATTTTAGTCTATAACAAATAATGATACCGTAAAGGAAAACTCTTTTTAACGAGAGCAAATAAGATTTAATTGAAAAAGGAGAATTTCACCCTCCCCACCCTCTTTCTTTCATATATGTCATTGTTTAAACATTTAGATTTCTTTATGTCAGTTATTATTATTATTTATAATGCAAAGATGCCCCTACCCCCTTCTCCAGTCAACAAACTTATTTTATTTAAGCTTTCTCAGCTCTGAGGGAGATTTTTAAAAACCCTCCAGGGAGCGGGGTCGGACGCGGTCGGATCCAATTTTTTTAAGATATGACTCCAAATAAGTTCAAAATTCATTTAAGACTACCCAAAGTGCGAGCATTTTCGAGCATTTTTTAAAAAACATCTTCAAACATGAAATTAAGATTTTTTAAAAATACTCACAAAAAGAGTTTTTTTTAGAGTTAAATCAACTATGTTTTAAAGATTTTTTTAATTGATAAGCTTAAATGAACCAATTTCATACCTACAACATTTATTTCGAAAATAAAACATAAAAAGGGTCTGAGAAAAACAAATTACAAAAATGCGTTAAAATTAATTTTTTTTTGGTTTTAAAAATACTGCATCTTTGAGTCTCTATTATTTGAAAATTAAAGAGTGTACATAAAAAAACTGTTTTAAATGTAAAAGAGGCGACAATTTTCTATCCATATCAAACAGAAAATATTTCGAATAATGAAAATAAAAAATCACCCAATGTCCGGAATTTTGTACTAGACGTTCAACTGTGACGTCGCTCTGTAAAAGGACATCGTCGCTCAGCGTCGCTCGGTCGCTCGTCGCTCCGAGGGTCGAGTGGCCTAAAGCTGTAGAAAATCAAATTTCCTACAAGTTTGACCTGTATTATTTTTGTCAGAAATCAAAAATGGCGAAGTTATTGGCCAACATAATATTTTCATTAAGTTCAAAATGGCACCTAAAACTCTAGCGCGATTTTCCGGATAACCGAAATTTGGAATACTATAATGACCCACACAGAGAACTGTAAAAGAAAATTGTACGAATTAATTTTTTCCATTTCAGCCCTTTTTTGTGATAACCCGACAAATCTATGTTTGATTTCCCATTAACCAAAATGTCTCGAAAATTTGTCGTGATGGAATTTTTCTCAGTTCAGATTCGAATTGAGTAGGAGTTACACCAAAAAAAATTAGGTAGGTAACATCTGGTTTCTGTAATATAGTGAAAAAAAAAACAAACAATTTATGTGGGGGCTATGGCTCGATAACACACGAAATGCGTCAATACTCGTCTATTATCTACAAAACTGTATCCATCATATTGTAGACAAAAAATAACACAAACGCAAAAAAAAAATCAATATCAGCAATGCAATTAACTGACCTTCACTGGAGTATGCCGTATCTCCCCAAGGTCCTTTCCTGCCGATTATTTCATAAAGAACAATTCCAAAAGAGTAGACATCGCCTTTTTGTGAGCCTCTTGGTAATCTCCCTGGATCTCTCAATAGCTCTGGGGCCATCCAAAGAGCACGTCTAAGCTCCTTTTCTCGCCTTTAATACAAACAAAATTATGTACATAAGTAGCTAGCGATTTATATTTAGAATAATACATATAGATACAAGTACACGCATTGCAGAATTCATCTTACTTATTTGGTTCTTCTTGTCCCGCCTTAAATTCATGCAAACCAAAGTCTGATATTTGACATACCCATCGCGAATCTATCAGACAGTTGCTGGATCTGAGATTTCCATGTGATATAATGTCAGAGTCGTGTAAATAAATCGTTCCCTTGAGGATATCGCTCACCAATGATGATATAAACATATGATCCAAGTGCAAGTCTTCATTTGCAAGGACATCTTCAAGGCTACCACGCGCGCAATATGGGGTAAATATCACAACAACTCCATGGTCAATGGAAGCTCCGATAAAACCTATTACATTCTCGTGGCGTATCTGTTTACAAAAAAAAAAAAAAAATGAAATTTAATACCAAGAAAATCTAGTAGATGTTTAAGGATTTAATCAACAAGACAATTTCGTGAATAATGAGTGGTTTTGAAAGCACACATCAATGTAAACAAAATCCATTCATAACTCACTCTCTATACTTGATGTATTTTCCTAGAAATTATTTAATAAAAAAAAATTCAACCTCTCTCATCTGTTTGAGTTCCTTCCGAATTGTGCGAGTTATATCCACAGATTTCTTGTAAATCTTTTTCATAGCTACAATGTTACCTCGGAAGAGTCCTTAAATAAAACAAGAAAAGAGAATAAATTAACATAAACAACAAGCAAAAAACTTCTTAAATTGTGGATGTGTGCGGTGCGCTGTTCTTCTGCAACAGCAACAGGAAGTGAACTTTTAAGTTTGTTCGATAATGGACAGAGTCCTTTGAACTAAACGAAAACCACTAAAGACTTTTCATAAAGGAGAACTTTGATACATAAATAAATACGGCCCAACAGGGGGTGGAAGAAAGAGAACTATTTTTAACAAAGTACTAAAACTTTCTGTTTATTTTGATTTTCTGCGACAAAAAAATTTATCCTTTTTCGAAATTGTGTTTTGCTCACAAAATTTAATTAGCTTTATTGTAAACTGTGATGAGTGTATCTCAACAACACTCTACATTTTCTCTTATCGCAGTTACATATGTATAAAACTGCTTTCTTATGTATGTAAATTCCTTTCCGATAAAATTTCATAATGGAATTCGTATTGTTCAAGTGGGAGTGTGCTGAGTTTTTTCTTCACAAGTAGGTATGCGGCTATTAGCTTTTGCCTTAGATGGCAGCCGATTTTCTGAGAAATTATTTTTAGACAGAATTTTTAAAACGATTTGTAAGCAAAACAACCTTTTTGTTTGTAGCTAACAACTTTAATGTATTCAAACATGGACTCAGTTATTAGTCGGCTTAAAGCCGACTAGGTTTTTAGTATATCTTTCCATCTACAAATTTAAGATGTAAGTAGGGAGATATGTTGATGTATATAACTTCAAATGGTATACAACACATGATATTCATGTGATTTTTAAAAATATAATACGAGTAATTAGAGTTGCGCCGAATAGTGATTTTGGCCGGATACCGCTAGGCTGGATAGCCGAATATTTGGCGGCCGGATATCTGCCCTAATGAAAATTATATCAGTTTGGTGGTCTGATACTCAAATCAGACCGGTACAAGTACTCGTAAATCCAACTTAAACATGTTTTTTTCCTTCTCCTCAACTTCCACAAGATATTAGCTGCGTTTTATTATCTCCGGGTCTGGGTCTGAGTTATGTTTTAACACGTATAACAAAAACAACACGAGATCCTGGTTTCTATCTGGGTTTGCAAATATTAGTATTAAATGCGGCAAACAGAGTGTACATGCAAGTACATAACGCAGATCGTTTTATTTTCACGGGGTGAACCATATGGGTTATTGGCTATAATAAAACACGGCTATTTTTACTTTTTCCACTGCAAATATATGGCGCATTTGTTGTAATTAATGTTCTGTAATTTCTACTGGATGAAGATTGAGATTGCTAGTGGGGAAGAGAAGTTCATTACTTTCTGGATTCTTAAAAAATATTGCCATCGTATACGAAAACAAACGTAATCTTATCCTTTTTTTTTTTTTTTTTTTTTTTGTTTATCATCTACACGCGCTCAAGGGATTATGAATACCCTTTAAATGTTTCAACACAGCGCGGGCGTGAGGGTGAGGTTAATGAAGAGAAAGAGTGATAGGAAAGATGTGTGGCGCGACATTCGGAGACCGTAGGTAGTTGTTGTCTCAGATTTTATCTCCAGGGATGGCGGCTGAACTAATGCGGAGAAGTTTCCGTGTCTTATTTATCGATGTCACTTATAATTCGCATTAATTTTTTTTATTCTTTGTCATATTTTATTGCTATACTAGTTTTACTCAATCACATATTGTTCGTTCTATGCCTAAACAGCATGTAATGAGAAAGCCAGCAAATCATTGTATGACATTTATTTTTAGAATTGGTTTTTCAATGAAAAAATAAGAAGACATAGACTACGGCAGGGATCGAACCTGTGACCACGAGGTTGACAGGCGAACACACAACTATCGCGCCACGGCTACCCCATAACCTCACGACCGGGCTGTGTTGAAAAATTTAAAGATTATAATCCCTTGAGCGCGTGTAGATTATAAAAAAAAAAATATTTATTTAAAAATATCCTAGAGTAAATTTTTGAATCCAAGTTTTATTAACGTTAATAAATCAAACTCCATATTAGGTTTCATATACGCTTTTGATTTAAATGATCCTTATAAATTAAAATCCCTTTACGTTGGTTATGTTGGGTCGATTGTTTATTTTGACACGAAATTTTAGGAAGTTTACATTTTTTTTGTGAATTATTATTATTTAAAATAAAACATAATGGATTACAAGACAATATTAACAACTTGTTTTGAACAACAATCAAAAACGACTTCTAGTCGTTGCAATTAATCCATTAATGCTTAATTTAATTAATTAAAAAAAAAACAATGTAAACTTTTAATATTTCATGTTTAAAGAAACAACCCCTAAATAAGTTGGGAAAATCCAACGAAACGTAGGGTAAAAATATGAAGTAAAGTTATTTTACTTGCATACAGAAGAAAGTGACCAAAATAGCCTGAAAAAATCTTTCAACATCAAGTCATAAAAATAATTGGTCGAGTTGATAACTTAAATTACCAAGCTATTAGTTATGTACTAATTTTAATAATAAATATTTATTGTGTATTACGTTTTTTTATTTTCTGTTTTAAATGTATTATTAATTAGTCTAATCTGAGTATTATTATAAACTCTAATTGATGAAAGTACATACATAAAATAAAAATATAAGTAAATAAAAGTACCCATGAATGCAGAAAATCTAATTTTCATTCACCATAATGTGGGTGTAGAAAACGTACAATATTAAGTCGCTAATAGCCTATCTTTATTATATGAATAAAATCAATCAGATCATGAAACTTAATGTTTTGTTATTTTTCTTACTGAAAAAACGACTATCCGGTATTCGGCCGAATACAAAAAGATTATTCGGCTCCGGCCGGAAATAAAATAAAATGCAAAACTGGATCGCACGAACTTGCTCTTATGTTCGATCACATCGAATGCAAAAGTTTACTGTTAAAAATCTAAATATATTTATATTTAAAGCAGTTTTTTACTTCATTTTTTATATACACATAATATCTTTAATTTTTTTTTTAATTGGTATGACAGTCTTAAATATTATAATATAAACTTAAAAACAAAATATTAAATCGGCTTAATCAAAGAAAAAATAATTCAAAATTCTGAAATGAATACTTAAACTAATTTAAGCTCAAAAAAAGTACGCCATTTTATTTGTTGGATAAATTTGAATTTATGAGAAAAAAATTTTAAAAATCTGTGGAGCGGTCTTTAAGAAAAAAAGTTTTTTTTAAAAACTTTTTGAAAACATTTTTCAAAAAATATTCAAAAACGCCAATTCATAGGTATTCAATAAATACATATAAATATAATTTTTGAAAAAAAATTAATGAGCAGTTTTCGAAATATAAATTAAAATTTATTTTTTTAAATGATTTTAAAAATACTAATTAAAAATATTGGTACGCGGCATAATTTGGGCAACGTAAACCTATATATGTGTGAAATTTCGTAAGAATCGGTTGAGCCGTTTATGAGATAGTCGAAAGCAAAAAAAAAACGGTACTATGGAAAGTACCGTTTGTAGACATTTTTTAAACTTTTATTTCAACCATATGATCAGTCGTAGCTAAAGAGCCGCACTGATTTTTTTTATCAGAATCGTTAGAGCCGTTTCCGAGAAAAATAGGTTTGAATGTAATGGGTATATGGCAGGTACCGTTATTTTTTTAGCTAAAAAAAATTTCAATTTAACCTCTGTACAATACATAAAAAAGCTATATACACGAAGTTTGAAGCAATTCGGCCCACCCGTTTGGGCTGTAGGTGTCTATACATAGGTATATACAGAAAGACATACAGACGGACAGAATTCTTAGACCATCTTTTTTCGTCTTCGCTATCATCGTAATGTGATGTTTGATTGTTATCTCAAAACTTTTTTTTTCGACGAATGCATAACTTGCCTTATAGTACATATAATCGCAAGTAAAATACCAAAATGTATATTTTTAATTCTTTAATGAACTGATTTTTTTTTATAAAATCGTTGGAGGCGTTTTTGAGAAAAATAAGATATTTGTTTTTGGCCAACAAATGTATGGGAGCTACTGTTATTTGTGATCTTAAAAAAAATTAAATAAACGTGTGGGTATATTACGGAAAAAACAATATTGCGGGACCCACTTTTTTTGTGTTTTCTATATGATCGTAATGTCATGTTTGATTGTTTTTTTTACGAATACATAACTTGCCTTAAAGTACCTGTAATTGCTAGTAAAAAGGGTCGTTATTGCAATCAGCCGATAATTTGGGGCTAATGATCGAATACCATTTTTTGGGAACTGGTTAGCCAAATGCTGTTTTCAGGTGTTTTCTTTAAAGTTGGGAGTACTGAAATTCTTTCTCTCAGTAAATGAGTTAATTGTTCTTATTTAAAAGTATTTGCGCTTAGATAAATTAGATTATAAGAAGAATATAACATTATGTACTCGTTATCATGAGTTAGTAAATAAGGCTAACAATAGGCTTAAACTGTATGCATATGGTTGTAAAAAAAAAACTAATTATTGATCTGCAACTACCAAGAGGTGAATACATTTTTAATAATCACTAAATTCAAAACTAATTTTGCTTTTTATTCCTTGTGAATTTATTAATATTTTTTCCATGACTGTATCTAATATATACGAATATGCAAACCAATGTTATAGCATTGAAATATTATGACCAAGTTCTTGTCATTCAGTCGGTAGTGCACTTTATTTTTAATGAACTTATTTCATTTTCGAATTGAATAACGCAATTATGTTAAATTGGTTTTGTGTATCGATGTATATTTGTAATACATGTAACCACTAAAGAAGCGAATGTTTCAATTTCATAAACACTAATTTATTGGTGTTGTTATTTAACTCAAATAGTCATTAATTTTATTTTTTGTTCAAATATTTCTTAGAGGCTAAATTTGAATTTGCATACGTATAATTATTTTCAAAAACTTGCATACCCCATTCATTGATGCCTCATGGGCAATCATTTAATCTGCAAACTAATTTCCGCAAAATCTCACAGGAAATCTAATAAATACCTAACGTAATGCACTACACTCACTCACTTCTATAATTCATTTGTATTTATTTCTTGTTTAAGGAAAGAAGGAAAACAGAAATTCAACTAACAAGCTTGCAGCAATATCTTAAATAAATTAATTTGTCCCTCTTCAAATAAAAAATAAAAGAAGAAAACATCGGATTGCAGAATCACAGAAAAATACATCAAACTAACGATTAGATGTTATTTTTAAATCTTTTGATAAAATTCTACTTGTATCAAAGTTAAAAGGAAGGACTAAAATAGATAAAAGATAAACTAGACAATTTACACCCTAAACATAAAACATCAATTTAAAAAATTAAAATTATTTCTTAGAATAGTAAATGTATGTATGGATGGATACTACAAATGCTTTAGAAGTATTTAAATGTAAAGAATGTTTTGTCATTGGATTGCAATACTAAACATAACAAGCAAAATAAATAGTTCATGAAATAGGAATTTTCCTCTAGGGATTTTTAAATTAATTCCTATATTCGAAAGCCTATGAGAGGCCTTGTAAGGTAAAATATTTCAGGAAATGACAGTTTTAGTTTCAGAACAATTTCGTAATCGTTAATAATTCCAAAATAGCTCTGAAGACTGTGTAAGTAATTTGTAATGTTTATGTTCTGCCTCTGCAAATTGAATCGAATTAAAGTAATTGTGAATTAATAACTTCCAATAAGAATATGCAGGATTATTGAAAATATATTTTTAAAGTCTCTTTACATTTTTTATGTAAAAAAATTGGTATTGCAATCTTAAGTCAATATAAATTTAAAAAGATAATTAATAAAAAAAACCGTCCACCCGTTTTCGTAAAATTAAATTTTCTAAAATAAAAATGTTTATCAAAAAAAATAATATATTTTTCGATCGAAAATGTTTGAACGCAGTATTATTTAGAATTTGAAGAAGCCCCTGTGTAAACACTTTTATCGAAATCCATTGAGTCTTTAATGAGACATAGACCACATAGACTATAGGGCAAGTTTTACATTTGGAAAAAAAAATCTAACTCGAGATTTGAATCAAATTTGACATTGCGATGACAGAAAGCACAAAAAAGGGGTACCACAATTCCATCTCTATGTCAGTCTGTAGAAGGATCTACAGCCTAACGGCTGGAGCGATTTTCTTCAAACTTGGTACTTGAGCGTTTTAGGTGATTGTCTCAAATAGATTTTTGAATCGATTTTTTAACCCCAAAAATAATGGTACTTCCAATACAATTTGTTCTACCATCTTAATTACTATATGGAAAACGGTCCTAACGATTTTGATAGAAAAAATTGTTCACTACTTTAGATATAGTCTACATTTTGGTCAAAAATAAATTTTCTACATGTTTTGTTATTAACATTACCTGCCCTACACCATTTTTTTTACTGTCGACTTTCTTATAAACGCCTCTACGAATTTCGATCAAAATTTTTATGTATGAGGCATGCATACTAACATTCTCGAAAAATATTTTTTTTTTTGGATTTTTGAAAAAAAAAACAAATATTTATTTTTTTTGTTTTTGAAAATTCAATATTTCGAAAACATGTGGGTGATTCTTTTTGAAATTTTGTTCTTAAGTTTTTATTATTAAATGTTTAAAATTGTCAGAAGAATTTTTTTTAATAAAATTAAAAAAGTTTTGTATATAAAAAATTAAGTAATATGTAAGTAATTAAAAATATATTTAGATTCTAAATAGAATTTTTTTTCATATGTTTTGATCGAACATAAGAGCCAGTACGTGCAAATCCAGTCGTGCATTAAATTTTTAATGGTCGACTTTTTCATTAAGGGATTAATAGGGTTTCAATAGAAATTTTTATATAGGATGTCCTTCAAATTGTAAATAATACTGCATACCAAAATTTTTGGGCGCTGTGGTGTGAATGGTTAACTTCAATATTTAAAAAATATGTCCAAAACATAACTGTAGCTTATTTGTACTTGCGATATAAACGGTGATTTTTTAAGAGCTTGGTTTTTGAAAATTCAAAAAAACACAGAAACTTGTAAAAAGTGAATGAAATTTTTATTTGGATCGATAAATCAATTTCTGCCATTTACTTTTTAAAAATAATTTCACTTAAATGTTGCCCGCGGCTACGCTTCAGGTGGTCCATTCTGAAGGTCCAATTTTGGCAAACTTTTTCACACATTTCGCCCGGAATCTCACCAATGACGCGTTCAATGTTGGCTTCCAAGGCAGCAATCGTGTTTGGCTTATCCCCATAGACAATAGACTTAACATAGCCCCACAAAAAATAGTCTAACGGGGTCATATCACATGATCTTGGTGGCCAATTGACTGCGCCAAAACGTGAGATCAACTGCTCACCAAATTCGCCTCTCAATTGATGCATGGTTTCGCGTGCAGTGTGGCATGTGGCACCGTCCTGTTGGAACCACATGTCGACCGAGTTCAATTCTTGCATTTTCGGCAAAAAAAAATCTGTTATCATCAAACGGTACCTTTCTCCATTGACCGTAACCCTGCGGCCTTCATCGTCCTTGAAGAAGTACGGCCCAATGATGCCGCCTGCCCATAAACCGCACCAAACAGTGCATTTTTCGGGATGCATTGGTAGCTGCTGAATTGCCTCTGGCTGCTCTTCCCTCTAAATACGGCAATTCTGCTTATTCACGTATCCATTTAGCCAAAAATGAGCGGAAAAAAAACGGACGTAGCCTGCGAAACACATTTTTCACAGAGCACGAATTTTGATAATAAATTTCAATAATTTGCAAACGTTGTTCAGGCGTAAGTCTATTCATGATGAAATGGCAAACAATACTGAATCGAAATGTCAAATGTTCGTGGAATTTGTCATGTGTGATATGTCAAAAATATAAACGTCAAAAACCAAGTAGCAAAAAAATCACCCGTTATATAGGTACTATAGGGCAAGATTTGGATTTGCAAAAAAAATCGAACTCGAGATTTTAGTCAAACTTGGCATTACGATGATAGAGAACACCAAAAATGTGGGTCCCGCAAATCCGTCTGCCTGTCTTTCTTTAAACCGTTCTACAACCTAAGCGACTGAATCGATTTACTTTGTACTTAAGCGTTTTAAGTGATTGTCTAAAAAATATTTGAATCGTTGTTTTAGAGCCAAAAATAACGGTACTTGTCATACAAATTTTTCAACCATCTTCATTATCTGGAAAACAACTATAACGATTTTGATAAACAAAAGGCTGAAAATTTGTTTAACATATTTTGTTATAAGCGGCACCTGCCACACAACCATTTTTTTTATTTTTATTATTTTTTTTTTATAATTCTGCACGCGCTCAAGGGATTATGAATACCCTTTATATGCTTTTAACACAGTGTGGGCATCCGGTGAAAGAAGAGAAATATGTGTGGCGCAATGTTCTGAGACTCGAGCTGGTTGTTGTCTCAGATTTATCTCCAGGGATGGCGGCTGAACTAATGCGGAGAAAATTACCGTGTCTTATTTACTTATGTCCTTATAAATAATTCGCATTATTTTATTTATTTCGTTGTCATATATATGGGTATACTAGTTTACTCAATCACATGTTGTTAGTGTTATGCCTGAACAGTATGTTATGAGTAATCCATCAACTCATTTTATGACAATTTTTAGAATTCGTTTTAATGGAATATAAGAAGACATAGACAACGGCAGGAATAGAACCTGCGACCACGAGGTTGACAGGCGAGCACACAACTATCGCGCCACGGCCACCCCGACTTTCTCATAAACGGCTCCTCGGATTTCCATTAAATTTTTTATAAAAGAGATTCTCTGAATTCTAAATAATACTGCCTTCCAAAATTTACGAAAAATATTTTTTGTTGGATATTTGAAAAAAAAGAAATATTTTTTTTTTTGAAAATTCAATATTTCGAAAACTAGTGGACAATTTTTTTCGAAATTCTACTTTTGAGTTTATATTATTAAATATTTAAAATTGTCATCCCAATTTTTGTCTAGAAAATGGGTAAGGCATTTTAATTATATAAAAAATTAAGTAAGAAAAGACTTTAATAATATATTTAACCGGTTCTATTAAGAATCTTTTGAATACAATGTGATCGAACATAAAAAAAAGAATGTGCGATCCAGTCGTGTATTTTAATTAAATAGCTTTTCTAAAATTCGTTTTATATAACCAAGTGCTGGATTTATATTTGTACAAAATGGGTTGTGACGTTTTTTCCAAGACATATTTCCCAAGCGAAAATTTGCAATCTCGAAATCTCCAAACCGAGATCCCCAGCTGCGAAATTTCCAAAGAGAGAATACCCATGGTCAAAATATCTTAGAGACTTGGAAATATCGTGGAGATTATAGCTGGAGATTTTAGCAAGTTGAATTATTTTTTTTGCAGAATTTGTCCAATGCTGATTTTTTTGTGATTTCGTAGGGATCTTATACAAAATCCCCAATCCATTTTCTGGTCCGTTGAGAATATTCATAATTTAATTTTTGGCTAAAAGCTTAGCTGAAACTCCCGCTCCAGCTTGTAGGACCTCTACTATGTCAACCAGAAATAAGTGCGAAAAGCAAAGGACTCTGTAGTTATGAAAACAATTATTTTTATTGTAGAATTTAAAAGCGATATTACTCTCTAGTTTTCAGGGTCTCTGTCCCCTTATTACTGAGCAAGATGTTCCACGAACAAAAGTCAACTCACCATTTGGATCGCTTTCACAAGAAAATGGCAAAATACGATCGAACACGAGAACTAGTACGTGCGACTTAGTCATACATTTTATTTCTTCATTTCCTTATTACAACAGTAAATTGGTCGCTTGACCTTACATACAAACCCTTGCTGTGAAGAGATGTAAAGGTCATTTTTATCCACAATGTAGGCATGTAAGTTCGAAGGACCTCAGACCGATCAGTTTATCTTCGTTCCTTTTTCAAACTCTAGAAAGACTAATAGATATTCATCTACGCAGTACATTAAACCCCAATCTCGTTTCTACTGCTCAATACGCATACTGTAAGGGAAAATCCGTTGAAACCGCCTTACACATGCTTGCACAAAACAGAATATTCATTGCACCATAAAGAGTACACTCTGGTAGCATTCCTTCATATTGAGCGTGCTTTCAACAACGTTAGTAAGGTGGAAATAATCGCAGCGCTGAGAAACCTTAAGGTGTCTGACTCACTGACAGAGCTGATTAGTCTCATGTGAGGCAGAAGAGTAGTCAACTCAACCCTGGGGGACTACTCAGAAAGAAGGCATGTCAGCAGAGGGACTCCACAAAGTGGTTTGTTATTCCCACTTCTATGAAACACAGTGGCAAACGAAATGCTGACAATCCTGGAAGCAGAGGAATATAAGGTAATATCTTATGCCGATGATGTTGCCATTGTTGTATCAGGAAAACACGCTCCAACTCTAACAGACTTAATGCAAAATGCTCTCTTACAACTAAATACTTGGGCAACCAAATGTGCTCTGGATATAAAGCCGACCAAGACAGAAATTGTCATCTTCACTAGGAAATATAAAATGTCCCACTTATATCGCCATTAATAAATGGTACGCCACTGACTTTTTCAAATGAAGCCAAATATCTAGGTCTCATACTACAGTTCCGTTAGTAGCACTTTTCTCTTGCAAAAACCCCATTGGGAATAAATGGGACTTATCCCCACGGATTACGCACTGTTTGTATACAGCGGTTATCAGACCTATACTTACTTAGGGGGTAGTAGTATGGTGGAATGCATTGGGCAAAATGTGACAAATAAAATAAAATCCAAAAGTCCGCCGGCTTATGTATCAGTGGAGCACTCTGTTCTGCACCCTCGGCCGTCCTTAACATACTACACCGCTCGATATTCTTAGCAAACAAATGGCCGCGAGTACAGTTTTTCGTCTTAAAGCCATCTCTCAATGGATTAGCAATTCGATAGGCCATTCCAATATCCTAAATAACGGGTGATTTTTTTGCTACTTGGTTTTTGACGTTTATATTTTTGACAGATCACACATGACAAATTCCACGAACATTTGACATTTCGATTCAGTATTGCTTGCCATTTCATCATGAATAGACTTACGCCTGAACAACGTTTGCAAATTATTGAAATTTATTATCAAAATTCGTACTCTGTGAAAAATGTGTTTCGCAAGCTACGTCCGTTTTTTTTTCCGCTCATTTTTGGCTAAATGGATACGTGAATAAGCAGAATTGCCGTATTTGGAGTGAAGAGCAGCCAGAGGCAATTCAGCAACTACCAATGCATCCCGAAAAATGCACTGTTTGGTGCGGTTTATGGGCAGGCGGCATCATTGGGCCGTACTTCTTCAAGGACGATGAAGGCCGCAGGGTTACGGTCAATGGAGAAAGGTACCGTTCGATGATAACAGATTTTTTTTTGCCGAAAATGCAAGAATTGAACTCGGTCGACATGTGGTTCCAACAGGACGGTGCCACATGCCACACTGCACGCGAAACCATGCATCAATTGAGAGGCGAATTTGGTGAGCAGTTGATCTCACGTTTTGGCGCAGTCAATTGGCCACCAAGATCATGTGATTTGACCCCGTTAGACTATTTTTTGTGGGGCTATGTTAAGTCTATTGTATATGGGGACAAGCCAAACACGATTGCTGCCTTGGAAGCCAACATTGAACGCGTCATTGGTGAGATACCGGCCGAAATGTGTGAAAAAGTTTGCCAAAATTGGACCTTCAGAATGGACCACCTGAAGCGTAGCCGCGGGCAACATTTAAGTGAAATTATTTTTAAAAAGTAAATGGCAGAAATTTATTTATCGATCCAAATAAAAATTTCATTCACTTTTTACAAGTTTCTGTGTTTTTTTGAATTTTCAAAAACCAAGCTCTTAAAAAATCACCGTTTACATTCGGATCAAAAGTATGACGATCCGACTACACCACCAGCTAATCTTCGACAAGAACATCCAAGTTACCATCTTACCAATATCCGCTTGGGCGAGGATGGGAGGTTCTTAAGAGATGGATCAGCTCACTTCTATACGGACGGTTCAAAAACCGATACGGCGGTGTGTACTCAGACAGAATAAATCTTAGTCTATTTTTCCGTCTCACGGACCATTGTAGCGTGTTCCAAGCGGAAATTCGGATATCCACATCGGATATCAGCATATTCTCTGACAGTTAAGCAGCCCTCAAATTACTTGGCGCTGTTTCCACAAACTCTATAACTGCCGGCAACTGTTGATCATCTTTCAGGGATATGGCAGAACAGTTTAACATTTACCTTATTTGGTTGCCGCGACATAGTGATATTTCAGGTAACTGCAACGCCAATGATCTCGCCAGAAATGAAACTCAATTACCAATTCTACCTAAAATAAAAGAAATCGCTATGCCTATCGCTTCATTCTTTACAACAATATGCCATAAAACAAACAAACAAAATATATTCAAACATTTCTACTTGCTTGGCTACAAAACAGATCTGGCCAATAATTGATCCAAAACGCTCAAAAGGTCTGCTCTCTTTGAGCAGGAAACATCTTGGCTCAGTAATAGGTGTCATAACTAGACACTGCTTAATTGGCAGACATGCACAAAACATTTGGCGCATTCTCAAATGACTTTTGCAAAAGTTGTATGGATTAGGTGGAAGAGGAGACTATATCACATCTGGTTTGCTCTTGTACAGATCTCTCACAGGAATGTAGATTACAACTGGGAGAATACTTCTTTGTGATCTAAGGAATACAGAGATTCACCAGCTATATCGCTTCATTAGAGGTTCCAATTGGTTTAATTAAAGAGCATACATCTCTTCTTGTGGTATCAGAATGGACCAATCTGAGGTCAGTCGTTTTCCTGACAGCCACTTCAACCTAACCTAACAGTCATATATGTATATGTTTGGGTCGGTAGGGGGTAAAGTAAGGCAACCATCTTGAAAATATGAAATTGTACGTAGTTCAATTATGATAAATATGAACTATCAACCATTAACGTCTTATGTCATTTTTATTTGGCAATCCGGAAGCCTTCCGGACTCTTCTGAAAGCGTTCACTTGGGAAAAAATGACAGTTCTAATTCTGAAAAGAAGAGAATTTTGCTTCTGGATTTTAAATCTGAATCGGAACCATAAGCACTCACACATTCATATACTTGAACGTCAAACTCGACTGTTGTCATTTTTTGTATCAGAATTGTGCAACAGACATTTATTTCTGAATTTGAATATTTCCACGTACACAATTATTTTCACAACATACAATCTCAATAAAATTCAGAATTGTCAGAATCACGCAAAAGTGTTCAGTTGTTCCCGGATTGGAGAAGAATTCCGCATTGCCAAATAAAAACGCCATTAACGAGCTTGAAGTAGATGAATTCGTCTTTAAATAACAGTGCTGTCGTTAAAAGTTCGTCTATGCAGGTATAACAAATTTATTATCACAAACAAAAAAGTTTAGTAATACAAAATGTGCACACCATTGCTTAATTGTCAATTCACTTTATAACCAGAACACAATTTAAGATAATTATGATTTTAGCATAACAAGATACATCTTCCCCATCTTCTTAATACACATATTATATAATATCAACAAGTAATGTTCCCTTAAGCCTTGAAGCTTACTTCCATTAATAACAATATCACAACAAGCGACTTTATGTTCTTCTAAGAACTAACATATTGTGTAGGTACATAATATATTTTCTCAAGTTCTAGTTCACATCTTGCAAGCTACCTTGATTTGTTTATGAAATATGAAGATACCTAAATATCTCCTAGGTTACATTTGAAAAAAAAAAAAAAAAACATATAAAATTGCTTCATACTCACCTATACTGGTATAAGCCCGTTTAGTTGTATCCATCCCACCATTTAATATGCTTTGTCGACATGTTGTTTGAAACTGCCATATCGATATCGTAGATAAATCGTGCAAAGAAAACAAAAGAAGAGATGGTTACCCTACTGTGTACCTTACCTAATATTCATATACAGTGCATCAAAGTAAAACTCGTACAATGTGTTGAAAGTTTTGTTTTTCGCTAAGAAAGGTTGTTTTTGGACATCAAGCAAATGAGTGTCGTACGAAATCCACCCCCAAAAAAAATCTACATCGGACAAAATCCCCAAAAAATAAAATCTAACTAGCCAATATCCCCACAGATAAAATTTACATGGACAAAATCCACAACGACACAATATTTCTAGCCAAAATCCACACGGAATCCCCAAATCCCGAGTGTCCGGTCTGTGCATCTAATGAAATTCTCTTATTGTGATACTAATAAGTGATAACAAGTAACAGTTTCTAAACAATCAATTACTATTAATGCATGCTCTTTTCAGTCTGACTTTCGTTTTCATGGAGCGCAGCGTAGTGAAACTTTTTTGTGAATTTTTGCTTTCCGTTTTATTTAAAACTTTAAGAGAAACTTATTTTGCTTGCATTATTTTAAAATATTAATAACTTATATTATGACTATGCAATATAAATTACGCCAATTCGCCCGAGCGATTTCATCGCATAATTCACTACTTGAACATATTTGTTTTGGGGATATTGGCATGGGGATTTTTGCCCTGGGGATTTTGATGCTGGGGATTGTAGTTAGGGGATTTTGGATTTGGGAATTTCACTTTGGGGATTATGTCTTGGGGAAAATGTCAACAACGCCAAGCAAATTACGGGTTGGTGATGTTTGCTCCAAAAACATAATTTCCAAGAGAATATATTACAAAAAAAATCCACAAGAGAAAATTCCCAATTAAGCAGTGCAAGTAGTGAATCAAGCAATAAAATCGCGCGAACCTTAACAACATTTATTGCTTTATGTAATAATTATATAATAATTGTCTTCATATTTCTTTTTGATAAAATAAACTCACAGTGCTTTCTAAATCCGTATTACCCTTATTAAGCAAATAAAGGACCTGATTTCGAAATAAAAAAAACACAGTTTATCATAAAATAAAGCAAAGTACAAAAACTGTCAATTCTAGAAAAAAACGTCATTTTTTTGTAATTAATCAGGGAATATACGATAACTACAGGATGTATGATACCACTTCAAAAAATTTATTTTACTTCCTGATTTAAAATGTATCAAATAATAACTGAATCGCCCTAAGCCAATAAAGATATATTGGGGATTATTTAAGATTTTGGAGATTTTGGGAAATGAGATAGTATATTGGGGATTTTGTCCATAGAGCTTCTTTCCCCATGGGGTTTTAGTCGTGTTGGATATTTTTTTTTTTTTGGGGATTTCGTCCGATGGAGATTTTGTTTATTGGGCATTTCAGGTGGCTCCCGCAAATTACCAGTATTTTTCTTTTATTTAACCATACTAAATAAAGCTGGAAATATTGCATTAAATTTAAAAAAGTTAAATACAGTCTTTTTAAGGACAACATTTAGTAACACACTTTAAATTTTACCTCAAAGTTAAACTCGTACGAAATGCATTTAGTTTAAATACATACTATAAAAAACCTATTTAATATTTTGTTGGAAGCCTTTGTTTGGCCCTACAGGTTCCAACCTATTTGGCATGGATTTTACCAATTGTTCGCAATAAGAAGGTGGTTCAATTAAACCAGCAAAATCATTTTATTTCATTTTTGTTCGTAATATGGTGCAGTCTTAACTGGTCTTCTGAATAACTCCATGTCTGTTTTTTTTGGCAGTTGTAAAGCAACCAGGAACGAACTTGTATGGATTGTGCTTTGGATCATTATCTTGATAAAATTGGAAATAGCCCTGATTCCAAGTCCATCAGCACTAGCATGCAAATTTGTTCTCAGGATATTTAGGTTGACGTGCTAATCCATTGTACCTTCAGTGAAATGCAATTTTCCTACTCCTGATGCCGACATACTCGTACATCCCTACACCATGACTGAGCCGCCACCATTCTTGATGGCTCTTACATTTTTCTCTTTGAGCTCTTCATTGGGCTTACGAGAAACATTGACCTTACTATCAGATCCAAATAAGCTAAACTTGCTTTCGTCGGTAAATATGCACTTCTTCGGGAACTCAAAATCGTTACCAATATTTTCTTTTGCAAAGGTTACTTTTGATTTTGTTAATATTATTAATGAATGGCTTTTCCTGGCTACCCGAATATTATAATTGAGGTTTTTGAAAATTATTCTAATGGTTTCTGGACTAGCATTTTTGTTAAAGATATCTTTCTAGCTCTTGAGCAGGTTTTGGAGCACTCATTTTCGGATTGTCCCTAATCTTTCGAATGATCCACCGCATCAGTAACAAACTTCCTGGCACTTATTTTCTTCTTGTTTTCTACCACTCCTTCTTCCTTGTAGCGCTTGAGAATTTATTGGATTGTGGAATGACTTCTATTCACCAAATCTCCAGTTTCTCGAAGGATTTTACCAGAAAGCATAATAACCAGGTTTCTAACATCTACTCGAATTTGGCTGATTTGCATACCCATTTTAAAAATAAACTCAAATTTTATTGAAGGGAAAACTCACAATATTATCAGTTTGAATAATTTAATATTGATTGGTTTCTATTGCAACAAAATGTAACAAACTATGATATTTAAATGCGTTGGGGTCAAAATTCTTTTAACAAAATTCTGCTTTCAAAATTCTACCCTTAAAATTCTGCTCATCAAAACTCTGCAAATAATAAAAAAAACCAAAAGCGCGCACTTTTTAACATTTTTCAAACTTTTAATTTCTTTATTATTTGCAGAGTTTTAATATGCAGAGCAAACTCTTACTTTCTTAAAACTTTATTAAGAAAAAATTTTTTTCGTTTCTTATCTGTATGCATTATATATTTGCTCAGTTTCTTAAGACAATTATTTAGTTAGTGTCTACTGTTAACCCTTCGCGAAAATGTTTTGAGTACCTGGTTGAAAATGAATTTTTTGTAAATTTTTCATACTTAAGCTTACCTAATGCATAGTTATTGTTTTGTTTTATTTTTGTGTCCCGTTTGCTACAGTAAATACAAAAGTGAATTTAACATTTAAACAAATAAGCAGAATTTTTTCTTTTTTGTTGACAGACAGAATTTTGAAAAGCAGAAAAAATAAAAAAAACTGAATTTTGAATAGCAGTATTTTAAAGCCAGAATTTTGACCCGCTCCCTATTTAAATGCGTTGTATGAGTTTTATTTTGAGGTGTTTCCCTGAGTGTATTTTCCTGAATGCTTGCATATTTTACTGTTTAGGTTAATGGCTCAAAATTTTAAACAGTCCTCGTTTAGAGAATAAGCCCAACTCTAGTTAAAGCAGTCGTTTAGTTGCCACTGCCAGCCCTTGTCTAGCTTTGTCTTAATTTTAAACACATTAAACAACTCTTCTACTTAAGGTAGATCTTTAGGTCTACGTTAATCTAATTTATATTGAACACACCTTATTTTGACAGATAGAGTAATGGAACAGAACGAAAATTAAACTTAAGCACAAGAACACAAAAAACATATTCATACATTTATAGAAGCTCTGGTTTCAGGTAAGATTTTTGAAGTTTCAGAAAAAGATTTTCATATATTATTCATTTCAGATAAAGAAACAAATTTCAACAGCCCTAATCAAGGAGGGCCTGCAGTTGATTGCTCTTATCCTTATATACTCGTAAGCTTCAGCAACTCTCGTTACTATCACTTTTTGACACACTACTTTCCCCTACTTTCCTTCCTCTTACATATCTGCATCGTTTTCCTCCGAAAGTGCGTCTTCTGACCAGCGAAGAATACTACGAACAGGGCGTTAAGGAAACAACGAAAGCCCTCTAGAAGTTGCGTAATTTTTACAGCAGTCTTGAATCCCCGAATGTAAGGAATGGCGTGTTATGAAAAAATGTTTCCCCTTTGATTTGCAGAAATTGTTGAAGGGCAATCACACATTCGCGACGGAGAAATTCTGCAATACTAGAGTTCACGGCAGGATTTCTCAGATTCCGTATTGAGCGTACATGAATAAGGCCAACTGATCGTCATGTTATTAATAGGTCCGACCATATCGCAGAGGAGATATCAGTGAGGGCTATAACGACCCCGGATATCGTTTAATATTAATGTTAAATAATTCAATGACATCGTCTAGGAATGTTAGTAATGGTTGGCCAGCCTATGGCCCCACAAGTACGCATGCAACCAACCACCGATTGCAATCAATAAGCATAAGGTTGATTTAAGCAAACAAGATTAGAATTAGAAGTAACTATGTATTCACGTTTTTTATTAATTATTAGTATTTTTTCATCGAGTAGATAGATTGTTCATCAAGAAAAATAAATAAGTTGAGGATTTTATATTACTAAAATACCTACAAATGTATGTATGTACAGGGTGGCCCACAAATCGTGCTACAAAAATAAAACGTAATAACTTTTTTTCAGTGTGAGTAATCGGTTTTTTTTTTATTTTATAGGCTACTATTTAGATTTATCAAAATGATAATGCTTGGGTTACCGAAAAAAGATTTGGATAGTGCAGCGATACCATTCTTTGCAGTCCGTCATTTCCGTCCAAAGGGAATTTAGGCTGGAGTTTGGCGGTACTCCCCCGAGTAGATGGACCATTATGAGGCTGGTGAACATGTTTGCCGAATCTGGAAGCATCGAACGAATACCGTATCATCGAGATCCCAATGTACGGTTATAATACAGGCAAATCCAAGTGTTTCGACTCGAAACTTATGGGGCCAAATTGGATTTAGCAGACGGTCATTACAACGGATACTTCATGATAACTTAAACTTGTTTCCGTACAAGGTCCAAATTACAAGCAAGTTAAGCCCTAAGGATTTGCCTTTTCGCCTGGAATTTTGACGAAAATTTATTACAATGGCCGAAGAATACAACACATTGATAAATTGTTTGTTTATGTCTGATGCGGCCCATTTTTACTTAAACGGCAATGTTAACAAGCAAAATTGCCGTATATGGAGTGAATCTAATCCAGAAATAGTCCATGAAACGGAACTGCACCCAGAACGAGTCACTGAGTGGTGCGCAGTTTCATCAAGGTGTATTGTCCGGCCATACTTCTTTGAAGAAAACGGTGTAACACAAAATTTCAATGGGGACCGTTATTTAAAAATGTTGAAGGAGTTTTTTTTACCCATAACTTCGCCGAAGACGTATCACTTGCAGCAGGATTTGGTTTCAACAAGATGGGGGTGGCCGTGGAGCGATAGTTGTGTGCTCGCTTGTCAACCTCGTGGTCACAGGTTCGATTCCTGCCATTGTCTTTGTCCTCTTATATTCCATTTAAAACCAATTGTAAAAATTGTCACAAAATGAGTTGCTGGTTTACTCATTACATGCTGTTCCGGCATAACACTAACAACATGTATGGTTTAGTAAACTAAGCCATCCCTGGAGATAAAATCTGAGACAACAACCACTGTCTCAAAACGTAGCGCCACACATCTTTCTATCCCTCTTTCTCTTCTTTCACTGGATGCCGCGCTGTGCTAAAAACATATAAAGGTTATTCATAATCCCTTGAGCGTGTGCCAAATTATAAAAAAAATGGAGCAAGTGCACACGTAGCCACACAAGTTATGGCGGAGCTCCAATGAAAATTCCCAACCAATTTCATATCCGCTGGCCCCAAAGGTCACCTGACCTGACTGCACCTTACTTTTTTCTATGGGGTTATATCAAGCAGGAAGTGTACAAAACGAAACCCAGGAATTTGACTGAATTGAAGCAGTCCATTAAAACAATAATTGAGGCGATCTCAATTTCAACCCTACAGGCCGCAATGAACAATTTTCTGATCAGGTGCCGCATATGCGTGGATGAGCGTGGAGGTCATTTGCAGTCTACCATCTTTAAAAAACATTAGTTATTTAAAATAAAATTTCATTTTTAATCCAATAAAAAAAAAATAATGAAATACATCGATTAAAATAAAAGTTATTTAAATTTCTTATTGCAGCACCATTCGTGGGCCACCATGTACTATGTACTTCATTTTTTGTTTATTCTAATTAAATTGAAGTTGAGTTTTCAAATCGGTATCTTGAATCAAATGCAAAGTTCTCAAAGTTCTACCAACGGATTTGCTCGAACCCGATTAGTTTTTGACTTTCTAAAAAGCTGAAAATCTTCAAAAATAGTATAATCTTCTTCAAAAACACATTTTTCTTTAATTTTTTTTTGTTATAAAATGTCAAAAGTTTACTGGAAAAAGTATAGTTTAAGAAAGATAAAGAAGCATTATGCTTTGTTTAAGGTTAGACGACCTCTTTAACGTTAAAATACACTTATTGTCGTTTAAAATTATCAAAAAGTCGACCCTCATCTTAAAACGTATTCCTAGAATCGATTCCCATTTTCCCAAATTTTGCGCTAATGGTTTTTAAAATTTTTTGAGAAATTTATTTAAAGTAACAGTTTTAACTGTAAGATTGCTTTAAAACTTTTCTAAAACAATGGTTCCATATTAGTTGTTATAAGCTTTCTTAAGTAAATATTAAATGTACGAGTTTTACTTTGATTCACTGTATGTAGTACAAGTATGTATGAAAAATGTCAGCACATCAATAATAAATTAACTTACAATGTTTCTATTGCCCTTGAAATTGAAATCCGGACTAGGGATGTTAATAGGAGTGACGTCTTTCATATCGACTTTCCACAATAGTCCAGCCAAAGTCTGCTCATACCGATAGTGCCTGTATTTGGGGAATTAATCAAATAAATTCTTTAGTTGAAAGTCTATTTTTATCGATGAAATATGACATATTGACTACTTAATGAGAAATATGCAAGCAACGATAAAAAAGAATCCTATAAATATTCCAGGTCCAATAAATTTCCAATCTATTCGTTTAGCCTTGCATAGTTCGCCCAAAAATCCACAAATCGGCTCGGCCAATGGTGGTCGACCTTTCAGCCATAGTATTGGACGGTCCTGTTTAATGTAGCGAAATTCCTGCGGCGAAAATGGTATTTTTTTTTTCAATTTAGTTTGGAAAATTGCTTTACAAAAAAATAGACACACAAACTACATATATACCGGCAGAGAAGATTGTTTGTTGAACACGAAGTAACCAACTGGTTGCATGGACATTTTAGCTAGTGATCCGTGTCCGTTGTCGTCCTGCAATGTTATTACGGTATAGTTGCCTTCTGCATCGCCATTCGAGTCGATGTGCACCTAATAGCGATAAAACAAAGTATTGAAATACAATGCAAACATCTGCTGCTTGCAGCAAGGCAGTTTGAAAATGCAATTTACATCGAAACCCTGAATTGAATGATAGGACCTGTTGAAGACACGACTCATCACGAGGCGACCATCACGTATATCTCCACCTTTAGACAGAATTTCTGTAATGGCTCGAGCGTATATCATTACAGTGTCGTACAAATGAACACCATAAATTGGTACCTGCATTGAATGGAAAAAGTAAAATTTTGTACCTAGGCACTACAAAGGATATATATTTACCGAAATATTGTCAAAAACTCTTTCATGATAGGGAACTAGGAACGGAGGCTTTCGGGCGTTCTCTTTAATTTTACTGCAAATTTCTCTAGTGAAGGATAAACAATAGACAAATATTAGAATTCTGAAATTATGTTGATAAATATGTATAATTATTTTATTTTACCTTAAATTTGGATTCTGGGGATATGACATACTGATTTTTATTACAGAACGAAATGAATTTTTATCTAGGGATTTATTTTTATCGCGCTTAATATATGGATCTAGGTAATCTAAGATGAAAAATACCGATAGAGAATTCCAATGAGAATAATAATAACTTTTTAAATATAGCTGAATAAGGAACTATTGATATTTGGAAAGATGTTGCGATGATGTGTCTTATTAGAACCAAAATAATTACAATTTTTATTTTTTTTTTATTTTGAAATTGTGATAACTATTTTGTGTTTGTCAACATTAGGGAAGATAACTACATAAAAGTACCAACATTTTTTAATAAATGAATGGATTTGTTTGCTTATTAATACGGTAGCTATACTTTGGATTAACTGAAACATAAATCACCTTCAAATGTGCGAAAAATATTAGGTCTGATCCACACTCTGCTAATTTGCACAAATTGGCATCAATTTCTGCCAAAACCTGTTCCAGACTTACAAATTTGGTAGTTTTTAGCAGAAGAGAGCGCTCTTGAGAGAGTAACATATTTCCCCTTCCTGACAATTTCTTACCAATTCCTGCCCAATAAATTTTTGTAGGCAGCAATTTGTGGGCAGAAAATTTACAATTGTCAGACTGACGTTTGTCATGAACAAAAAAAAAACGGTTCGTAGTTGGTGTGGAAAAATATTTGTTGAACAAATAAATTAATTTAGAAACACTAAAATACAAAATAATTAGTTTGAAGAGAAAAAAATGTGAATTTACAGCAAATAACGAAATAAAAAAAAAACAAATGTGTTGAGGTTTAAAAATTAGCAGAAAATTGTGCTCAAGCTGTTCCAGACATTTTCGGACTTTATTTCTCAATGAGAAAATTTTATCCCCACTCTTTAAGTTTTGACAATCTACCAATTTCTGCCCAAAAAAAGTCTGGATCAGACCTATTATGTCTGATCCACACTCTAATTTCTGAAAATTCCTATTTTAGACTTACAAATTTTGTAATTTTGGGGGTGGCCGTGGCGCGATAGTTGTGTGTTCGCCTGTCAACCTCATGGTCACAGGTTCGATCCCTGCCGTGGTCTATGTCTTCTTATTTTTCCATTGAAAACCTATTCTAAGAATAAATGTCATACAATGAGTTGCTGGCTTTATCATTACATGTTGTTTAGGCATAGAACTAACAACATGTGATTGAGTAAAAACTAGTATACAGATAAAATATGACAAATAATACAAAAATTAATGCGAATTATCAGGCATTAGTTCAGCCGCCATCCTTGGAGTTAAAATCTGAGACAACAACCACCTACAGTCTCCGAATATCTCGACACACATCTTTCCTATCATTCTTTCTCTTCCTTAACCTCACCCTCACGCCTGCGCTGTGATGAAACATTTAAAGGGTATTCATAATCCTTTGAGCGCGTGTAGATTATAAAAGAAGAGTGCGCTCTTGAGAGAGTAAAATATTTCCCGTTCCTGAAAATTTCTTGCCAAATTCTGCCCAATAAATTATTTGACTCAGGAATTTGTGGGCAGAACATTTACATTTGTCAGATTGATGTTTGTCGTAAATACAAAAAAAGCATCTAGTTTCTATATCAGCTAGAACATATTTAAATTTAATGGAAATCGATCAAATAACAACGAAGTTGACATATTTTGATACCGGCCCCGTACTTGCATAAATACATCCCTCCATAACGACCCCATCTTCCAATTGTACAAACATCGCCGTCATTCGAATTTTGATTCATGGTTCAGCAATAATACATTACGTTACACATTATTAATATTATCTTATACATATATATATATATATATACAAACGAACCGAACTATTAACAACTAGGAAATACCTAGAGAAAGTACAAAGGCTCGCATGCTTAGTCATAACTGGAGCAATGAGAACCTGCCCTACATCAGCCATGGAGGTTATACTTCATCTGTCTCCTCTACATGAGGTTATTGGAAGTGCTGCAAAGGGAGCCATTATGAGATTTGCCAAAGGGGGAACTGGGACTGGCAAATATATAGGTCTCAGGGAAAGACACAACATTTAGAAGTCTTCAGTAACAGACCTTATTTGCATTCCAAGAGATGGTACGATTAAAAAATATAACTTCGAGAAAAACTTTCAAACGAAATTAAGTAGCAAGAAAGAGTGGGTAGGGGAAACTGTTAACAACACAGGACAATGTGCAGATCGTACCCTGGAAAGAAATTACAATAAACAAAATATTGCCATCATGTCAGATAGCCAAGGTGCATTCAAAGCTTTGAGCTCCTACTCTATCAGTTCTAAATTGGTATGATAATGTAAAGGCAGGTTAAATGAACTCGGCGAAAATAATAATGTCACACTTCATTGGGTACCTGGCGTAGGTGTCCAGGGCAATGAGGAGGCAGACTCCTTAGCAAAAATAGGTGCGTGGACTCCCTTAGTGGGGCCTGAACCATACTGCGGAATACGAGAAAATGTGATTAGAAATAAAATCAAAATAAATTTGGAGCAAGAGCTGTAAAATGATCTATCCTCAACCAGCTCTTGACGGGGCACAATAGATCTCAAGGTCGCAGTGCAACAACCCCATAGTAATATTATTCAATCAGTCGATCTCGTACTGTGGAGGTGTTAACACGTGTTCGGCTTCCCAGTTTTTCCAAATTAAATTTCGTGTGTGAGCTTAAGTTTTACATTAAATCAAGATTTCATAAGTGGTGTACTAGCACAGTGGTAGAGTGGCCGACCGAGAATCCGAGGGTCGCCAGTTCGATTCCTAGCCGGGCATCAGAATTTTAGCAGCTTTTTTTCACAACCGTGAAGTGGAAAACTTTTTTGGTTGGGAAAACAATCAAAGGAGGAGGAGTTAAGTACCGGGGCATCGAAAGGTGTCCTAGGGCCAATGAGGCCAGCGATGGCATCAGCTGAGGGAACATTGAAAGATGTTCCAATTACAAGCAGTGATTCTGCAGCAACAACATCAACAGCAATAACAACAACGGCAACATCATCCGATTCTAACCAAAAGCGCAGAAAGAGGATCAAGTGCGCACCAAATTTGGTAAAGAGGAGATCCACGGCCACCTCAGCAAAGCTGCCAGCTGGGGTGAATACGTCCGATATAGACGAGACGTCAGAGGCAGCAAGACAAACCCAGCTAGACACTTCACCCGAAGAGGGTATTGCATATATGTCTGAGGAAGGAGAAGGGCACTTCACGACGGGTGATAGTGCTGCCTTCGTGAACCTCTCCGCATCAGAGGCGTCATCTGAGAAGGACGAGGAACAAAGAATGATCGCTCAAATTGAAACAATGGAGGCAGAAATCCAAAAGTTGAAAAGTAAAGTTAAGGCCAGCCAAGAAGCGCGCCGAGCGAAACAACTAAAAGACAACAGTGCTTCACACTCACACTGGAACAGCACAAAAAAATTAAAGAGTTGCTAAAAGAAACTACGAGTACTACTGAATTCTTAAGTTTCACCCCTAAAACCAAAAAATTTCAAACGGTCCTTTTGAAGGGCATAGATTCCTGCACGGAACCACAGGTGCTCTTAAATGAAGCGAATGACGATCTCGACTTTATCGGGGTCAAGCCGTTCGCTACAGTTAGAGCTAGGTGGGAGAAGCGGAGTCTTCCCTTCTTCCTTGTTCAACTCTCACCCAGCAGCAAACTGGATAGTTTGAGGAGTATATCCGTCCTCAACTACCAGGTTGTAACTTGGGACAAATTAAAAAGGCGCGGCGACATGCTTCAATGCATGCGCTGCCAAAGGTTCGGCCACGCCGCAGCAAACTGCGAAATGCAGTCACGCTGCGTTAAGTGTGGAGAGAACCACAATCCAGATGAATGCAAGTTAGGAAGAGAACGGGTCGAAAATAGGACCCAGCTTAAATGTGTACTCTGCCTGGGCGGCGGACACCCCGCTAATTATCGGGGATGCCCGACGTTTCAGCTTATAAAGAACAATAAAGCAGCAAAGCAAACAGTGGTAGAAAAGCGTCCAACAGTGCGCCCTCCTACAACAACGCCCGTCAACCCCCAAATTTCTTACGCCCAAACGGCGTCAGGAAGGGGAAGCACGGTACAGCCTACACGAAAGGTCACCCAACAGGCTCCCGTGCCTAAAGCGCCGGCGGCACAGGCGGATATTATGGGCATTCTGGTGGCCATCCAGGGCCAGTTGACTGGCCTCCAAAACCAGATCAGGGAGCAGGCGACTAGGGTGGATTATCTCTACTCTGTTTTGCCGAGCTTAACGCAACTTAGAGGTTAAGGGCGCGCTGCCGGAGAGGCCCTTTAAGATCCTAGCTGTGAATGTAAATTCACTGATTAGGACCGAACGTAGAGCGAATTTATTCCAATTGCTCAAAGACATAAGTCCAGATGTGTTTATGGCTAGCGAAACTAAGCTTAACCAGAAACATAAATTGACTAACCACAATTACAATATCGTAAGGAGAGACCGACCCAACTCCACTCAAGGAGGGGGCGTCGCAATCTTTATACATAAGGGCATTAGACATAAGGTAATATATAATAGTGATGTGCGTAAATTTCGGACGTTAGAGGCATGCATCATATGCATTCATCTCCAACAGGGGAAGCGAATGTATGTGATCGCTGCCTATGCACCGGAAACACCTCAACCGACACAGTTTATAACAGAGCTTGAAAAGCTTTTTGAATGCTTAAGATTGAGCTCGGAAGAAAACTACTACATATTGGCTGGTGATTTGAATGCCAAACATATAGATTGGGGAAATCAAATACAAAATCCTCGTGGTAACCATCTGTATAATTAGATGGGTCGATACAACCTGGAGTATCGCATTGAACTTCTCGCTACAGACAGGCCATCGTTTCCAAGAAGCGGTGCGTATCTGGATCTATTGTTGAAAGTCGCAAGACTGACAATTACTAATACTGTGGGCCATCGGCCTAAAAATTGTTTAAGAACGATCGAGTACGACAGTGACCACTGCGGACTCGCCGCCGTAATACAACTTCCGAACGCGCTTATGGAGTTGGAGGAGTATGTACCGGTGCATACTTACAAGTACAGTAAGGTGCGCTGGCCACGCTTCTCTAACGTCTTATTGAGCGAATTACGATCAAATGGTATATCCATACCAAATGACAGGAACATGACAAATACAGAAATTGACAAATACTTAGAACAAATGGACGAAACAATTCAACGAAGAATGAACAGGACAATACCGAAATACAAAGAACGTAACGCAACTGACATGTACCGTAACGCGACAATTGATGCACTACACAGACAAAAAAGTGGCTTACTGACAAGACTAAAACGCTTGTACAGACGGTTTACTGACACACGAGATCTGGAGATAAGGACACTGAAGTCGTACATCAAAAACATCAACCAATTGATCAAAGAAAATTATTGGTTGTCCATTAATTTGTTTTGGGACAACAAAATTCGGGCCGTGAACGCTACCAACCCGAGTATGTTCCCACAAATTAATAAGATATTCAGAAGAAAAGATCAGAACGACCTTCCGTGTCTTAAGCTCCAGAGGACGACACAGAACAGAGACGTACTTCTGACAGCAGACATAGGCCCAGATGACGCCGTCTTGGACGATGACCTCTTCATAATCGAAGATCCGCAGGAGAAGGTGGAGGCTGTGGGGACTGCTTTCCAGCAAGTGTACAAGGTGAATGCTAGCATTCGCCCGAATCATGACCTGGAGAACAGAGCTCTGCTTCATCACTTATGGCTTCGAAACGATATAATCGAATGGCGATCTGAGAACCTTGGTTTTACCGGGCTTAATGATGAAGATTTGGCAAACGCCATAATCGCCGACCGAAATGAGCCCAGTCCCCTGTTAATTTCGAAGAATGAGCTCCAGCTCATCTTCAATTCATTAAAGAAAAAGAAGTCTGCAGGAGTCTATGGTATATCCAACGTTGTACTACGACATTTGCCTCAAGAAGCAGTTGACATTTATACCACACTCCGGTCGATAAGTCTTCTTCCGAGTATCAGCAAAGTATTTGAAAAGGTTATTAATAGAGCCCTGTTCAAATGGGCGGTGGACAAAAATATTATCCCTGATAATCAGTTCGGTTTTAAGGCGGGACATGACATAATTCATGCCGCGCCTATACTAGTTTCTGATATCCAATGGAACAAAACTAAAAAGCAGTGTACGGGTGCCTGTCTGGTTGATTTGGAGAAGGCCTTCGGCACCGTATGGTTAGAAGGTCTCTATCTAAAGCTAACCAGACTAGGTATAAGTAAACCTCTATTGTATATGCTTTATGACATGCTAACTGGTAGAAAGTTTTTTGTCAAGAGTGGCAATGTAACTTCTACCGCAATTCTTAATATTAATAATGGTCTTCAGCAGGGAGCGGTTAACTCGCCGATTCTATTCAGCATTTACACCAGCGATCTGATATTTAATCTAACTCAGGCAATTGCGAACGCCGACGAACTAATTGCGTACAGAACAGCTTATACAGTTGAGGTCATCAAAAGTCTCTTGCAGAGTGACTTCGACAAGATTCAGCGATATTGTGATGACTGGAAGTTGAAAATCAACTTTCAGAAATCAGAAACTATTTTGTTTAGGACTCCGTTGTCTAGCTCCTCAAGGGATACGAGAAAGAACTGGCGCAACCTAGTGATCGTAGGGCCACATGGACATCCACTGGCGAGTAAAAGTGTAGTAAAGTACCTTGGCATCTGGTTGGATCAGTACCTGTATTTCGACAGACATATAGGTGCTGCTTTGGCCAGGGCTAGGGGAGCCTTTGACTTGACAAAACGACTGTTTTATAGCAGCCGTCTTGACAGCAGGGTGAAGGTGATTTGTTACATGGCCCTCATCAGGCCGATGATTGCCTACGGATGCCCGGTGTGGTTCAACGTTGCCCTATCTCAAATGGAAAAGATTCGGGTGTTTGAGAGGCAATGTCTTAGACGTTGCCTTGGATTACACAGAACACCAGAGTCGGAGTGCACAAGATATTATTCCAACCAGGTTCTATACAACGGAGCCAACATAAACAGAATAGATAATTTTTTGTTCAAGCTGATTCGGGGTCACGTTGCAAGAGCGATGTCCTCAACTAACAGCTTAATTTTTGGAGCTTATTACCTCAATAACGAATATTTTGAGGGAGCGCGGTTAAGTGGTTACATTCCTCCCGAGGCATTCCTCTATTTAGACAGTCGAGGGCTGATAAAGGATGGAGGGGCGGTTCCGCTCATCTACCACGTCGGCCGGAAAACTGTGGATAGGCGACTCCTGTATGGTCGAGACGTCATCGCTCAAGGTGGAGAAGAGCGGCTTCGGTTCAGTAGGACTGTGTCCGATCGGGATCGGAGGGATAGCGCGAAACCGGAGAACCAGTTCTGGTGGCTCTCTGAACAGCATCGTGATATTTAAAGTCGATGAAGATGGTATATCTTGGCCGACTTACATAGATTTAGGGCATTAGGTATAGGGAACAGTCGGGGTGGCACCAACAAAAAAATTAAAAATTTGTATGTATGCGGGGGCATACGTGCATGTATCTGCGTGTCTGTACATGTATGTGCGAACGTATATGTATGTGCGTATGTACATGTATGGGTGGGTTGCATGTTGTTGTGTGTCTGCATGCATATAAAAAATAAACAAAAAAAAATTAAAAAACGAAAAAAAAATGCTGCTGTGGCTGTTCTAGTTTTTAAGTAGTTTTAAGAATTATTAGGTATTTTAAGTAGTTTAAGTTATTTTTAGTTAGTATAAGTTAGTTTTATTTAGTTTTAATTATTTTTAATATATATTTAGGTTTAGTTTATAAGTAAAAAAAAAAAAAAAAAATGATAAGATACCAAGTTTTTTTTTGTAAAAGTTTCCTTGAAATATAAAATAAAATAAAAAAAATAGATTTAATTAAAACAGTTTTTAGGTCGAAAGTCATTAGTTCTAATAGTTATTGTTTAATTTAGAGCGCCCGTAAAGGGCCAGTAAATTAGTTGTAAGTAATTGATAATAAGGCTAGTTTAAAACATTTTTGTCTAGCTTTAAGATAGTTATAAGTTAATATGAAATAAAAATGAATTTAAAAAAAAAAAAAAATATTCAATCATGCATCTTATATATAAAGAACAATCCAAATAATGTTTGGGCGTTATCTTCTTCTTTTATGGGTCGATCGATTTGAATGGAATTTTCAGAAGATCTTACGACATGTTTGTAGAGTGCATATAATAAATCTGTTTGCTGTTCGATGTTTAGAACCAGATGATCATAAATGCACTCACATGTTTGTTATTGCTTTATTAGTATAAATAATGGCGCGAAGTAAAATGTTACAAGCCACTTTTAGCAATTTACTAAGCTAAAAAGATGATTGAGCTAATTTTAAACGACTTTAACATTTTACTAAAGTTAAAATCACGGAATGGCTACTTTAACTTTTAGCAATTTGCTAAATCGATTATGGAATCTGATAGTATATCAGCCTTGCACGCGGGGTGCCCAGGTTCGAGTCCTTCTGGCGTACATTTTTGATTTTTTGTTTTTGGTAAATAATGAAGTTAAAATGATGAAAATAGAAATAACTAATACCTTTTTAGAGCACATGTTGTATTTTCATCAACATATAAATAATTTACAACGCGTAACAACAATAATTGTGTTCATCAAAATTAAAACCCTACAAATGCTCAGTTTTCTGCTTAATTAGCAATTTACTAGTTTAGAAAAGTTTTAAAAATTTAAAAGTTTTAAAAATAGTTATTCAATCAATAAGCACTTAGGAAATTGCTAACTAGTAAAATGTTAAGCCCTTAAATAAATGAATGATTATTTTGGGGTTTTAGTTGCACTGTGATCTATTGTGCCCCCATTTAGAGACAAAATGGCATTGCTGATTTATAGCTCTTCCTCCAATTTTATTGCCTTGACGAACTCTAGTGTTTGGAGTATTTTCAGAGAGGATAATTCGCCCTCTACTATCTGGTGACGTCCCAGATGTCTATGTCTTTGGTGCATAAGTGTTATTCAACTACCTAAAATGTGGTCCGGTGTTTCCCCTTCTATATTGCAGAGATTAATCCAAGAGTACTAAGGTGTTTTCTTGGTTTGCAGTGGCCTGTGAGGATACCCGTTATTTTCCTTATGTTATTCCTACTTAAGCTAATGCAGGCTAAAAACCGTTCGAGGTTGTAGTCATTGAGTAGTAGTTTTGCCTGTCTCAGCTTTGGCAGTTCTTTCCATGTTTTTGTCTTTTGGCCTCCTCTGCTGTTTTGATTTTGATTTTAATCACATTCTCTCCTAGTCCGCAATAGGGTTCTGGTGCTACTAGGGGTGTTGTTGCCCCAATTTTTGCTAAGGAGTCTGCCTCTTCATTGCCTTGGACACCAACGTGACCTGGTACCCAATAGAGTGTTACATTGTTGTTCTTGCCCAGTTCGTTCAGTCTCTCCACACTTTCCCATACCAATTTCGAGCTAATGGTACGAGTATAAGAGCTTAGTGCTTTGAGTGCGGCATGGCTGTCCGACATAAATGGCAATGTTTTGCTTGCGGTAGTTTCTTTCGAGATTTCTTTCTGTGCATTTTCCAATTGCATTGACATCTGCCTGGAAAATGCTAGTAGACTGTCCCATCGGTAAGGAAAGTTTGGTTCGTGGCCCAAAAATTCCTGTCCCAGTCCCTTCGATTGTTCTCGATTCATCAGTGTACCATTTAATGGCATTTGGTTTAAGGGTGTAGTTCACTGCTTCACCTACCCTATCTTTCTTGTTACTTAACTCCGTTTGAAAGTTTTTCTCGAAGTTAAACTTTTTAATCATGATATCTCTTGGGATATCAAGTAAGTCTGTTACCGTGGACTTGCAGAAAGCATTTCTTTCCCTAAGACCAATGCACTCTCCCGTCCCAATACCTTCCTTCCCAAATCTCATGATGGCTCCCAGAGCTGCACTTTCTATGGCTACATGCAATGGTGACAAGTGAAGAATTACCTCCATTGCTGCTGTAGGGCATGTTTTCATTGCTCCGGTAATGCTTAAGCATGCGAGCCTTTGTACTTTTCCTAGGGATTTCCTAGTTGTGATTAGTTCGGTTTTTGTATGCCATGCAATCGCCCCATAAGTGATAATGGGTCTTACCATCAAAGTGTATATCCATCTCAGGATGCTGGGTTTACATCCCCATGTCTTACCTGCAAGTCTTTTGCATATCATGAGGGCTTTCCCGACTGTTATCTCAAGGTGTTTATTCCAGAGGAGTTTACTATCTAGTGTCATTCCTAGATATTTAACCTCGTTCTCGTACCTTTTCCAAAGTTTTCAGTAGAAAGGATGCTAGACTTTTTGGTCTTAATGACTTCGGATGTGTTGTGTCTTTTTTTCCGATTTTTGAAATAAAAATAACCTTAGCTCTTCTCCATAGATTTGGTATGTACCAAAGTGCAATACTACTTCGAAATATGCTAATGAGATAAGGCATTAATACCTCTTTGTCTTTTTGCAGGAGGGCTGGAAAGATGCCGTCTACCCCCGGTGACTTGAATGGTTGAAAGGTGTTTAATGCCCAATCAATTCTATTAGCTGAACAGATAGTTGAGGCTATTCTCCAGCTTTCCCGGTTTGGTTTAGTAGGTTTTCTCTCTATTATATTGGATGTAGTCGGTAAATTATCCGGAAAATGAGTATTTAACAATAGTGTGTAATAGAGTGCAGAGCCTTCTCTTGTGCTCGAGCCTTATGTACTCTTGTTTAAAATTTTGCGCCATTGATTTTTATATTCAAAAGAACCCTTACCCAATAACTGCTAAGAATAACTGCTACAATGAAATAACAGTAACTGTATAACCGTTATTCAAAAATAACTGTTAAGACCATCACTAATTGTGCCGAATACCTCTACCGTGGAAACAAACAATTTCCCCCTGATTAGAAAACCTTAATTTTTCTATGTATTTCTTTGCTTGCGTCACAATCACAAGACCTTCAGCTTTGTAAAATTACAAAATTCTTCAATGTCAGGAAGTGCTCCATAATTTTGATCATCTGTCAGTCAATGAGTCAGTTACGGTTTTTGTGATTTTCGAGGCCTTATATCTCAGGCATTTTGTGAGGCGCTTGTGCTTGACTAGCTTAGCAAATAATCGGAAATTGAAGTTGCTGACTTGATTGGCACTGAAAATAGTGGGGGTGCAAATCACCTGAGTTCGTTCCTGTAAACGGGTGTAGTGCTTAGCATTTAATCAACGGTGACTAGTCTACAAATATTACGGAGCTTATGCCAACCATAAAACTAACGCAATTGAAAAACTGTACGTACATGTGGCATTGTAAGGATCCGTACAAACAAAAATGTTGTGTTTCCTTAAACAAAGTCTACTTTATTGTGTTCTTTACTTACCCCTTAAAGGTTGAAGCTTATTTTTTTTTTCTAGCCGGTTTGGTATGCATTATGTATGAGTAACTATGTAAAGTATCATGTTGTATCAATATAAATATTTATATTAAAAAAATATCATGCATTTTAATTTAAAAAATGTATTGCTCAAATCTTTTGTTCTGCCTAAGGTTAAACCTTAAATACACAAAAATTCAAGTTAAACATTAACCCTGAAACATTTATGAAGTAATTGAAGTAACACACAATATTATATACACCTACTACATCCACAAACAGAAAACTTTTCAAGTAAATTTTGATGTCTTATTCCAATTTCTATAAAATGTTTTGTATGCTTTGAGTTAAAAGTTTATAAACATAAATTCTATTTATAATAAATGTCTCGAATGAGAGAAATGAGATGTTTAAATCTAATTTTAAATCAATAGTTCCCTTTCCACTAATATTCTTTTCATAAGCAAACTGTAATACTTCTCTCCATGATGTTTAATCGGCGTTTAGAGTCGTAGATTTCATCGTCAACAGATATAATAAGATAGTCTCCGGCTTCCAGCAATTTTCGATTTTGTAAACATCTCACAAAGTCCACCATTGCAATATGCTCACCAATAAAAACATAAACTGATGTTTAGTTTGTTTTAGAATTCAAATTTTACTTAACAACAATCAATATGACGTATCTTACTTCTAGTATTTTGATATGTCTCATCGACAATTCTCTGCATTTTAATTAAAGTCGTATTCATTGGTATGTAATCGAAAATTTCCTTGAAATGGGTAATTGTCAGATTTTCCAATTCAGCCAGGTCCTGTCTCGGTAAAGAAAGAAGGTCATTCAAATATCAATCAAAGATAAAATCGGTTTATTTAAGTTTGAACATCCATATGAGAAAGGAGTACAATTTAACTTACTTGAATAGCACGTGCAACTTCTAAGCCCCAATCGGGTTTCGTTCCCACAATGATGGCGAATTTGTCCCAGTTAAAATTATGTAAAAGACTTATTACACTTTTTGAAACCTTATTATCCAATGAGAAAAAATTCAGAAGTAAGAAATTAAGACAAATTTAACTACATAATTTTATAATTGGATTTTAATTCAATTACTTTGGAAGCTGGAGCCAAGGTCCTGGCAAAAGTGCGAAATATTTTTTTATTCGAAACAGCCGAATCAGCGCATTTCTGGAGGAGAGATAATGAAGGCAAATATATTAATGGAAATGTAAAGAACAAATGCCAGAGTTTGTTGGCTGATTGATTTTCAATAATAAATATCTATGGCAAGTCTATAACAACATCAATTTATTTTGTATTTTATTATTTAAGCATTATTGAGAGAAAGTTATATGAGTAAACAAAAGTTGGTAGTATACCTTGGGCATAAATGTGTTGCTTGTGCGTCTAATACGAGTTTGTATCTAAAATTTATGCTACAGCTGAAACGGATGGGCAGATTCGATAGGATCTTATAGTTTTTTACTTGTTTCCGGAGAGAAAAAAAATCGAACTCTGGACAGAGTATAAGTACAGTAATGAAACGAGTGAAGTATCTTAATAAATTAAATATTCAATATTTCTTTATAGGAACTCAATTTAAATACTTAAAATTAAACAAATTTCTTGCAGCGAAATTTTCTACTAACTTTTCGATCAAAGTTTTTTCGAATTTTTAATTTCTTTAATTAATTCCAAAGAATTTTTCAAGTAAAAAGTTATTCAGATCTCAACCAGATATCTCATCTGTATTTTAAGAAATTACAAGAAATGTTACCCTTGCCGAATTAAGTAGAGAAATAAGAAAGCTTAAGAATAAGAAAGCTCCGGGATATGACGTAATTACGGCCAAAGTTCTCAAAATGCTTCCTCGCAAAGGGTTAATTAATCTTCTTTATATAATAAATGCCACTCTAAGGCTAAAGTACGTTCCGAGCCAAGGGAAGGTTGCGGAAGTTATAATGATTCTCAAACCAGGAAAACCATCACATGATAAGAAATCTTATAGACCTATTTCGCTTCTGCCCGTAATATCTAAGGTCTTTGAAAGAATATTAATTCTGCGCCCGCAGCCAATAATAGAAGAAAAGCGCCTAATACCTGAACATCAGTTCGGATTTAGAAGCAAGCATTCGACAATTGACTAAGTACATATGATCACTGACGTCATTGAGAAAACTCTTGAAGAAAGGAAAATTTGTTCGGCGGTCTTCCTAGACGTGTCGCAAGCTTTTGATAAGGTGTGGCACTAAGGCCTAAATTTTAAATTAGGACAAATTCTGCCTAAAGCACTTTATACGCTTCTAAAAGTATATCTAGAAAATAGACTTTTTAGAGTAAGACATGGAAGCGATTACTCGGATCTCAAAGAAATAGTGGGTGGGGTACCACAGGGAAGTGTTTTAGATCCAATATTGTACCTATTATTTATAAGTGATATACCTCAAACAGAAGACACTATCGTAGCCACGTTTGCTGACGACACTGCAATACTAGCAGTGGGCCAAACGATAAATGATTCTACGACAAAATTACAAAAAGCTCTGAATAATGGCAATGATTTGACAGAAACATGGCGAATATCGCTCAACGAAGTAAAATCAGTCCATGTAGATTTTATGTAAAAGAAAATTAATAGATTACCGTTATTTGTTAATACGGTTCAAGTTCCGTTTGCTAGCGAAGCAAAATATCTCGGAATGACTCTAGACGCGAAATTAAAATGGAAACCGCATGTTAAAAAGAAATGCGAAGAGTTAAATAATAAACTCAGAGATATGTACTGGTTGCTCGGGAAACACTCTAAGCTCAGTATCGAAAACAAGCTAATTTTGTACAGGCAGGTGTTTAAGCCTGTCTGGAATTACGGTATACAACTCTGGGGTTGTACGCGAGATTCCAATTTAAATACCTTACAAACACTTGAAAATAAACTCCTAAGATCATTTGTAAGCTCACCTTGGTACATTAGAAACGAAAATCTCCACAGAGATTTCGGGATTCCCAAGGTTCGCGATGAAATAAAAAAATTTTGCCCGAAATCATAGAAAACGGCTATTACAACACTGCAATAGTACTATAATCAAAATTATCGATGAGACGAATTTAGTACGCCGCCTGCGAAGTACAAAGCCTTCCGATCTGGTGCACTAAACGAGAATCCGCTTTAAAATCGCGGTATAAGCAGGAACTATCACCGGATAGTTACTTGCAACACGTTAATTAAATTCGTTAAAAATAAATTGCTAGATAAGTTTCAACTTAGTTGCAATCAGGAGGAGGAGGTGTTTTTAGTGCAGTAAGAATCTCACACTCCTATGAGCACGCGTTTTTCGGTCCTCATAGAGCCTTTTAAGGTTTTACACCTACCCACGGGGAAAACAAATATGTATTTTATAATATATTTTCATTTTAGTTGGGTGACATTAAATTGCGTCTTACTTCTTTTCAATTTGACTTCCGAATTTTGACATATACTTGATTCCTTGTTGTGTCAGAAAGTTACGAAAAGTTCGATTAAAAAATGTCTTGTTAATGCCGTCCTCTAGGTTTGAGGCGCTTTTCCAGTGAGAGAGTACTTCGGGCATTAGATAGTATTTGTCTAGACGTACTTTAAATATCTGAAACTCAAACTATTGAAAAATTCGTGGGAAACATGGTCATGCTTTAAAACACAATGGTTAAACCTATAAAGGGTTAATGGTCTGAAGCTTAAAAAAGTTCCTAACGACGTTCCAGAGATGTATATAACAAGATGTGATGTCTGTATGTATAATTATGCATTTCCAAATTGTGGTTTTAAAATCAAGGCAAATACTATGTTTCCACACAGGACCGAAATCCCGAATTTCAGCCCAAATTCACCATCCCTGAAATCCCATTGAAATCACATTACCGATGGAGTCCTTTCGGCGTTTTTTATTTTATAAGTCCAAGCAGATCACTGAGCAGAACCTGATCGAATCGAATTAACTCTGAGAAGAGCTCTCCGATTTAATTTTGAAATACTTAGTAAACTGTCATAAATTATAAATTTTCTGACAAGCTGTAGGGATGAGCGAGATTTAGAAACATCCTTGTTAACATCGATGTTAACAATCGAAAACCCAGCATCGATTTTTATCGAATCGGAATGGTGTTGTGATATTTTTAAAGTACAAATTTATCTAAGTTCAGTTTTAATCAGGGAAATGAATTTAGTCGTACTTATCGCATATTTCTATATCTTTACTAAAAGACGAAACAATTATTACTTATGTCACGGGTAATCTCAGAAAGTATTCAACCGATTTACTTGAAACAAATTTTATAATTTTCCCTATTCTCTTAAGCATGTCTTATGATATTTTTTATTTGTTAAATATATGTGTTGAATTAGATTATTAACCTAAAAAAAAATCGTACACTTTTTTGTCGAAGTTGGTCAACATATTCACTTACGCTCTTAAACCTGCTTGATATTTTACAAAACTGAGATTTTTTGTGAGAAGTCGATAGTTTTATGCAAATTTTAAGAACTAAATCATCTCCTAACTGCACTTATAAGCTGAGAAAGAAATGTATTTACAAATTATATATTTATTTATCTATGAATTCGATTCAATCGCTATGATTGGGTAGCTGCTTTGGTCCATTTCATTATCGTTCCGTATTTGTTTACATTTTCTTTTGTTTATTTGCTTCTGAATTTCTGTATACTAAATTGTTCGCTCATCGATTAACGCAGGAAGCGAAAGTATTTATACACATATTCAAAATTAATATAATGGTATTCACGATCTGTGGGCTGATTAGGGAATACGAAGCGAATCGTTTTTAATTTGATATCTCATTTTCGACTCGCTTCGTTTTGATCAATTAACGAATTCGAAGCGATTCGTAAATGCTACTTCCAAGATTTGCAGATAATTGACAGCTGATTGCCAGTGAATATTTATTATTTCAATCAAAATCATTTGTGTTTTGTCCGAGGTGCATTTACTTTGTAATAAAATATGTATTTAAATTAAAAATGGACGCAAATGTTATTTATATAAATGCTTAACGTGAGGAAGAAAAAGAATCTTAAAATTCAAACTTAAGAAGAAAATTATTAAGAAGTGCTTCTTCACCTTTTGATCTTGCTTAACGTGTTTATTATTTATTAAATTAGCTTTATTTTATAAAAACTTCTTTCGATAAGTTGTTTCGCCTTTCAAAAGAAACATTTAACATTGTCTTGGACGAAATAAAAGACAAATATAGACCATAGAACAACAAATGGGACACCACCAATTATAAAATTAGCTGCAACATTGAGATTCCTTGCAGACGGATCATACCAGAAAGTGGTTGGGCAGGATACAAACATTGGAATGGCGCAACCCACAGTATGCAATTCAATGTCCGAAGCGCTAGACATATTGCAGAGAACGTTGTATGTTGTCCTTTGGCTATCCATTCGTTTTCTCTAATAAATTCGATGAGCGCAGAAAATTGTTGCTGGTTGGTGTCTTGCTGTCTTGGGCGCCTACACATTTATTACAAAAAAAATGATTGTTTATTTCTTTAGTTTGTTTTTATAAAAAAAAATAATAGTTAAACTCACATTTTTATTTATTTAAATGAAAAAAATCCACTAAAATATCACTATCGACCGTGTCGATAAACCAATCCGCCAAAGAAACCCTATCGGAAATGCACGCGCTAAAATTGAAATGTCAAATCAAATTCGCTTTCGATTTCGAAAATAGGGCGAATGTAAAACGAAAGAGACGAAAGCTAAAACAGTAATATCAAATCTCATTTTCGCTACCTAAAACGATTCGCTTCGTATTCCCTAATCAGGCCACTGGTGTACCAAGTCTTGCAAAATTGTAAAATTTTATTTCTTTTTACAACAGACTGTGAACACACCTTTACTAATCTGTGGCAACACTGAAGCAAATGTCAAAATCTGTTTCACATTTGTTCTGAAGAAGGCTTAGTTTGTGTTAAAAAAATCTTACACTCTTGTATTTTTCTCTTACAATAGGGTTCGGGTATTGTAAAAGTGTAAAAGTTTAAGACTTTGACATTCAGTATATTTTGTTGTTGTAGAGCAAAAAAAAACTTTTACACTTTTACAATGATACAAGACCAGATACATCAGATCGTGAATACCCCTTTTATGTTTTAATTTTGAATATGTGTGTAGTAAAGGACATATTTATTTGCGTTTATTGTTTCTTTTTTCTCTCTGCGTCTTGAGTAATAAAGCACATATACGAGTACATAAGCCGTAAATAGAGTTTTAAGAGATTTAAGGTCTTCTTCATCGAAGCTTATGGGTGAGTAACAATGTTTTTTTTGGGGTTTTCGTCAAACGATGCCAATTATTCCCAAGGGTACTCGGGCTGATATCATAAAAGCTTGCCCTAAATCATCTTTTATTTTGAAGAGTGTCCATAAAGATAGCTTTGTTTCTCAAAGACAGAATGGACGAGATTGGGCGATATCCATGGTATTCAACTTCACCAACACAGTGGTAGATTTTCCGGCGGCACCCTCCAGATGCTCTTAGTGAAAATTGAAGAATCAATAAGGAATGCGTTCAAAAAACAAAGTCAGCACAGCCAAGCAAGAAGTACCTATAAATTGTTGAATCATGATTTAGGTGTATTAAAAATTATTTCGATGACCGCAACAGTCTGGACTTTATATCAACAATCTTTAAAGCCAGGGGAGAACTCATCAACCTTAACTACTTGCCATATAGAAGCTATAGAAATCCAGAATGCACTCTGTGCAACCTGCGATGCAGAGAAGATATATGTCATTTAATTGATTGGAATCTGCCCCATCCTGAACTCGATCCGAAGGTCATCATGGGGAAAGAATACTCTTTCACCAAATGAAATTATTAACATATTGAATGGAGAAAATTGGAATATCCTCTACAACTACCTGAAATCCGCTCTAAAATATCGACAACAAATTATTTTGATATTGCACTTTTGTATTTTTACTTATGTATTTTTATTTCGCGATAACTAAATCAACAAAGAACTTTATTGCTTTATAAAATAACTCTTCTTTCGGCTGACGGCATAAGCCAATGTCTATTTGTGAATATTGTTATCAAAGCACTATGTAACTTAATCTATAATGTATATATATGTCAATAAAATCACACTTTACTACTACTACTTTGTTGAGTGTCCAAGAACTTCAACTTGAAACCAATATGAGAGTAGAGCTTACTAAAAGCACTGACAGTGCTGAGTTCGCATCTCTTCTGCTAAAAATTGGTGATGGAAAATATACTATCTCAGGCTCAGATAATATAATTCAATTAAACCAACGGTTCAGAAAAATAGTTCAATACACACAACAACTTCTTCAGTGCGTCTATGGAGACTTGAACTCTTTGCAATCGATAGCGTTTTCTTGGTTTTGCGAAAGAGCTATTGTGTCACCAAAAAATAGTTCAGTGGATGAAATAAATAACCATCTGCTCCTAAGTTAAAAAACAGAGTCATATCAATACAAAGCAATTGATAGTGCTGTCGATGACAATGACATAGTAAACCGCCGTCAAGAATTTCTCAATTCTCTCAACCCTGCGGGTCTTCCATCCTACCAATTGAATTTAAAAGTTGGCACACCGATTATGCTAATAAGAAATCTCAGTCCCCAAAACCTATGCAATGGCATACGCCTCCAAGTCAAAAAGCTTTTTATAAATGTAATACAAGTTTAAATTCTTACCCGACCTGCAGTAGGAACTCATGCACTTATTCCCAGGATACCAATGATACCAACAGATCTTCCCTTTCGATTCAGACGTCTACAGATTCCAGTAAGACCATGCTTTTGCATGACAATCAAAAAAGCTCAGGGTCAATCATTTCAATTCATTAGGGTAGATCTCAGAGAAAATGTTTTTTCCCATGGTCAACTATATGTTGCACTTTCAAGAGTAGGCACAAAAAATAAATAGTTTTTACTTCTTCATGAAAATGCTAAAACAGCTAACATATTATACCCAGAAGCCGTGAAATAAAAAAATTTTAAATGTGCTAATATCTGTTTTTTTTAAAGAATTTGTGGAACAACATCAACTCTTTTATTAGGCTACGGTAAGATTAATCATATTATTAACTTTTTGCTAAAAATATGAGACAAATCACAGAAAAGGCCTTGGTTGATTTTTGATACGATATAGCAATTATAGTAAAACTAATTATTCTAAGCCTTTGCGAAGCAACGGGAACACGGGTCTGCTAGTATGTATATATAAATGAATTCCCTTGGTCATGCAATAACGCATGAACGGCTGGTCCGATTTCGCTAATTCTTTCTTTGTTGTGTTTGTTATTGGTTTTTTACTGTCAGGAGAAGAGGTTCTCATGAAAGAAAAAATTAAGAAAATTAAAAATTAGAAAATTTATGAATACTTTTCTAGTCTAACCTTAGTGGTTTGGAGTACAATATAAACATTTTCAATGTAACCTTTAGACGTTTGAATTGACAGAATGCAAATATCGTCAAAGACGATGTAAAATAAGAACAGAATGTCGTTTAAAGCAGATGCTTCGGTCGCAGTTATTTTATTGATCAACTTTAATTTTTAAAATAAAAATAAACTTATGCTCTTTGAAATAGCAAGTGTATGACAGAATCAAGTCAACTTGTGATATCTGCGGAAATTCCCGACATTTGATATGCCTACGATACTCTAATAAAAGTAATGAACGATGGAACTGGCGGATTTTTTTTCTTAGATGCTCCCGGTGGGACTGTGAAAACGTTTTTAATACCATTGATTTTGGGAACGATTCCATCGCAAAATGGGAACTCACTTGCACTTGCTTCGCCAAGTATTGCAGCTACATTGTTGGAAGGCGGTCGAACAGCTTATTCTGCACTCAAGCTGCCGTTGAACATGCAACTAAATGAAACACCAACTTGCAACCTTTCAAGAAATTCTGCGATGGCCAAAGTGCTGCAGCAGACCAAATTAATAGTTTGGGATGAGTGCATGATGGCACACAAAAATCTGTGGAAGCATTAGATGGTACGTTGCAAGATTTACGAAATAACCAAAACCGGTTTGGTGAAGCAATGATTTTATTGGCAGGTGATGTTCGCCAAATACTACCAGCAATACCGCGATCAACGCCAGTCGACGAACTTAACGCATGCTTAAAGTCATCCATTTTATGGAAAGAACATGCAGAACGACCAATCTGGAGAAGTTTTTTCCAAACACTTACTCGATATTGGTAATGGCAAAATACCTGTTGAGTAATCGTCTGGATTCATCATATTTCCTACCAAATTTTGTCACTTTACTGAAACTAAGACCGAACTCATCGAGATGGTTTTTCCAAACATTCGTCAAAATTACAAAGACCATGTATGGTTGAGCGAAAGAGTTATATTGGGCGCAAAAAACGTGGATGTCAAGGAAAAGAATTTTGAGATTCTAAATGAGATACTTGGGGAATTAATAACATACAAATCTAATTGATTCCGTTACTAACCAAGATGATGTTGTCAAATAACCAACGGAGTTTTTAAATTCGCTGAAATTGCCTGGATTACCACCTCATAATCTGTAATTAAAAATCGGATCGGTAATCATTATGTTGTGGAATATAAGTAAGGTAGACATCTTTGTAATTGCACCCGAATTGTGGTGAAGAAATTATTGAACAACGTTCGAATCCACAATTTTGAAAGGGAAATACAAAAACAAAAACGTTTTGATTCCAGGGATTCCTTTGATTCCGAACGACATGCCATTCGACTTTAAACGGTTTTAATTTCTCGTGCGGTTGGCATTTGCAATGTCGTTAAATAAATCTCAAGGCCAGTCGTTTAGTATTTGTGGCATCAAACTTGAAAATCCATGTTTTACACATGGTCAGTTATAATTAGCCGCGTTTTATTATGCACGAAGACTCATATAGGTCAGAGCTTTGCATGCATTACAACAACACTACAAGATCTTGAAATTTATCCAGTTCAATATTCCTGACGCAGAATTTAAATACATATCTCATCACCAGGGTTAGCTTTTAACTTATACAATTTGGTACTTCAATTTTGAATTGTCAACCACGGTGTTGCCAAGTAACCAAACAACTACTTATAATTACACCATACACCCAGATTTGTTGGAAAAAGTGGTCAAAAATTGGACTGATCATGTGGGATCGGTTGCTTCTAGAGTGACTGAGCTTGGATCAATACTCGATAGACGAAAAATATAATGTTTTTTAATTAAAATGAAAAAGTAGACCAGCACCACTAGAAAAAACAAAGGAATTTGCTAATCGACCTGGAAAGTCCTGAAATGCTATAACACAATCAAGTTGTTGTTGTTGATTCAAAAACATTGGAGAATTACTGGCTTATTATCGCCATCTTAGAAAATGTTCCTAAAGAGATATTCCATAAAAACCTATTTAAATAAAATGATATATTTGTGGACCTAAATTTACATAATGTGTTTTTTTTTTTGTTTAATTTAACTATATGCCTGTAAGACCTAAGGTGGTTTTAATCGTTGAAAGGCAGTGTTTTGCAATTTTTTCTGGAAAATTTTGCAAAGCATCACCAATCTTAAAGTTTCAGAGCATCTCTGAGGTATGCGTCCCAGATCGTCGGGTAAAGTCGACATAGCCAGTTTTTAGTGAGAATTTAGTACTCAAAAGCAGAGACTTTTGCCTCCAATTATATTCTGATGTGAATATTTCCGTGAAGAAATATCAAAAACGTGAATTCGTTACATTTGTTACGTTAGTTGCATTAGTTACGAAGGTCACGCCTAACTTTCTAAAATGTGTAACTTACCGACAATGGAAATAAGTGTAAGAGATTTCTAATTTAAATGTGCTAAGTTCGTCACACCTAATTATCTCCTATTTTTTTGGAGGTCGTTAAAAGAATACAGACCAGTCTGTCTATTGAATGCAATATGTACATGAAACAATTATCTATTTAAATGTTTAGTTGTTTTATCGAATGTTTTAAGTATAGCTTTTTGTTATTTTTATTTTATGTAAATACCGCAATGCAAGAATTGTTAGTTATGCTAGAAAGAGTTTGAATAAAGTCATTACAGAGCCTTTGCTGTGTTTTAATTTTTATAATTCATTTATGATTTTCTTGTAAAGTTGCTTGCGCATAACATTTTTATATTGCATGCTTAATTCAAAGTCCTTATATAAGCCAACTCTAGCTAAATTTAAAGTAAATTCAGTTATTTAGCGATCATATTTATATAAGTCACGACTAGGTATTTGAATAAAACCTTTGAAATTTAAATCAGCTTAATGGTTGGTAATACGCAAGGAAGTTTATGAAAGCTTTTATTTCTAAAGATATTTTCATAAATTTTAAAACAAAAAAACTAAATGGAATATGTAATATTTGCCCGAAGGAGCCTTCATACCTAAAGCCTTTGAAGCCATATGGTGCACTAGAAGACATCGGTGTATTTTAATAATAAATATTGTAAAACATGAACATGAAATAGTATCCCCTTTATTTCTGAAAGAATTTCAATGTAACACAATTATTATTCTGTAGTACTCTGTAAAGCATACTCTTATCACTAGAGGATTATACACATAAGTGTTTTATTTATTTTGCCTGTAAAAATACGTATTGCTGTCGGCCATTTTTACGTTATACTAGTTTGCGATGCTTTAAGAGCTTGGGTTGCCTTATGAATGAAAAATCCAAGAAAAGAGACCAAACACACAATAACGCGTTTTACACGCCCTTACTTTTTCCTCACAAATGTTAAGGTGCTGCTTACATAAATTCTGCCTGAATTGATATCAACGTAGATATTATGATGCTTTTTGTTGTAATCACCATGAAAGCATACAAAAATATAAGGGGCTTATTTATTCAGAGACATAAGATAGTTTTTCAAAAGAATCTAATAATTTCAATATAATAGTGAAAGAAGAAAATACTTTCAATAGATCTATTTATGCAATCTCTAAGAGCTTAAAGGTAATATCAACTAATTAATTAATTATTTTGGACTTGGTTCATTTGCTTGTAATAGTTTACCTGGTTTAAAGGACAAGTATTTGTATCGTGTAAAAAATCGCTTATATAACTTTACGCGAAGTTACTTCAAAATACTGGAAAAGATGCCTCTTAAACATTTTGCAAACGTTTTTTTTTTGTAGACAAAGGAAAGTCAAAGAAAAATATTTTTTAAATTACTTTTGACTCTTTTTACTCTTTTTACTCTTTTCATGTGTTTGTCTTAATCACAACATTCAACTTGGAGCTTCAACTCTATTAATGCTTGGCCAAATATAACACATATAATATATTGAAACTCCATTGAAAAACTTCAGTTGTCAAAATTCTCAAATTTTTTATTTTGTTGAATTATATAAATAATATATGATTTTTGTTCATACTTACAAATGACATCATTGGAATGTTCCACGCCGAGGCTATAAGCGCCTCTCCAGTGCAGCCTTCGTCAGGTCCTATAAACGCAGCTATGTTCTCATCGCGCATTTGAGTCATAAACCTTTAATAAAAATTTAAAAAAATATTATTTTCAAAAACAGTTTTTAGATATCTTAGCAGTGTTGTTCCTCTACGTTTCGACATTAATTGTCTACAATTCAACGTAGACAATCGGTCGACAATGTCGACAATAAAGACAATGTGTCGACAATGTAGACAATATGACAGCAATATAAACAAAAACTTCTTTAATCTCACAAATAAAACGATAGACACCGTGGTTTTAATATTTTCTATAAAAATATAAGTTTCAAGAAATAACTTATAATATTTCCTTTAAGAATAGAAGTTTAAAACGCGTGGGTGGTATTAACATGTCTGGCTGACCTGAAAACAAAGTCTTTGAAGAGCTACCTCTTGGTGAAAACTATTAAAAAACACTCAGAACTTTGCACTGTGTGGAACAAAACTCTGCAAAATACTGCTGAAAACCATCTTCGCAGGCAAATGTAATGGAAAATATTATTAGTATCTAAATATTGATTTCAAAACTAAAACATTTGCTTACATGAAGCAATAGGAATCGATGCATACTTTAAGGAAGGACAATTGAATCGGATGATGTCTCAATAGTAATGGGTAATCCATTTTGCGGATTCAAAAGTAAACGTAAATAAAACACATATAAAATCTTTTTTTCATGATATTTCTTTATTATTATACAGTTTGAACATTGCCATTATGTGTGAAACACTACATCATTTAAATGTTGCAAGCATCGATTCTTTTGAGGTAATTTTCGACCACTTTTTGACATATATTGGGCGGTATCTCAGCCACAACTTGACGAATGTTGGTTTTCAAGTGCTCAAGAGTTAAAGGTTTATCTGCATAAGCACGGTCTTTCGCGTAGCCCCACAAAAGAAAGTCCAGCGGTGTCAAATCGCATGATCTTGGTGGCCAGTTGATATCGCCACGACGCGACGAGAAATTACGCGGCCAGGAAATGTCTCTTGCAGTAAAGCCATATTCGCTCGAGTTGTGTGGCATGTGGCACCGTCTTGTTCAAACCACATATTCTCCAAGTCGTATTCTTCAATAGCAGGTAAAAAAAAAGTCGGTTATCATATGACCATTGCGCTCCGAATTGACGGTGTTCCATCATCGTTTTCGAAGAAGTAAGGTCCAAGCACACCTTGTGGGTGGCCGTGGCGCGATAGTTGGGTGTCCATTAAAAACCAATTCTAAAAATAAATGTCATACAATGAGTTGCTGGTTTACTCATTACATGCTGTTTAGGCATTGAACTAACAACATGTGATTGAGTAAAACTAGTATACCAATAAAATATGACAAAGAATAAAAAAATTAGTGCGAATTATAAGTGACATAGATAAATAAGACACGGAAATTTCTCCGCATTAGTTCAGCCGCCATCACTATAGATAAAATCTGAGACAACAACCACCTAAAGTCTCTGAATATCGAACCACACATCTTTCTTATCATTCTTTCTCTTCCTTAACCTCACCCTCACGCTCGCGCTGTGATGAAACATGATTAAAAATCAAAAGTGATTTTACAAGAAAGTTGTATAGCAAATAAAATATTTGTTTGACAAAAAAAAATATTTATCTTATTACCTTCATTTTGGTACTAAAACGACATCAGTTTTATCTGTTTAAGGGTTTCAGAATTGATAGGCAAAGTTTTCAACGATGAGTTTCAATGAAAGCTTTAAGTAGCGCCTAACATATCCCTTAAGATCTACTTTAATTAGAAGAGTTGTTTAGTAAGTTTAAGACAAATTAATACAAGGACTGGCAACTAGACGACTGCTTTAACAGCTTTAACGGTCTCAGAATTGATAGGCAAAGTTTTCAACGATGAGTTTCAATGAAAGCTTTAACTAGCGCCTAACATATCCCTTAAGATCTACTTTAATTAGAAGAGTTGTTTAGTAAGTTTAAGACAAATTAATACAAGGACTGGCAACTAGACGACTGCTTTAACTAGATTTGGTTTTATTTTCTAAACGAGGACTGTTTAAAGTTTTGCGCCATTGCAGAAAGGGTTGAAATCGGACCAACAAAAATAAGCAACTAAAAATTATGTGAGATATTTTTCAGTTAAAGATTTAATAACTGGCATTTTTTAATTTCATTATAAATTCCTCAAATTTTAAAAGGCTTTTAAAACTTGTGCAGTAGTAAACCAGTGATTCAGTGGACCTATTCCATTTAAGTGTGGGCATATGTTAACAGATATCTCACATAATAATAAAGTTTTTCGATATCTCTAATTTAAATATTTGAATCTAAACATTTTTAAAACACAGAACTAGGTATACGTTTAGATTTCGATCAAATGATTTTTTCACGACTAACTTGTTCTTACACACATGTTTTTGTATTATAGAAAAACTTGGTGGTTTGATAAATTTTAATACGAAAAATTATGAAATAAGATGGTTTTACGAATAGTCTACAGTATCTAAATTATCGACAAATTTATGTCGACAAATGTGAATTGTCTACATCGAATTGTCTACATGTAGACAATTCGGTAATCTACATTTATAGTCTACCTGGCACAACACTGGATCTCGGACATATCCCCGATATAGGCACGTAACAACTTTTTTGAAGTAAAACTTCTTTTGTGGCGTTGGGGGCGAAAATTTGCAAACTGACGACACGACATGCTCTCAAACACATGTACAACAATTGGAAGATGGGTTGTCGTTATGGGGGATGTATTACTTTAAGTACGGTATAGCTGACTTAGAATTACGAAAGAAATAAAATGCACGATTGGATCGTACGAACTTACTCTTGTAGCTAGCAACTTTAGTGTAAAGTAGTAGCTAACCACTGACCTGACGCTGTTAGTAGGTATAGGTAGTATAACTCAATTATCCTGTGCAGGTTTAAAGAAGTAGGTAAGATTACCATGATTCTTAGTATCATGAATAAATTGTCGAAAGCATGATTCAAGGAATGGTTACATATGTAGGTACCATCGTAGTTATGTAAATATCTACATACATATGTATAAAATGAAAGTGAATGGTGTATAGGTGGGTAAAATCGTTTTTTAAACTGATAAATACTGCCAATACCAACACTTTAATCAGTTTCTCGAAAAAACGAAGAACACCATTAGATGCAACGGATCAATAAACAATTTATAAAAAAGTATCTCGAGGACGGATTTTGATGAAATCCTGTTTTTTATTTTTAGTTTTTTGAAAATACATTTTTTTTGGAATTTTGGTATGCGGTTTTTTTTAGAGTTTATTAATATACATGTCACCATAACACTAAAATATTTTTTTTGATTAGCTTTTAAAATATTGATTTTTCAAAAAAAAATTTTCAGAAGTTAATTTTAATTAGAAAAAAAGTTTTTTTCAAAATTTTGATATGCAAAATTAATTTGGATACCTAGATCTTCTCAGATATAAAATTTGACAGAATTCTAATGTACCGTTACCGAGAGAGCCAAAAATAAAAAAAAAACGTTGTTTGAGAGGTACCGTTAATAGACTTTTCCCGTAAATTTGGTTCTGATAAAATGGAACAAAAAATTGTCAAAATTTTTTATCAAAATCGTTCGAGCCGTTTTCGAGAAAAATAAGATTTTCCTTAATGGTTGTATGGCAGGTACCGTTACTTTTAATCTTAAAACTAAATTTGAAGGTAATCGCTTAAGCCGTTTAGGCTGCAGCTCGATATACATACAGACGGACAGACTGACAGATTGACAGACAGACATTTTTTGCCGATCGCTTTTTTAGAATTCTCTATTATCCTAATGTCATGTTTGATCGATAGAATTTTTTTTTACGAATGCATAACTTTGCCCTATAGTGCTGTAATCGCAATTAAAAATAGTTTCAAATTAGAGAAGTCTTACTTCTAGACCCTATACATAAGTACACACACACTTTTTTTTTTAATATAGGTATATCAGGATTATGATACCTTGGCTAACTAAGGGTTTTTTCTTGGTCCTTGATCCAAATTAAATTCCCAAATTTTTACTAATTAGGTATAAGTTTTCAGGAGGAAATGATTTTATAATTTTGAAGTAAGTGAGATACATATCATTTCATTTGCATATTTTTCTAGGACCCCTCAAAAAAGCTAACTGTGTTTGTTGAATTTGTTGTTGTTGTTGTTGTGTTCTTGTTTGTATTGTAGCAGTGTGTCCACTGGTGATTTGATGGTATATCTCACCGAACAGTGAAAAAAATCTTTACACATCGCTTTGGATTAAAAAAGATTATTCCTATAAGGCATTTGGAAAGTGCATGCTTGGTAGGTACTTGGAAAAACTACGGAAATCAATAGCCGTGTTTTATTGGGGATCTATCCATTGTACCGTAAGTAATTCCCAAAAGAACCCATCGACCGTAGCATAACTTTCAGTTTTGTGAAATTGGTACCCCTGCAAAGCTGTCACAAGCAATAAAAGAGTTTTGTGCAACGTACAATTTAGAAAATAATAAAAATTATGACCTTATTGGTTTTAATAATATAAAATAGAAATTAGAAAAATGTACTAATATTAATTTGGATTAATGTTTCAAAACAATTCCTTGTTTGTATTTATTTCTCTATTTTCAATTTTAAATTTGAACATTCATTTTGCATCAATAGAAATGAAATAATAAGTGAATGGATTTGTTCACAGACTATGGCCAAAGTCCCTTTTTACACAAGGAAATGTTTGTATTGCTTTAAAAATTGTCTATGCCGTTTCGTTCACACGAGGAAACAAAATTGCTGGAGATTTGTTTGTTTCCTTTTAATGTTTCTTGGTTTGAATGCACACTGCATGTAGTTTAAATTATTCACTCCCCTTACATTTTCCCTCTATATTTCATTCTTTTACTTATTTTCTGAGAAGATAGATAGATAGAGGTTAATTCTTCAAGCGAATTTACAAATTTATTATTTGAGTATGTTTTAATAAACGGAACTGCACTGCAACGGAAATAACTTCAAAACGTACTCCGTACTCTCCGTACAAATTTTGTGGAGTTCAGTTGCAGCTTAGTTCGGTATAGCTAATAGAATTTCATACGAATAAATATGTTGCAGCGTAGTGCTGAGAAATTCCTCTGAAGTGTACATCCCATCCATACTTGTCAAATTGCTTTTTCTAATCTACGTTTATTTATAATTTCCAATTAAAATTGAACATAAAACGAAAATTGGTCTTAGTAAGTCAAAAATAAAGGTAAAACGGATTTTCTTCAATAGAGATTGATTTTTTTTTCAGAATGGAAATCGAAATTTGTTAAAATTAACCAAATGACGTTAGTTGTATCGGATGTATCAAAAATTGCAGTCTAACGTAGGTGGAAAATATTTATGCAAAGATTTCAAAAACGTTAATTTCCACTTTTTAATAGTACAAAAGTGAGAAAGTTTATTTTTTAAATAAAAAATGAAGTTATCTGACATTTTATAAATATAAACTGGGAGACTAAAAAATAAACATAAAAAATGATTGATTTGTCTGTGGAATGGAAATTAATAATAATAATTGTGCTGCATGAATGCATCAATCGATATTTAATCCAAATACCAATCGTACCAACAAAACCAAAAAAAGTTAAATTCGAGGCTCTAATAAACGTCAACCACCCATCCACCGTAGCATTCTACTTTAGCGTTTTATCGACCGTAGCGAATTGTATATGTAAAATGCTACGACGGATAAATTACGATGGATACATTTCCCAATAAAACACGGCCTATTTGCAAAACTATGGAAAAAGCGATTCAGATAGGCAAATCGTGATTTCCATATTGTCTCACATCGACATTCTATAGCTTTTGGACATTTGAATGCTAAAGCTGCTTTCTAGTTAATTGTTTGTATCTCTGCTTTAACTTAAGAGTTAACTCTCCACTAAAAAAAAATGTGAACTTAGTGTGCTTTAAAGTTATAAGAAAAGCATATTTCGCACAGTACACATACTGAAAGTAAAACTTTAGGGCAAGTTTTGCATTTTGAAAAAAATTGATCGTGATTTGAATCAATCTTGATAGTACGATGACGATGATAGATAACACCAAAAAAGTGGGTCCCTAAATTCCGTCAAACTTGGCATATATGTACGTTTTTTAGGTGATGATCACAAAAAAATGTTTGAATGTTTTTTAGCACCAACAATAATGGCATCTAAAGATTTTGTTTAAAAAAAAGTAAGTGCACTACTTCAGGTTTCTACATTTTGGTCTATTTTTGATTTTCTTGTTTTTGATTTTCGTCTTTCTCATAAATGTCTCCAGGGATTTCGATCAAAATGTTTATAACGTGTGTTTTTCAATCTGATGGAAATACTTTTTTCGTAGTTGTTCTTTTTGACAGCTGTCACTTGATTTATGCTTAGATTGGTTTGCCATTTCAAGATGATTTTAACACAGCGCGGGCGTGAGAGAGAGAGAAGAGATAGAAGAATAGGAAAGATGTGTGGCGCGATGTTTTGAGACTAGAGCTGGTTGTTGTCTCAAATGTATCTCCATGGATTGCGGCTGTACTAAAGCGGAGAATTTAGCGTGTTCTATTTATCTATGTGTCTTAATTCGCATTATTTTACTTATTACGTTGTCATATTGTATGGGTGTATGTTTACTCAATCACATGTTGTTAGTGTTATGCCTAAACAGCATGGATGAGCAAACCAGCAACTCATTTATGACAATTTAAGAATTAGTTTTTAATGAAAAATAAGACGACATAGGCAACGGCAGGAATCTAACCTGCGACTACGAGGTTAACAGGCGAGCACACATCTATCGCGCCACGGCCACCCCTCCCACCATGGTTCCGTTCGGGCGACACGTCACAAAAATATTGTGTTAAGCGATGAAGGTCAAATGGGTACGTTAATAAGCAAAATTCTCGTATTGACAATGATCATAATCCACAAGCCATTGTTAAGACGCCGTTACATCCTCAAAAATTCATTGTATGGTGTGCTCTATAGACAGAGGCAATCATTGGTCCTTATTTCTTCAAAAATGAAGCCAGCCATAATGTTACAGTCAACGCGGAACGCTATAGAGCCATGATTAATAACTTTTTCGTGACTGAATTTGGAAGATGTTGATGTGGCCAACCTCTGGTTCCAACAAGACTGCGCTACATGCCATACAGCCAACCAACCAATCAATTTATTAAAGGAAACATTTGGTGAGCGCATTATATCTCCTGGCGTGCCCTCCAAGATAGTGCGATTTGTATTATACTAAACGGTGATATTTTAAGAGCTTGGTTTTTGAAAATTCAAAAAAACACAGAAACTTGTAAAAAGTGAATGAAATTTTTATTTGGATCGATAAATCAATGTCTGTAATTTACTTTTTAAAAATAATTTCACTTAAATGTTGCCCGCGGCTACGCTTCAGGTGGTCCATTCTGAAAGTCCAATATTGGCAAACTTTTTCACACATTTCGGCCGGAATCTCACCAATGACGCGTTCAATGTTGGCTTCCAAGGCAGCAATCGTGTTTGGCTTGTCCCCATAGACAATAGACTTAAGATAGCCCCACAAAAAATAGTCTAACGGGGTCAAATCACATGATCTTGTTGGCCAATTGACTGCGCCAAAACGTTAGATCAACTGCTCACCAAATTCGCCTCTCAATTGATGCATGGTTTCGCGTGCAGTGTGGCATGTGGCACCGTCCTGTTGGAACCACATGTCGACCGAGTTCAATTCTTGCATTTTCGGCAAAAAAAATCTGTTATCATCGAACGGTACCTTTCTCCATTGACCGTAACCCTGCGGCCTTCATCGTCCTTGAAGAAGTACGGCCCAATGATGCCGCCTGCCCATAAACCGCACCAAACAGAGCATTTTTCGGGATGCATTGGTAGCTGCTGAATTGCCTCTGGCTGCTCTTCACTCCAAATACGGCAATTCTGCTTATTCACGTATCCATTTAGCCAAAAATGAGCGGAAAAAAAACAGACGTAGCTTGCGAAACACATTTTTCACAGAGAACGAATTTTGATAATAAATTTCAATAATTTGCAAACGTTGTTCAGGCGTAAGTCTATTCATGATGAAATGGCAAACAATACTGAATCGAAATGTCAAATGTTCGTAGAATTTGTCATGTGTGATCTGTCAAAAATATAAACGTCAAAAACCAAGTAGCAAAAAAATCACCCGTTATTATATAATTTTTTGTGGGGTTATGTTAAGTCGCTTGTCTAGGCAGATAAGCCCGAGACAATTGACGCCCTGGAAGAGAATATTGCTGACATACGCCCCAATTGCTGGAAAAAGTGGTTAAAAATGGGCCTCGGAATGCATTGGTAGCTGCTGAATTGCCTCTGGCTGCTCTTCACTCCAAATACGGCAATTCTGCTTATTCACGTATCCATTTAGCCAAAAATGAGCCTCATCGCTGAAACGGACGTAGCTTGCGAAACACATTTTTCACAGAGCACGAATTTTGATAATAAATTGCAATAATTTGCAAACGTTGTTCAGGCGTAAGTCTATTCATGATGAAATGGCAAACAATACTGAATCGAAATGTCAAATGTTCGTGGAATTTGTCATGTGTGGTCGGTCAAAAATATAAACGTCAAAAACCAAGTAGCAACAAAATCACCCGTTATTTAAGCTAAATTCTTTGCCAAACCATTAAATTAGATGCGTTTTATTTCTTCTTGAAAACAACACGTCTAAAAAAACAACCATTGAATGTGTCGCGTATATATATTTTTGTCAATTTATCTTTACTATAAGTTCACCTACAGTATCTACACATGAATACTTACTTGATTGGTTCGTAACGATGTGAATCGATTCTCTGTCCAATATCGAATGCTCTAAAACCCAATGTTCTTCCTGGTAATAATTTAGGATTCTCATTCACTTTTTTGATAGCCAGTGGAAGACCGCCAAGCGTAACCTGTAATAAATGTAACCATTATATTGTATTAACTATAAAATGCTGCTTGTGGCAGAACACATTGTTTTTCATGCAAATAAAATGATAAAATTTGTTATTTCTATTATGGTTCATGTTGATGCATTTAAACTAATTCCAGGAATATTTGGCTAACCTGAGTAGACCTTTCATTTTTAAAACCAATCTCACTCTCACAAACTAGTTAGGGACATTAAATTAATGGGAAAAGTATCGAATGCTTAGGGTTAAAAGGCAAATAATTTAATTTGCATAATTTTGAGAATTTAATTTTACGGTCAAATAAATTTGTTAAAATATACAAACACCGATATTCTATTGAACGTGATGTCTCTTAAAGTAAACATAATTGAATAATTTATTTTCGAAACTCCACATTTTTCCTAAGTCCATGGAAACTTTTTGAAAGTTAGACGCCTTGGTGAAAAAAACTATTAAGAAAAGGCACAAATCAAAACATTGGAAATTTAGTTTGAACTTTAGCTACATAGTATGTATATCTTAGAGAATACGATTTGTCATTTTTTTTAAAGAAGTATAAACAGAATGACCCCATAGTTGTTATCACTTTTAAAGCGCTTAAGATATATTTAAAAGCCTATAAAAGAGGCTGTCACCCTGAAAGCGACATCCCACAGATCACAATCAGTAGAAGGCTAATAGAGCTGCGTTCCCCACGAAGAATTTCTATACAATGTTATCTGGAGTTCTATAAAATTTCCCTTATAACTTTTTAAGAGGGTTGCGTCAATGTGAGGTAAAAAAGTTAACTTTTTTTTGCTTTTATAGGATACCCAACAAATGGGAATACAGCGCCAGCGGCTAAATCGTGCCATAAAAGTTTCGAGAGTAATGGAAAACGGTAGCCGTTTACAAAACACTTTCACTTTACTTCGAGTTATTTTTTAATTTTTGACACAAAAGTTCACATTACGGCTATAACCCTTAGCCCTAATGTCGTCTCTATAACCTTTAATAAGTTAAACTATACGATCCGCAATGCTAAAGCGTTAGAAAGGCTTTTGCACACTAATTAAATTGGTATTTATTCTGTTTATGGTTGAATCGGATTGATGTCACCCGAGGAACAAAGTTTCCCACCATTTTTCAAATACATAGTTGTGGTCGTGTTTTTCAATGAAACGAAAAATGTTTGTTGACTAATAATTTTAAGAGCCACCAATTCCATCATCAAGGTCTTTTGGATCCTAATTTACTGGTCTATAATGAGGGGTTGTTTCGAATGTTTCCTTAAATAAGTTGATTGCTACGATTGTTGTGCAGCAAGAAGAGCCATTATGCTGGAATTACACTCATTTGAGCAGAAAAATAGCCATCAATCATGGGTCTATTAACACATAGATTCAAAACTCACGGCACCTGGCAGTCAGCGCCTGAACTTGCAATTGGAGATACATTTTTTTTTTTTGATTTGACGTTCAATGTATTTCCCATAAGAGAAAACCATATGGCCCGATGAACATATCACATCATTTTAGATTAAATGAAATAAAATGAAATTAAATTTCTAAGATTTAGCAACGTTGTTGAAGCGTGTATGCCATCAATATATAAAATTGCACAAATATAAACTACTGAATATGAATGATACTGACAGTTTGTAATTTGACAATTGTTTTGACAGATACAAATAAGCGAACATATGGGGGTTTCGTTTAATAACAAAAATCAATTTATTTTTGATTTAGATCTGTCTAGAAACTGATTTTGAAAATTTTGCATTCGATTGGGCAAGAAAATTGATTTATTTTTTGATTTTAAATCAGTTTTGCGGGCTAGGATTTTTAGACAGATCTTCGACTTTTTTACTAACACCACTATGCACCATAATTAACAGGCATTGGTTTGACAAGACAGCTGTTATCACTAGCTGGTTGACATACACAAATATACACCAATACTATAGTAAATAAAAATCAATCTCAAAACATATTCGATTCGCTATGGAAAAATATCAATTTATAGATAAAAATATAAATTTACTAAATGAAACCTCCATCAATATTTTGTCTAAGAAAATCATTTAAATCCTGTGAGTGGTTCAGATCTTATCGAAAATACGGAAAAACAAAACAAAAATAAACGTTTTGTTTAGCCCAGAATATTTTATTAAAATCGATCAAGTGGTTCAAATTCAATCCTGTGTAAACCGCGATCTCAATCAAAGCTTCCTTCAGCCAGTTTAATCTCTACATTCATAATAAGGTTGAATGTAGAGAACTGCCACCTCTCGGATTTATAGGAGAGTTTAAGTTGACCAAAAAAAAAAGTTATTTTTTTTTCATTCAATATGAATGATAACAGAATGTTCTGAATGAAATCTACTAGCTTGTAGCATTTTCAGATCGAAAAATGATGTTTTAGGCCAATAGGCAACCATTGGTGGAGTTTAATTAGCAGTAATCTTAAACGTTTTGGGATCATATTTTCTATGCAGCTGTCAGTGAAGGGTCAAGCCAACACGTTTTCTGTCAAAAACAGTTAAGTTTTCAAACCGCGAAGAAAATTATTTGTTTACAAAAAGCGATTGTCAAATCAAAAGCAATTAAAAAAAGCGAGCAACTCAGTTTCCTCCTCAGTTTCTTCGTGTGAAAGCTTTAAGGCAATTAAGGGAAACCTTCAAAAAATTTCCAGTAACTGGTTTCGCTGTGTGAAAGGCAACTTAAGTGAAATGAGTATAAGCTCAAATTTACATTCGAATATACTTAAAGGTCATTGTTGAAGTTTGATGTGACAGGTGTTAGATTTAAGCCATTTGTTATCCTTAAATAGAATTGATAAAATTTTTAACACATACTTATTAAACATTTGTAAATTTACCAACACATACACGAATTTACTTTCAAAATATCCGGCGACTAATCTGACAGCTCATTTCACTCACTCACTTGCTTAGTTTTACTAGCTAAATCGATTTTCAACTCACTCATTCAGTTTCGAATTCGAATTAGCTAAACCTCGGTGTATGTGTAGATAAAAATACTAGATTACTGTTCTCCTCTACTCACGTGTACATGATACCCAACTGAAAAGCAAAACGGTGGGGGCGATAAATTAGTTTTTAATTGACATTTCAATTATTTTGAAATGTATTGCGGGTGGCAATACTGTGGATATAGGACTTGACTGCTAACTTAAACATGTGGATTCAATCCCCACGCAAGGCAGCATTCTTTTTTAATCCTCCAATTTTAATTGGATGCCGCCCGTGGGTTAAAATGAGATAGTAAATACCTTATTCTCAAATCCACTGTGCCAACAAAAATTTTTTCATATCTTTCTATTCCTTCTAATTAGTGCCGTGCAATTCAGGTTGCATTTAAGAGACCTAAGATCTTACAGTCATTTAAAAAAAAACTGTAAATTTACTACAAAAAATATTACCCATTTATTTATTTTTTTTTGCACTCGAAAAATTTTCATTGTGATTTATCTGTCTTATCAGCTGTGTTTCTCGACGCTTATATTTAACAAAGTATGTTAGTTTTGAAAATCTTAAATTCCAAATTGATTTGAAGAGACAATAATCAAGTACAGAAGGATTGAGTTCGATATCCCGCCTTTTATAATACCGTTTCTTAAAATGCCACTTTTTATAATCCCTTCTCTTATAATCCCGCTTTTTTTAATAATCACGTTTCTTATTATCCTGCTTTCAGAATCAACACAAGGTGCAAAAACTACGGCGCGTAAGGCAACCCCTCCTCCTTGGCCCAATATTTTTGCGGAAAACTGCCATTTAAAAATACATTACAATTTTATAAATTTTCTTAACTAAATAAATCTATTTTGTACATAAGATATTAATTTTAGTTTGAAAGCTTTTTTCTATTGTTTTCTATTTTTAAATCATTTGGCAAACATTCAATCCTCTGTGCAGTGCCATATTTTGTGTTCTTGTGTTCCTATTTCGATTCAGTGTTGTTTGCCATTTCATCATGAATAGACTTACGCCTGAACAACGTTTGCAAATTATTGAAATTTATTATCAAAATTCGTGCTCTGTGAAAAATGTGTATCGCAAGCTACGTCCGTTTCAGCGACGAGGCTCATTTTTGGCTAAATGGATACGTGAATAAGCAGAATTGCCGTATTTGGAGTGAAGAGCAGCCAGAGGCAATTCAGCAGCTACCAATGCATCCCGAAAAATGCACTGTTTGGTGCGGTTTATGGGCAGGCGGCATCATTGGGCCGTACTTCTTCAAGGACGATGAATGGAGAAAGGTACCGTTCGATGATAACAGATTTTTTTTTGCCGAAAATGCAAGAATTGAACTCGGTCGACATGTGGTTCCAACAGGACGGTGCCACATGCCACACTGCACGCGAAACCATGCATCAATTGAGAGGCGAATTTGGTGAGCAGTTGATCTCACGTTTTGGCGCAGTCAATTGGCCACCAAGATCATGTGATTTGACCCCGTTAGACTATTTTTTGTGGGGCTATGTTAAGTCTATTGTCTATGGGGACAAGCCAAACACGATTGCTGCCTTGGAAGCCAACATTGAACGCGTCATTGGTGAGATTCCGGCCGAAATGTGTGAAAAAGTTTGCCAAAATTGGACCTTCAGAATGGACCACCTGAAGCGTAGCCGCGGGCAACATTTAAGTGAAATTATTTTTAAAAAGTAAATGGCAGAAATTGATTTATCGATCCAAATAAAAATTTCATTCAGTTTTTACAAGTTTCTGTGTTTTTTTGAATTTTCTAAAACCAAGCTCTTAAAAAATCACCGTTTATATAGGCAACCTAAAATCATTACAATTGCGTAGCGTAAATGGCTGTAAATCACTAACATATATTATATATTCATTTAAATAATTTGGAAGTAAATTGAATTTTATTTTAAACACAAACACAATAGCATTAAACATAATTCTTTGGTTTTCAAGACAATCTTAACAACATTTCATTTTTTGGAGTAAACAAATTGCACAATAATACAGATCTCATGGCTCCATTCTGTAGTTTTTGAAGTCTATTAATCATTTGATTATTACACATAATCAAAATACTTGAACAATATTCAAAGTGAGGTTTTACCATTGTTTTGTAAACTTTCTCAATAGTTTGACTAGATATACTTATTCTTCTATTGGTACTGCCGTTAAGTATCATAGCTTTAATTTTATTTATATTTAACTTTAACATGTTGCTGTCGAACCAATCTTATACACTCATTAACATTATCACCCGATATAATAAATCGTCATCAGCAAACAGCACAATGCTTAAAAAACGAACAGCATTCTCCATGTCATTTATATATAAAAGAAACAGCAAAACACCTAGTAAAGAACCTTGAGGCACACCATGAAGTACAGAAACATGGTCTGAGGTATTTTCGTTTAATTTAGCTCCTTCAGTTTTATTGTTTAAGTATGATTTGAATCAATCAAGTTCTGTGTTTTTTACACCATACATTTTAAGTTTTTTCTAACAATATGAGTTTGTCGACTGTCTCAAAAGCTCGTTTTTAGATCTAAAAACACTAAAAACACTCAATTTTCCACTTAGTAATAACTAGATTAAGAAGGGATTCACAGTTAGGATTTTTTCAAAAGCCAGATTAATAACACGATATAAGGTTGAAAGATTCTAAATAATTTTGTTATTGATTTATACACAATCTTTTCGATAACTTTGCTCTCTAGGTTCATCATATTGACCGGTCTGAAGTCTTCCACTTTATTTGAGATTTTTTATTTTAGGGATTGGAACAATCAGGGACTCCTTACAGTAATTTGGAAATATTCCACTCGTTAAAGATACATTCATAATTTTCAATAACATATCACCACATAAATCAAAGGCATCCAAATACATATTAACACTTATTCCATTTGTATCTTTTTTATTATTAATCGATTTTAAAATAGTATTTGGGGGTGGGGTAAAAGTAAAAGTTTTTTGTGTAAAATTTATAAAAATACAAAACGAGCTTGGCGGGATTATACGGTATAAGTCGGGATTTTAAAAAGAGGGATTATAATAGATCGGTATTGTGATCGAGTGGGATTTTAAGAAAACAGTATTTTAGTAGGCGGGATTTTAAAACTGATTTTTTCGGGATTTTTGAAAAAAGGGATTATAAAAAGCTTGATTCCAATACGCTCCCTTGAAAAGTTGTCGAGAAAATTTTACAATATTTAAAATTGTATACGTAAGTCTGTTAAATCCATATGTAAATAAATGGGGTCCTCAGTGAAAACCACAGATAATGAAATTTATTGAATATTCTTGATATTTATTTGATTGCTGTTTTTTTTTATATTTTTAATATTTCGTTAATATCCCCCAAAAAGCTTGTATTACTCCATTTCAACATTAGCCTGCTCTCATTGAAGCTTTTTTCATTTAAGTTGGTCATTTTTCTATAATTGTTTATTAATTTTAATGAGTTTCTACATAATTGCATATTATATACAAAAAAAGTGATTTTTAAATTAAACAACCCTATTCCGACAAAATTTTGTCAATTCAAAATCAACCCTTCCATAAATATTTAATAGAAATTATTGTTTAAAGCTGCTTTTTCGAACTATAAATACATACACTACTACTAAACATTATGAGTAGGGTAAAGGGCTATATTTTATTTATTTAAATAAAAAGGTTTCTATTATTTCCATATTTTGATTCAGCCTTACTTGTTTGTATTCATTGAATTGTTATTTGTATTCTTTTATTTTTTCATTTAAATCAAATTCCATTTCTAAGAATATTCAATATCTTGAATTGAAACACTGCATTACATTTTCCTTAGTAAAATGTAAGGGAGAATTATATGACTGATGTTAGTGTTTCTTGAATAGAAACCTGCCACTCCCTTAGTTATTTCAATTTTTAACGTTTTTTTGATTGTGCGACAGCTTACTAAATATGTACACATAAATATGCGTAAATATGCGACTTTCTAAAAAAAAGTGTACTCACCAATAAATATTTAAATACATAAAATGCACGACTGGATCGTACGAACATGCTCTTGTAGCTAACAACCTTAATGTAGCTAAACATTGAAGCTGTTTAGTAGGTATGGGTATAGTTTAGTTATCTTATGCCTATGTCAGTAAGATTACCGTGATTCTTAGTATAATGAATTGTCGAATGGACGATTCAAGAAATAGTTACATAAGTAGCTACCTACAAATGTATATTTAAATCTAGATAATGGATTTTAGTTATGTAAGTTAGGAGAGAAATATGTGCTTAAATACATAAAAAGATCCCAATTATGTGTGACGTATATAGGTTGCTAGTTAGCTATATGCATATATATAACTTTATTATTTAGGTACAATATGCATACATAAGGTTCATGTGAATTTTAAAGATACACATGTATCTACATTGTATTCAGTAACGTACGTAAAATGCGTAAAAATTAAATATAATTGGATTGAAATAAATGGATGATACACAAAATAAAATCTTTTTATATTGCTTGATTGATAATGTTTGAGGGATAAAAAAATGCCATTTGAATTGTTTGAAAAATATGAATATATAAAATAAAATTCAAAAATCTTTGCAGCGGTTTTTAAAAAAAATAATTTTTAGCTATGAAATTAAAAAAAATTAAATAAAAATTTAAATTTCATTTTAAAGTATTTATTAACATACATATAGAATTTTAATTTCAAAAAAATTCAGTGCCTGGTTTTTAAAAAATCAATTTTTCAAACAAAATTTTTAAATGTTTATTTGCGATTATAGGTACACAGCAAAAAATAAAGTCGTCATATTAGCAATCGCCGGTTGTCAACTTGAAAAAACCCGATATTGGCATATTTACTACCAAAATAATCAATATGACAACCTTTTTTTTCTCAATGGCAACCCGATAGTCAATAGGACAATTTTGGATTGTCAATTTTGGTAGTCAATAGGACAACCGTGGTAGTCAATATGACAACTGTGGTAGTCAATTGGACAACTTCGGACGCCAATATGACAATTTGGTAGTCAAATTCAGAAAAAAACGAAATGAAAAATTGAGTTTAACAGTTCTAAATTGACAACCCGATAGTCAATAGGACAATTTTCGATTATCAATTTTGGTAGTCAATAGGACAACCAGGGTAGACAATATGACAACTGCGGTAGTCAATATGATAACGGTAGTCAATAGGACATTTTGGTAGTCAATATAAAAACTGAACATTATATTCTGTGAAATACATTTTGATCATCATATGACTACTTGATAGTCAATATAAAAACCCAAAATTAAAATTGAAATTTATAATTCCGACAGTCAACATAAAAACTTTTTTAATCCTCAACTTGGCGGACAATTTTACAACTTGGTAGTCAATATGACAACTTGGTAATCAATCTGAAATTGGTAGTCGTATTGACTACCGCAGTTGTCCTATTCACTACCGCAGTTGTCACATTGATTATTGCGGTTGTTCTATTGACTACCGAAGTTGTCGTATTGACTACCACGGTTGTCCTATTGACTACAGTGGTTGTCAATACGACAACTTGTGATTTAATTCCTTTCGATCAAAAGTTGTCATATTGACTATCGAAGTTGTCATATTGACTACGGAGTTGTAGAAAAATTTCGGTTGTCATATTGACTACTGAAAATTGTCCTATTAACTATCGCATTTGTTGGGTGAAAATCGACTATTTAATTGTTAAATTGACTACCAAAATAGTCAATAGGACGACTTTTTTGGTTCTGTGTAATATAAGGCATGATATTCATTCGTAAATTTTTTTTTTCTAACAATCAAACATGAAATAATCATCACAGAGAACACCAAACAGTGGGTCTGGCAATTCCGTCTGTCTGTCTGTCTGTAGAACGATTTACAGCCTAAACCGCTGAACCGATTTTGTTCAAACGTGGTGCTTAGTAGTTTTAGGTGATTGTCCAAAATAGATTTTTGAATCGTCATTTTAGCCCCAAAAATAACGGTATTTGCCATACAAATTTTTCTACCATCTTTATTATCTCGCAAACGGCCTTAACGATTTTAATAAAAATTTGTATATGTACTGCTTCGAATATGGTCTACATTTTGGCCAAAAAAATTTCAAATATTACGCTATTAACGGTACGTGCCATAAAACCATTTCATTGATTTTCGAATTTCTTATAAACAGCTCAACGGATTTCGATCAAAATTTTTATACAAGAGTTACTCCAAATTCTAAGCAAACTGCATTTCAAAATTTTCGAAAAATTGTATTTTTGGATTTTTGGAAAAAAATAGTTCTTTTTTTGAAAATACAAAATTTAGAAAACTGGGGACCATTTTATTCTGAAATTTTGTCATTGAATTTAGATTATTAAATATATTTAAAACTTCCATACCAATTTTTTTTTTTTTGAAAAATTTGAGAATGTTTATATATAAATAATTAAGTGAAAAACGACTTAAAAAATACATTTAGCCGTTTCTATTAAGAATCTTTTGCAGATAATGTGATCGAACAAAGGAGCAAGTAAGTACGATCCAGTCGTGCATTTTATTTTTTATGGACAAGTCTTGCCTTTAGAAAAAAATTTGAACTCGTGATTTTAATCAAAGTTACAGTGATACAGAACAAAAAAACAAAAAAATAGGTCCCGCAATTCCATCTGTACAATGCTCTAAAGTCTAAACGGCTGAAGCAATTTTCTTCAAACTTGGTACTCAAGCGCATTAGGTGGTTGTCTAAAATACATTTTTGAATATTTTTGTATGCCCAAAACTAACGGTACCTGCCATACAATTTGTTCTACCATCTTAATTATCTCGAAAACGGCTCTAACGATTTTGATAAAAAAAAAATATGTAAGCAGGTATAATCTACATATGGTTAAACATTTTTTTATTAACGGTACCATTTTTTGATAGACATTCTCATAAACGGCTCATCGGATTTCGATCCAAATTTTTATATGAGATGTACTTTCCATTCTAAATAATGCCACCAAAATTTTCAAAAAATATTTTTTTTTGTTTCAATTTAAAAAATATGTTTTTTTTGAAAATTCAATATTTCTACGATTTTTTTTTAAATTTATATTATTAAATAAATAAAAAAAAAATTAAAAAAATGTGCGACTGTGAGACTACAAAAATATTGAACTGTTTCTACCATAAATTTTTGCTTAAGATGTGCTCTTTGCTTAAGATGTGCTCGAAAATAAGAGCAAGTACTTGCGATCCAGCCGTGCATTTTATTTCCCTGGCAATAAGCCAACTCCTGTTGGTGTATACCTTGATTTGTATTTTTTGCTCAGGACTATGGCACTTTGAATACCCCTTTCGGTTCTTGGGAAGTGCTTAGATTAATCGCGCTTTACCATACTAAAAACAAATACATATGCACACTCCAAAGAAATTCTGAGCCTAAAATCAATTTGAAGTGAACTATTTTATTGACCGACAGTGTATAAAGTGAATAATTACCCTTAACAATCTTTTGTTCATACTTTTCCATCGCCAATAATATCTCTCAAGCAATGAAGCTTAAAATGATTTTAGATCTTTACACACAAACATAGAATAAAAAAGAAAATACTATTGGCAATTTTACTACTTCAAATTACTTCGAGGAACTTATAACATAATTTATATTTTCTGCAGAACTTGGAGGGTTACATCACGAAACACTTTCAATTCAAATGATCGATAAAATAATAAAATTGAATTTATATGTAATCTTACTTGCACTTCAATATTCTATATTGAATGGCGTGCTTGTAACTATTTTTTTTTTTTTTTTTTTTTTTTTTTAAAAAGAGTTTTGCCATTGTCAATGAGGACACTTTTAAACGAACAACCCGTTTATAGTCACATTTATAGATTTTTTAACCAAGTTTTGCGTAAAACTAGAATGGTATTTACATATACTGAGAATACTGTAAAACAAATATTTATTTGAAAATGTAGGGCACGGAATTTTAAAGAATAGGACTTTTTGAATCGATAGTACACTGTGGCGTATACGTACTTGTTTTGTATTTATTTGTTTTTGATTAAATTTGAATACATTTTACAACAAGTAAATTAAAATCATATTAATATATGTTTCAGGGATTTAATAGAATTTGAGGAGGTTTTAGTTTGAAAATATAAACAGTGTTCGATTTATTTAAGTAAATCATACATACATTATACGCCGATGGGTATGGAGTGACCTTTGATTAGAAATTGCAAGTAGGCACAATGAATATTCAAATGGAGGTAGATAGGTAATATAAAATTGAATCTTCATAGAATTTTATAATAATTGCATTTCAAATATTTACGTTTGAGCACTTGAAAAACATTCTAGCTCTTTTAGTTGAAAAAATGTCATGGATAAACTTATCAATAAAAATGAATAGGGTAATTTAATATCAAAGCTATTCTGTTGATGTTAGAGAACTCTGGAGGACAGTGTCTGGGAATCCAAGCCATTTTAATTTAATTTATTCCCAACATGCGACTGTCAACAATCTAGAGCTAAGTTGTAGAAACGTTTATCACTCTAAGACAGTAAAAATAACATATATGCAAAAAACACCATAAAAGACTTGGCTCATAATAAGTTTTTAGAATAATTTTTTTTTTAAATAAAAGAAATTTCTTCAGTAGATTGTATAGTCGGCAAGACATAAATACAAATCAAATCAAAAGCAATAAAAATCTAAGGTGAAATAGAGAATTTAAGTAGATTAAGAACGAAGTATGTCCCTGTGGAACAACTAATTGAGTAAATTGAAATTAATTTCTGATATATAAATTTTAGTTTCTCAACGAAACCGATCGAGCATAAAAAACGAAACAGAGCATATTCTTACTTCCGATATACTATGCATAGTTGTTACTACTAGTAAAAGGCAAGATTTCATTTAAAATTAAATGCACGACTGGATCGCAAGTGCTTACTCTTGTGTTCAATCACATTGTACGCACTTAATATAAACAGGTAAATATAATTTTAAATTCTTCTTTACTTACGATATATGTAAGTAAAATAGGGCAAAACTTGCATTTGGAAAACATGTAAGTCGAACTCGAGATTTTAATCAAAACTTGACATTATGATGATAAAGAACACCAAAATGTGGGTTCCGCAATTTCGTCTGTCTGTCTGTAAAACGATCTACAGCATAAACGGCTAAAACAATTCTCTTTAAACTTGGTTCTTAAGCGTTTTAGATGATTCTCTCAAATAGATTTTTGAATCGTTTTGTTTAGCCCAAAAATAACTGTTTTTTCAGTTGATAGTTCCTGCCAAACAACCATATTTTTGATTTTCGAAATTATTAGAAGGTCCTTCGAACTATATATAATACTGGCATTTCAAAATTTTGAATACAAATATTTTTTGGGTTTTTGGAAAAAAAATTTTGTTTTTTTAAATTCTATATTTCGAAAATGGGTGGAGATTTTTTATAAATGATATTTTTAAATTAATATTATTAAATATTTAAAATTTCCACACCAAATTTTTCTTAGAGAAAAAGTCAAAAAAATTTTGTATATAAAAAATTAAATAAAAAAACGACTTTAGAAATATATTTGGTAATGATGCGCGCATTCGAATGAAAGAACCGATTATAATCGATTTTTAAGCGTAATACAAATGCAATACAAGATTCTTGAGCAATGTGATGTGTGAGTGTCTAGCCTTAGTGTGTTATGTAGTTAAATAGTAATAGTAAATAGTAACTACTTGGTTTTCGAATACATTTTTTTACATGTGGGTTGATTACTCGAGATATAGGTAGACAGAGTTTTTGAGATTTTTTGTTTTCTCTAATGATTTCTTTTAAGAAAGGAATAAGCATGTATGTATATACTTAGACTTTAAGGATTTAGATATCTATACACCCATATGTCTACACTGAACCAAAACCGGTTTTCATATTGATGATTTTGTTCATCATATTGATGAAAAAAGTTTTCAGCCAACGACAGCGATCATCAATATGAAAATTTGGAAAACCGCTATCATCATATTGACAACCGCGATCATCGTATTGACAACTGCGATTATGATTATACTGAACCCTGTGGTCATCATATTGATTACAGCGGTTGTCAATAAGATTATTGCGGTTGTCAATAGGATGAATGTAATTGTTAATACGACAACTGCGATTGTCGATATGATGATCGCAGTTGTCAATAAGATTATTTTGGCCATCAATAGGATGATTGTAGTTGTCAATACGACGATTGTAGTTTTCAATATTATCAATATGATTATCGTGGATGTCACATTGACAGCCATGATTGTCATAGCGACAATCACGATTTTTATATTGAGAAACGCGATTGTTATTTATTGAATGACTTCAATACCTATGAAAATTAAAATCCGATTATTTCATACTTAAGATTGCAAGAACAAAAAAACACTTTAATTCATCCATTTAATAAACCTCCCAATTGAAATAATTAGAATATACAAAAAATGAAGTTCATTATAAAAATGCATTAAATATAATATGTACATATATGTATTTGTTTTTAAAAAATTCCCATACATTTTCACACGCTGGTGGATAATGGATATTAAAGACAAAAAAGCACTTTAAACAAATATCCACAGCACGTTAGGCATTATAAGTTTTAAGTTAATAGTCATCTATGTAGACTATACATATATTCATTTGACCCACGTTGATGCAGAACGAAGAGATGGATGGTTTCCCCACGGTCTTTCAAAAAATTGATACGGTCGTCCATTTATTGCACACTTTCTCCCTCGAAGAGAAAATACATTTGCGTTCTCTGATATCCAATCAGCTTACAAAATCATCTGAATTTTTTAAAATACGTACAAAAATATAAATCATTCAGGCGAAAATTAGATTAAAAATAGCACTTGATACCTATCATAAATATCTAATAATTTACCATACACATTCAAGAAAATGAATTAAAAATCAATTATTGCTCACCTGATTATAATAAGAAATTAATTTATTTTTATATTTTTCTTTCACTTTCTTCGTTATCAAATTTAGTGAACTGTAAACTATAGCCAACACGACGAAGTCACTACTTCAAATTTTACGAACCGAATGACGCGCTTTTCTAAAAATATATATTAAAAACAAGAGTAAATTCAGTTTTATATTTTTGTCTGAATTTTCATATTAATGATAGCAATTGTCAAAGCGACAACCGCAAAGCAACGATCTACATATTGACAACCGATGTTGTTAATATGAAAATTTTTAAGCGGACAGTTTTTGTCTTTATATTTACCGTTATTTTGATTTATCTTGGCCACAACAACTGCAAAGAGGTGATGATCATATTAACAACCACGATTGTCAATATGACAACCGCAAACCAACGATCATCATATTAATAATCGTGATTATTATATTGAAAATAACGATCATCATATAGACAATTGCAAATTGATAACCTAAATTGATGATTACGATCATCAAATGCCAAAAACAAGTCATCATATTGATTATTTTATTCATCAATATGAAAATTTTCAGTTAACAACCACCGGTTGTCAATATGACAAGCAATATTTTTTTGGTGTAGATAATAGTATTTCTTTTCGTTACTTTTCTTAATTTAAAAGAAATAAGGAACTAAACTATTCCAATTTTCTTACTCTTTCATAATTCGAATGATTATTCGTATATTTTGATCACTAGAATACTAATTTCTATATTATTGAAATCATTCGATTATGCCCATCACTAAAATTTACTTTTTTTTTTACTAAGTTAATGGCACCACAATAATTGTTGATCTTGGCTAAATTTTGTAACGACTCCTTTCTGGCAATGCGTGCTACCTATGTATGCTTTCATGAAAACAAAATTAGCTTAACTTGCTTAAATTTATCATTCGTTTTCATAAATAAGTATAATAATAATTAACATACAAAAGTACAAAATACCATTTCTTTAAAGCAGAAAATATATACATATACACATTTTTTTTTGTAAAAATTAATAGTCCCTCAAATATGCTCTCCAATTCCAATCATAATCTATTGTTCCCAAATCCTTCTTTATTTACATTTTTATTTAGTTTTAGTTACACGATTGCTTTTACTCGTAGATTTAAATTTTACTTATGTGTTTGTATTAAGCTTAATTAAAATTAAATAATTTTTTTCATTCACATCGCGTTGCAAACATGAAAATGTTTTCTTTTTTTTCACTCACAATATACGGGTATACAGCATTGGGACAGTTTAGTTTGCAGAGAATAAATTAACAAAAACAAACATTCCAGACTGTGCTGCGGTTTTATAAATCAAAATAGCTATGCGGGTAGGTAACCACGCATCAACAAACAATACTACAGCAAAATATGTAAAAGAAAAAAGATATGTATCTGACGGTTTAAAAGAACCTTATCAACGTAAATGAATCTGCAGGATTGTATGTATACTACAATTTGCTGCACTAATTAGAATCGGGAAAGTTTTATTTTAATAATCTGGCGTGGGTTTTTAGTTCAGTTTGTTTTCCTTATATGTATGTCAACCTGCAAACTTTCTTCACAATTGGATCGGATTTCCTTTTTCACTCAACATTTATATATGTATATGCTTCCGTTTGTGTCTGAATAAATCATAAGTAAAACGGTAAAAAAAATAACACAAATATTTTATTGAACTCCCGTCAAATTTTATTTTTATTTTTTATTTATTTTCATTTAATTATTTAAATATAAAATATGGGAGTACATATTAAGAATTAGATTCGGCACGAGTACGATAAATCAGGCGCCGCAAAATAATAACGGATTTTTTTAGAGGACCTTAATACAAGTATTTTTTAATATGGGAGGGGTCTATCTCCCCCCGTTTGGCCGGGAGGGGCAGTTTCATAAAAAAAGTACTAAAAATGGAAAACAAAATATTTAAAAATAACCGTAATACTTACAGATAAGTGTAATTATTTTTTTGAAGCCAATAGCTTAATCTATTAGCTAATTTTTAAATTACGTGGAATCTATGCATAGTTTTTGAAAAAAAAAAACGGATTTTAAACTCAAACTTTGTGTAGAAAAAGATTTAAAAATGTTTAAAGTGTAATTTTTTCAAGACTGTACAATTATATAATATTTTTTTTTCACAAACTCGTTGCTCTGATTAATTCTTAATCAAAAACTGAATACCATATGATCTAATGTGTTCCAGTTTTTGAGAAAATTGAAAATTACTAAAACTACTTTTTTTATGAGATTTTTTTGTATTTACGTTGATCTCACTTTGAGGGGAGAGTGCCATAACTACGGTGCCGCAAAATAATAACTTCTTGTAGAGGGGTTAAATAAAATCATTTTATCCTGCGGAAGAAGGGGTGTATCTCCCTCCTTTTAGAGGGAGGCTCAATTTTCTAAAAAAAATACTTAAAAGAACAAAAAAAAAATGTAAATACAACGTTAACACTTACAATAAAATAATATAGGTTTTCTGATATCCAAAAACTTGTCGCCTAACTATTTTTTTCAATCTAGTTATGTGCGTTAATAGTTTTTGAAAAAATACCTTAGAACTCAAAATTTATCAAAAAAACAGTGATGTGTCTAAGGGGGGCATTTTTCCCCCCTGCAACCCCCATGTCTGAGTGCACTAGAGGCTTTGGGGTGGGTGCGAGGTTGGGCGTATTCAAGGTTTCTTTTGTATAGCAGAGTCTAGATTTAAAGAAACTCTAAATTTATTCTCCTTCTGTATCGAACAGCTGTTTTCCACATATAAAAAAACAAGAATTAAGAATCTTATAAAAAAGCAGTTTTGGTAATTTTTAATTTTAAACAAAGGACATAAAATCATCCAGTTTTCATTGTTCGATTACGAATATATTAGCACATCTAATAATTAACGCCAATAAGTACCTAATTTAGCTACTTAAAAAAATGTTTGATAAATTTTGTGTTTGAAGGTATTTTTTCAAAAATTGTTAACGCAAATAACTAGGCTGAAATAAATAATAAGAAAACAAGTTTCTGGCTTCAAAAAAACCATAATTTTATTACTGTAAGTGTTGCCTTTGTTTTAAATCTTTTTTTTTTTTTCAAAAACTATGCATAGATCCCACTTGATTTAAAAATTAGTTAATAGATTAAGTTATTAGCTTAAAAAAAAGTTATTACACTTATTTGTAAGTATTATCGTTATTTTTAAATATTTTGTTTTACATTTTTCCATGCTCGCCTAGCATGGTCGCGCTTTTTTTTTTTTTTTTTTTTTTTATAACTTTGCACGCGCTCAAGGGATTATGAATACCCTTTATATGTTTTTCTTAACACAGCGCGGGCATCCGGTGGAAGAAGAGAAAGAAGGATAGGAAAGATGTGTGGCGCGATGTTCTGAGACTAGAGCTGGTTGTTGTCTCAGATTTATCTCCAGGGATGGCGGCTGAACTAATGCGGAGAGAATTACCGTGTCTTTTTATTCATGTCCCTTATAATTCGCATTATTTTTATTTATATCGTTGTCATATTTTATGGGTATGCTACTTTACTCAATCACATGTTGTTAGTGTTATGCCTGAACAGCATGTAATGAGCAAAGCAACAACTTATTTTATGACAATTTTGAGAATTGGTTTTTAATGGAAAATAAGAAGAAATAGACAACGGCAGGAATCGAACCTGCAACCACGAGTTTGACAGGCGAGCACACAACTATCGCGCCACGGCCACCCCTCGCTCGGGCTCGCTGTGTTCTTGTATGTGGGCTGGTTCGCGAGCCTCTTGCTGTTGGCCAAAAATTTAGATTATGTCGTGTTCGTTGGCTTCGATGTTTGTCGTGTATGGTTATGTTCGCGAACAAATCGAAGATTTAATATTGGATTCAAAAAGTAAAAACTACAAAAATAAAGTTGGGAAAAATAAATCATATCTAATCTTCCAGCTGCTTACCAAATTTCATTAAAATACATTCAATGGTTGAGACATGAATGCGGAACAAACAACCAAGTATATATTTTGTTCATATATAAGCTTCTCCCATATAGACATAGTAACTGTTCGGTTCCATTTATCGGAATAAAATTGACCTATGTGATAATCGAGTATGTGTGTGTCCATGTGCCAAATTGTATCTAGATCCGTTTAGCAGTTCTGGCGTTATTGAGCAAGAAACATCCAATCATCCAAACATTTACATTTATAACATCAGTAGGAATATCCAAAATTTTCCAAGCTTCACAACGAATTTTGCACCTTTACATTGTCCAAAATCATCAAACAATGCTTTAAATTTATATATATATCATCGAGAGAAAAATGTTCGCGTTTTTCTAGAATTTTTGGAGATTTCCACTAAGAATTTTCCATTTTTTCATTTGAAAAGCAATTCCGGAACAAAAATCAATTTTTCTGGATTTTACGAACAACTAAAAAAGAGTTCGTGCCAAATCGGCCCATTCGTTCTCAATTGTTGAATTACAATACATTTTTTCACACCATTTTTAATAGCAGATGATCGTGCGATGGTATACGGACTTTCTATTCCACGGGAATCTAATGACATCTATACACCTACAATTAAAAACCGTTCAGTCGTTGAGGCGTGAAAGCGGACAAACGCCCAAGTATATGTATATATTTTTTTCATATTTAAGCCTCTCCCATGGGAACCGTTCATTTTTTTCGGGATAAAAATTTCCTATGTGAGAATCCAGTACCCCGTCCATCTCCCAATCAAATTTCAGCAAATCCGTGTGCTTCTATGGGCCTTGTGAATAAAAAATATGTAGGCTATTTATAGAATGAGCTCTATGAAAAATTAAAACACACCTATCCCACGAGAACCATACAATTTTCCAGGGTAAAAAGTAACATATCCAGATCCATTCAGCCGCTCCGGAGTTATTGAGCAACAAACATCCATACATCCATCCATCCAAACTTCCACATTTATAATATTAGTAAGATTTAAGAAAAGAAGAAATTTATACAATGTAAATCTTTTTTTTAAGCATTTGACATTTATTTAGTGAGAGCTAATCCTAATGCTAGATACGTACGAAGCAACCGTTGTAGCAACACAGCCATGTTTAAGCAACCGTTGCTTCGTGTGTAGCTATGTTGCCCATTGATTTTCCTGTTGCCTCAACCATTGCCAGAAGTATCAAAACATTTTAATAATTTCGATCGGTTGCCGCAAACGTTGCTACTTGTGTATTATTGTTTACTAATTTTACTCGTTCAGTTCTAAGCAATACATATATATGTACATACATATGTATATGAATAAAAATATAAAAAAAAAACATTTTTGAATAATTTCTTTATAAACATTCTAATGCATAAACGGCTTCGCATAAATTGTTTCGTACTGTTTTCGCCTCAGATGGTGAATTTTTACCCAAAGTTGGCTCCAAATTTAGCTCTGGATTTTCAGAAATATCTTCTTTCTTTCCGCGTCTTTGTGAGCGGAATTGATTTCATTCTTTATGAAATTGTGCAAGTAGCAGCAACTTAATACTACTTTGTTGGGTTTTTCGGGTGAAAGAGCGATGGTAGTATTCAAAAGGCGGAGCCTTGCTGCCAAAATTCCGAATGCATTTTCCGCACTTTTATCCCTTGCCGAACTCAGCGTTTTATTAAATAAATTCTGTGAAGGCGATAAGCCGCTGATATATATGTGGCATCTCTCAGTAGTCATTATAGAATTTTTTTTCGATATTTTGGCTTTTACCAAGTCCAATAATTTTCCAAATGAGGCTTCATCCATCCTCATGTAGTTTTTGTAGTATACTGGCACATTTTCTTTCAATTCTTTTAGCAGCCTTTCGTTCGAATTTTTTTTTTTTTTTGAAAACAATTTTTTGAACAATTTCTTGTTTGTTTTTTTTAGTTCCATCTCATCTTCCTCATTTTCATACAAAAGTTCATCAATTAAAATAATTGCAGTGACCTAACTCATTTCAAAAATTTAATTTTATTTTTCTTCCGCTCGTCTTTTCTGTACCACAGCTAAACACAGTACTGAGGTTGCGGCAACAGTTGCCATGTGTATAGTAAACAAACAAAACACGTTGCTGCAACACGTTGCTAAATTAAACGAACAAATTAAAAAAAATATAAATTTTTCGACTTTACGTATAAATTAAAGCTAAATATATTGTTGAATTAAAACAAATTGTAATCAGTAATTCATTTGACTTATCATCGAAGCACATTATTATAATGAACTTACCACCTGACATCTCTCTCATAAGAATAGTTGTATTGTTCGTAAGCCAAACATATTAACTTACCCTATATTTTTCTTAATTTTCCTTGCTTTTATTAATAAAGCTTGTGTGTATTTTAAAACAGAATTGCTATTAAATGAACCGCAAATTGCTATAGTTGTCTCTGTTTCTGTTGTTTCTTCTTGACAAATATTTGTCCACTGTTCAGGCTGTTCTTCTCTTTATTTTGTTGCGTTACTTATGTAATGTTTTCGCTCAATGGCCACAAACTTAAGCAAATGATGACTGATGGATTTAGTTGGTGATCCATGTGTTAATTTAAGCGTATGTGTTCAATATAGTAACACCAGCTTATCGTCACGTCATTACTTTGTTTCTTCCACAGACAATCCCAAATGACAACGACAATATCCAAATATTTTCTGTGCCTCATTTTTTCCTATAAAAATCAGCAGTATGTTACTACAATTCGTCAAACAACGGCTGGCTATTAAATGCGCGAAAAATTTCTTGGATCAGTGAATTCTTGAAATGAAGACTTTATTAACGCCCGCTTAAATGGTGTAGTTCGATTTTTAATCGCAATATAGTTATTGTAGGGCAAGTTTTGCATTTGGCAAAAAAAAACCATCGAACTCGAGATTTGATACTTAAGCGGCAAACTGGTGCCGTGCAATTTAGGTTGCATTTAAAAGACCTCGGGTCTTACAGGCATATAGTTAAATTTAATAAAAAAACGGTATCTTTAATACAAATTTTTTCGCCAAAAATGGTTAACCTCGGTTATCTCGAAAACGACTCTAACGATTTTAATTTAAAAAAAATCAGTTCTTAATTATGGTAATGTCTACATTTTGATCCATCAAAATTTTAATTGAAACGTTATTTACTTTAACATATAATCTTTTATTTTTCGATTATCGTCTATCTCATGAATGGCTGAACGGATTTCGATTAAATTTTTTTACACAAGTGGTCTTTCAAATTCTAAATGATACTGCATATCAACATTTTTGAATTTTTTTTTGATTTTTCGAGAGATTTAATAATTCGAAAACGGATTGAAGATTTTTTTTAAATTATATTTTTGAGTATAATATAGAAAAAACTAATAATAATCGATAATACAACATCAAACACAAAAGCAAGTACGTGCGATCCAGTCTTACATTTAATTTTTACTTGCGATTATAGGTACTGTAGGGCATGTTATGTATTCGTAAATTTTTTTTTTTTTTTAACAGTCAAACATATCATTCCGATTACAGAGAACACCAAAAAAGTGGGTCCCCCAATTCCATCTGTCTGTCTGTCTGTCCTCGAGTCTGCACCTAAGCGGTTCGGTGGATTTGATTCAAACTTGGTAAATATTGTTTTTTCGTTAATATTCCCACAAGTTTTTTTCTTTTTTTTTAAGACGACAAATAACAGTAGTTCCCATAAAAATCTTATTTTTCTCAAAAACGGCTTCAACGATTTTTATTAAAAAAAATCAGTAGAAGCTCCTAGAAAATTTAAACACTATTGTATAACAAAATTTTTCTAACAAATTTTTTTTTGGAAATTAATTTTTTTTTCAAATCTCAAAATTTCGAAAACGACTCACTAGAATTTTCAAAACTTCGTATTTGGTGGTTCTTTGACATTATCTTGAATAGTTAAAAAAAACTATTTTTCTAAAATAAAAATTAAATTTCAAAAAAAAATTCTGTGACTGGTTTTTGAAAAATCGATTTTTCAAAAAAAAAATTAATTTATTTTTTAAAAATCGAAAAACTTTTGTTTTGAAAATTTGAATATGCAGTTTTTTTAACAATTTTAGAGAGCATTTGTATAAAAAAAAAATTTTATCGGTTAATCCAATATTGATAAAGTCGAAAATATGAAAAGTGGTTTTATGGGAAGTATCGTTAATAAGTACTCCAAAAAAAAAATATTTTTATACTTGAAAGTGAACTGTACTAATTTAAGAACTCACAAATTTTTTTATAAAAATTCTTGGAGCCGTTTTCGAGAAAAAAATTTTTTTGTTAACCGTTTTTTAACATTTGTATGGAAGTTAACGTTGTTTTTTATTTTAGAAAAATAGTTTTTTTTTAACTATTCAAGATAATGTCAAAAACCACTAAGTACGAAGTTTCGAAAAAATCTATCGAGTTGATTTCGAAATTTTGAACTTTCAAAAAAAACTTGTTTGAAAAATGTTGGTATACAATATTGTTTAAACTTTCTAGGAGCTTCTGCGTAAAAAAATTCAAAACAATCAGATTAACTGTTTTCGAGAAAATCGAAAACCAAAAAAATGGTTCTACTAGAGGTACCAAAAATAAAAAAATTTTTCCAAAAAAAAAACTATCAAAATGTACCCTTTCCCCTCATTAATAAACTCATTTTTTTTATCAAAATCGTTGGAGCCGTTTTATGTTATTTATTTATTTATTTCATCAATATGAGATTTAAAATCTACAATTAGATTACTAGATAAATATAAATATATGTGTACATTTTATTAAATAATTCTTAACTTAAATATAAATACTTAAAATACCTATAATTAAAAGTATGAAAAACAAAAATTGTTTTAAAATCATAATCTAAATTTAATAATCAATTAAAATGAAAATGCATTATTAAATTATTTCTCAAAGAAGATCTACTTAATTGAAAATCAAAATCAACAAGATTTAATATGAGGTTTGTTTCCTTGACACAACGAGTTATTGGTTCATTTTTCGAATAGTTAACTCTGAGTTCATCTCCTCGAAACAAACAACGTACTCTAAGCTGACGTGATGGAGCATATAAGTTGATTAAAGACAACAGATAAGGGCATTTGATATGATAAGATAAAATATCACTAATAAACATCACAGAATAAATTTTGCGTCTGTTTTCAAGTGATTGAATTCCTAAAAGTTGACATCTAATATTATTCGATGGAGTATCGATATTCCAGCCAAATTTCTGAATAGTAAGCCGTGTAAACTTTTTTTTTGGACAATTTCAATTCTCTTAGAATGGCTGTTATAACAAGGGTTCCAAATTACACAGCAGTATTCCAAGATTGGTCTAACGTAAGGCGTATAAAGCGATTTACGCGCAAAAGGGTCTGTGAATTCCTTACTATTACGTTTAATAAAACCTAGCATGGAATTTGCTTTGGATACACTAAATTCTATGTGTTTCGAAAAGTTCAGCTTGGGGTCAAATATTACACCAAGATCTTTCTTTTCCCTAACTCTTTCAAGAACTTGGTTATCAATTATATAATCAAAAGTAATTTCAGAAAAGTTGCGACAAAATGAAAAACATTGACATTTAGAAACATTTAGATATAATTGGTTTTTCGTGCACCACTGGGACAATTTTAAAATATCGTCTTGTAAAAGATTGCAGTCACCAATAGATTTTATGCACGGAAATAACTTTAGGTCATCAGCGAAATGAAGTTGACTAGATTTAAAGAAAATACTGGGTAAGTCATTTATAAAAATTAGGAAAAGAAGGGGTCCAAGATGGCTACCTTGGGGCACACCAGATGAGACCAAAACTGGTTTCGAGATAACTTCGTCAATGCAAACAAATTGAATTCGACCCGTGAGATATGATTCCAACCGTTTCAAGAGCTTTGAATGAAAACCAAAGTTTTTCAACTTCTTTATTAAAATAAAATGACTTACTCTGTCAAATGCCTTTGCAAAATCGGTATAAATTACATCAATTTGATGTCCATTTTCGAGATTATTTAAAATGAAATTGGTAAAGATAGATAGATTGGTGGTTGTTGATCTTCCCGCAACAAAACCATGTTGAACCGGTGAAATGTATTCTTTAACTAAAAATGTCAGTTTTTTTTTTGAGAAAAATAAAATTTTTTTTGGCCAAAAAAAATGTATGGGAGCTACTGTTATTTGTCGTGTTAAAAAAATTGAAAAAAAACGTGTGGGCATATTATCGAAAAAACAATATGTACCAAGTTTGAATCAAATGCACCGAACCGTTTAGGCTGTTAACTCGAGGACAGACAGACAGACGGACGGAATTTGTTGGTGTTGTCTATGATCGTAATGTCATGTTTGATTGTTAGAAATTTTTTTTTACGAATACACATCTTGCCTTATAGTACTTATAATCGCAAGTAAAAATATAAATTGATATCAATATCAATGTAGGTTGCATTTGTATGTAATTAATAAATAAAAAACTGAAATTGGACTTAAATATTATTTTATGATTATCGCAAATTAAATACCCTTTTTGAAATATTAACCTGGATACGGCCTTGTCTCTACAAACGCAGAGAAATAAATACTTATTGGTTCAGCAGATACAGCATAAATACAATGCAATGTACAGAAGTATGGTACATGACGTATTAATTTATTCCCACATTATGCAATTATATTAAATTAAATTGTCTCTAAATTTTAGACTTACAGAATTTTAGTATACAAATATACAAATACATTTTTAACATTTAATAAAAAGAAACAGCCACAAGTCTCCCACATTTATTTATCGAACTTGCATTTGCATAATTTAAAGGGAACCGCATGATAAATTATTATTGATTTACCGGTATCTATACTAGAAAAACATACAATAATGTACATTATGAACATATTATATTAAAATAATTATTTTCATATTATACTCATGTTGTGTTTCCTTGAAAAATATGTTAAGCAGACACACAATTCCAGGTTCAAGGTTATCAAAAGTGAATATATTTCATATTTGCTGTGAATTTTTAATTTAATTCTTTTATTTAAAGTCTCGTAACTCGTACCTGTGCTCATAATAAAATCACTGCATTATTTATGCAGCAAAAAGAAAATATTCAAAATATTAAATGCCAGACAAACAAACAAGAAATTTTAACTTTGCATGGGAGTTCAGTAAGGTATGTTCTGAAATATACTGTAATTTATATGCAACATTTCTTTAGGTATCTACTAGTATACTGCATATACTATTAGGACTAGTTTGGTTATAGTCTGGACTCTGGAGTAAGACCTGTAAATATATTTAAACAATTCGTTTCGTGCACCACAGTTTTGTATATATTTTATACGAATCGGCCTAGTAGGCTGCATGCACCAAGAGTTCCTAAAAGTACGTCCTAAGATGTAATAAATTTGTGAATTGAAATAATTTTTTACACTTTCAGAATACAGGACAAACTGTATAAGCCACTAGCCTTACGCGGGGTACGTTGTTAAGCCCAAGAAACAATTAATGAAGTAATTTTTTTCGAGATTGAAAAAACTAAGTTTATTTTATCAATGACAATGGAAATGTTTATTGTAATAAATTACTGTAATGCGATTGGTTATAACAGGTGATTTTTTTGCTACTTGGTTTTTGACGTTTATATTTTTGACAGATCACACATGACAAATTCCACGAACATTTGACATTTCGATTCAGTATTGTTTGTCATTTCATCATGAAGAGACTTACGCCTGAACAACGTTTGCAAATTATTGAAATTTATTATCAAAATTCGTGCTCTGTGAAAAATGTGTTTCGCAAGCTACGTCCGTTTTATGGTCGTAATAATCGTCTTCAGCGACGAGGCTCATTTTTGGCTAAATGGATACGTGAATAAGCAGAATTGCCGTATTTGGAGTGAAGAGCAGCCAGAGGCAATTCAGCAGCTACCAATGCATCCCGAAAAATGCACTGTTTGGTGCGGTTTATGGGCAGGCGGCATCATTGGGCCGTACTTCTTCAAGGACGATGAAGGCCGCAGGGTAACGGTCAATGGAGAAAGGTACCGTTCGATGATAACAGATTTTTTTTGCCGAAAATGCAAGAATTAAACTCAGTCGACATGTGGTTCCAACAGGACGGTGCCACATGCCACACTGCACGCGAAACCATGCATCAATTGAGAGGCGAATTTGGTGAGCAGTTGATCTCACGTTTTGGCGCAGTCAATTGGCCACCAAGATCATGTGATTTGACCCCGTTAGACTATTTTTTGTGGGGCTATGTTAAGTCTATTGTCTATGGGGACAAGCCAAACACGATTGCTGCCTTGGCAGCCAACATTGAACGCGTCATTGGTGAGATTCCGGCCGAAATGTGTGAAAAAGTTTGCCAAAATTGGACCTTCAGAATGGACCACCTGAAGCGTAGCCGCGGGCAACATTTAAGTGAAATTATTTCTAAAAAGTAAATGGCAGAAATTGATTTATCGATCCAAATAAAAATTTCATTCACTTTTTACAAGTTTCTGTGTTTTTTTGAATTTTCAAAAACCAAGCTCTTAAAAAATCACCGTTTACAATATTCTTGGTTTTTCCATTTGGAGCGAAAATGAACAATTTTTTCAGCGTTCTAACTCTGGAGCAAAATTGAAAAATTCCACGCGATCCAGGGGATCGCACCACTCTATAAACCTTCCTTACCCTGCGCATCTACAAGCAATTATTCCTTGCGGCAAATCGAACATGAAATTGAAATTTCCAATCAGATCACAAACTTCGTGAAATAAATTATTTTACGAAATCGATTTTAGCATTTATTTCTTACCATCTCTGTGGAAATAAATGAAGAAATAATTTGAAGTTTAATATTAGCTCGACAGACTATATTGATTGGATGAGATGGAATTCCAGGTCGAGAATGTAAGTACAATAGGTGTTGTTTCATTGGCAATCTGATTGTCAATAACATTGCATAAAAAAATTTGCAGACTAAACGAAGAAATACAAATTTCTGCACAAAATACTTGTAGTATAAATTGGCTTTAGCACTCAAGAGTGTTATGTGCATAGCTTTTTAGACGGGTAGAGTACGATAACTCAGGCGCCAAAACTAAAAACGGATTCTACTAGAACAGTTAGTTACAAGTATTTTTTAATAGGGGAAGGGGATCTATCTCCCCCCGTTTGGCCGGGAGATGCAATTTTATAAAAAAAATACTAAAAATGGAAAACAAAATATTTAAAAATAACAGTAATGCTTACAAATAAGTGTTATAACTTTTTTTAAAACCAGTACCTTAGTCTATTAGGTAATTTTGAAATCAAGTGGAATGTCTGCATAGTTTTTGAAAAAAAAAACTGGTTTTAAACTCAAATTTTGGGAAGAAAAAGATAACAAAAAAATATTTAAATTGTAATTTTTCAAAACTGTAAAATTGTATAATATTTTTTTTCACAAGCTCGATGATCTGATTAATTTTTAATCAAAAACTGAAAACTATATGATCTTATGTGTTCTACTTTTTGAGAAAATTGAAAAATTACTAAAACTACTTTTTTCATGAGATTTTTTTTTGTATTTTCGGTGATCTCACTTTGAGGGGAGAGTACTATAACTACGGTGCCGCAAAATAATAACGGATTTTTGTAGAGGGGATTAATACAATCATTTTACCCTACGGAAGAGGGGACTTATCCCCTCCTCTTAGACGGGAGTGTCAATTTTCTAAAAAATTACTAAAAATTAAAAAAAAATAGATTTAAGAACAATGGCAACACTTACAATAATAAAACTATAGGTTTTTTGAATTCAGAAACCTGTCTTCTTATTATTTATTTCATCCTAATTATTTAGTTTTTGAAATAAATAACTTTAAACACAAAATTTATCAAACATTTTTTAAGTAACAAAATTAAGTACTATTATTATTATTATTATTATTGTTATTATTACTATAATTATTAAGACATTATTGAATATATTATAGGTGTTCGAGATTTAAATATACCTCTTTTGGCTGTTTTGGTCGTAATGTATTTTTAATGAAACAATTTCAATAAAATTAACTGTCTTGGCAATGCGGAAGAAAATTGCAATCTTTCCTATATCGGTACAACGAAACAACTTCTTCGTCAACGAATTTCCAACCAAAAATCCGACATTAATTTAAAAAGTACTGAGAAGACAGCATTGGCCTTACACTCCATTGAGCATTTTTTTTTTTTTTATAACTTTGCACGCGCTCAAAGGATTATGAATACCCTTTATATGTTTTTTTTAACACAGCGCGGGCATCCGGTGGAAGAAGATAAAGAAGGATAGGAAAGATGTGTGGCGCGATGTTCTGAGACAAAAACTGGTTGATGTCTCAGATTTATCTCCAGGGATGGCGGCTGAACTAATGCGGAGAGAATTACCGTGTCTTATTTAGTTATGTCCCTTATAATTCGCATTATTTTTTTTTATTTATTACGTTGTCATATTTTTTTTATGGGTATGCTAGTTTACTCAATCACTTGTTGTTAATGTTATGCCTAAACAGCATGTAATGAGAAAAGCAGCAACTTATTTTATGACAATTTTAAGAATTGGTTTTTAATGGAATATAAGAAGACATAGACAACGGCAGGAATCGAACCTGCAACTACGAGGTTGACAGGCGAGCACACAACTATCGCGCCACGGCCACCCCCCATGGACACAAACCAGATTTTGACAGAGTGAACATCCTAGAAAGGGAGAAACATGTCTCCAAGCGGTATACTCTTGAAACGCTTCATATTATTAACAAAAAAAACAATATGAATCGTAAACAAGACAGCCAGAACATTTCATCAGTTTACTGCTCCTTGGTGACTAAGCAGAATCCGTGACAATTTAAAGCCGACTAAACTTCAATCGAAGTGTTTTTTTATCATTGCTTTATATTTGTCTTTTATTGTATTATTTACGTTTATCTGGAATACGTACTAAATGTAAGTTTGCCAAAATTTTACACTAAATGTTCTTATGTGTATAATATTTTCTTTTTATTTTTGTTAATAAAAGATCCCCTGAAGAAGACGGCAACCACCGTCGAAACGTCGGGAAAGGAAATGAAATTGTTTCATTAAAAATACATTACGACCAAAACAGCCAAAAGAGGTATATTTAAATCTCGAACACCTATAATAATTCAACCGATTGGTCAATAACTTAAAAATAATTATTGAAAATATAAATAAATTATATAAACAATTATTCAAATATAGCGCTAGCTACCAGGACTTTTTGCTATAAGAAATATAAAGTTATGTTTAAATAAATCGATCTAGATTGAGTTTAATCAAAATTGTATGGACTAGTTTAATGTTGATTTCAGAGATGGATGATAAAAGTTGTTGCAATAATTTGCCAGATATGGTTATGCAGGTTCTGTTGATGAACTCACATTGCAACATGTGTGGAGCAGTGAATGTAAGTTTTTGTTCACAAAAATTGCAGATAGTAGCAGGTTGTATAGGGATTAGGTGATCTGGGTATGTTGCATTCTGAGTCTTATGAATTTTTTAAGGATTGAAGTAGGTAAGTTGATGGGATAGAGGGCTTTATATGCTTCAGGATTGTGTGCTTAGTAATGATGTTGATACCCAAGCCAGTCGTTTTGAGCGTTCGTAGTCATAAATGCTTTGGTATGTTTTCTGAAGTCTTTAGCATTGAAGTGGTAGAATTCAATAAGAGGTTCTTTGAGGGCTTTTTTAGCTTCTGAATCGGCAATTTCTTTTCCACCGATATTCTTGCGATCTGGAACCGAAGCCAGTCTGAGGTTTTTGTTTTAGCTATAAGTTTGTCACGAATCACAATAGCTATGTTGGAGTAGTTGTTAATATTTTCAATTGCGTTGATTGATGATAGGCTGTCAGTGAATATAATGGTCTTTTTATTTTTTGCAGCTTCGATTGCTTTTAGTATGGCAAAAGCCCTAGCCGTAAAAGTTGATGAGGTATAATGGAGAAGACCCTTGCTGATTATGGAGCCGTTTTCACTGACCACCGCAAAGGAAATTCCATCTGTCGTGTTAGATGCGTCAGAGAAGAATAGTTGCCAACCTAGTCTTTTGCAGTGTTCTTCTGTTTCTAGGAATATAGTTTTGAATATTTCCTTTTTAGTAGTGGTTTTCCGTATGACGATGGATTCGGTGCTTTTTTGGACTTTTTATCAATGATGATAGGCGTGTTGAGTTTATCTGCATCTTTGATAGCTTTTTGGAGGGCTTAAGGGTATTTTAGTGTTCTTTTTCGGTTTAATATTTTTAAAGAATCGTCATGAATGGGTGTAGGGAATAGTGAATTTACCTTTTAAAGGATTTGCCAGGTGAGAAATTCAATTCTGGCGTTTAGATTAGGGGAGTTGTGCGGAAAGCTCCAATGCTAGTTCTTAAAGCTGCATGATATTGTGTTGAAATAAGTTTCAAGGTTGACTTGGTGCATTTCCTGTAAATTGGGAGGCCATAGTCGATTTTATATTGTATAATAGATCGAATAATTGATATTATGGTACAGATACTAAGCAATTTTGGCGTTCAACAAATAAATTTAACGGAAAAGTACCCCAAATTGGTATACACTTAGATGCTACTGATGACCCATTTTCAAACACTATTGAACCCATCAACTAATATTCATCTAATTCATTATGCTGCTCCCTTCCTTCCATACAAATGAAATACTGGATGCACAGATTACACAAGTCGAAGTTTGTGAAGTCTTGAAAAAACTCAAAGACGGAAAGGCACCGGGAGCTGACAGGATCCCAGTAGAATTCTTTAAATATGCGACGAGCGACTTTATCGACAAATTGTCAACGGCTTTTAATGAAATATTTGAAACGGGTAATATACCGACACAATTTAAACAAGCGACTATCTTTCCCATCTATAAAAAAGGCAATTTAGCTGATCCATCTAACTATCGCGGAATATCCTTTCTTAATTCATCGTATAAGGTGTTCACAAAAGTCTTAAATTATAGAATGTCAAATTGGATTGAAAACAAAAAACTGATTAAGGAGTGCCAAGCTGGATTTCGGAATGGTGCTTTGTGCTGCAAAACATCGCAGGAATATTTGTCGAACAAGAAAGGAAATTATTTACATTTTTTGTGGATTTCAAGGCAGCTTTCGGCAACATCGATAGAAGGGCATTAATGTATAAATTATACAATGCGGGAATGAGTCATAAGTTTGGAAAGGTTCTCGAAAATATCTACCAGGATAACCAAGCAGCGGTATGGAGCGGAAGTGAAGTATCAGAATGGTTTGAGACATCAATGGGTGTAAGACAAGGATGTACACTGAGTCCGTACCTTTTTTCGATGTACATTAATGACCTTACGGACCATCTTCCTGGAGGAATAGAGATAGATGGAGTTTTAGTAAAGGCCCTTTTATTTGCAGATGATGTGGTTTTATTTGCATATTCACCAGAATCATTGCAACTAATGATTAACCGACTTGATTCGTACTGCCAATTAATCTGGCCAAATCAAAAATAATGGTTTTTAAAAAGGGTTCCGGTAGAATTTGCAGTAACGAAAAATGGTATCTCAATAGGCAACCCATTGAAGTTGTTAAAACGTACAGGTATCTTGGAGTAACAATAGCTAACAACCTCAGTATGGAAACTCACTTAAAACAAAGGTTAGTGAAAGCAAAAAGTGAAATATCAGCAACCTGGAAAAGATGTTTCTCAAACCAACTGGTGGACCATAGTGTGAAACATAAAGTTTTCCTAGCAGTATCTGAATCTGTAATGTTGTACGCAGCACAATCTTGGGGGTACTGTCAGTATGAAATAGTAAGTGAATAGTCAGTAAGAAATAGTAAGTTAAAAAATGTTTTAATCTGCCAAGCACCACGCCCAGTTATATGGTTATATGATAAATATAGAAACAGGCTTATCATCACTCTATATAAAAACCTTGAAACTGCACACGGACTATGTTTTGAAAATCTTAAGCTTGCCAGATGATAGACTTCCAAAAATAATCGCCAAAAAGACAATAGGAAGAAAAATTCTATGGTATAAAAAACTGTATGAACGTGCTGCATACTGTGGAATTGAATTAAATTTGGAAAATGGAAACGGAAGTTACGCTAAAGATTCTATAAACAATCTTATTTCAAAAGTAGATGAACAATGCAGAGCTGACTGTATAAGTCTAGCTACTTCTTCAGTACATAGAGCAACATACAGCATTCTAAATCACAATTTGTGCGAAAGGAACTATTTCAACATGAACAATAGTAAGGAAATAATTTCAGCAATATTCAAAATGAGAGGAGAGCTTATTCGTCTTAATTATATACCGCACCGGCCGGACTTACCAATTTACTGCAGCATTTGTAACTTATCTGAGAGGGAAGATGTTATCCATTTCATCGGCAGGTGTCCAGTTCTAAAAGAAATCCGGAGGCTTTATTTTGGAACCAACATGATTGTTGAAGCGGAAGTTCGAGCACACTTCAACTGCGAAAACGATATTAATCAGCTTTTTCGCTACTATAAATCTGCAATTTCTTATCGAAATCATATTATTAATGAGGATTTTTAATCTTGTAAAACCAAAGCAAAGCAAAATTGTATTTTAATGTCATAATACTTTTTTTTATTCTAATCAAAAAAAAAAACTTATTATTTAATGTTTAATGTCAATGTCAATCAGGCAGACGGCAATAGCCATGCTTATCGATTTTGTATTTTAAAAATTGTAACATAAACAAGGAATCATAAATAAAAATCTAATCTAAATCTAATCTAATGGTATTTATATTACAATTAATTTTTTTGAGCTACTTAATTAGGTTTACTCTGGTAGTTAGGCTTTTCTTAATATATGTACAATGTTGCTTAAAACTATATTTTAAATCGAATACAATACTTAATATCTTAGACTTATTGACATTTTTTATAGGAAAGTTATTAAGGCTTCAATATATTTTTGAAATTTATATTTTCGGCAGATATGTACTGGTTCACATTTTGAAGTGGATATTTTAGATCCAGATATCTTACCCCAATTTGACAAGTTAGTAATTATTTCTGAGAATATTGTTGCTAAAATTGTTAGATCTTTAAATTTTGCGTATAGTACATGATTGATCTGTGGGTAATTTTGAACAATTTTGTTTATTTCGTTAAAAGCAATTATAAATAGGATTACTGACAACTGTGATCCTTGTGGGATGCCGTTTTTTAAACGGTTGATGCTGGAATAAATATTGTTATTTTTTATGTGGAATTTTCGATTTGAAAGAAAAGCCCTAACATAGCTTAAAATTTATTGGTCCAATTTTATATTCGAATAATTGTTTTAGGATGACATGTATGCCAATTCTATCAAAGGCTTGCTCAAAATCTATTGCCAAGATCGAAGCGTGATTTTTTTCAGAAAGTGTTGAAGATATGAAAAAGTCCAGGTGGATAAGTGAGTCAGCAGTGCTTCTTCCTTTTTTTTAAAAGCAAGTTGGTTTTTGTCAATAAATTTGTTTTTTTTTCGATGACCCAAAAGATTCGTTTTAAAATAATTTTTCCTAAAATCTTTGATGCACAGGGAAGAAGGGATATGGGACGGTATCCTGATAATGTGGAGTGGTTCTTGTGTGGCTTTGGTATATGCATAATGGTTGCAACCTTCCATGCTTGAGGGATACTACCGTTGTTAAAGATATTATTGTACAAAGATGGAAGCTTAGATTTGAGGCAAGTGTTTTAAGCATTAGATATGAAATCCTGTCAAAGCCTGCAGTCTTAAGTTTTGCGGGAAGCAAACAGCTTTGGATTCTATTGTAGTAATATGCATTTCAATTAAACTAGTTGAAGATGAAATGGTGTTAGGAGGAGAAAATGTTATTGAATACTCGTGTCTGTGTTGTAAATAAGATGGGTGAAAACTAGAATCTGAATGGGATTTTTCTCAATACTCTGCGAAATATGAGATTATTTCTATTGGGTTTGTTAGATTCGAAGATTTGGTCTTAACAACTTTAATTGTGTGGGGTGTATAATTACATATAGTCTTTTATTGTAAGTGTTGCCATTGTTTTTTAAATCTTTATTTTTAATTTTAAGTCATTTTTTAGAAAATTGACCATCCCGTCTAAGAGAAGGGAGATAAGCCCCCTCTTCCGTAGGATAAAATGATTGTTTTAATCCCCTGTACAAAAATCAACGTAAATACAAAAAAAAAAATCTCATGAAAAAAGTAGTTTTAGTAATTTTCAATTTTCTCAAAAAGTAGAACACTTTTTGAAAAAGAATTAATCAGAGCAACGAGTTTGTGAAAAAAAGTATCATATAATTTTGCAGTTTTGAAAAATTACACTTTAAACTTTTTGTTTATCTTTTCTTCCCAAAATTTGAGTTGAAAACCCATTTTTTTCAAAAACTCTATAGATTCCACTTGATTTAAAAATTAGGTAATAGACTAAGGTATTGGCTCTAAAAACAAGTTATAACACTTATTTGTAGGTTTTACCGTTATTTTTAAATATTTTGCTATCCATTTTTAGTACTTTTGTTTTGCCCCTCGCGGCCAAACGGGGGGGATAGACCCCCACACCCACATTAAAAAATACTTGTATTAAGGCCCTCTAAAAAAATCCGCTATTATTTTGTGGCGCCTGAGCTATCGTACTCGTGCCTTTGAGACTATAGCGTAAACACACTCAACTTTTGAATTTTATATGTATATTATAAGCCATAAAGTTCGTTTTACAATTAATAAAGGTCTAACGAGCAATACGAATGGGTCACTAAATCACTGAAAATTAATCTTTTCTCTGTCAAGAAACTTCTTGAAAAGAACTCACCGGAATTTTGAGACAGATCTGCCAAATAGTATTATTTTGGCAGTCATTTTATATAGACGCCTATGTTGGACAAAATCCATGGTTTGTTAATGGAATGTCTTCGAGTAAAAGCGCATGAGCTTGAAGAGGCCATAAGCGTATCACATTGTTCAGTGATTTCAATTTAGCATAAATATTTAGACAGCAAAAAACTTTCCGCAAGACGAGAGCCGCATTGTGAAAACCCCGCGTTGACAACAAACGCATTCACTGGACAACTTCAATTGAATGTTGGACGATGTTCCAGAAAAATTCGACTGAGTTTTTGTGCCGTTTCGTAAAAACGAATGATGGATAAAACTGGATTCACAAAAAAATACCATAAATCAAGAAATAGTTAAAACCTGGTAAATGAAAGCCGAAGAAGGCCAGTGCGGGTTTTTTCAACAAAAAAAAGTCATGGCGAGCTTTTTGGGATGCGCGTGGTGTTGTTTACATCGATTACCTTTGAAAGTGTAAAATCATTACCGGCGCATATTTCGCAGAGCAGCTGGATTGATAACAATCCAATTTGAAACAAAATAGGTGCATTTGGGGAAGATAAATGTAGTTTTTCACCAGGACAACGCACTGGCGCAAAAATCCGCAGTCGCAATGGCAAAATTGCATGAGTTAGGCTACGAACTACGAACTCCTCATCATCCGTTATATACCCCAGATTTAGTCCCCTGCGAATTTTTATTTCCAAACATTAAGAAATCTTTCGGATGTAAAAAAAATGGGTCCAATGAAGAGGTAATTGCTAAAGAACACTTATTTTGGAGGGCATCAAACAATACGAGAATTATCGATGACTATGTTGAAAAATAAAATGTTTTTGTGCCGACAAAATTTTAATTAACGAATATTCGTTCATTTTGACATTTCGTTCATATGGTTTTAATTTTATTCGTCACGAATACAAGTTGAAAGTCTGATTTTGAGGTTAAACGCGAGCGAACAATTTATTCATTGATGGGTGGATGCTATGTGGATCGCCAATAGAGTTTGACTTTCCGTAACAATCAATATTGTTTTCCAAATTTATCTTATTTTGGCGATTAAAATGTAATTTTTTTTATTATTGTTTTACAATTTTGTTTAGAATTTGTGCAGAATTAAGGTTGGTAAATTGTTTTAAATTGAATTTATTATTATTTATTCGTTGGTCGTTGGTCGCTCTCATGCGAATCATGAATCAAAGAAAACAAGATTACAACACTTCTTTGTTTTTCCTATTTTATTGACGTCATATGTGAAACAAAATCTGCAAATTGTTGTTGTTTGTGGATTAATGGATTTTATTTCACATATGACGTCAATAAAATAAGAAAAACAAAGAAGTGTCGTAATCTTGTTTTCTTTTATTCATTCATGCGAATTGTCCTTTACCTATAAAAATCAAAGATTATCTACTACAACTGCCTTCACAAAGTGCACAATGGGAATTCGCTGTAGCTAAAAGAATAGCTAAGCATAAACTGTATGTGAATTCGCTCTCAATGTCTACAACATTGCAGCGTATTTCCCTATGCCTATCTCTAATTACAAAATTATAGGTACTGAACTAACTCATAGAAATATCAACATGAAGCCGAGGATTGCAGTAGAAAGTTGAAGTTGATTCTACTTTCTTTATTTAGTTGCAACAGCTGTAACCTTTTTTTCGTATTTTCAACTTTGCTAAATCTACCACATTGTGGTCTAACTGTAAAACGTCATGCGGGATGATTTAAAAACAAACCAAAGCAATGTGAATGAAATGTCGCAATGGACAAATATTCATTAATTCGCTGACCATTAGTCGCTCTCATGTTTATGATTTAATTATAAAAAAAACTACCAACAGTATATTTTCTGTTAACTGTCAAAAGTAAATTCACAATCGCAATCCCCAACATCCAGGACACATTCCACCAACCGATAAATAAAAATTCATTTAAAGCACTAATTTGATTTTTGTGCAACAACAACAGCTTTCCTCTTTTGAACGAAATGTCAAAATTTGAAAACATTCACAATTGGCTGGTCGTGTCACATTTATACAATGACACTACACCAAGGCTTCTTAAACTATAGGTCGCGACCCCAAATAGGGTCAACTCGACAAGCAAATATCCAAATGCGCTGTTGCTTGTCACAAAAGCAATCAAAATCATTACAGCAAATTGTATTTTCTTTTTCATAACAGGAGAAGAATGTGTGTATAATGTGTAATCTTTCCTTGCACTTTTAAGATTTAGATTCCTTGCAGAATTAAAGAAACCCCAAAATTTTCAATTCAGTTGGACGAAACAACTTATATTAGTAAATTGGCTCAGTTATTTGTATCAGGTACGTTTATAAAGAAAACGTAGAGAAAGAATTGTTATTTTGTCATCCTATGAAAGGATGATGTAAAGTTGAGGAATTTTTTAAAAATAGAAGGCTTAGAATGGAAAAATTGCTGTGGAATATGCACAGATGGTGCAAGAGCGATGGCGGGCAAACATTTTTAAAAGTTTTAAATCATTTTTTCAAGCTGCTCATTATGATCACATAACTTTTACTCATTGCCTTATTCACGAGAGGGTCTTCAAGCAAAAAAAAATTATCTCCGGAATTGAACGCACTGGCGTATTAACCACTAGGCTCGTGAGGCTCGAGCCTAGGGCGGCAGCTTGTTGGGGGCGGCAAATTTTGTGTTCTATTATATTTTAATCTAAAACAAAATATTACGCAAAAAAACAAAGAAAAAGATTAATGTCATTCAAATGGGCTATTCAACATTTTTGGTATCTGAAAATACGAAATTTAAATCTCTGGCCTGATTTTCCGTCTCTGCATATTTCGATAAGAAACCGGTTTTGAACAATGCGCGGTCGCCATAGATAGATTTTAAATATGGTCGGACACGATATTTGAATTTACCTATGGGCCTTAAGAATGCAAAAAAAAACTGCGTAATATTTAAGATATTTTTTTATATAGTGAAAAAAGTGACTTAAAAAGACTTGATAGTGAAAAAAAAGTGACCAAGGTTTTTTCAGAATGTAATATAAATGTGTATGTACAAACTTCGAATATGGGAACAAATTTTCGAGTAATTTCTAAATGCCAAAAAAGGGACCATTTTTTCCATTTGGCGCTCGTTTTTTCCGACATATTTGTTGGAGAATTGAGAAAAAATTGGAGAATACTACTCTCGTTAGAACACATCTGCCGGAGAGTAATTTTCCCGGGGAATATTTAGAATTGGGCTTCATATTTTATACTGAAATGGGTAAAAATGTTAAATACATATTGTTTAAATAAAAATAATAAATTCTTAAAATTAATGTACAAAAATTATTTATCTTTTTAACTGGAGAGAATTTGTTCGGAACTGAAATTTCTTCCGACACTTACTTTTGGGACTAATTAAAATAAATTATCTACTCTCACACCAAATTCATGTTCTACTCAACAAGTTCTTGGATTTTTGTTTATAAGAAAAGTTATATACCAATGCCATTTCTAATATAATATTACCAAAGACCAGTTGGCATTTACACCACATTGTTTAACAACGCGCTGAATAATGCATATTATCCAGTGCGGTGGAAGACAGCTGTGGTACATCCTCTCCCCCAAAAAGGGAAAGGACAACTCCAATCCAGCGAATCTACGGTCGATAAGTCTACTTCCGAGTATCAGCAAGGTATTTGAAAAGATTATTAATAAGGCTCTGTTCAAGTGGGCGGAGGACAACAATATCATACTTGATAATCAGTTCGGTTTTAAGGCGGGACATGACACAATTCATGCCGCGTCTAAACTGGTTTCTGATATCCAATGGAACAAAACTAAAAAGCAGTGTACGGGTGCCTGTCTGGTGGATTTGGAGAAGGCATTCGACACAGTATGGTTAGATGGCCTCTATCTAAAGCTTACCAGACTTGGTATAAGCAACCATCTATTGTATATGCTTTATGACATGCCAAATGGTAAAAAGTTTGTTGTCAAGAGTGGCAATGTAACTTCTACCGAAATTTTTAATATTAAAAATGGTCTTCAGCAGGGAGCGGTTAACTCGCCCATTCTATTCAGCATTTACACCAGCGATCTGATAGGTAGTCTAACTCATGCAATTGCGTACGCCGACGATTTAATTGCGTACAGAACAGCTCATACAGTTGAGGTCATCAAAAATCTCTTGCAGAGTGACTTGGACAAGATGCAGGGATCTTGTGATGACTGGAAGTTGAAAATCAACTTCCAGAAATCAGAAACTATTTTGTTTAGGACTCCGTTGTCTAGCGCCTCAAGGGATACGAGAAAGAACTGGCGCAAGCTGGTGATCGTAGGGCCACATGGACATCCACTGGCGAGTAAAGTTGTAGTAAAGTACCTTGGCATCTGGTTGGATCAGTACTTGTATTTCGACAGACATATAGGTGCTGCTCTGGCACAGGCTAGGGGAGTCTTTGTCCTGACAAAAGGTGGTGTGTCTTCGACGTTGCCTTGGATTACACAGAACACCAGAGTCGGAGTACAAACGATATTATTCCAACCAGGTTCTATACAACGAAGCCAACATAAACAGAATAGATAATTTTTTGTTTAAGCTGATTCGTTAAGTGGTTACATCCCTCCCGAGGCATTCCTCTATTTAGACAGTCGAGGGCTGATACAGGATGGAGGGGCGGTTCCGCTCATCTACCACGTCAGCCGGAAAACTGTGGATAGGCGACTCCTGTATGGTCGAGACGTCATCGCTCAAGGTAGAGAAGAGCGCCTTCGGTTCAGTAGGACTGTGTCGGATCGGGACCGGAGGGATAGGGCGAAACAGGAGAACCAGTTCTGGTGGTTCTCTGAACAGTATCATAATATTTAAAGTCGATGAAGATGGTATATCTTGGCCGACTTACATAGATTTAGGGCAATAAGGTATAGGGAACAGTCGGGGTGGCACCAAAAAAAAATTAAAAATATGTATGTATGCGGGGGCATATGTGCATGTATCTGCCTGTCTGTGCAGGTATGTGCGTACGTATATTAATGTGCGTATATACATGTATGGGTGGGTTGCATGTTGTTATGTGTCTGCATCCATATAAAAAATAAACAAAAAAAAAAATTAAAAACAAAAAATAAATGCTGCTGTGGCTGTTCTAGTTTTTAAGTAGTTTTTTTAAGTGTTTTTGGGTATTATTAGGTATTTGAAGTAGTTTAAGTCATATTTAGTTAGTATAAGTTAGTTGTTTTTAGTTTTAATTATTTTAAGTCTATCTTTAGGTTTAGTTTGTAAGTAAAAAAGTTAATATTAAATAAAAATGAATTTACAAAAAAAAAAACTACCAAAGACCTATAACTGTTGTCTTTTCAACAACAAATATAAAAACCACCATGTAATGCGCTAGCGCGGCTCCAGAGGGAGGGTCATGAGGTCATGAGCCCCCAAAGCTCTAGGAGAAAACAATAAAAGGCATTAAGACATACACCATTTAATTTAATAACAAAAGCAATCAACTTCTTATATATATCTTACTAGATCTTATTATTAAATTAATTGCAATAGTCTTTATGCAATAATCCTTTGCAGTATAAATAATATTTGACGGGTTCCCAGTTTTAAAACGTACGTTCTTCATTGAAATATAAGGGAAAATATATTTTTGCCGTACAAATATAGTAAACACTTAGTAATGCAATTTTACTTACAAAAATTCTATCAATTTTTTTGAAAACAATGACATGTGACATATTTCTAAAATACTACCGCTGCATTCAAATTCCTCACCCCCAAAAAGACAACCGTGTCATATAACTCTTCGATGTTAGCCCATTTAAATACGATCCTTGCATAGTATTAAAAAAAGGGGGCGGTAGGCACTGGGCGTGCTTCAGTGCGCCGAGAAGGTTAATCCGCCACTGATTGAACGATGTGCTTCAGGCTGCTGTTAAGATTATAAATTTTATTAAGAGCCATGTCCTCAACAGCTGCTTATTTTTAAATCTCTGTAAGGATACGAATACCAACTACACAACTTTATTATTACATGCAGAAGAAAGATGGTTGTCAAGAGGTGAAAGCTTAGTTAAGTTTAAGAAGATAACTCTTATTTAGTTCAAATGATAATATTGAAAATTTTATTTAAAAGATCAACATTTGGAAAAGTAGGGTAGAAAAAAATTCGTTCGAAATGTTTTCCAGTGTCGACAATTTTATAAACGAGAGAAATCATTGAAAAACTTTTATTGCAAAAATAATTGTAGATTACTTAAAAGCGGTAGAAACACAGTTCCGTACATATCTTATGTTAAATAATGATTTCATCAAATTGGTTCATTTAATTTTAATTTAATACTTACCGCTCAACGACTGTGTTCAAATATATTCGAGCGAACTAATGCTGGATTTACACGAGTGACAAATTACCATTATTTCTTCCATTTTATTGACATAAATGACAAAATCCTGTAAATGGTTTTAAAATTTGTCATTATTTTCATCATTAAAAAAAATGGCAGGGAAAACTATCATTAAATATTGCCATTAAAATGACGTCATGTAAATGCACAGTGTCATCATTTTGAAAATAATGGCACACCGCGAGGAAAAATAAACTTAATCATTCTTTAGTGGCAGATTAGTCATTATTTTGTCCCGTTTATATGTTTATCATTAATGATAATATTTTACCATTATTTTGCCAGTTTAATGACATGAGTTAATGGCAATTTGTCACTCATGTAAATCCGGCATAAGACGGTCAGTACTCCGTTTTATTTATGTTATTACAAAAAATGCAATTTTCATGAATAATAATAATTACAACTTCTGTGCAATTTTGAATTTTAGATTTTTGTATGTTTCTAAACGAATTCTTGAACTACATATTTTCATATGTATATTTATATTGTTACCTTTTAAATAAATCATCAACAAATATTTATTTATCTTTCTTTTATATTTATATGGGGTCGCCAGGAAAAAATTTTAACAAGCCCTGCACTACACCATTCCATGTCGATTGAAGATAGTTGGTGCAATTGGTAGGAGGATGTTTTCTCATTACCAAATTTCAACACAAAACCGCATCGTCGTCATGGCGATGGCGCTGCGTAGTTTAAAGTCACAATCTCCTAAGCTAGAGCAATTCCACTTAAGTACAGAAAATGAAGCCAGCTCCTTGGTGAAATCGATATGTGTTACCTATATTATTCCAATTATGGAACTAGCGAATGTCATTCACAGCGCAGTGTGCTCTTTTCCTTTTTCTTCTTCTTTATCATAAAATGAAAACACATCACTGCACTCGGGTAGAATTCATAAATGTCATATAGGTTTAACATATCTATTCCTTTATGAAACTTTAAAAAGAATTATACGGAAATAGCATGTACATAAGTATAAGTAAATTCGTTTGAAGGTTTAGAGTAAATTGACTACGGTAATGTTAAAAAGAATATCGAGACTCGCAAAGAAGACAATAGAGTTATTGTAAATGCCACAAGAAAAAGCCTTAAGAATAAATTCAAAATTTAATGAAACAATTTTCTTACTACATCGAAATAAGAAGAGATACATTATAAGGTAATTGACATTTTGAATGAAACAAAGCTGTCAAGAACATTACTAATCCATGAACATTTCCATTAAAGCATTGTCTCTATGCTCTTTCGGATTTGTTATTATTCCTTTGACAATTGAAGAAATAAGCGACTGGATCGAAATTCTATTCGGAGTGAGCACAACATCAATATGTGCTAGGCATGTTGTTGACAGAGCATACGAGGCGAACGGTTACATGCGTTAATTTTGTATCAGTTAATGGTATGACAACTTCTCTTTGCATTAAAATCACTTACGAATTATTCCATGATCTGCGTTAGCTTACATCAGTCAATTATCAAAATAAATATGACAGTTGACGCCATTTGTGAAAGTTAAAGCATTTTCCAATATGTAGACATTTTGAGCCATCAAAAGAATTTTGTGTAGATTTTTGGTGACTGACTAATGTAGGGGGCGGCACCATAGATGTATGACAAGTATCAAAATACAGTTGCAAACACATTGATGGAACATTTTAAGCCGCCTGATTTTAAGGGATTTATCATGAAACTACTTAAGAATTTATAATTAATAATATTTACCTACAAGAAAGGAAAAAAATGGAAGTTAAAGAAAAACTTCCCACCAGGGCTGTTTGGCAATAGAGAAAGCCAACTGGGACGGCCGGAATATTTTTTTACGTAACTTTAATTGGTAAATATGCTTCCTCGATAGTGACATTGATGCCAGCGCTGAAATGATTCTTCTAGGGATGAGTGATTTTATTCCTAACAGGTTTAAAAGTATTAAGCCCAAAGAAAAGTCCTCGCTTAACTCGGGGTGTAAAGAAGCTATCAGGCTAAAAGAATTAAGTTTCCATTTCTACAAAGCCCTACAGAGGAAAATCGGAAAAAAGCACAAAAAAGCAGGGAACTCCTGCAACTCCATTACTGAAAGAACGACATTTTTGAATTACCAAAAACTACGAGAAAAAAATCTGCAATGTCCCAAAAGCAGTTAAAATTTTTGGTCGTTTGTAAAAAATATTAAAAATTCCTCAACATCTTCGGTTGCTACGCTCGTAGTCAATAAGAAACCAATTGTTTACTCTTCAGAGAAAGCAAACTTAGTCGCAGCTCACTTTGCTTCTAGTTATACATTGCTTTACAGCAACGTTGCGCCTCCTGTACTTGAGAATGTAAATTTTTCCAGCAAGAGCTCTCAAAGATCTCTATATACACAAATCCGCTGGCCCGGATGGTATACCCCCTATTCTTCTGAAGACGATTTCTTCCATAATGGTAACACCACCGCGTAAGTTTTTCCATCGCTCCTGCACTTCGGAGATCTTTCCTTGAAGATGGAAAACAGCATTTGTCCAGCCTGTCCCTAAGAAACCCCTCCTTCCGCTCGTCCTACCTACCCTTAGCACGCATGTCCTTTCTTTCTAAGGTCATGGAAACGCTGATTAACCGTCAGCTTAAGAAATATCTCGAAGACCGAAAACTTCTCCATGACCGTCAGTATGGCTTTCACAGTAATTGTTCCACTGGTGATGTGATGTCATATCTCACTGATCAGTGGAATAAATCTCTACATCGCTTTGGCGAAAGTCAGATTATTGCGCTTAATATTTCCAGGGCATTTGATAGAGTTTGGCATGAAGCTCTCATATCGAAGATGCGATCGATGTTACTCTTGTTCGCTGGATTAGAAGCTATCTTCTGGATCGTTCAATACAAGTTGTGCTGGATGGGTTCAAGTCTGATTCCCACAAAATAAATGCCCCAATGCTCTGATCTGTCTTCGACTCTTTTCCTTATTTTTATAAATGATCTTCTGTCTGCTATACTTTTAATCCACTCAACTGTTTTGCTGATGACACTACCCTCACCTTTTCATATTCGTTCGATGATTCTCGTCCTTCGCCTTCGGAAGTACAATTGCCAGCACCGTATGTTAAGCTCATTAAACTTCGATTTGTACAGCATTGTCAAATGGGGTAATAAAAATCGTGTGGAGCTTAATGCTTCGAAAACTCAATTGTGTCTTTCGTTAAAGCTAAACATACCCACAATGCCATTGTCTATGAATGGCACTTGCATTGAAGAAACCGAAAAGCTTTCAGTACTCGGTATGTGTGCCAACAACGACCTCCGTTGGAACGACCACATTATTTGAGAACGCCAAAAATGCTGCTAAGTGCTTAGGTTTTCTGTATCGATGCAGGAAGTTTTTCCCCCTTCCAATCTGGCTACAATTTACAAAGCATTTATACGCCCAAAACTCGAGTATAACTCACACCTCTGGGCAGGTGCTTCGCAAACATCGCTACACCTGCTCGATAGAATTAAAAAAAAACCGTTAAGACTAATAAGAAATAGAAAAGTCTCTGAAACAATTGCCCCACTAGACACCGACGCAATATTTCATGTCTTTAATTATTTTATCGTTTCTTTTATAAAAAATGCTGACTCGAATTAGACAGCTGCATTCCTCCCCTTAAAAGTTTCGCCCGTAATACACGCCTCGCAGGGAATGCTCATCAGTTCACCCTTGAACCGAATTTCGGGCGTACCGTTCTTTTTTTAGCCGAACAACCCGAATTTGGAATATGTAGTTTACCCGGCAATATTTACCCTTGCGCCAGGGCCGGTCAGAGCAAAATGAGCGCCCTGTGCAAGCATTCATTTAGCGCCCCATCCTTTAATTTACATGATCAATTAATAACACTTTTCACAACACACACTTTTTATTTTTCACCTTTCACTTCACTTTCCTAAATAATAAACCGCGACTTTGAAAACCTAAAATGTATGTATTAAAAAACACAATTAATATTAAAAAGCGTATTCTCTATTAAAGAGCAACTGAACTTCGAATAATACGGACGAACTCAAAAACAAAAACAATTGCCGAACGACAAGACAATAATGCACCGACGCTACGCACAGTTATTTGTTATTTTTCTTCATTATTTTTACTTCGATTATATGTGCTATAAGGCAAGTTTTTGCATTCGTAAAAAAAAAATCTAACAATAAAACATGACATTATGATCATGGAGAACACCAAAAAAGTGGATCCCCCAATTCCGTCTGTCTATCTGTCCTCAAGTCGGCAGCCTAAACGGTTCGATGGATAGGCTTCAAACACATATTGTTTTTTCGGTAATAAAGCCCAAATTTTTTTTCATTAATGAATGGAAAGGGTACCTTGTGATCATTTTTTTTTTTTGACAAAAATTGTTATTTTTGAGCCTGTAGATGAACCATTTTGTTGGTTTTTGATTTTCTGGGAAGCGGCAAATTTGATTTTTTTGAATTTTTCTTATGCAAAAGCTCCTAACAAGGTTTAAAACTTGTAAGCCAAATTTTTTGAAAAAAAAAATTTTGGAAATTAAATATTTTTTTAACAAATTTCGAAAACTAGGTACTCAATAATTTTTTTCGAAATTTTGTATTTGGTACTTTTTGATATTAGCTTGAATAGTTAAAAAACTATTTTCCTAAATTAAAAATAACGGTACTTCTCATACAAGTGTTAAAACCGTTAAAAAATGAATTATTACTAAAAAACGGCTCCAAGAATTTTTATAAGAATTGCGTATGTTCTTAAATTAGTAATGTCCAACTTTCAAATATAAAAATATTTTATTTTGGGTACTTATTAACGACACTTCCCGTATAAACACTTTTCATATTTTCGGCTTTCTCACAATTGGATGAATTGATTCAAATATTTTTTTTTACTCAATTGCTCCCTTAAAGTATTAATAAAATTGCATACTAAAGTTTTCAAAATAAAGAAAAATCGATTTTTAAAAAATAAATAAAAATGTTGTTTTGAAAAATTTATTTTTATGAATTTTATGTTAAAATACAAAATATGTTTAAAATGGCGTTTCAAAATTTTTTTCCTAAGAATGTTTTTTTTAAATTTTTACATAAAACAAATTATTTTTTTAAGAAACCGCTCTAACAATTTTTTTCATATATTTAGGTATTCTTATTTATCTAGGAATTTAAATAGAATCTTTGTTTTCCTTCAAACTATAACAGCTAAACAATATAAAAACATTTTATTATGTGCATTATCCATTTATTTCTAGCTTATTATATTTCATTTGTACGAATTTTTGCATACATCACTGAATACTACATACAATGTAGGCCCTCATACTTATTTATATATATATTGAAATCTCCCTTGGGCGGACAGCCATGGTGCATACATTTTTGTCCGCCTAAGGAAGTTGTCCGTTTAAGGGAAATCAAATAAAAACGCTTATATTCAAAATTAAGAGTTTTCATTTATTAACAGAAAATAAAAAGAACCCAAATGAAGAAGAATAAAATTATTAGATTTAACACATATGTAAATTCATATAAAAACCAGCCTCTAAAAACTTTACAATAATATAAGAAGATTCGTATTTATGTATTTTTCAAACAAAAATATTTCCATATTTGCTTGTTTAGTTTTATAACGATTTATTTTGTAATCTTGTCTGTAGGTCAACCGAAAGTTGTACAGCTACCGTCATTTTTCTTGGCCGTACATTTTTTTTAAATTTTCAATTGAAATATTTTCTTCTTCGTAGGAATTATAAGATGTTCCCACCAGGTCCTGATCATCTGCCACAGATTCACTGCCAAACTCGTTGATTTCAACAGGAACTGCAATATTTTCATCCACATTTACATTTTCATCAATCAACACAAATCTTTCAGGTTATCCATCCAATCTGCATTCATGAAGGAGCTAGGAAATTTCTCTTAAATTTGCTATAGGCAAATTATTTTTTTTTTTTTTTTTTTTTTATTTTTTTTTAAATTCATTTTTATTTCATATTAACTTATAACTATCTTAAAGCTAGACAAAAATGTTTAAAACTAGCCTAATTATCAATAACTTACAACTAATTTACTGGCCCTTTACGGGCGCTCTAAATTAAACAATAACTCTTACAACTAATGTCTTTCGACCTAAAAACTATTTTAATTAAATCTAAATTTTTTTTTTTTTTTTATTTATTTTATATTTCAAGAAACTTTTATACAGAAAACTTGGTATCTGATCATTTTTTTTTTTTTTTTTTTTTTTTTTTTTTTTTTTTTTTTTTTTTTTTTTTTTTTTTACCTATAAACTAAACTTAAATATATATTAAAAATAATTAAAACTAAATAAAACTAACTTATAATAACTAAAAATAACTTAAACTACTTAAAATACCTAATAATACTTATAACTACTTAAAAACTAGAACAGCCACAGCAGCATTTTTTTCGTTTTTTAATTTTTTTTTGTTTATTTTTTATATGCATGCAGACACACACTAGCATGCAACCCACCCACACATGACATACGCACATACATATACGTACGCACACACATGTACAGACACGCAGATACATGCACGCATGCCCCCGCATACATACATATTTTTAATTTTTTTTTTTTGGTGCCACCCTGACTGTTACCTATACCTAATGCCCTAAATCTATGTAAGTCGGCCAAGATATATCATCTTCATCGACTTTAAATATCACGATGCCGTTCAGAGAGCCACCAGAACTGGTTCTCCTGTTTCGCCCTATCCCTCCGGTCCCGATCGGACACAGTCCTACTGAACCGAAGGCGCTCTTCTCCACCTTGAGCGATGACGTCTCGACTATACAGGAGTCGCCTATCCACAGTTTTCCGGCTGACGTGGTAGATGAGCGGAACCGCCCCTCCATCCTGTATCAGCCCTCGACTGTCTAAATAGAGGAATGCCTCAGGAGGGATGTAACCACTTAACCGCGCACTCTCAAAATATTCGTTATTGGGGTAATAAGCCCCAAAAATTAAGCTGTTAGTTGAGGACATCGCTCTTGCAACGTGACCCCGAATCAGCTTGAACAAAAAATTATCTATTCTGTTTATGTTGGCTCCGTTGTATAGAACCTGGTTGGAATAATATCTTGTGTACTCCGACTCTGGTGTTCTGTGTAATCCAAGGCAACGTCTAAGACATTGCCTCTCAAACACCCGAATCTTTTCCATTTGAGATGGGGCAACGTTGAACCACACCGGGCATCCGTAGGCAATCATCGGCCTGATGAGGGCCATGTAGCAAATCACCTTCACCCTGCTGTCAAGACGGCTGCTATAAAACAGTCGTTTTGTCAAGGCTAAGGCTCCCCTAGCCCTGGCCAAAGCAGCACCTATATGTCTGTCGAAATACAGGTACTGATCCAACCAGATGCCAAGGTACTTTACTACACTTTTACTCGCCAGTGGATGTCCATGTGGCCCTACGATCACCAGCTTGCGCCAGTTCTTTCTCGTATCCCTTGAGGCGCTAGACAGCGGAGTCCTAAACAAAATAGTTTCTGATTTCTGGAAGTTGATTTTCAACTTCCAGTCATCACAATATCGCTGAATCTTGTCGAAGTCACTCTGCAAGAGACTTTTGATGACCTCAACTGTATGAGCTGTTCTGTACGCAATTAGATCGTCGGCGTACGCAATTGCCTGAGTTAGACTACCTATCAGATCGCTGGTGTAAATGTTGAATAGAATCGGCGAGTTAACCGCTCCCTGCTGAAGACCATTATTAATATTAAAAATTGCAGTAGAAGTTACATTGCCACTCTTGACAACAAACTTTCTACCATTTAGCATGTCATAAAGCATATACAATAGAGGTTTACTTATACCTAGTCTGGTTAGCTTTAGATAGAGACCTTCTAACCATACGGTGTCGAAGGCCTTCTCCAAATCAACCAGACAGGCACCCGTACACTGTTTTTTAGTTTTGTTCCATTGGATATCAGAAACAAGTTTAGACGCGGCATGAATTGTGTCATGTCCCGCCTTAAAACCGAACTGATTATCCGGGATGATATTTTTGTCCTCCGCCCATTTGAACAGGGCTCTATTAATAACCTTTTCAAACACTTTGCTGATACTCGGAAGAAGACTTATCGACCGGAGATTCGCCGGATTGGAGTTGTCCTTTCCCTTTTTTGGGAGAGGGTGCACCACAGCTGTCTTCCACCGCACTGGATAATATGCATTATTCAGCGCGTTGTTAAACAGTGTGGTATAAATGTCAACTGCTTCTTGAGGCAAATGTCGTAGTACAACGTTGGATATACCATCGAGTCCTGCAGACTTCTTTTTCTTTAATGAATCGAAGATGAGCTGGAGCTCATTCTTCGAAATTAACAGGGGGCTGGGCCCATTTCGGTCGGCGATTATGGCGTTTGCCAAATCTTCATCATTAAACCTGGTAAAACCAAGGTTCTCAGATCGCCATTCGGTTATATCGTTCCGGAGCCATAAGTGATGAAGCAGAGCTCTGTTCTCCAGGTCATGATTCGGGCGAATGCTAGCATTCACCTTGTACACTTGCTGGAAAGCAGCCCCCACAGCCTCCACTCTCTCCTGCGGATCTTCGATTATATAGAGGTCATCGTCCAATACGGCATCCTCTGGGTCTATGCCTGCTGTCAGAAGTACGTCTCTGTTCTCTGTCGTCCTCTGGAGCTTAAGACACGGAAGATCGTTTTGATCCTTTCTTCTAAAAATCTTATTAATTTTTGGGAACATACTTGGGTCGCTGGAGTTAACGGCACGAATTTTATTGTCCCAGAACGAATTAATAGCCAATCTATAATTTTCTTTGATCAATTGGTTGATGTTTTTGATGGACGACTTCAGTGTCCTAATCTCCAGGTCTCGTGTATCAGTAAACCGCCTGTACAAGCGTTTTAGTCTTGTCAGTAGTCCACTTTTTTGTCTGTGAAGTGCGTCAATTGTCGCGTTACGGTACATGTCAGTTGCGTTACGTTCTTTGTATTTCGGTATTGTTCTGTTCATTGTTCGTAGAATCGTTTCGTCAATTTGTTCTAAGTATCTGTCGATTTCAGTATTTGTTAGGTTCCTGTCATTTGGTGGGGATATACCATTTGAACGTAATTCACTCAATAAGGCATTGGAGAAACGTGGCCAGCGCACCTTACTGTAATTGTAAGTATGCACAGGCACATACTCCTCCAACTCCATAAGCTGGTTCGGAAGTTGTATTACGGCTGCGAGTCCGCAGTGGTCACTGTCGTACTCGATCGTTCGTAAACAATTTCTTGGCCGTTGACCCACAGCGTCAGTAATTGTTAGTCTTGCGTCTTTAAGCAATAGATCCAGATAGGCACCGCTTCTTGGGAACGATGGCCTGTCTGTGGCTAGAAGATCGATGCGATACTCAAGGTTGTATCGACCCATCCAATTAAATAGATGGTTACCTCGAGGATTTTGTATTTGATTTCCCCAATCTGTGTGCTTGGCGTTTAAATCACCCGCCAATATATAGTAATTCTCTTCCGAGCTCAATCTTAAGCATTCAAAAAGCTTTTCAAGCTCTGTTATAAACTGCGTGGGCTGAGGTGTTTCCGGTGCATAGGCAGCGATCACATACATTCGCTTCCCCTGTTGGAGATGAATGCATATGATGCATGCCTCTAACGTCCGAAATTTTCGCACATCACTATTATATATTACCTTATGACTAATGCCTTTACGTATAAAGATTGCGACGCCTCCTCCTTGCGTGGAGTTGGGTCGGTCTCTTCTTACGATATTGTAATTGTTGTTAGTCAATTTATGTTTCTGGTTAAGCTTAGTTTCGCTAGCCATAAACACATCTGGACTTATGTCTTTAAGCAATTGGAATAAATTCGCTCTACGTTCGGTCCTAATCAATGAATTTACATTCACAGCTAGGATCTTAAGGGGCCTCTCCGGCAGCGCGCCCTTAACCTCTAAGTTGCGTTAAGCTCGGCAAAACAGAGTAGAGATAATCCACCCTAGTCGCCTGCTCCCTGATCTGGTTTTGGAGGCCGTTCAACTGGCCCTGGATGGCCAGTAGAACGCCCATAATATCCGCCTGTGCCGCCGGCGCCTTAGGCACGGGGGCCTGTTGGGCGACCTTTGGTGTAGGCTGTACCGTGCTTCCCCTTCCTGACGCCATTTGGGCGTAAGAAATTTGGGGGTTGACGGACGTTGTTGTAGGAGGGCGCACTGTTGGACGCTTTTCTACCACTGTTTGCTTTGCTGCTTTATTGTTTTTTATAAGCTGAAACGTCGGGCATCCCCGATAATTAGCGGGGTGTCCGGCGCCTCGGCAGAGTACACATTTAAGCTGGGTCCTATCTTCGACCCGTTCTTTTCCTAACTTGCATTCATCTGCATTGTGGTTCTCTCCACACTTAACGCAGCGTGACTGCATTTCGCAGTTTGCTGCGGCGTGGCCGAACCTTTGGCAGCGCATGCATTGAAGCATGTCGCCGCGCCTTTTTAATTTGTCCCAAGTTACAACCTGGCAGTTGAGGACGGATATACTCCTCAAACTATCCAGTTTGCTGCTGGGTGAAAGTTGAACGAGGAAGAAGGGAAGACTCCGCTTCTCCCGCCTAGCTCTAACTGTAGCGAACGGCTTGACCCCAATAAAGTCGAGATCGTCATTCGCTTTTTGGCGGAGTTCATTTAAGAGCACCTGTGGTTCCGTGTAGGAATCTATGCCCTTCAAAAGGACCGTTTGAAATTTTTCGGTTTTAGGGGTGAAACTAAAGAATTCGGTAGTAGTTTCTTTCAGCAACTCTTTAATTTTTTTGTGCTGTTCCAGTGTGAAGCACTGGATAGCATGCCTATCGTTATTTAATCTTTTAATAGTAAAATTTTGACCTATGGTCAACTTACATAGATTTATGGTATCCTGTAACTCCATTTTATAAGTATTAATGGGTGGCACCTTTTCTTTTTTCATGATCGGCGGCTGTGGCTGCTGCTGCTGAGACTGATTTTTCTGCGGCTGTTGATTCTGCTGCTTTTGAATCTGCTGCTGCTGTTTTTCTTGCGGTTGTTTCTGGACTTGTGTCTGCTGCTGTTGCTGTTGTTGTTGTTGTTTTTGCCGTTGTTGTTTTGGCTGCTGCTGTGGCTGTTGTTTTTGTATTTGTTCTTTTTTCTGTTGTTGTTCTTTTTCTTCGAGTTCTTTTAGTTGCCTCGCTCTGCGCGCTTCTTGGCTGGCCTTAACTTTACTTTTTATCTTTTCTATTTCTGCCTCCAAAGCATCAATTTGGGCGAACATTCTTTGTTCGTCCTCCTCAGATGACGCCTCTGATGTGGAGAGGTTCACGAAGGCAGTACTATCGCCCGTCGTGAAGTGCCCTTCTCCTTCTTCAGACATATATGCTATACCCTCTTCGGGTGAAGTGTCTAACTCGGTTTGTCTTGCTGCCTCTGACGTCTCGTCTATATCGGACGTATGCACCCCAGCTGGCAGCTTTGCTGAGGTGGCCGTGGATCTCCTTTTTACCAAATTTGGTGCGCACTTGATCCTCTTTCTGCGCTTTTGATTAGCATCGGATGATGTTGCCGTTGTTGTTATTGCTGTTGATGTTGTTGCTGCAGAATCACTGCTTGTAGTTGGAACATCTTTCGATGTTCCCTCAGCTGATGCCATCGCTGGCCTCATTGGCCCTAGGACACCTTTCGATGCCCCGGTGCTTAAACTCCTCCTCCTTTGCTCGTTTTCCCAACCAATAAAGTTAACTACTTCACGGTTGTGAAAAAAAGCTGATAAAGTTCTGATGCCCTCCTGGGAATCGAACTGGCGACCCTCGGATTCTCGGTCGGCCACTCTATCCCTGTGCTACTGTACCACTTGTGAAATTTTGATTTAATTTAGAACTTAAGCTCACACACGAATTTTAATTGGAAAAACTGGGAAGCCGAAAACGTCTTAACACTTCCACAGTACGAGATCGACTGATATAGGCAAATTATCTTCTGGATCGAATTCACAGTTCTCCAAATTCAAAGGTGCGCGAATAAGCAAAAATCTGAAACTCCAAAAAAGAAAACCTTTTTAGTCCAAACAAAATCACTTTCATCACTGAATGAGATAAAATAATTTGATGCTCGCTGTAGAACACTGCAACTTAAAAAAAAATACCGTTGCCAAAATTATCAGCGTGATGACTCATAGTGCGTTGGCTACTAAGCGGCTGGTCATGGTTCAATACACGATGAAATCACAAGAAGTTTTTCAATTAAAATGAAAAAGTAGACCAGCACCACTAGAGCAAAGGAACCTGATGATCGACCTTTGGCAAGTCGTGAAATAGCTATAATTCCAGCCAAAAGTAATTGAGAAAAAACTTGGTGGTAGCACACTCAAGTTATTGTTGGGCATTCAAAGTCATTAAATGATACGAAAAAGTGCTTTAAAAGCAAGTATGTAATCATATAAAAACTGAATATGGTCTACATAATCGTCCAACTACTCAAGCAATTGGCAAAATTGTAAAGAAATTTGGAGAGACTGGATTGGCTACAGATATTGTAAGGCCTGTACATCATCGTTTCGCTCGTACCACTGAAAATATCGCTGCTGTAAGTGAAAGTGTTGCGGAAGACCCGAATTTGTCGATTCCTCGTCGTTCTCAGGAATTAGGACTGTCTACGGCACATTACGGCGTATGTTGCATTTGGATCTACACCTACATCCATATAAAGTCCAGCTCACACAACAACTGAAGCCAGCTGACCATTCACAACGTCGTAGATACGTCGAATAGGTGCTTGAACAACAGGCGGTGGACGGCGATTTTTCGAACAAAATTTTCTTCAGCGACGAGGTATATTTTTCACTCGGTGGGTATGTTAAAAAACAGAATTGTCATATTTGGCGTTCTGAGAATCTTCAAGTAATTGAAGAGAGGCCATTTCATCCACAATAAGTCACTGTTTGGGGAGCGAGCTCTTTGGTCCGGAGGTGTGATTGGACATTACTTCTTGGAAAACGACTTTAATTCGGAGCGTTATGGTCATATGATAACCGACTTTTTTTTTGCCTGCTATTGAAGAATACGACTTGGAGAATATGTGGTTTCAACAAGACGGTGCCACATGCCACACAATTCGAGCGAATATAGCTTTATTGCAAGAGACATTTCCTGGCCGCGTAATTTCTCGTCGTGGCGATATCAACTGGCCACCAAGATCATGCGATTTGACACCGCTGGACTTTTTTTATGCAGATAAACCTTTATCTCTTGAGCACTTGAAAACCAACAATCGTCAAGTCATGGCTGAGATACCGCCCAATATGTGTCAGAAAGTGGTCGAAAATTACCTCAAAAGAATCGGTGCTTGCAACAATGCGCGTCGTGGTCATTTAAATGATGTAGTGTTTCACACAGAATGTCAACGTTCAAACTTTATAATAAAAAAGAAATATCATGTAAGAAAATATTTTATATGTGTTTTATTTACGTTTACTTTTGAAACCGCAAAATGGATAACCCATTACTTATTATAAAGTTGCATACCTACAGCAGAAACAAAAAAAAAATGTGTAAATACATGTTGTTGATAGCTTTGGTAAAGTATAGCTTAAGTGTAAAGCCTTTGGCACTTATTGTCTCTCAAAGGCATTGGAATTCAAGTTTATTTAATAGCCGTATATTGTATACATTCACCTAATATCTCCAAATGGTTTAACTTGATAAAGTCTCTATTGTCATTTTTTTTAAATAAAAAATAACAGAAACCTTGAAATATTTTCTATTAAGTACGAAGTATTTTCAAAGCTGGATATTTCTTTCACCCCTCAGTATTAAACACAATCAAACTACACTTTGTCATTATAATTTATTAGAATTTGTCACGGTGAAGTTTACCTAGACAAAAATCTTTTCCAATTTTCCAAATTCCTTCATTGGCATTTCATTTTTCTCTGTTTCGTTATTTTACAAAAAGAGGGAGAGAGAGAGAAGAAGAGTAGGGTAGTCATGGTCTATTACTCATCATCATCAGTCATCAGCCATGATGATGGTCTTATAGATAATTTTGCTGAGGAGAAAAGAGCCACTTCTTAGCAACAAAACCATCGTCATGGATGATGTAGTGAAAAGTCAAGTGGGGTTGGGTGCGCTGTGTATGAATATAACAAGAAAATGTATGCCTACAGCGATCTATTTGATATGTATGGAATGAAGTGGGTGAAAACAAATCAAATTCCGAAACTAAGAAAGTTCGAAGGACGCCTGAGGCCACAACTATAATAGATGAAAGCAATCGGTAGCTTAATGAAATGTTGTTTTCAGTTGCTTCGAAAGTTAAAGTTACCCATAATTGCCTTTAAAGAAACCAAGTATCTACCGAATTGTTTTGAAACGAAATGTTTTGAAACGAAATGTTAAGTAAATTGCTTGAAGATGAGAAGTTATATCATGAGGATTAGCTCAAATTAGTTCACGATTTAAAATGTTTGAATTTGGTTTTGGAGATATTATTGGAGTTAAGAGATGTCACAAATTTAGTTGCATATCATAATTAAAATGGTTTATTTAATGTTTCTTTAAGAAAAACAATCAAGGAATTGGACAGTGAACACTATGGCAAGTGTTGCATTATTTGGTAAAAAATCGAAGTCGATATTTCGGTCAAAATTGGCATTACAATGAATAGGGAACACAAAAAAAGTGATTGCCGCAATTTCAGGAAAATCCGTCTTTTAATACATTATTTATTCAATGCCACTGCCATTTGTTGATAATTCAAAAAAGATTCGGGCCTATTTCATAAACATTGACAAATGACTATTCTACAAATTTGTCGCACTTATCTAACAAGTTTTCATTTCATATCGTATTGACAGGTGACATAATTTTCAGTTAAAGACAATGACAATTTTGCCACTGTCAGGTTATGACAAATTTGTTGTGACAATTTTGTGTTTTGTCATTCTTATATTTTGACAATTTTCTTGTAACGTACTCAAGAAGCTGAATTGATCTACAATATTATTTGTACACTTGTACATGCATGTATGTATGTAATGTACATATGTGTATGGTACTCGTAAAGTGGTGCACATTCATTATCTTTTTGTTCAAACTGCGTAGTGCCTCTGTTGATAAACTTAATATAAATATCTTTGAAGTATGTAAGAATTTCAATATTGAAGCATAATTTTTTGGAGACACTTTCTATATACTTTTGATTGTTCTCAAACAATTTTCGTGTTTCAAAAATTCAAGTCCCGGGGCAGATTCGGCATATGGTGAAACACATTCGGCATTTAATTTAATCTGTAGAAAATACAAATTATTTCGTTTCATAATTTAGACGGCAATTGCGGGTGACAAAGGCGAAGTGGATATAGTGCTTGACTGCTAACTTATGGGTTCGAACCCCACGCTAGACAGCATTCTTTTACCTCCAACCGTCCGCCCGTGGGTTATAATGAGATAGTAAATACCTAATTCTAAAATCCGCTAAGACAAAAAAAAAATTCTTTCTCATCTTTCTATTTCTTCTAACTAGTGCCATGGAATTCAGGTTGCATTTAAAAGAACTTTAGGTCTTACAGGCAAATAGCTAAAATTATTATTATAAAACAGGATATATGCCAGTAGTTCTGAAACTGTTAAGCTTAGTATACACGATTGGTAGATCTTACAATACAGATCTGCCAGTGAAAAAATGCTTATAATGTCTGTTGAGGAATGGCGTTATCAACAATTTTGTATTATTTGTATTTTGATTAAACTTAATTTATATTCAAATATTATTTCCAATTTCAAATTAGTTTAACTTACTAAATAATGAATTCAATTATATTTTAATTTGCCAAACATTTGTTTGTATACCCTATGGTTCGAGTGGTTGTTTACTCTTTTTAATTTTAAACGTAAGGTGAGATCAGTTCTTCCATTACACGCGGTCTATATTAGCGATAAATTTAAAAGCAAACGCAATAGCAATAGCAGAAAGCAGGTAGCACAGAGCCAGACAAATTTTCGTTGGTGGGCATTTCATAGCATACTTTTTTAGTTATTGAAGAATGTCGAAGGCAACTGATGCTGTTAGAAACAGCAAGAACAAATGATATTTGGAAACGCCATAACAAAATGAGAGTTCTCCTTGCGATAAAGCAAGCGCTGAGCAGCATGCGATGAAAGCATGCTATCCATCGCATGCTATGAAAATAAAGCTGAGATTTCGGTCTCCATTTGCGATACTGACAGCATGCTCTAGATTCATCGCTAATGGAGACCGCATGTTGCTTTCTTTTTCAAGGGCAGTTGCCACCACATACATTCATTAAAACCGTTGCTGATGTGGATCGTGATTGCCGATCATTGGCGTCGTGTGCAAAGGTACGGTATTAATATTCATAATTATGTAAATTGCAGAGAGTTAGTTTTTTACCTGAGTCACTTCATTAGCAACCACCAAGCCAGCCGGTCGAACCACAAGGTTCCTTGAAAATTAATTAATATTGTCTTGTTATGAAAATAAAATTGATTATAACGTTTCGAAAAAATTGTTGCATTTAATTCATTAACAATGTTTTACAACTGTGTAAACTAACAATAAATTGAAGTCAGAAAATTTGCGTTACAATTAATTGTAAGATCATTGTCTGACAATTGATTTTAAGAAATCCTACATATGTTCCTTGAATCATCCATTCCACAATTCATTATACTAAGAATCAAGTAAATCTTACATACATAGGCTTTAAACCTACATAGGATAACTACACCTAATTAACTAAGCCTCAATGGTTAGCTACATTAAAGATGTTAGCTACAAGAGCAAGTTCGTGCGATCTAGTCGTGCATTTTATGTTTTTATGAAAATCGTTGGAGCAGCTTTTGAGAAAAATTAGATTTTTATTTTTGGCCAAAAAATAATGCATGGGAGCTAGTGTTATTTGTCGTCTTAAAAAAAATGAAAAAAACATGTGGGCATATTACCGAAAAAACTAAATGTACCAAGATTGAAGCCAATCCACCGAACCGTTTAGGCTGCAGACTCGAGGACAGACAGACAGACGGAATTGGGGACCCACTTTTCTGGTGTTTTTTATGATCGTAATCATTTTTGATTGTTAGAAAAACATTTTTTTTTACTTACTTAGTTACTTATTACTCCGTTGTTGGGACGTTCGGGTTATTCGCATACCTTGGCGGCAACAAGGTAGTGATCCGAGTCGATGTTAGCTGCTCGGAAGGTGCGAACATCCAGAATACTGGAGGCGTGCCTTGCATCGATCGCAACGTGATCAATCTGATTGACAGTTATTTGATCTGGATGCCGCCAAGTCCCTTTGTGTATCTCGAGATGAGGAAACCGTGTGCTTGCAATGGTGACGTTACGTGCCGCCGCAAAGTCAATCAGCCTAAGTCTGTTTTCAGACGTTGTGTCGTGTAGGCTATGTTTCCCGACAGTCCTACCAAAGATTTCCTCCCCACCTATTTTGGCCTAGTACGATCTTAACGTCATATTTAGGACACTGCTCATAGGTTTTATCGAGGAGTTCATTGAAGTCATCCTTGGTGGCGTAATCCTTGTCTTCTATGGGGGCGTGAGCGCATATTAGACTAATGTTGGAGAATTTAGCCTTGATACGGATTGTCACAAGTCGCTCACTCACGTGTCGAAAGCCCAAGACTTCTTGCCTAAGTCTGCCGCTTATGACGAATCCGCACCCAAATAGTAGACGCTGTGGTCTTCTTTCACAATCACCGTAGTATTCGTCACAGTTTTTCATCTTCCTTTTGCCCGCCCCATTCCATCGCACTTCCTGGATGCCAGTAATTCCTGCTCTGTAGCAGTCTAGGGCCTCCGCTAGTTGTTCGTCTGCACGTGGTCTGTTAAGAGTTCTAACATTCCAGGTGCAGATCCGAAGGTCGTTGTCCTTAATGCATTTTGCCGGGTCGTCAACAGTTAATCCGTCCTTTTGCAAGGCTATTGGTCGCTTCGCAACTTATCTTTTTTACATGGTGGGTTTGTTAACCCCACGCACAACCACAAACCTGGAGGGTCAGGTCCTTTGTTGGACTCCTTGGACGAAAGGAGCCGGAAAGTCCGGAGTCAGTAACCCGCTTCAGGGATATGAGCGCTGCCGATGGCCCATTAAGGGCTCATCCGCCACCTATCTCTATTTCAATGCCCTGACTTGCATTGAATTGTCCCAATGACCTTATCTCCAAATACGTCGAAGTAGCTCATTAGGTCATCTGTTTTGTTGACTGTTGAAGCCGCCGTTGGTCCAATTATTTGGGCACATCCACCGTACTTCCTCTTTCTGAGGTGCTCATGCAAGACTTCTGCGAGTCGATCAGAACAGTCATTAAAACAGAGCATTATAATGTTGCTTTCTTTTCTGTGTTCAACACTCGCGCTTATAAGTTTAGCAGGAATGTCCGGATGGACAAGTAAGTACCCGGTGGTTACCGCACGGAGGTAAAATAAGCACAATTTATGTGTACGAGATAGTTACAACAGTGGGCATCGGCATCGCCTGGTTGACGCGGATCAGCGCCTGCCCTCTTCATACACACCCAACCACCACATAACTTGCCTTATAGTACCTATAATCGCAAGTAAAAGTTATTAGATACATAAGTTGGCGAAAGAAGTTGATCGCTTGTTGTGTGGTTCAAGTGTGTTTAAAAAACATATCAGTGTTCAGAGCTCGCTCTGTTTGTTCGAACTTTGTTCAGTGCTCTGCTCTGAACGAAAAAAGAAAAACGCCTATTATTGTTTTCTCACTGGGCGGCAGGGCCAGCATGTAACTTGATACAATTGATTTGATCCAATATAATCGACAATTGACAGCGTCTAGCCTAGTTCAATCGATGTCCTCGATTGTATTGTTGGAATTGCCAGGAAACACACTCGAAAATAAAGTTTGAAACAGAGTTGTCAAGCCGCCTGAAAATTGGTCAAAAAATTAAAATTCCAAGAAAAAAAATGCGAGTTGTATCTTATAAAGAGAACGATTTTCCTGATAATGCCAAGAGGAAAAAACAAAACCCGCTTGATAGAAGAGCTAAACATAGAAGTGCAAAACAAAATAAATGCGACTTAACCTACTGCGAGATAAATGCAGGATGAAATGCCAATTTGTAAAATGATTTCTGCAAAATTCCTCTATTTCGATAGTTGCAAGATATTACTTCGCAAAAAGTTTCATTAAACAGTACTTTTGTTAATTAATTGAATTTCCATTTTGACTTGACATATTATGATTTCTTGGAGGAAATTTTTGATGTGAGTGAGTCCCATTGTTTGTAATCTGTATATCTTTACAGGGAGTATTAGGGAGTGGAAAATTAATTTTGTATGTCCTTTCCTGTCCTGCCGGAATTTGATATCCGGAATCAGATTAATGTTCCAAAATTGCCTCTAGCTATTAGTGATTCGTCTTGTTAATGCTATTTCCTTTTATTCTTGGTTTGCGAAGGACTTTTCTCGTAGATGTCCCAGGTGAACATAGTCATCATTGTATTTTTTTTTATTTCACTTGCTTATTTCGTTCTCGTCATGGCTTTGCCTTTGTTTGAGTTTAGTGTCAATTATGTATTTTACATTCTGGAAAAAATATGTAGTCCATTGTCTCAGATTACTCCCTCCTAAGATATTTATTTCAAACTATTTTATGTAGCAAAATAGTTATGCTTATTTACCAATTATGTTGGTACATATATCTTCTGTGTTCGGTTTATAGGTTTGTCATTATTGGACTTATTCTTGACAAATTGCAGAATTTCTGCTTATAATGCCATCCCTTCCAGCACTCCTAAGTTATATGTAATGCATGATTTACGAGGCTCAAATGGTCAATGAAACTCCAATGGTCAATGAAACTCCGTTCTTGGAATTTTTTTTCCACCAGTACGTTGCCGAAATAATTCTTATAAAAAAGGTGACCAACTTCAATCTCGTTTCTATGCACAACATACATACATCGATGTTATCAATTTTAATTTTTTCATCACATAAAGTTTGGAACGAAGAAGTGTTTTCTATTGGAGGAGCAATTGTAACCGATACGATGAAAGTAAGCCATCTTATGTTTGCTGATGACATTGTCGCCACCGCAGAAACACCACATGGGCTCCAACTGATAATAAACAGGTTGGCAGACTATTGCGATAGATGGAGGCTGTAGATCAACCTTACGAAATAAAAAGTGATGATCTTTCCACAAGCAGGATGTAGAATTGCAGAAACGAAAAGTGGAAGCTCTTAAATGAGTACATTTAGGTTGTAAATAAGTACAATTACCTAGGAATGGTTATTATGAAGAATATGAATATGAAAAAACATATGAGGGTAAAGCTTGATAAATCAAAACATGCTTTAAACGCAACCTGGAGGAGTATTATGGCCCAAAAGGAGGTAGGTGCTGACACAAAATACAGAGTGTTTCAAGCAACGTTTATGTTCCACTCGGCACAAATCTGGGGTCATAAACAATTTGAGGAAGTTGAACAACAATTACGTTACTTTCTGAAGACAAGTTTTAAGCTTCCAAGCAGAACACCAAGCCACATACTACTACTAGAAACTGGACTTTCCCCCCTATTTTTAGCTACATTTAAAATGCAAGTGAACTATATTCTCAAATAACTTAGGCTCGAAGACAATTAGTTACCAAAGAATATAAGTATGAACATAATAAGGACGCAAAACTCTTGGATGGCAGATTGGCGGATTATTGTAACCATTCTCTTGATCTTCACATTAGTTACAATTATTATTCTTGGGAAATAAAGTTGTATAACCTCATAAATGGAGTCGATGCAAAGAAAAGTGCTGATTTCGAATTGAAAGCCAGGAACTCGAATCAAAGAGTGATCTACTCGCAACTAAACCACAATTTATGTAACAATAATTATTTTAGTTCCACTTACCAAACAATCTTAATTACAGCAGACTGTCTTGAAAACCAGAGCAAAGTTACTTTCTCTTATTATTATACCAAATAGGAGTGAGCTGCCAGAGCTTTGGGGACTATGCAAGCTGAGGGATAAAGAAGAAGTGCAACACTTCTTAGGTAGGTGCCCAATTTTGAAGGAGATTATATGGAACGTTTACGGGAAAAACCAACTCACAACCAACGAAATGTTTTAATATTATTAATATTTATTAATGTTAACATAAATGTACAAGATTAATTCTTAATTTAACAGCAATAGCTAACAGGGCTTTTGGCTGGGATCTTAAATAGTGTCTTAAAAATAATTTTACTAAAGTTAAGTAACTGGGGAGCAGCCGAGTGTTACAAGAGGGTAAGTTTATTTACTCTCCGACCCGACACACTCGGATGCTCCCCAGTTGAAGTAGAATTTATTTAATAGTTAAATAAACTTATCTAGTTTTAGGTATTGTAAAAGATTGTATACATCCTTAATATTTTTTGACAATGGAATTAAGAGAAGATTTATTAAATTACATTTAAATAAGTTTAAACAAATTTGTCTAATTTTATTACATTCAATGGTAATGTGCTTAATGGTTAGTAAGCTGTTTGTTTGGCAAATATGGCATCGGGGTTGGGGTTCATTCTTTAGTATGCAGTTATGTGTTATCCAGGAGTGTCCTAGTCTTAGCTGTAGGAAGCATCTGGCAGATACCAGCATCAATTGATGTGGTATCTGTCGGCTTCTGGGTTGATTGTGGCATAGTGATGAATGTATCTACTCCAATTTTCTTTTAGTGGGTCGCCGTTGATTGACATCCGTGGTGTGACATGTGGAAATCCACTTAGCTTCCCGATCAGCTGATTCGTTTCCATGGATATTTATATGTCCTGGTATCCAGATGAGTTTTAATTTACCTCCCTCTGATATAATCTTATCCCGGATGTTATTAATATAAGGTGATCGGTGTTTCAAATTGTTTATAGCACGAAGAGTTGAAAGACTGTCCGTGAAAATTGCGGTGCTTTTTTTCGAAGATGTAGCTACGAGTATATTTGTCGCCTCCAGTATATCAAGAGCTTCTGTGGAGAAGATGGAAAAATAGGTTGGAAGCTTCTCAGCAGATTTTACTTCATCATGATTATCGACTATATCATATCCCGTGCGCTCAGTACTTTTTTAGCCGAACAGATTCCAAATATCATTAGGATAGCTGTTCAGGATCTGCAGGTAAATTTGAGAATATTTTTCTTTGGGAGTTGTGTCTTTGGGGTGTTTTGCCAAACTGCTGTCGATCAAATTTTGTGGTAGTAGCCATGGAGGATATTTTTCAATTTGTAAACATTTCACATTGCTACAATATCGATGACTTTTGCGAAGGATATTGCATTATAAATCGTTGAAGGTTGTTTAGGCGTTTTTTTGCGACTCAAAATTTTTACTGCATCTATATGAATTGGCGAACTGAATGATTCACAAATTTTCAGGAGAAGAAGGGATGTCAAAATTTCTCTTCGTTCCTCAATTGTATGAAAACCATAGGCATAGTTTTTATTAGGGTAGTCCGAAAAGATCTAAGTCTTGCTATTATTGCCGCGTGGTAGGAAGGGTGCAACACTTTAAGGTTTGATGGAGCACAACAAAACGTATAGCATACTAAATTGTGAAAATTGGAAGACATTATATAAGTATATTAGATGGGCTTCACGATATAGAAAAAGCATAATAGATAAAATTATCTAGAATATAAAAAATTGTCTATACAAGTCATTTTTGTTTTATATTAATTTAATTTATTCTTCGAATTAAATATTGTCACTCTGGCAGACGGCGCAAGCCATGCTATAAAATGAACTGTTTAACTATTTTTTAAAGAAGAAAACCGATTAATAAAGTCATTAAAAATTTGAAAAAAAAAATGAAAAATTGAAAGTTTAAAGTTTTTAATAATTTTTGCAATTTTAATTATGTCTTTCTTGTTGTCATCATGTTTATGCTTCATAATACAGTTGTTTCTCTATTTTTGTATTGATTCTTATAATTTGTTTTCATTCAATTTTAACAATTAAATTAAGAGATGTAATGTACATTCATTCTGCGCTTATATTTTTAGTAAAACTGTAACTGCCAGTTATTTTACATCTCCTTTTCTTTGAATTTTGTACTTTTCATTGCATTTGGATTGTAGTTTTTTAGTTTTATGCCATTTTTTTTTTGTTTTCGGGTCGATAACTTATTGTAAGTTTTATTTAAGAAGCCGTGGCCATTGTTAAAACAGTTCACAAACTGTCAATTAAGCAGAAGCAGAAGGCCGAGATTTTGACTAAATTGATAATTCAATCGCTTTGGAAACTTATAAATACAACAAATCAACCGTTTGCAGAATGGTGGGCTGAAGAACACTCAGTTTCACTTGAAGACATATATTAACTCTGCATTGACAGAAGTTTATTTATTTTTCAATATTACAACAAAAAAAAATTAACGAAACTATGTATATTGTTTTTTCAAGATTTTTTTTGTTGAATTTACGTTATTTTACGTTATTGTTTTTTATTTTTATTCTAACAGAAATAGGAAAATAAAATAAATGTTCTGTACTTGTTTATCAAACAATTTTCCTTAATTTTTGATATTTTAAGTGACCTGTAGAAGGAAATAATAATTAGACACGACCAATGCGATTAGAAGATTACAATCAACTGCTTTATTTCATTATTGTTAGTTGACGATGTAGCGGTTAAATCATTATGTAAAATCAAATAGAAAATGAGAAGTATACAATGATATTCCAATACAAATATATAATGTTATATAATGCTAAATACAGTACACTCTTTCCTGCTTTAATAAGAAGGTTGGCCTAATTTAGTGTAGTGAAAAGTCTTGGTTATTTTTTTTTGACGTGTTGATCGTCTTATCGTCGGTTCTTCTTGACTGACTCCGTCCTTGCTCTTTCCAGAATTCTGTGTTGATTGAACGTCATCGTTTTGATTAGGAGACAACATGGATTCCCTTGCATTGTTCTGTATTGATTCCCATGCCGTTCTCTCCACCTCTTTTAAGTCAATTCCTGATGACTTTTATTGGTTGCGATGAGCCACTCTCACTCGACCCTCACAGCTCACCAGGTATCTGCTTTTTGATAGAAGCTGCAGAATACTCGCCTGAGCCCACTGTCCACTGGTTCTCAAGAGCACCTTATCGTCAACGCTGAATAACTTTTCTGGAAAATACAAAGGATTATGCAAATTTATTTTCTTGTTACCAATTGTGGATTGCCCAAAACTAGGGCGCAGTTGAGTCAGCAAAGTCCGTGGAGAATACTTGAGTAAAAAGTCAGAGGGGCTGCGTGTTGATGCCGTGTTCGGCGCCGATCGATAGTTAAATAGAAACTTTGTAATAGCTCGTTCCAGCTCTTCATTAGAAACTATTCGCCCTTCTCCTTGCACGTCTTTTTGAAGAGCATGCTTGACTACACGAACCTCAGTCTCTGCTAACCCATTAGCACGGGGATAATACGGGGGACTCTTCTTCGCTTCGATCCCAAGATGGGCCAAAAAGCTTATGTACTCCGTGCTGGTAAATGGTGGTCCATTATCTGTTACCACTGTCTCTGCCAATCCAAATGCAGAAAATGACTTTTCCATAGATTTGATCACTTCTCGTGCAACTGTATTTTTCATTAGGTAAAGGTCAATCCATTTGGAAGTTGCGTCCACGATCAGCAAAATTGTTCTCCCATATAAATGAAAAAAATCTGCGTGCAATCTAACCCAGGGAACGCTATCTTGCGACCATCCTTCAAAAGATTTTTCTGCTGGGTTAGCCGCCTGCATTTTTTGACATACTAGACATGACTTGATTGATGATTCTAAGTCACTGTCAATATTCGGCCACCAACAGAGAGATCTCGCTAACATCTTTATTTTAACTATTCCAGGATGGTTACTATGAAGCTTTGATGTAACGTATGCTTGAAGACTTCTGGGAATAACAACTCGAATACCCCATATTAGACATTCTTTTTCTATTGTTAAACCAATCCGACGACAAAAGTACGGCTGTAGATCTGGATCGTTTATTTGTGCTGGCCACCCACTCGAAACCAATTGACAAACCTTGATGAGGATTACATCTTTTTTTGTTGCTGTTGCGACATCTTTATAATTGTATGGTACGACAAGTTCTTCCGATAAAGCACTGATGAGACTGACTGACATATCATGTGTAACTGCATTTGATAGCGGCAACCTCGATAATGCATCACAATTGGACATCTCCGTACTCTTTCTGAACCGAATTATGTAGTCATAAGCTGACAATATTATCGCCCACCTCTGAAGCCTTGAAGATGCCGAAACCGGAATACGCTTACTTGGCTCAAATATAGCACGAAGTGGTTGATTGTCAGTCAAAAGAATAAACTGTCTACCAAATAAGTACTTGTGAAAGCGTTTGACACCAAATATAATGGCTAGTGCCTCTTTCTCAACTTGGGAATACCCTTTTTCAGATGAAGTCAATGTCATTGATGCGAACGCAATTGGAATTTCCCCATTAGTTTTACTAACATGACTCAAAACAGCTCCCACTCCCTTGCAACTAGCATCGCAAGCCAGCAATATCGGCTGCGATGAATCATAAAATGATAAAAGACTTTTTTCTGACAAAGCTAATTTACTATTTTTAAACGCTTTTTGACATTCGTGTGGCCACTCAAATGCACAACCTTTTTTTGTTAACTCATATAACGGGGACAGCTTTGACGACTGCATCGGCACAAATTCTCTATAAAAGTTTATTAACCCCAAGTACGACTTCAACTCGCTAACATTGGTAGGGGTTGGCACATTTCGGATTGCATCCACTTTTCCAGGCTCTGGACGTATTCCATCACCCGATACTATGAAACACAGGAACTCAACTTTAGCTACAAAAAAATGACATTTTCCTACGTTGATTCGTACACAGGCGTCATCCAGACGCTTCAACACCTGCCGAACTAGTGAAGTGAGCGCTGGTAAATCCTTCGCACTTATGATTACATCATCAATGTAGCATTTTGTATTTGGTATACCCTTCAAGATCTGATCCATAGTTTTTTGGAAAATACCCGGCGCAGTTTTAAGACCATACGTCAGCCTATTAAACCTCATCAGACCCACATGTGTATTTATTGTAAAATATACCTTCGACTCCTCGAATAACTCCAGCTGTTGATATGCACCACTCATGTCCAGCACAGTGAACACCGAATTCCCTGACATTGTAGCAAAAATGTCATCCTTTGTCGGTATTGGATATTGATCATTTTCCACGACTCTATTAAGTGATACACGGAAATCCACGCATAACCTTATACCTCCGTCTTTTTTTGGCACTATAACAAGTGGACTTGCCCATTCACTGCTTTGAACACGAAATAAAGTACCGTCTTTTTCCATTTTTCCTAACTCAACCTCCACTTTCGATCTTAGTGCATATTAAACGGTGTACGCACTGCAGAAAATTGGACTACAACCAGCTTTTATTGTGACCCCTGCCTTGTGTCCAATTATTGTCGATGGCATTGAACTAAAAGCGCGTGAGAACTCGCGCTTAAATGATTCCACAAGATCAGAGACGGCATTTATTGGACTTGGCGCAAGTTCTAAACCAGATCTAAACATAGATTTCCAATTACAAAACAATACAGATAGTGCGTTGCGTCCCAATAATGCCGCAAATTTATCTTGTCCTTCTATGATAACTATTTCGATCATTACCGATCTTCCTTTGTAGTTCGCCATTGCCTCAATTCTACCTATAACTGGAATTGCATTACCATCAACACCTCTGTATTTTTTTTTGCTTGCGCTCAACAACTGTGCTTGTCCGAATTTCTCATCAAAATCGCGTTTTGACATTACACTTGTCGCGGCACCCGTATCGACTTCAAATTTTACCATTTTATTGTTGATTTTTACTTCCAAATAACATGGATTACAACGACTTTCAACTAACTTGACGGACCGACTATGACTACCTAAAGGCGACTCTGACTCTGACACCATGTTTAAATTTAAGAAATCTTCTTCGCAATCACTTTGGTCTCTTTCTTCGCTCTCAACATTATTCACGTCACGATTTTGTTGCTTGCACTTACGTGAGGTGTGACCTACTCGATGGCACACAAAACACTTCCAATGTATAGCGGGACAATTTACCGGATTGTGCAATCTACCACACCGAAAACAACCTGATGATGACGACGACGACGATGCTAAAGATGATGTTTCTCTTTTATTTCTTACACTTCCCTTTCCAGCATATGATTGCCGTTGAAAGTTTGGCTGGTGCTTGTTATATTCTCTTACACCTGCTATTGTCTCTTCTACTTTTAACGGATTACTATGTACTCGTAATAACTTTGTCTCGGATGATGCCATTTCCATACCCAATGCAATTTTACTTGCTTTATCAAATGTAAGTGACTCTTCTGATAATAACTTTTTTTGAGTGCTTTCATTTGATATGCCGCATATGAACCGATCTCGCAGAGCCTCATCTAAAAAATTCTCAAATTTACACGTTCTAGCATGTTGCCGAAGTTGCACTATATATTCCGCTATCGTTTCGCTAGATTTCTGATCCCGTTTATTAAATTTAAACCGTTCCAACACGACCAATGGATCTGCATTGTAATGCTTTTTTAAAAGCGCAACGCATTCAGCATAGCTCTTCCCGAGGGGGTCCAAAGGAACACACAGGTTTTTAAGGAGTTCGTATGTCTCACCCCCGATCAAAGTAATAAAAAGCGGCAATTTTTTTGCTTCAGACACATCGTTCACTTTCACAATTTGTTCAAACCGCTCGACGTACGTTGTGAACGAATTTTTCGATTGGTCAAATGATTCAATGTTTCCTATAAAGGACATTTCGGTATTTTAATGTTTTTCTTTTTAAGATGTGATATGTCACCCGATATAAATTGAAAACAAATTAGATATACTGCAATCACGCGAGTTCTTAATTCTCGTCGCCAAAATGACCTGTAGAAGGAAATAATAATTAGACACGACCAATGCGATTAGAAGATTACAATCAACTGCTTTATTTCATTATTGTTAGTTGACGATGTAGCAGTTAAATCATTATGTAAAATCAAATAGAAAATGAGAAGTATACAATGATATTCCAATACAAATATATAATGTTATATAATGCTAAATACAGTACAGCAAGGATCAAAATTTTTGTGACTCGGTTATTGCAACAAACTCAATTACCGCAACTGCTCGAATTTCTATTAGTTGCTTTTATGAGGGCGCACTGTAGTTTATTCCTTTTTTCCCGCGAACCTACCGTTTAAGCTTGAGACATGCCTACCTATTGTTTTTTTTTTTTTTTTTATTTTTTTGGTAATATGCCACATTTTTATATTAGGACCAAAAATGACGGTAGGGTCAATTCCCCTATAATCGAACACTTAAAGGCTTACAGAAAAGTAATATTCAACTGTGAGAAAACCGTTCAAAGTAAATATATGATGTAAAGTTATTTACTTGCTGAAACTCAAAATTTTGTATTATATCTATATATCTTTTTATTTACTTTAACTGTGTTTTTTATAAACAAATAAAAACTGGGAAAAAGCCAACTTCCCCAGTAATCGAACACTTGTTTCCTGAAGCCGAACATAAAGTTTCCTAATTTCGAACGCAAAATTTTGGCAATAGACTAAACTTTTAGAAAAATAATAAAAAGCATTTGTTGAATTCTTATTTCAGTTTAAATAAACAAATTTATTAAATCATTTTGTTTTTATTTAATCTTATTGAAAATAGGAACAAGTTTTAAAAAAAACCTTTAAGAAAAACAAACATTAATAGCAATATTGTTAAGCAAAGTAATTTTTGGAATTCTTTTTTAAATGTAATGTTATGCTAAGAGTATAAGATGGATATATACAAGCTAACTTGCTGTAGCTTGCTTAAGATGGCTATGTACAAGCTATAGCTTGTATAAAATGGTTATATCTACAAACTACCTACGAATTCACGCGCTTAAGTTTGCATAAGATGTTTATATACAAGTTATAGCTTGTATAAGATGAATACAAGCTACCTACAAATGCACGGGCTTTAACTTTTCTGGCTGTTAATTTCCTGAAGGAAATTATCCGATTTCTGTTTTTCATGTGATTTCGGTATTTGGTCGATATTTTTGTCGATTTTGTGCTCAGATAAATTTTTTAACAATAAAGTTAAAACGATTTGAATATTAAAATCAAATACTCATTCAAAACTAATGGTGAAATTTCCATGAAATAAAAAATCATTTACAACAAAAGAAATCATAAAATTGGAAGCGCTTTAACTTGTATAAGATGGCTATATGCAAGCTACCTTGCTTGCATAAGATGGATATATACAACCTTTAGCTTGTATTAGATGGCTATATACAATCTATTGATTTTAGCGATCTAACTAACAACTTTGAAAGGCCTGTAGAGGGCCTTATAAAAGTAATTTTGAAGTTATATCAATAATTATTTAATAGGGAATCCATATGCAAGCTATATACAAGCCATAGCCTGAGAAATTTCAAAAGTCGACCTACTGCAAGCTAAATTGTTAGTAGGGAAGGACCCATCCGCTTAAGCCTATCAGAAATTTTCCCATATTAATCCTAACATGAATCACCAAATATGGTACTAGAGAGGCTTCACTATATGTTTTGATATTTTCGTCTCGTTGTGTCTGAAAGAAGTTTTAGTTTTCTAATGTAAGGCAAGAAACGATAAGATATTAAAACTGTTCGGATAAAAGAAACCTACAATACATTATGATTTCCTTGATTCGAACACTGGCGTTTCCTATGTTCGAACAGTAAAAATATAAAACAATTATTAACTTTTTAGATAAAACTTTTATTTTATTGAATAATAAGAGGTTTAAACTAAAGAAAAACCTTTAAAAGATTTGTATTTACCGCAATTTTCACACAATAAACACAGTTTCCCACAACAGTCGCAACAGTTTTTTTTTTCTACAAAACCCGTAAAATAGCGGACTCTCTGAAGTCCCAAAACAAACAACCATTTTTATAAATGTTGACATTGAATTGTAAATACTAGTTAAATATGTCGCAATGTTTAGGGTAGTAACACATTTGACATTTCGCATTTACAGAAGTTGAAAATCTCAGAATGTGTAATTTCTCGTTTAAACGGATTTTTCCAAAAACTGTTCGACTACTGGGAGTATTCGAATTTAGGCGACTCTACCCTATGTCATACATTTTGTTTAATCAAAGAGGTATATCTTATTTTTCTCAAAACAGGCTCCAACGATTTTTATTTTTTTTAAATCAGTGAATTACTAAAGGCAAAATGTACTTTTTCGTAATATTTTTTGAATAAAAGGTGGCTTTATTTGGTACATCAACTGGAACGTATTTTTGAAGTAAAATTTCTTTTGCGGCGCGAGTTGGGGTAAACAAATTTCTATGGAGCTGTCAAACCGACCGACATCTGAAATGATCGGACGTATGAGATGTTTGTTGGTTTTGTGGATTTTCATAGATGAGTGCAGATTTATGTATGTATCTGCATTGTGGGTATTCGATGAGGATTTTTTTTTTGTTGGTACGTGTTATGAATTCTCATTCTGTAGGTACCTACATGAATTGTGTGTATTCAACGAAAAATTATTTTTTTTTGAGCTATGTTTTTTTTTACTCATTTTGTTTGTGTGGGTTCGTTGTGGATTTGCATAGACTAATGTAGTAGGTATACGCATTGTGTGTTTTTAATTGTATTTGATTTTTTGTTTGTTTTGTTGATGCTCATAAATTAGTTATAATGTGTTGTATTAATGTGTATAATGTTTAAGTCGATGGTCTCTTTGCCTGGGATTCAGAGTATTTTGTTCGGAGACTTATAAGTAGTAAAATGTATATAATGTAAAATTACTGAACCACGAATCAAAGTTTGAACGACGCGATGCGACGGTGACGTTTGTGAAATTGGAAGATGGGGAAGTTACGGGCGATGTATTTATGCAAGTACGAGGCTGGTATCTTAAAATGTCAACTTCTGGCGTGTGTACACACACTTTTTTTTTTTGGGAAAACGGTAGAATTTTTGTGATGTTTTTATGGAGAAGCTCGTAATAGTTTTCAATAATATTGAAAAGCAAGATTTTTCAAAAACTTTTTCTGAAATTAAGACAAATATTATTTTTTATAAATCAATATGCATTCCGAAAACGATTTTTGCGAAAATTTGTACTTATGCAGCATTTTTTTGATATTATCTTGAATTCAACTAAACTATTTTCGTAAAAACAAACAACGGTAACTTCCATATAAATATTAAGTAAACCGTTAAGATTTTTTTTCTCAAAAATGTTTCAATTCGATATACATTCACATATTTTTGTTAATTACGTCACTGAATACCAAATATGTAGGTCCATACCTATATTTAGTCTACATATCTGCTAACAACAATAATGTTTATAACTACATTAAGGTTGTTAGCCACAAGATCAAGTTCGTACGATGCATTTATATATTTAGATTCTCTTACATTTTATCCCTTTTAAGTGTTGCCACTTGTTCGTTTATATTGTCATATAATAAAGTGTAAGTACACGTCTTGGTTCAATTTTATACTACGTTTTCACCTACCACTTAATCCAGCTTTAAGTGGATTAACCATAAATCCTCTTTGAAATCTTCTAAACATTGAAGATTTCCCATACAAATTTGAATCTCCTTAAATGAAGATTAGAAATTAATCTCATTGAAATCTTCGAAGTAGAAGATTCTCAAAAGAAACAAACCTTATTTCATTGAACGCGCCTATTCTAATGTCATATTTTCTCCATTGACATTCAACAAAAAAAAAAAAAAAACTGTCCAACATTATTTAATTTGTTTTTGTCTGGTATAATTTGTCGTTGCCTTCAAATTCTGTTTTTGTTTATAAATAATTATACAAATAAAAAATGCAATAAAGCTACAAAGACCAAAGCGGTCGGTGCCTCGAATTTGTAATGGAAAATGATTTAGCTAACCTACAGTAATACTTTGAAGTTGTTCTTTCCCAAATATATAAAAACGAAAACCGTGCAAAGGCGTTTAGAGTATTTATTTAAATATAACTTTATGCTGCCAGATGTTGGGATAACAATATTTTAAAGTTATTACTCATTTTTATTTATTGAAATTAAATTTGTTCACTGCACCGAAATTATTATTCTTCTTCCCAATTATTTTGTTTTTGTCTTGTTGTTATGACTTTTGAATGACAATTCATATTGAAAACGTCAAAATAATCTTTTTTCATTGGTGAAAACACTTGAGCATTAATTTTTAATCTTCTCAATTTCAACCGGATTATCTTTAGGTGAAAACGTAGCATTACAGTGTCCTCAGTGTCAGTTCTGTTTCATTTCTAACTTTCATGATACGGATTTTGACAGTTACATCTTTCCATTGGGCAGATATATTCTTCTTTTTTTAAATCTCAACTTAAACGATCCGTATTTTGCAATGGATCAATTCATCTTTTCTTCATCACTAGAAAAGAATTAGCATAGGTACACCACACAATACCATACAAAAAATCAATTCAAATTTCATTCCATTCTCTCTCCACGAAAAGTATAAAATTGCCAATTACTCTGCAAGCTATTATGCAAATTGTCTAAATGCTTTAATTCTTCATCTTCTTGTTTGCAGAAAATCATTTAAACGATTTTTTTTGAAAATTGTTAACAGTTGCTCTGGTATTGAATGACAGTGACAGATACCATCGAATTCGCCTAGAAATGCGGTGATTAATTGATTTTTCTTATTTCATTATCGTATATTTGTGGTTTGATTATTTCCTTAAGTTAATACATTAATTGTCAAGCATAAGCTCAGACTTTCGACATAAACATAAAGAACAAAAATCAAACCACACGTTTTAAGTGAAGTGATCTGAGAATTCACTGATTCAAGAAATTTTGTACGTAATCAATATAGGCAGCTATTGTTTCACGAGTTATGTGGTATACTGCTCGTAACTATAGGAAAACAGTGAGGCGCAAAAATCATTGGATATTGTCATTGTCATTTGGCATTGTCTGTGGAAGTAACTAAGTAATAACGTGACGATATAAGCAGGTGTTACGTTGACTACACACGCTTAAATTAACACATGGATCACCAACCAAATCCATCAGTCATCATTTGCTTATGTTTTTTGGCCATCGAGCGAAAATATCATATAATTAATGCAAAAAAAAAAAGAGGAAAAGACCAACCTGAACTCTAACATCCTTGGCAACAAAAAAAAAAAACAACAGAAACAGAACCAGCAGTAGCAGTTCATTTATTAAAAGTTCTCATACAAAATACACAAAAGCCTTTTTAATAAAAGCAAGGAAGATTAAGAACAATAAAGGGTATGTTAATTTGTTTGCCTTTACAACAGTACAGTTATTCTTATTTAAAAGGTGGAGGTGGTTAGCTTGGTGCTTCGATGATCAAGCAAAAAATTTAGTAGGTACTGTGTACAATTTTTTGTGTTTCTTTCAATTTCTTACTTTAAATAAATTTAGGTTAAATTTAATATAAATTTAAATATAAATATAAATTTAATATAAATTTAAATGTGTTGTGTTCTCGTGACTATCAAGTACAGCAAAGTAAAAATTTTACAAAAAAAACAACAACAAGAACATACTGGGAATTACTTTTCCTTTTCATCCGAAGTACTATATAATTCAGTTCCGATAATTAGTGAGTCTATTCAATCATAGAGGGCATTGAAATGATTTTTTTTTGTAATGTATGTTTGTAAATGAAAATGCTTTACTTTGCTGTACCTGCTAGTCACGAGAACACGGCTATTATTATGTTTATTATTTTACTTCTGATTTTTAAATGATATGTAAGAAATCTCATATTTGTACTCAAAATGTATTATCAAATCTAAAAGTCTATATTTAAAATAATATTGACCACCCTGTGCTTTTAATTTCATTACATATAAAATTACATAACGAGATCATACTATCATGTTATCTTTTATTACTTGTTCTTTTAGCTGTACCATCGACTGACTATAAGTACAGTTCGTATGAACGTATGTAAATTCTCTTTTTCTGTCTACATAAACTGTAAGCTATGTACCTATGTGATATTTTGTTAAGGTTAAGAAGATTCGAAATAAAGCTATCGTGACGCTAAGACGTCTTTCTTTTTCTATTGCTAACTTTTAATGGTTTATTTTATATATGTATAAAATTCTGCATGTTAGTTTAAATTAAAACGCTTATAATTATTCAGAAGTGGAATAAAAAACCTACTTAATTTGTGCATGCTTTAAATAGTAGATTTTGCTTTTAATTTGTTTAAATTGAAAATAAGTTTTCATATTGCATGATGGATGCAAGTGCGCGTGCTGATATGTTTGTACAAAGCGCAACTGTACCTAGGCTTAAATCTAAGCTCGCTGAAATGGGTTAGTCCACGATTGGACTAAAATCTGTGCTGAGGATGCGTTTAGAGGAAGGAATAGCTCTTCTCGATGATGGTCGATTGGAGGAGCTGTTCACAAATGATGAGGTGGATGCTAACGTCGATGACGATGGAATTCTGTCAGACTTAGATGAGGAAGCCATAGCTGTGTCTGAGAGGTTAGATAATTTGCGTGAGCTGGTAAAAAAGAAGGAAGAAATAGCTTTGTTAGAAAATAGGTTGTCTGAGTTGTGTCACCCCCAAAGAGTTGTGCAATCGACATCATATACATTTCGTGATTTGGAAGACTCGATTCCGTCATTTTCTGGTGATGATAGCTATCATGTAAAAAAGTGGATCAGCACTTTTGACGACGCACAAGTTCTTTACAATTTTACGGATTCTGAGGGTTTTATATATGCCAAAAGACTGCTTCGTGGAACTGCAAAATTATTCCTAAGATCAACGTCGTTTAATTCTTGGGATGAGCTAAAAGCAGCATTAGTGGCTGAGTTTCACAATCATGCATCAGCCACAGACGTTCACAACATGTTGCGATGTCGAAAAAAACGCAGAGACGAAAGTTTTCAACAATACTTGTTGTCAATGCAGGAGATAGCTTCTCAAGTCGAAATCGAAGAGCAAGACATTATAAACTATGTTATTAAAGGAATTCCCGACTCTATTTTCAGCAAGCAAATTTTATTGACTGCAAATAACATTGGTGAGCTGAATGAAGATCATATTACGAAAATATGAAAAGATGAAATATTAACAGCAATCATCCATATCGGTTCAACAAAAAACAACATCAAATCCAAAAACTGTACCATTCTCTAATTCGAAGTCAGTTGTGAAGTGCTTTAATTGTAACGAGGTTGGGCATGTTTCCACTAGTTGCTCAAAACCTCGTAGAGAAAAAGGTTCCTGTTTTCGCTGTGGACAAAAAACCCATGTTGTAAAAGACTGTCCACAGTCATTATCAGTTCTTGTGGTCCAAAAATCTGAGCCACAACAAGAAAATAAGAACTCTTCTTGTTCTTACATGAGTGACTTCTATGAGGTGTTCGAGTATGGATTCCAAGCAGATGTCTCCAGTCCTGTAAGTTTGACCATGCACGCGATGACATGGATCGATACCGGGAGTCCTATTAGTTTTGTGCAGAAGCGATACGTTCCACCATTTTTGATCACATCGGTACCAACGCTTTGGCAGGATTTTGTAGGTATTAATAATTCGAAGCTTATATTATTGGGTAGTGTTTTTTGTAATGTCAAGGTTAAAAATGATTTTGTGAAATTATGTTTGTTAGTTGTTAAAAATGATACAATGCAAAATGCGATAGTATTAGGGCGAGATTTTTTACACAAAAATAATTTTAAACTTGTTTTAGAAGATGAAAATACTGATCTAGTTAAAAAGAAAGATTTAAGTGCTAATTTATGTGAAGGATTTTTCAAAGACATTTTAAGTATTGATATATCAGATGATAACAAACAATCAGTTGGCTTAAAAATTAATGAAAATTTAGATTACATTGACCAAGAATTAGTAAGAAGTTTAGTTATGCAAGATATTCCTTTAAAACCAGAGTTTACAGATGATTTTGAAATGAAAATTTTGTTGATGAATAAGAACAGTGTTTTTAATTGCGTGCCTCGACGTTTGCCTTATGCTTATAAGCTTGAACTTCAAAACATTATTGATGATTTAATGAAAAACAATATTATTCGTGAAAGCAATTCCCCTTATGCTTCACCGATCGTATTAGCAAAGAAAAATACTGGCGAGTTGCGACTCTGTGTAGGCTTTCGTCAGTTAAACAAATTGACAGTGAAAGACAATTTTCCCATACCTCTTATAGAGGATCATTTAGATAGATTACGTGGCAAAAAGTATTTTTCATTGTTGAACTTGAAAAGTGGATTTCATCACGTTAAGATGGCTGAAGATTCTGTAAAGCTTATCTCATTTATCACACCATTAGGACAGTTTGAATACTTGCGCATGCCTTTTGGCTTAAAAAATGCGCCATCTGTTTTTCAGCGTTATATCAATTCACTTTTCAAAGAACTAATAATTGCAGGGAAATTGCTTGTATATATAGACGATTTGCTTGTCGCAACAGAATCTAAAGAGGAGCATTTTAAAATTTTAAAAGATGTTATGGATGTTGTCACTCAACATAATTTGCAATTGCGGTATGACAAATGTATTCTTATGTTTGATAAGATCACCTAATTAGGATACGAAGTTTCTGCTAATGGTATAGGACCAAACTTTAGCGGCTTAAAGGCTGTTGCTGAATTTCCAATTCCTTCAAATGTGAAGAACTTACATTCCTTTTTGGGGCTAACTTCTTATTTTAGGAAGTTTATCAAGGACTTTGCTACCACTGCGAAACCACTTTATGACCTTCTTAAAAAAGATACAAAATTTGTTTTTGGCGAAAACGAGCTAACAGTTTTTGAGTCGTTGAAGCAGAAGTTGTTAAATGCCCCTATTCTAAGTATTTACAACCCTTATGCTGAAACGGAACTGCACTGTGATGCAAGTAGCTTGGGATTTGGTGCAGTATTGATGCAGCGTCAAGACGATAAATATTTTCATCCCATTTTTTTTTTATTCTAAACGAACGACATCTCAGGAATCCAAATATCATTCATATGAGTTGGAGACTTTGGCCATAGTATCTGCTCTTAGGAGATTTAGAATTTACCTTACTGGTATCCAGTTTAAAATAATTACAGACTGCAAGTCTCTGACGTTAACTTTAAACAAGAAAATGCTAAATCCACGAATTTCAAGGTGGGCTCTAGAGCTCCAAGACTTTGATTACGTGATTGAACATAGAGATGGTCGGATGATGAAACATGTTGATGCTTTAAGCCGATGCCATAATGTATTAATCGTCGAGTCAGATTCCTTTGAGCATGCCCTTGCAGCATCACAACAAAGAGATCCTGTGATTAAAAATCTAGTGAAAATGTTGGAAGAGAAAGAAAGCCCTGCCTATGAATTAATAAACGGCTTAGTATATCGTAAAATTGATAAGAAAGTTTATTTTTATGTGCCATCTCAAATGGAGAGAAGTGTTATACAAACACATCACGACGCATTGTGCCATGTTGGAGTAGAAAAGTGTCATAGTTTCTTGAAAAAAACCTATTGGTTCCCTGGCATAAAAGCCAAAATAAAAACATATATCAACAGTTGTTTAAAATGCGTACACTTCTCTCCATCATACGGTAAAAAGGAAGTGATTTTGCACAGTATCCCGAAAGGCGATAAGCCTTTTGAAGCTATCCACGTTGACCACTATGGCCCATTGCCATCCGTGCGAAATTCTAAAAAACATATTTTCTTGATTGTTGATGGTTTCTCGAAATACACTAAGCTATTTGCAGTTAAAAGTACTAGTTCCAAGGAAGTAATTCAATGCTTAGAAGCCTATTTCTCTACATACAGTAGACCAAATCGCTTGATTTCGGACAGAGGTAGTTGCTTTACGTCCGAGAAATTTGCTTTATTTTGCGAGAATCGCTGCATTCAGCACATAAAGGTTGCTACTAGTTCACCACAGTCCAACGGGCAGGTAGAACGGGTGAATCGATGTCTAACTCCAATGTTGGCCAAAGAAAGTGAGATTGAACCAGGTGACTGGACAAAATATTTAATTAAAGTGGAATTTGCAATTAATAATACTATAAACATGACCACTGGTTTTAGTCCAAGCGTCTTACTTTTCGGTGTTGAGCAAAAGGGAGTTGTAAGCGACAAAATAAAGGAATATTTAGATGAAAACATTTTTTCCGGTGAACCTCGAGATTTAGAATCGTTGAGGCAACAAGCAAGTAAAAAACAGTTCAGAGTCAAGAGTCCAATAAAATGTATTACGATAAGCATCATAAAAAACCTCATGTCTACGAAATTGGTGATTTTGTTATGGTAAAAAACGTAGTAACTACACCAGGTATAAACAAAAAACTCCTCGCTAAATTTAAAGGTCCGTATGAGGCAGTCAAAAAATTACAAAATGATCGCTACCTGATAAAGGATCTAGAAAACCTTCAGATATCTCGAACTTCTTATGAAGGTGTTGCATGTCCCGAAAATATGAAGCCGTATGTTTCAAATTGAAATCAAATCTTAAAGTACATAGTTTGATATATCAAGGCTTAATTTCATTGATTATCCTACATTCATATTTTATTTTACAACTGTATAGTTATTACTTTGAATGAATAATATATTTTAGTTATATCTTATATAAAGCAAAATGCTTATCATGTACTTAGCAAAAAAAAAAAAATATTATAATTATTATACTGTCGTATAATATCATTTCCTGCTATTTCATTTTTATTCAAAATATTTCAAATTTCAATTTATTTACGCATGTATTATTTTTAATAGTATTTATAAGAAAAATAGTATTATATTTTTGTTAACTTGCGATAAAATTAATCGAGGACGATTTATATTCAGGATGGTCGAGTTGTAAGAAATCTCATATTTGTACTCAAAATGTATTATCAAATCTAAAAGTATATATTTAAAATAATATTGACCACCCTGTGCTTTTAATTTCATTACATATAAAATTACATAACGAGATCATACTATCATGTTATCTTTTATTACTTGTTCTTTTAGCTGTACCATCGACTGACTATAAGTACAGTTCGTATGAACGTATGTAAATTCTCTTTTTCTGTCTACATAAACTGTAAGCTATGTACCTATGTGATATTTTGTTAAGGTTAATAAGATTCGAAATAAAGCTATCGTGACGCTAAGACGTCTTTCTTTTTCTATTGCTAACTTTTAATGGTTTATTTTATATATGTATAAAATTCTGCATGTGAGTTTAAATTAAAACGCTTATAGATATTTGTTTAATTTATTTTTTGTTATAACTTTCTAATTATAAAATACCTAAGACTTTTTTCGTTCATCAAGAACATTTTGTATTTCTTGTATCTCACGCGTATTCTGGTGCAAAAGGGTGTCAAGGTTTTTTTTAAAAAATGAATAAAGGCAAAAATAAAATTGCACTAAACTGTGTGCTATGGCTAGTTTTCGTGACCATAACAAACTTTTGGATTGACGGTAATCAAAGACTATTAATTTCTCCATGGAATACACTTCCAAAAATGATTTCCTTTTTTAAAGTAACAGACATTTTTTCAAAGCTTGTAAAAATACTCAAAAAAGTAAGCAATAAAATTGGTTCACATGAATAAAGGCAGCAGCAAAAATTGTGGAAAAGTTAAACATTTTGATTTTATGGATTCTTTTTTGGTAATTATTAGAGTTGTACATAATAGTGATTTTGGCCGGATACCGGATACCGGATTTTCGGCCCACAGCTAGGACGGATAGCCGAATATTCGGCGGCCGGATATGTGCCCAAATGTAAAGTTTAATAGTTTGGTGGTCAAATCAAACCGGTACAAGTAAAACCAACTTAAACATGCTTTTTTTCCTTCTTTGCCACTTCTACAAGATAAGGGGCGTTCAATATATTCTCGGTATCGGGGTGAAGCTGTGGTTATATATATAAATTGACTTATTTATCAAGTAATACTATTATTTCAGTGCATTCTTGTAAGATTTCATATAAATGTGATTATTAATTCGCGTTTTATCTCTAATTAAACAGAATCATAATGGCAACTGAGACAATGATGGTGAAAATTGAGCATCGCGCTGTAATTAAATTTCTCACTAAGCAAGGAAAAGTTCAAAAAACTATTCATGAGGAGATGGTGGCTGTTTACCAGGGCTCCGCACCTTCATTATCAACTGTGCAAAAGTGGTCAAGTGAGTTCAAGAGAGGCAGAAAGAGCATTGAAGACGACCCCCGCTCCGGCGCCCCGGCTACTGCTTGTACGGTAGAAAGCATCAAAGAAGTCGAGGATGCCCGAATAAAGGTGACAATGATGGCAGAGATCGCCAAGCTTTCAACTGGTACCATTCACACCATTCTTCATGATCATCTTAACCTTTCAAAGGTCAGTGCAAGGTGGGTGCCACGAATGCTCACAGCGCCTCAGAAAAAAGTTAGAATCGCATGCTGTAGAGAGCTTTTGGAGATGTGTAGTGAGAACGCGGACGGTGTTATGGATCGAATTGTTACTGGGGCCGAAACATAGGTTCACCACTATGACCCTGAAAGCAAACAAGAGTCCATGTAGTGGCATAAAAAGAAACAGACCCCCCGAAGAAGTTCAAAGTCACTCCGTCTGCCGGGAAGCTCATGGCCACAGTTCATTGAATACAAAAAAAGGTAAAACCATCAACGCAACATCCTACGCTTCCACTTTGCATAATTTGCGGAAGGAAATTAAAAAGAAAAGACGGGGTAAACTCGCAGCGGGTGTGTTGCTTCTTCATGACAACGCTCCTTTTTACACGGCGCGAGCTTCCAAGGCTGCTGCGCGAGATTGTAGTTTCGACGAAATCCAACACCTACTCTATAATCCAGACCTTGTCCCTAGTGATTATTTCCTTTTTGAAAAAATGATTTCAAAAAATGATCAAGAACTCAAGTCGGCAATAAATGGGTATTTTGCAGAGAAAGAGGAAATATATTTTTTTGAGGGTTTAAAAAAGCTTATCTCAAGATGTAACAAATGCATTGATGTTAGGGGAGATTATATTGAAAAATAAAAACAATTTAAATTGAATTCGCATTTTCCTTCATATCGATATCGAGAATATATTGAACGCCCTTCGTATTCTTAATTTTTACACTGCAAATATATAGCGCATTTTTTGTCCTCAATGTTCTGTCATTTTATATACTGGATGAAGATTTATTATTATTGAGAAGAGAAGTTCATTACTTTCTGGACTTTTAACAAATATTGTTAATAAGTACTACAATGGTCGGAAAAAGTATTTTGACAAAACTATTTTCTTTGTTATATTGCTTGTTTTAAAGAGCTGAGAGATATAACGGAACTCGTGTGATGCTCGAAACAAAATATCTACGTGATTGTAACTGTAAATTACAAAATATTTAATTTTTCCTTACGCAATCGTTCTTAATCATGTTCAATGTATGGAGTGAGTTGAAATTAACTGGTAAAAAGTATTTTGACATCATATTCTTTTTAGTTCATTTCGTTTCGTGCGTGCGATCAAAGTTAATATTTGTTAAAACTAAGCACATTTAAATACAGAAATTTTATTACATTAAATTTTTTTTTCAATCTAATTGATTATAATGGGGAAAACGGCGGAAATACGAGAAGTTTTAAGAAATGAAATGGTGATCAAGTATGATGCTGGTATTTCGGTTGAATACTTAAGCAAACTATACAAAGTGCCTCGTCAAACCGTGTATTACCAAATAAATAAACAAAAAAATCACAAATCAACGCGAAACTTACCACGTTCAGGACGCCCACGCAAACAACCAAAGAGAAGACCGTTTAATCGTCGGAAAATTTAAAGAAAACGTGCTAAAAACACCAAAATCCGCAACAATAGAAATGAAAAATCAGTATGATATTCAAATTTGTGGAAAAAAAAACTATAAGAAATCGTTTAAAAGAGGCTGGTTTCGCCACTTACATAGCCAGAACAATACCACAAATATCACATAAAAACAAACTTAAACGTTTGGAATTCGCCAAAAAATTTTTACAAAAGCCTTCATCATTTTGAGAAAAAATATTGTGGACTGATGAAAGCTCATTTCAGTACCATGCCTCAACAAAGAAAACTTTCTGCAGAATTCCTAAGAAAATGCGTAAAAAGGTGACACTTGTTTGTGAACGAGTGCCCCATGGTGGAGGCTCCGTAATGTTTTGGGGATGTGTTTTTTTTAACGGCACAGGAGACTTGGTACCAATCCTCTTTTAAACGATTTCTTATAGTTTTTTCACAAATTTTAATATCATACTGATTTATCATTTCTATTGTTGCAGATTTTGGCGTTTTTAGCACGTTTTCTTTAAATTTTCCGACGATTAAACGGTCTTCTCTTTTGGTTTTCTTGCGTGGGCGTCCTGAACGTGGTAAGTTTCGCGTTGATTTGTGATTTTTTTGTTTATTTATTTGGTAATACACGGTTTGACGAGGCACTTTGTATTGTTTGCTTAAGTATTCAACCGAAATACCAGCATCATTCTTGATCACCATTTCATTTCTTAAAACTACTCGTATTTCCGCCGTTTTCCCCATTATAATCAATTAAATTGAAAAAAAAATTTAATGTTATAAAATTTCTGTATTTAAATGTGCTTAATTTTAACAAATATTAACTTTGATCGCACGTACGAAACGAAATGAACTAAAAAGAATATGATGTCAAAATACTTTTTTCCAGTTAATTTCAACTCACTCCATACATTGAACATGATTAAGAACGTATGCGTAAGGAAAAATAAAATATTTTGTAATTTACAGTTATAATCACGTAGATATTTTGTTTCGAGCATCACACGAGTTCCGTTATATCTCTCAGCTCTTTAAAACAAGCAATATAACACGGAAAATAGTTTTGTCAAAATACTTTTTCCGACCATTGTAGTTTCGATAACATATAATTGTTTGTTTTTATTGTTGACAGAAGTGTTGTTGACATGGTATACGAAAACAAACGTAATCGTTAATTATTTATTTAAAAAGATCTTGTAGTTATTTTTGACTCCAAACTAAAGTTTATTAACCAAATCCAGTTTCTCGATAATAAAGTAAACTCAATGTTAGGTTTCATATATCGAAGCGCTTTACTTTGCTTATGTAAGGTCGATTCTTGAATATAGCTGCGTGGTTTGAAGTCCATATTACAATCAACGTTGCCGAAGTGACACGATCGTGCATTTTTGGCACTTTTTAATTTAAATGGCACTCTGGCACTCAAATGCTTCAAATGGCACTCTAGGAATCAACGAGCAAATGTTTTCAAATATATCCAAGTTCATGATCAGATCAGGTAGTGCATCAAATAACATTAAAACTCATAGTAAAAATCGACTTTCTTATAAAGTAATAAAATCACTTTTGTCGTTTAAAGAAATAATAAAAGCTAAAACTTGCCAGCAATTCATATCACATAAAAATGTATATTAAGATTGTTCAGTGATGATAAAGTTAGAACAGAATAGAACTTCAGAACAAGATAGAACAAATTATTATTATTACTATTTATTTAATACTTAACTATACTAACGTTAAAATTTACTTAAATCTAAATTCAAATAATTATATAAAATTTCAACTACTCAGAGCAAAAACATTACATTAAGGGCTTTCAGACTTAAAATTATCATTTGCAGTCCCAATGAGAATAGAGAATTTATTGAAATTTTTGATTAACTAATTAAGAGGACTATTAGCGCCATAGTTTGATCTGCTAAAAATAGTTCGAAGTGGTAAATTCCTTCTTAAGCTAGTCTGACTCATATCGAAACATATTTGAACGAGAAACGATGGACATAAAATAAATCCATTTATTACTCCAGTTATGAAGCAGAACTGCAAGTACTCTCTGTGACCAGAAAGAGATGGGAGGTTAATCAATTGAACTCTTTAAGTATATGGAGGTAATTAGAACAGTCAGTCTCACAAATCTGTTCTACGTAAACTGACTCATTGAACACCAAACCAGAACAGATAAGAACAGAAAAGTTTCTCATTGAACAGCAAAATCCTGTACTTTTCTGTTCTAAAGTGTTCTAATCTGTTCCGAACAGCCTCATTGAACACACATATTTGTAAGTTGATGCTTTTATTGTTATGTTTTGTATGTTTCGTTTTATGAAGTTCTTTTTTTTATCTATTTATTTTTTGTTTATTAATTTTGTGTTTATTTGTTCTTATTATTCCTTACGTTTTCAGCTGCAATAAATAAAACTAAAAATTACATATGAAATCTTCGGAATTTTGTTACTTTTTTGTTGGTGGCACCCAGTGGCACTTTCTGTTGTCAGAATTGGCACTTACAAATTTTTTTTCCGGCAACGCTGATTACAATATTATATACTATAAGAGTCGAAAGTATTCAAAAAAATGCAATAGGGGCCCAATTCCGCAACCGTGAATGCTTTTCCGTGCAAAAAAATTATTCACCCTCAAAATATGCGTGAAAAAATTTGCCTATCTGTGTACACGTTATGTGTCAAAAAATATGAATCGCACCCTTGTGGAATCGGAAATACGAGGGCGGGTCATTAAGTCCGTGACTTTTTGAATTTCTGACTTTTACTGAAACAGCAACACTGCTCCTGTCAACAGGCATCTGTCAGTTGACTCCTGCCAAAATTTAAACTTGCTGCGTCAGTTAGTTTGTGTTTGACAGCTATTTTTATCAGACTACTCACTAATTTGAGGAGAAAATGGAAAAAAGTGAATTTCGTGTGCTTATTAAGCATTATTTCTTGCGAAAAAAAACCATTACCGAGACCAAGGCTAAGCTTGATAAATACTATGGGGACTCTGCACCATCGATTTCAATGGTAAAAAAGTGGTTTACTGAATTTCGTTGTGGCTGTACAAGCACTGAATATGCCGAACGTCCTGGACGCCCAGTTGAGGTCTCTACACCCAAAACAATCGAAAAAATTCACGATATGGTGTTGGCCGACCGAAGATTGAAAGTGCGAGAGATTGTGGAAGCCGTAGGGATCTCGCATGGCTCAGTGGTTTCAATTTTGAATGATCACTTGGGCATGAGAAAGCTTTCCGCAAGATGGGTGCCGCGTTTGCTCACAGTCGACCACAAACGCAGTCGTGTAACAACTTCACAGGAAGGTTTGGCGTTGTTTAATCGCAATATGGAGGAGTTTTTGCACCGTTTTGTAACCGTGGACGAAACATGGATCCATCACAACACACCAGAGACCAAACAACAGTCAAAACAGTGGGTTTCTAAGGGTGAATCGGCGCCAAAGAAGGCCAAGGTGGGTTTGTCAGCCAATAAAGTTATGGCGACTGTTTTTTGGGATGCACGCGGGATAATCCACATTGACTACCTTCAAGAACAATCAATGGGGAATATTATGCCAACTTCTTGGACCGATTCAATGACGATTTAAAAAAAAACCGACCTCATTTGGCTAAGAAAAAAGTTCTTTTCCACCAAGACAATGCAAGGGTGCACACATGTGCAGTTGCCATGGCAAAAATCCATGAATTGGGCTATGAATTGCTCCCTCATCCACCCTATTCTCCAGATTTGGCTCCGAGCGACTACTTCTTGTTCCCAAACCTGAAGAAATGGTTTGGTGGAAAAAGATTTGACTCCAATGATGAAGTCATCTGGCAAACAAAGGCCTATTTTGAGGACCTCGACACATCATTTTTTTTTTGGAAGGGATAAAAAAATTGGAGAAGCGTTGGACAAAGTGTATAGACCTCAAGGAAGACTACGTTGAAAAAAAAAAATTATTTTTTTGTCAAAAAATCTGTGTTTTATTCCAAAAGTTACGGACTTATTGACCCGCCCTCGTATGTATGTGTACACAGAGAAAACTCACGCTTGCGGAATTGGGTCCCATGGTAGTAATAAACAAAATGTCTTTCATTTCATTTATTTATTTATTGCATAGTTTTACTCAGGAAAATATAATTAGGCCTATTCTGCCACATCTGTTATTCTGGTATGAATTTTCTGTTATGATGCATAACAGATATTCACCATAAAAGATATTTTATAATTGGTATTCAGGAGTTCGATCTTTTATAAAAGTTTGTTATGTAACTTCGAAACGGAAACATTTATACAAACAGACCTAAAATCTTCTATCAAATTATCAGCTGTAGTAGGTAAATAAAAACTCTCGGCAGTCGGCAATGACTAATGGCAATATAAAATTAACCTGCGGAATTGTCGTGTTTTGTTTCGCGTAGATAAATAATAATCAATCTTTATAATTTGTCAATAATAGTTCTTTGATTTAATATATCCAATATAAAAAGTTGTATAAAAACGAACTCAGGCAAGATAAGCGACACTTTCTTCTACGATTCATCCATCAAAATGTGTTCTGTGCTTTCGTGTATTGGAATAAATAGTTTGAAATTACTTTCATATTTGTGTTTGTTATTATGTATTTTAATAATATTTTGTTATATCTGTCCTTTTAAGAACAATTCATTAACGAAATAAAAGTTTTTTTTTACTTCATATGTTTGAAATCTTTTATGATAAAAGTATCACAAATGTGTCTTTTATTCTTTTATGATTCATAAAAGATTCCATAACAGATTGTGGTATGCTGAATACCAAAAATGCAGTTCGTAAAAGACTTTTTAAGAATTTCGAAATTTTGACAGCTCATACGCTGATTTCTTAACAGATTTTATAGCAGATTTAGCATGCCGAATACCAAAATTATAATTCATAAAAGATTTTTTGACAGCTTAAACTTTTGTATGCAAATTTATAACAGAATACCAGAATAACAGAATAAAAGATCTAGCCGAATAGGCCTAAATATCTTATAAGCTAGACCAAACATCAGTATCGTAATACTATTTGTACAAAAATTGTGCTTTATATTTTCAAAAGTGGATATAAGTATAAAGTAGAAATAATTTGAAAAGCTAGTTCATATACTTTAAACAAATGTGTCAAAACAAAATCGTTAAAGTTAAATCAAAAAAATTTCAAATTGGGAGAAAAACAAACGAAAAAATCATCATCATCATTATTATCAACATCGTCAAGTAAATAAATATGTTAGGTGAAAAATTCTCTTAGTCTTTTACTAAACATGGTCGCACTGCTTATTAATTTTAAAGATCGGGGGAGGGAGTTCCATAATCGAATAGAATGAACAAAAAATTGCCCTTCAGATACTAAGAATGTGCAGCGCAAAGGAATAATGTCGCCTGACCTGTCAGATCGTGTAAAATTTAATTTATTGAACAAGTATTATGGTTGATGCGATTGTATTATATTATGAAGAAACGTTAATGTTCTGAATTTAATTAGATTATTGAATGAAATTCCATAGATTGACTTAGAAAAACTTAAAATGTGGTTATATCTTGTAAGACCATAAACATACCGCGCAATACTGTTTTCGCTTGTGTTCAAAGTCGCAATTACTAAATATCTCGCAGTAGCTCAGCATAAGGGGTACTATGAGCGTCTTAGCCAACATTAAACGCGTTTTTAAAGGCGTTATATGAGGTGCCCAAAGCATCCGAAGAACCCCATATACCTTCCCTAGCGTAAGACAAATATAGTTGTTCCAACTTAGTTTTTTATTAAACATAAGCCCAAGATTTTTAGCTGAATCAACGAACTCAATAACAGTATTGTTCAAATATATCTCAGGAAAATAAGAAGTGTCTGTTATGGATCTAGAAATGGCTAAGCATTCAGATTTTTTTGGATTTAGACAGAGATCATTTTTGCGGGACCAGATAACAATTCTATTCAAATCTTCAATGACTTCGTGCACACTATTCTCGAGCGTACCTAGCGGAAAACTGTTATATAATTAAACGTAGCGTCGTCTGCGTACATGTGCATAGAACAGTTAAGGGAGCATGATGGAAGGTCATTAATATAAATCGAGAAAAGTAATGGGCCCAAAATAGAGCCCTGAGGGACACCTTTCTGCAGGCGAAGAAAAGACTGCTTGAGATCTACCGGTCAGGTAGGAAAGAATTAATTTGACGGATGGCGGGGAGAAAAGAAAATGATCATTAAGTTTTTTACAGAGTATAAAACGATTAACTGCATCAAAAGCCTTTGAAAAGTCGAGCGTTCAATAAGAGCTGTAGTACAGCTGTGTTTTGGTCGAAAGCCAGGTTGATTGATACATATCAATTTATTTGTTCTCATAAAGGTCCTGATTTGATGGTTCATTAGTCCCTCCAGCACCTTGGAGAGAAACGGTAATATCGCTATAGGTCGAAAATCATCCGCATCGCGATTTTTAGGCGCTGATATTACCTTCGCTTGTTTCCAGCAAGACGGGAAAGTACTAGTCATGAAAATATTATTGAATATATAAATTATATATTTAAGTACATGCGGTAAGATGTCTTTTAGAAAAGCAGGATGGATACCATCAGTTCCTGCAGAGTTGGACTTAATATCTAAGAGACTTTCTTCAACATCAGCTTCCAAACAGCCGAAAAACTAAAATCAGTCAGAGAAGTTCGTTCATCTAGCGTGTATGTTAAGTCAGTAGTTCGGGTAACATAATCAGTAGAGTTTAAGGTAACAAAGTTTTTGTTAAGTTCGTTTGAATCAATAGCAATATCCTTGTAGCTTATTTGTTTGCCTACACCTATTTCACTAAGATTCTTCCACAGTTTCTCTTTGGCCAAGTAGGGGTCTAATTTTGGAGCATAAAACCTTTGTTTAGCTTCACGTATTATAACAATTACTCTATTTCTTAATACTTTGTATTCATTATGCAATGCTTCCAACCTAAAAATCTTCCATCGCTTATATAAAGTTACAAGGTTCCGTCTTCTGATTTGTCTCTTAATATAGCCGTTAAACCACGGCTGATCTTTAATTTTACATTGCTTTATAACAAAAGAAACATGTAATTATAAATGATAATTTTGAAGAAAACGCAAATAATAATTTAATATTATTTTTGTTTTTTTTGTGGACTGTATGGATTAAAGCCAAATTGAAGATTTTTATGACCTGTAGTGCAAAATGCTTTTTGCCTAGGCACGATAGTTGGGCTCATCAGTTAGATGATATCATACCCTTCTAAGACGCAATGTTTTTCGGTCGACGATTACCGATTCTTATAATGTAATTCATAGAAGTTCTTAATATTATTTTGAAAAAATGTTACTTCTTCATCAACAGTAGGCATACAATCATTGTATATATATCTCTATAGTACTACTCTGGAACATGAAAATTGGGTTCTTCTTGTATGATCCAGATGTCGTCTGTGTCGCTGATTTCAGCTTTACAGTGATTAGTTTGTACGCGTGGGCAGAGGAAGAAAGGGGGAAAAAGAAGAGTTGAGTTAGTTTAATTTCGTTTCCTACAACATTAAGGAGTATAAGAGAGAAAACCAAATATGATTTCTTTTTGACATCACATGTTTTATTTTTTTATCTTTTAAGTGGATGAGGCAAAGAGGAAAACAAAGTTGATCATTCATATATACGATAACATTTGAAGGTATTTTGTTTCATAAAAATAAATAAAGTTGATTTTCTGACCAATTTGTGGATTTAGTATTGCACAGTGGAAATGCAGTTTTCTTCGGCTTTTTTGGTCGCAGTAATTTTCGCAATGAAACAATCAAGTTACATTAGCTTTCCCAACGTTTCGGCAGGGGTTGCTGCCTTCTTCAGGGGTACTTTATTTACACAAAAAATTACAAATAACATTAATGGTTGATAAGTAAAGTAATAACACAATTATGAATACTCACTTAGACAAAATAGTCAAAACATTTATATTACAATAAAAATTTAAATAAGCACTTCAAAGAATGAAGTTGAGTCTGTGTGACTTGAACAAAGCACAAATTACATTTAGGAAGAAAGAAGAGAGCAATACACAGCAGAGATGTTTTGTGTGTCTTGTTTTCGATTCATGTTGTTTTTGTTGTTGAGAATGTGTAATGTTTCTAACGTGTATCGTTTTGAAACATGTTTCTCCGTCTGTAGGATTTCAACGCCTTCAAAGTTTGGAGAATGGCCGTGTTCAATACTGTGACTGGCGAAAGCTGTCTTTTCGGAATTTTTGAGTTTAATGTCAGATTTGTGATTTGATATGCGTTGTCGAAGAAGTTGTTTTGTGGTTCCAATGTAACACAGGTTACAAGGTTCGTTTGTTTTTCCATTACAATTAATTTTGTAAATTACATCTGTTCGTTTGTCCTTATCAGGTCTCGTTTTTAGTTTTGTAAAACAATGGCCGAGTGTTTTGTTTGATTTAAAGGCAAGGCGAACATCTGTCAGATTTTTTGAAATGGATTTCTTGAAGTTGTCACTTAAAGTTGGCACGTAAACTATACTTTTGTGGTATGTGTTTGTCGGTTCTTCAGCATTATTTTTCGGTGGAATTTGCATTTTTTGTTTTGAAAGAAGACTACGAATTGTGATGAAGGGATAACCGTTATCACTTAGTATTTTGGTGACTTTCTTCTCGTTGATGGCGTGGAATCGTACATCGCTTATTTTGAAAATTTTATTTATGAGGTTGGACGCGGTATTGATGATGACGTGTCTTGCTTGATTTGATCGAAAGTTAATTAATCTACCAGACGCTGTTGGTTTTTGGTACCAATCGAACAGCAAACGATTTTCTTCACGATGGATTTTTACATCCAAAAACGGTATTGTTTTGTTGTGTTCGTTTTCAACAGTGAATTGAATTTTTGGATGGAATCCGTTGAGTGTCCTTAGTACTTTTTCTATGTTTCTTTTGTCCATGATCGCAAATATGTCATCAACATATTTTGACATGAAAACAGGCTTCTCTTCCATGGTACTTAAACATTCTTCCAAGACATAGTCCAAAACTAGATCTGCAATCGTTGGAGATAAGATTGATGATAGAAATTTTCAAAATAAGCGATGTACGATTCCACGCCATCAACGAGAAGAAAGTCACCAAAATACTAAGTGATAACGGTTATCCCTTCATCACAATTCGTAGTCTTCTTTCAAAACAAAAAATGCAAATTCCACCGAAAAATAATGCTGAAGAACCGACAAACACATACCACAAAAGTATAGTTTACGTGCCAACTTTAAGTGACAACTTCAAGAAATCCATTTCAAAAAATCTGACAGATGTTCGCCTTGCCTTTAAATCAAACAAAACACTCGGCCATTGTTTTACAAAACTAAAAACGAGACCTGATAAGGACAAACGAACAGATGTAATTTACAAAATTAATTGTAATGGAAAAACAAACGAACCTTGTAACCTGTGTTACATTGGAACCACAAAACAACTTCTTCGACAACGCATATCAAATCACAAATCTGACATTAAACTCAAAAATTCCGAAAAGACAGCTTTCGCCAGTCACAGTATTGAACACGGCCATTCTCCAAACTTTGAAGGCGTTGAAATCCTACAGACGGAGAAACATGTTTCAAAACGATACACGTTAGAAACATTACACATTCTCAACAACAAAAACAACATGAATCGAAAACAAGACACACAAAACATCTCTGCTGTGTATTGCTCTCTTCTTTCTTCCTAAATGTAATTTGTGCTTTGTTCAAGTCACACAGACTCAACTTCATTCTTTGAAGTGCTTATTTAAATTTTTATTGTAATATAAATGTTTTGACTATTTTGTCTAAGTGAGTATTCATAATTGTGTTATTACTTTACTTATCAACCATTAATGTTATTTGTAATTTTTTGTGTAAATAAAGTACCCCTGAAGAAGGCAGCAACCCCTGCCGAAACGTTGGGAAAGCTAATGTAACTTGATTGTTTCATTGCGAAAATTACTGTGACCAAAAAAGCCGAAGAAAACTGCATTTCCACTGAGGTATTTTGTTTCTCGTTTTATTTGTGTTTGTAGCAAATTTATTATTTTTGCTGCTTTTTCATTCCTATACATAGTCTTTCATTCTTGAATTACGTACTTTCAATGCAACTCACTTATTATAGTTTGGTACTGAATATTGTTGGGCTAGTTTCATTGCGTTTATACATCTCATGTATGGTAGTAGTTTGTATGTTTGTTTATGGTTTGGATTTTATTTATTTCATTCTAGGTACCTATTTGTATTTGGTGATTTTTGTATGTCCTTTGTTTCAGTAAGTAGGATTCGCTATTACAAGAATTACTTTCTTACCTAGTAACGAATGATTTCGGATTGAAAGTCTTTTTGTGACATTGTGTGTTGTGCTTGGCAGCTACAAAAAAAAAACAAATATACCTACCTATTCAGTTATCAATATTTTTAATTTTTTAATATTATTAATTTATTTTGTCTGTAGGTAGGTAGGTACACTGCCACAAAATAAAACCTACCTATTATTTTATTTATCGTTTCAGACTTGATGTCAATACTTGTCAAAAAGCAGCTCAGTCAAACTTTCAAAAAATCGAATCGGAGCTAAATTAGCATTAAGATAATTAAAAGAGAAATGTAGGTACTTACATACCTACTTAACTAATTTTTTTTAAATAGGTGGCATGTGGGGCAGGTGGTGCGTTGCTGTTGGTTCAAGCTCTAGGTACCTACCCACCTATTTACAAGTTCACAAAACACAAATTTATATTTATTTTATTTTTAAACTAATAAATAAATAAATATTAAATGTAGCTGTGTGTATATTAGAATTTATTGGAAAATAAAAACATGAACCTGCATTACACACTTACATACCTATTTCATCATTATGAAAATCCAATCGAGTGTTAGAAGAAAAACGAACGTTTTTTAATACATTGATTTTCGTACATTGAGTGAATATTATACTGAGCTATTGCTCTTATTTATTGGTCGAAAATCGAATTCGATTTTTTTTAAATAAAATATTCAATACATGTGTGATAATAGTTGAATGAACTACGTTAGCTTTCAGTGGAATATTCCATTGGCTATTCAAAATGACGACAATATTAACTTACGCAGGCAAACTCCAAGTTCTTATGCATTGATATACCTACATCAGATAATTTTAATTTGGTTTTAAACACAATTGAATTGAAAATATTGACATAATTTAATTATAGTCCTTTTACGAATTTGAGTGTCCAAAAGATCCCATAAATGTTTATGGTGTTTAGGCCCGGCGATTGTGAGGGTGTTCGAGCTGTTTTGGAATTCGATAAAGCAACCATTCTTTAACGAGCCGCGAGGTATCCTTAGGATCATTGTATTGTTGAAAGATCCAATTACTAAGCAAACCTAATTTGTCAACGCTCGGTTGCAGATTTCCGACCCCAGATGCCGCCATACACCCCACACCTTCTCCATGTTTCACTGTGTTTCTTACATTTTGTTCCCTAAATTCTTTATTTAGCTTTTTTAGTTTTCAAGTACTTTGAAATTTTCCAATGTTTTAAATTTTTCAAATTTATCAATATTTTTTTCACTGAAACAAGGTCTCTATTAACAATTTGGCCATTTTCCCGATATGATGCTCCTTTTTTCTTCAAATCGACAATAGTTTTGTTTCCAAAGAAGTTTCACTTCTCATTGATAAAAAGTAATTTTGCATTACTGTTAAGCTTTTAAACACAAGTACAGCTTAAAATCTGAAGTGATGTAAAAAGAAAGATTTGCCTCCACCGCCATAACTATTAAGTTTTTTTTATATTTTATTAGTGACAAATGTACTAGTTTTATTTTGAATTTAAATTTTTATTTACTGCTAATAAATAAAGCCTTTGTTTTATATAATTTAAATTCCATTTATGATTATTTATTTTTATAATATTGTATATTATTCAATTAATCATATGGGTTTTTACTCACTTTTGACACTCACAGTACCTATACCCATACGAAAATTGAAGGATGTAAGTGGTAGGTAGCTAAACACACACACATAATCTTATATGATTGCTGAAATATACATAAAATTCATGTGATTTTTACAGATATGTAAATTTAAATGTATTATAACCTACATGGTACCCATTATAACTATAATATGTATGTACTCAGATAGGACAAAAATTGAAACGCAAATTTAAAGTAGTAATGTTATTAATATATGTGTGTAGATGGTCCAAACAATAGTTTAATTTAAAAAAAAAAAACGATTACCAAGTACCTTTTCCCTTCATTAATCCACTAATTTTTGTCAAGATTTACCTTTTTGGCATAATAAAATGTACCGTTATTTTTGGTCTCAAGAAATGCAAATTACCTATTACTGAAAGAACATTATTATTACCAAGATTGAAGAAAATCTATGCACGCGTTTAGGCGGTGGACTCACAGACAGAGAGATAGACGGAATTGCTGGACATAAAATTCATGTGATTTTTAGAGACACATATGTATATACAAATGTATGAGGCCTACATTGTACTAGTTAGTATTCAGTGACGTACGCAAAAATTTGTAAAAAGGGAATAATTATAAGGTTGAAATTAATGGATGATACACATAATTAAATGTTTTTAGATTGCTTAGTCGTTATAGTTTGGGGGAAAAGAAAGGAATTCGTGAATAAATAAGAATATATAAAAAAAAATTCAAAAATCGTTGGAGCGGTTTTTTAATATAAAATTAATTTTTTATGTATACAATTTTGAAAACATTTATAGAAAAAAATATTTTAAACGCCATTTTGAAGATATATAATATAATAATATATAATACATATAAAATTCAAATTTCAAAAAAATTCTGTAATTGGTTTTTAAAAAATTTGTTTATTTTTTAAAAATCGGAAAACTTTTTTTTGAACATTTTGATATTCAGTCTTATTAACCCTTTTAGGGACCATTTCTAAAAAAAAATTATTTTAATCAGTTCATCCAATGTTGAGTAAGTCGAAAATATGAAAAGTGGTTCTATGGGAAGTGCCGTTAATAAGTACGAAAAAAAATATTTTTATACTTGAAAGTGGACTGTACTAATTTAAGAACACACACATTTATTCATAAAAATTCTTGGAACCGTTTGCGAGAAATACATTTTTTTCTTAACCGTTTTCTTAACCGTTGTTTTTTATTTTAAGAATATAACTTTTTTAACTTTTCAAGATAATGCCAAAAAATTACCAAATACGAAGTTTCGACAAAATCCATTATGTCGTTTTCGAATATTTGAGTTTTCAAAAAAAAAGTTTTTTTTTAATGTCCAACAAATTTATTTTTTGAAAAATGTTGGCTAACAATAGTATTTAAGCTTTTCAGGAGCTTCTGCTCAAAAAAAATCAAATTAACCGTTTCCCAGAAAAGCGAAAACCACAAAAATGATATTGCTAGAGGTACCAAAAATAACATTTTTTTCCAAAAAAAAAAATTAACAAAATGTTCGCTTTCCCTTTATTAATACACTTATTTTTTTTAAATAAAAATCGTTAAAGCCGTTTTTGAGAAAAATGAGATTTTTTTTTGTACCAAAACAAATGTATGGGAGCTACTGTTATTTGTCGTCTTAAAAAAAATGAAAAAAACGTGTGGACATATTACCGAAAAAACAATATCTACCAAGTTTCAAGTAAATCTAGCCAACCGCTTAGGCTGTCGACTTGAGGACAGACAGACAGACTGAATTGGAGAACCCACTTTTTTTGTGTTCTCTATGATCGTAATGTCATGTTTGATTGTTAGAATGTTTGTTTTTCTTGCACGAATACCTAACTTGCCTTATAAACGGTGATTTTTTAAGAGCTTGGTTTTTGAAAATTCAAAAAAACACAGAAACTTGTAAAAAGTGAATGAAATTTTTATTTGGATCGATAAATTAATTTCTGCCATTTACTTTTTAAAAATAATTTCACTTAAATGTTGCCCGCGGCTACGCTTCAGGTGGTCCATTCTGAAGGTCCAATTTTGGCAAACTTTTTCACACATTTCGGCCGGAATCTCACCAATGACGCGTTCAATGTTGGCTTCCAAGGCAGCAATCGTGTTTGGCTTGTCCCCACAGACAAAAGACTTAACATAGCCCCACAAAAAATAGTCTAACGGGGTCAAATCACATGATCTTGGTGGCCAATTGACTGCGCCAAAACGTGAGATTAACTGCTCACCAAATTCGCCTCTCAATTGATGCATGGTTTTGCGTGCAGTGTGGCATGTGGCACCGTCCTGTTGGAACCACATGTCGACCGAGTTCAATTCTTGCATTTTCGGCAAAAAAAAAAATCTGTTATCATCGAACGGTATCTTTCTCCATTGACCGTAACCCTGCGGCCTTCATCGTCCTTGAAGAAGTACGGCCCAATGATGCCGCCTGCCCATAAACCGCACTAAACAGTGCATTTTTCGGGATGCATTGGTAGCTGCTGAATTGCCTCTGGCTGCTCTTCACTCCAAATACGGCAATTCTGCTTATTCACGTATCCATTTAGCCAAAAATGAGCCTCGTCGCTGAAGACAATTTTGCGATAAGAAAACCGATCCTCATCCAACTTTTCTAAGGCCCATTCACCGAAAATTCTACGTTGTAGTAGGTCGCCTGGCTTCAATTCTTGCACCAGCTGTATTTTGTATGGCTTTAAACCAAGATCTTTGCGTAAAATCTTCCAGGTGGGCGAATAACACAAACCCAATTGCTGCGATCGGCGCCGAATGGACATATCGCGATCTTCAGCAACACTGGCGGATGCAGCAGCAATATTCTCTTCGGTACGCACTCTACGGATACGATTTGGTGGATTAATGTCCAATAAAGTGAAACTGGTGCGAAATTTGGTCACAATGAGCTGAATAGCCTGCTCGGTGGGTCGATTATGACGACCATAAAACGGACGTAGCTTGCGAAACACATTTTTCACAGATCACGAATTTTGATAATAAATTTCAATAATTTGCAAACGTTGTTCAGGCGTAAGTCTATTCATGATGAAATGGCAAACAATACTGAATCGAAATGTCAAATGTTCGTGGAATTTATCATGTGTGGTCTGTCAAAAATATAAACGTCAAAAACCAAGTAGCAAAAAAATCACCCGTTAGTACTTATAGTCGCAAGTAAAAACTGTAAAATCCTTCATTGTGTCTGGTGTTGTGCTTTAAACTTCAAACTTGTACTTTTTAAAACAATAAAATATTTTATTAAAGATAATACATAGCGCAAAGCTTATTTCGTCAAATGAAAACGCGCTCTAAAATCGAATTCGTCCAAAAATTCGATGAAATTTGTTCGGAGTACACGATTTCTTGATGGCTCCATAACATGAAAAAAGAATTCATATCGAATTCAACATCTAATGTATCAAAAAGGACTTCCATTTTAAATAAGAAAGAAAATTTTGAATATCGGTGCTCTTCAGTGCTTTTAATTATGTTAACTGTCAGTTATCTGCTTTATTTTGTATTTCATCCGCCCTATATAAGTTACTTGACTTGAATTTTATCTGCTGATTAGTTTCCAAGTAGCTTAACTGTGACTTTAATTTTATATTGTGGAACAGGCCCTTAAGCTCTAATGTTATCTATAGTATATAGACGAAACAATTATTTAGATTCCCCCGGTAATCTCAGTTAGTATTTGACTGATTAAAGTGATTTGTTTTTATAATATTCTTTAGTTAGTTAGTTAGTTGAAAACTTTATTAAACAAAATATAATTTAAAATTTACAATTCAATTTAATCCTAAGTTTAATATGGTTTGGCCAGAGGCCGTCTACCAGATGTTTGAAAGAATGTTTAAGCTTGCTTTTTGTTTGTTGAATTTTTTTTTTTTTTTTTTATAATCTACACGCGCTCAAGGGATTATGAATTCCCTTTAAATGTTTCAACACAGCGCGGGCGTGAGGTTGCGGTTAAGGAAGAGAAAGAATGATAGGAAAGATGTGTGGCGCGATATTCGGAGACTGTAGGTGGTTGTTGTCTCAGATTTTATCTCCAGGGATGGCGGCTGAACTAATGCGGAGAAATTTCCGTGTCTTATTTATCGATGTCCCTTATAATTCGCATTAATTTTTTTATTCTTTGTCATATTCTTTCGGTATACTAGTTTTACTCAATCACATGTTGTTAGTTCTATGCCTAAACAGCATGTGATGAGTAAACCAGCAAATCATTGTATGACATTTATTTTAAGAATTGGTTTTTAATGGAAAAATAAGAAGACATAGACTACGGCAGGGATCGAACCTGTGATCATGAGGTTGACAGGCGAACACACAACTATCGCGCCACGGCCACCCCCTATTAAGTAGGACACAAACTTGTCTAATTTAACATTCTGATGGCGACAGTAAAAATTATACAGATTTTTATATATTATTTTAAGTGGAAGAAAATGTAGACCTGTACAGAACCAGTGGCTTGGCATATAAATGTTGTTATTCAATCACGACCAAATCCCTTAAAACTATTTTCAATCGCCCGCTAATTGTGTTATTGCGTGGTAGTGCTTTGTGTACTAAGTACAAGAAGGAGCATATAATATATATACTTACATATTTTCGTACAAATGATGCAATGCAAAAAGACCGTTAATTTTTTATTTAATAAAATAACTATTATTTTTTGAAGATTCTAAAAAAGCAGGGCGTATTGAATAGTTTTACCCTATATTTTGAGTTGAAGAAAAATAATATTAAAATAAATTGTTCACTAAATTGCTAAACATTTTCCATAATGTGGAGTGGCTATTGAGTTTGGAAACGACGTCGATTACTTAACACACAATGCTGGAGCCGACAAAGCCAGCTATCCTATCAATTTACCTGCTTCAAGGCTTAAAAAAAATTGTGTGTACTTACGTACACGCGCCAGAAGTAAAACTTCCTTAATTTTAAACAATTCTTTCTTTCGTAATTCTAAGTCAGCTACAACATATACGTATTTTAATTTTATGGAATCCGGTCAAAGAAAAACGTAGCAGTTAACATTTTTTGATAACACCACCGTACTTGAATTAATACATCGCGTATAAAGACCCTATCTTCCAATTGTATACAAGTCACAATCACGCCGTTCGAACTTTGATTCATGGTCCAGCAATTTTAGTTTACATACATTCTACTACTCCGTATCCGTATACATAAATCTACGAAGATACACTGAAGCACTGGCAATGGCAACGAGGCCATCGACTTAAGCATTATACATATTAATACAACACAATATACACTAATGTATTAACTTAGCATCAACAAACCAATCAATAAAAAATCGCCGTCAAATACACACAAACGAACCAACAAAAAATTTTCTCGTCGAATAAACACAATTCGTATACTTTTACTATATTAATCTATGTGAATCCTCAACGAACCTACAAAAAAAATTTATCAAAACAAACAGTGCAACAAAAAACAACAAATTATCATTGAATAAACAGAATTCATGTAGGCACCTACAGAATGGGAACAAAGAAAAGAACAAAAGAAAAATCATCAGCAAATACACACAATGCAGATGTATACATATCTGCACTCATCCATGAAATCCAAATTGGCCGTGGCGCGATAGTCACCTGTCAACCTCGTGGTTGCAGGTTCGATTCCTGCCGTTGTCTATGTCTTTTTATATTCCATTAAAAACCAATTCTCAAAATTGTCATAAAATAAGTTGCTGCTTTGCTCATTACATGCTGTTTAGGCATAACACTAACAACATGTGATTGAGTAAACTGGCATACCCATAAAGTATGACAACGAAACAAATAAAATAATGCGAATTATAAGAGACATAAATAAATAAGACACGGTAATTCTCTCCGCATTAGTTCAGCCGCCATCCCTGGAGATAAATCTGAGACAACAACCAGCTCTAGTCTCAGAACATCGCGCTACACATCTTTCCTATCCTTCTTTCTCTTCTTCCACCGAATGGCCGCGCTGTGTTAAGAAAAACATATAAAGGGTATTCATAATCCCTTGAGCGCGTGCAAAGTTATACAAAAAAAAAAAAAAAAAAAAAAAAAAAAAACCTAACAAACATGCCATATCGGTTCACGTCAAAGCACAACGAAGTTGACATTTTTTTTAATCCGTCACCGTACTTGCATAATATACTGAAGCGACCTCAATTCCAATTCTACAAACGTTACCGTTCGTCGTTAAAACTTTGATCCGTGGCTTAAAGTAGGCATGCACGATGAACATGCTCCCCGAACTTGTTTGCGTTAGCCCCTACACGCCGAACACATATGGCGAATATACATTTCGTGCTGATTCTTCAAAGTATTAACATGTGCGATTTGCCATGATTTATTTTTCCCCAACTTAATTCTTGTAGTTTTCACATTTTTGAATCCCATATAAATTCTTCTCTTTGCTCGCAAGCATGGCCACACATGGCGAACACCAAACGAACACGACAAAATCGATATTTGTGTACGACAAAAAACAAAGCGAGCGCTTTCATGTTCGGCGAGCATGTTCGTCGTTTATACCTACCTTTAGCAATTTCAACTTACCGATTTCAAATCGTCGATTTAATCTCACCGATTTACCTTGGTGCAGTGTATTGACATAAACATCTGTCAACAATATCAGCTCATCAGCCTATGCAGAGATGTTCAGCAGTCAGTTCATTCTGAGCTCTCATCTCAGCTTGTCATCTTCGAATTAAAGCTTTAAGTCCTTACAATATACTTAATTTCAATTTTATATTTTTCTTATTATAAACTTAAAAGTATTAATTAAATGTATGAATTATAACGTTAATAAATAGCTTGTTTTATTCTGTGAAGACACAACAGAAATTGGCGACGAGGAATTATCCAAGAGTTAAATTTGCTGTAAATTTAAAATACATTTTTATTATGGCTGAAGATTTTCAAAAGACATTAAATACTATTATATCTAACCAAAATAAGTTTTTCGAAAGCTTAATACAGCGTTTGGGTGTTAAAACAGAAAATAATAAAACTGAAGCAAGCGAAATTAATAAAAATGTGCCTTCATTTTATGCTTTTGATAAGAATAAAAATTCCTGGGAAACTTATCAACAGCAGCTGCAGCAGCACTTTTCAGCTTATGATGTTTTATGCGAAAATAAAAAACGAGCATACTTTTTATCTTGGCTAGGGGCTGAAACGTACGAGCTCTTAGGTAAACTGTATGGTTCCACCAACATAACACAGCAGCCATTTAGTGAATTAATTGAGAAGCTTTCCAGTTATTTTAAATCTAAAATTCATGTTTGTACATCCCGCTATAATTTTTTTAAGAGCCGAATGCAGAAAGAGCAATCCTATGCGGAATGGATTGCAGAGCTACGAGGTTTAGCAAAGAATTGTGATTTTAAGTGTTCCAAAGATGACTGTACTACAGAGTACATAGATGAGATGATTAGGGACTCTATTATTTTGCACACGCCGCACGATGCAGTGCGTACAGCAGCGCTCCAGAAAACAAAGCCAACTCTCGATGAAGTGCGAACTATTGCAGAGGCATTCGAAGCTACTCAAAAATCTATGCTGGTGCTTAAAACTGATAATTTTCAAACAGCTGAGGTAAATCAGATATCTAACTCATCGGGTCACAAAAGCTATCAATTTACAAAGGGAAGAGGTCGAAGCAAGACCCGCAGTTTCAGCAAAAATAATCATACACAAAATTTCAACAGCTCTAGCTCACAAAAGTCATGTTCAGGGTGTTTTTATCGTCACAGTAAAGCTAACTGCAAATTTTTGAATGCCGTTTGCAGAAAATGTAATAAAAAAGGTCACATTGCCCCTGTATGTTATCTTTATAACAGTTATAACAATAGTGGTACATCATATTCTCGTAACAAAAGTGCCGCTAATCATGATCATGTTAACAGCGTTATGGAAGAAAGTATTTTTTCTCTAGGCGATTTAGTTGAAACTCGTGGCAACAAATTATTTATGAATTTGCAAGTAAATAAAAGAGATGTTAAATTTTTGCTTGACACAGGTGCCAGTAAATCAATTGTTGGTTTGACAGGGTTTAACGAAATTGACAGGCCAAAATATTTTGTGACAAATCGTCGGATGAAGTCGTATGGTGGTACGGAGGTGCCTTTGCTAGGAGAAGTGATGGTGGACGTGAAATTTAATGGACTGTGCAAGCGATTACCTTTGCTTATAACAAACTCGGCCCATGGCGATAACATATTCGGTTGGAACTGGGCAGAAGCTTTTGGAATGCGAGTAGATTTTGATGGTTCTCGGGACTCTGTTGTTTCAGAAAATGTGCAATCGATAGAACATATATGTATGCGTGTCTGAAGGTGATGTCAAAGCTTTGTGTGCTAGATTTGAAGACCTGTTTTCTCCTGCTTTAGGTCACTGTAATTCAATTAAAGCAAAACTACACTTGAAAACTAACGCAACACCAAAATTTTTCAAGGCCAGGCCAATTCCATTTTCTCAGACTAATGCGTTTAAATTGGAAGTAAAACGTCTTGAAGATGAGGGCATATGGCAGAAAATTCGATTCAGTGAGTGGGCAGCTCCTGTAGTGCTGGTTCCAAAAGCCAATGGCCAGCTACGAATCTGTGGAGACTTTAAGGTCACTATCAATCCACAGCTAGAGATCGATCAGCACAAACTTCCGCGCCCTGAGGAGATGTTCGTTAAGTTAGCCAAGGGCCAACATTTTAGTAAGCTCGACATGTCAGATGCTTACCTGCAGTTCGAATTGGATGAAGATTCGCAGCAATACGTAGTTGTTAATACAATTCTAGGGTTGTATAAATATGTGCGTCTTCCTTTTGGTGTAGCTGCTGCGCCTGCAATTTTCCAGCGAACATTGGAAGCAATTTTAGAAGGTGTTTCATGTGCTATTTTCTTTGATGATATATTAGTTACAGGTTCTACTACACAGGAGCACATGTCCAATTTAGAAGCCGTTTTTAAACGTTTGTATGAACATGGTCTTAGAGTTAACCTGAAGAAGTGCGAATTTATGAAGCCAGAGGTGGAGTATTTGGGCCATGTTGTGAGTGCTAAAGGTGTGCAGCCATCAAGAAGTAAAGTCGAAGCTATTCAAAAACTACCACGCCCCAACAACCTGAAGGAACTGCAATCTTTCATGGGTAAAATGAATTATTATAATAGCTTCATAAATAATTTTGCACAAATAGCTAGTCCTTTAAATGCACTCCGAAAGCAAAATGTAGAGTTCCGTTGGGAAGCTCCACAGGAGGAAGCATTTCAAAATTTAAAAGCCCAAATAGAGAATGCTACTTCATTAACCCATTACAAACCTGAAATGCCAATTGTTTTGGCAACAGATGCGTCGTTTTATGGACTAGGTGCTGTCATCTCGCACATCAATCCGGATGGCACAGAGCAGCCTGTAGCACATGCTTCTAAAACCTTAAGTGACTCACAACGCAACTACAGCCAAATTGAAAAGGAGGCCTTTTTAATAATTTTCGGAGTCACAAAATTTCGCCAATACTTGTATGGCCGGAAATTTATCCTCTATACAGACCATAAACCCTTACTAACACTATTTCATCCCAGTAAAAAGCTACCCATGATGACAACAGGCCGTTTAACTCGTTGGGCCCTTATTTTAATGAGCTTTAATTACGAAATCCGCTACAAAACTTCAAGCCAAAACGCCAATGCCGACGCTTTATCGCGCCTACCGATGGGTCCAGATCTTGATTTTGATGCCATGGAGGAGTCGTGTCAAGAACTAAATTACGAAATTGAAAAAAAAGTGGACAACTTTCCTGTCAATGCACATGATATAGCTCAAGAGACGCGAAAAGATACTATTCTTAACAAGGTAAAGTCTTATGTGCAAAATGGATGGCCAGAGAAATTATTGCCCACATAACAAAATTAGTTGCCATTTTTCAATAGAAGAAATTCATTAACTATGCACAAGGGTGTTTTATTATTGAAAACGGATTATCTTCGAGTAATTGTTCCAAGTAAGCTTCAAGTTCGAGTTCTTAAAATGCTGCATGACGGTCATTGGGGTATAGTCCGCACTTAACAACTTGCTCGTCGGTATTGCTGGTGGCCTAGCATTGATTACAGCATCGAGTCTAATGTAAAAAACTGTTCTATTTGCCAGTTATCAGCTATTGATCCCCCGAAAAAATTTATTCCGTGGCCGCAACCTGATAAACCTTGGGAGCGCATTCATTTGGATTTTGCCGGGCCGTTTTTGAACCAAATGTGGTTGATTTGTGTTGATGCCCTTTCAAGATTTCCTTTCGTAGTTCCAATGAAGGAAGCAACTTCATCATCAACAATAAAGGCACTTTCGAAAATTTTTGCACTGGAGGGGTTGGCGGAAGTAATCGTAACAGACAATGGAAGTCAATTTTCATCAAAAGAATTTGAGAATTTTTGTCGATTTAATGGAATGCAACACTTACGCACAGCACCATTCCATCCAGCCTCAAATGGAGAAGCCGAGAGGTTTGTTCGCACGTTTAAGGCAAACATGCGAAAAATATACGAGGAGGAAAAGTGCATTGAGACAGGAATTTCAAAATACTTGATGACGTATCGAACAACGCCGAATACAATTACCGGGAAGTCAACTGCGGAGGTTCTGCATGGTCGGGAACAACGGACTTTATTATCACAAACAATGCCAAGTATCAAACCAGCTCTAAGCAGTCTACCTCGCCCTACATTCGCTGTCAATCAAAACGTTTTTGTTCGCAACTACGCCAAAGGTCCAAAATGGATCAAAGGTGTTGTAATCTCGCAGCTGGGTTCAATTACTTTCCTGGTACGCACTGCGAAAGGCAATTGGAAACGTCATAGAAATCAGTTACGCGCCAGAGTTGAAACCAATGATGATGATTTTACTAATGCACGAATATTATCAAATGCTATTACAGCTACGGATCAAACACACAATGAACAAATAGGTAAATCAAATATGTTAAATAAAGAATTTATATCTTCCAGAGATGCTCAAGCTGAAATACCAACCCAATCAATTACAGAGCGTCCTAGGCCAAATTTTGGAACCCCAGTTTCACCTAGACGTTCAGGCCGCTTAAGAAAACCAGTAGTACGTTTTCAGTGTTAAGGGTCTTCAAGAATTGGTGGGAAGGAGTGTAGTGTATTGACATAAACATCTGTCAACAATATCAGCTCATCAGCCTATGCAGAGATGTTCAGCAGTCAGTTCATTCTGAGCTCTCATCTCAGCTTGTCATCTTCGAATTAAAGCTTTAAGTCCTTACAATATACTTAATTTCAATTTTATATTTTTCTTATTATAAACTTAAAAGTATTAATTAAATGTATGAATTATAACGTTAATAAATAGCTTGTTTTATTCTGTGAAGACACAAAACTTGGCAAGGACGAGTTCTAAGAAAATAATCACTCACAATGGGTAAGAAAACTAAACGAGAGCGTGACATGATTCACGGTAAGCATTTTTTAATTATAAAGCCATTCCCCTATTCAATGGCACGACACTTTTAACACAAGATTAAAGAAAACACATAACGTGACGACGTTTCCCAAACTTGGGCTTTTTTATATGGATTTTCACAGCAAATGTGAAAATTCGTACATATTTTCTTGTTGAAAGGGTATATTTGCATTGTGTTTCCTTGCAAAAATGATCGCATTCATTATTTAACTATTAAGAAATCCCCTTTTTTAATCTTATAATTGGGGTAAATAGTCGTGTTTTGGTAAAAATTATTAACGTAGCAACAAATACACACTGACAAAAAGACGATTATGTCCACTTTTACAGTGATAGTAAATCTGATAATTTCCCATCGTTTGTATAACCAAATTAAGATTTTTTAGAAGAAATCTTAATAATTTTCACAATCGAATTCGACAGTTTATGTCTTGCACGTGTTATAAGTGCTCTATCGATAAGTACTCTTTCTCACAGGGAAACCAGTTGCTGGAGATTTTTTTGACGTTTTCTTTTAATTGCCTTGTAGCTTTTACACCAAAAAACTTGCACCAGGAAACTGAAGAGGAAGCTGGGATGATTATATTGGGCTTATTGGAGTGCAAAGCAAAACGTCAAAAAAATCTCTTCAAATCGTTGACCGGGCAGATTTTTTTCATTCCTCTTACTTCTTGCCCTTCTCGCCTACAAACTCCCAGTTGGCGGCAACTCAGTTTCCTTGTGTGAAGGCAGAATAACATATATACACTTACGTGTTGCTAATGAGTACTTATTTATTACTAAATAAAGGATATGAACTGAGTTGCTCTTTAAATACATGTTGCTATTCCAATTTCAGAGCTTTGGTAGGGAGCGCTACTCAAGTTTTAGTTATCTATTTTTTAGGCAATTTGACAGCAGCTGACACAACATCAAACATCTTTTATTTAAGTATCTTTGATCTGGCAGTTTCGAGCGAATTAGCTAACTTCAACTTTTACTTAAATTGGAAGAACGCCCCATACCTAAGCTTATTAATATGATTTATAAAGCAAAAGAAATAATAAAACGTATTTTTGGCCCAGTTTTTTGCGTTAGACATTTTTCATTTCCTGTACGTAAATAGATGTGAAATAATTTTTTTAAGAAAAGAACACATAATTAACCAATTTTTTTTTATTTTTGACTGCTTTCAGCTAACCTATTCGAATCTATCACAAATATATTAGAATTGTTTGGTTTCCGAGATATCTAATAAATATGTGAACGTGTCTATTGACAAACAGAAGAACTCTACGAACAAGGACTTCGAGATTCATTAAAGTCATCGGAACTGCCAACTAAACAACACAAAAACATTCGATACTCGAATAAATGTCACAAATCTATCCAAAGCTGTGTTTTATTGGGAATCTATCCATAGTACCGTAAGTAACACCCAAAAAACGCATCGACCGTAGCATGGACCGTAGCTTTTTTATTTTTGTAAAAATGGTACACCTGCACAGCAGTCACAAGTAATGAAAGAGTCTTTTGCAAAGTAAAACTATTAAAAAATCAAAATTAGGAACAATAATTACCTTTTATTCATATAAAATAGAAAGTAGAAAAACGTACCAATATTTAATTTAAGTTTCAAGCCTATTTCTTGTATTCACTTTTTCTGCATTTGCAATTTTAAATTCGAACATTCATTTTGCACTAATAGAAAGGAAATGATAAGTGAACGGGTTTGTTCATAGACTATGGTCAAGTCCCTTTTTAAACAGGGCAATTTTTGTATTGCTTTAAAAACCATCTATGCCTTTCACACGAGGAAACACAATTGCCGGAACACAATTTGCCTGTTTCCTTTTAATGTTTCTTGGTTTTGAACGTACAGTAGAACGTAGTTTAAATTGTTCACTCCCCTTACATTTCCCCTTTATATTTCATGCTTTTATTTATTTTCTGAGTAGATCGATAGCTAGAGTTTTATTTTTCAATTCAATTTATAAATTTATTTTCTGAGTATGCTTAGCTTTCAATTCAATATTCACTCAACAGAGATCATACTGCACTTAACATACGCGGATTAAGAAACAAATAGTTAACATTTGGTTAGCAATTTCCATGCACATGTCCAGAAAAAAAAACAATGGGATCACAAAATTGTACGCCCAGTCCATGTCCATGTAGTGAAGCGAATACGGTTCATGGCCAATGTCCATTAAACAGTGAGGAAAAAGCACATTTGTGAAGTTCAGTTGCCACTTAGTGCGCTTAGGCCAGGCGCGCACATGCTTTTTTTTCGGAAACGAAATAGTTTAATCACTAATTGAACGATGATCGCGCACATAAGCAACTTAAAAATCAATCAACGAGATACACCAACACACAGACAACATATTGATTTAATGTGCGCGCAGTTACATTATAGTTCGGTGTGATTCAAACTGAAGAACTTATTTGGGGCGATCGTTCGATTTGTGCAAAAACACAAACTTTTAAGTTGCTCCAATCGCGGACTGAATAGTTTTTGCATGTGCATAAGTCCATGGTATTCACTTTAGCAACCAAACTGTTGCAAAATTGTAAGTTGCATATGTGCGCGTCTGGCCTTATAGCTCATAGAATTGTATACGAATAAATATTTTGCGGCTCAGTGTCAAGCAATTCCTCTATAGTGCAGTTCCACCCAATGCGGTTTGTCTTCTCAAATTGCTTTTTGTAGATCTAAATAAAAAGATGATTTTTTCACCAAACTCCGTTTATTTATAACTATCAATAAAAATTGAACACAAAATGAATATTGGCCTTAGTTAGTCAAAAATAAAAGTAAAACCGAATTCATTCATAGATATTGATTTTTTTTTTCAAAATGGAAATCGAAATTTGTTAAAATTGATTAATTGACATTAGGGGTATGCAAAATTGCAGATATAGGTGGAATTTTAAACGTACTCTAGAAAATAACTGAGCAAAGAATATAGTTTTTAATAGTAAAAGTCAGAAACTTTTCAGAAGAACTGGCCAACTATAAAAAAAAAGAAAAAAAAAAGAATCAAAAAGATCGATTTGTCTTACGAATGAAATTAATAATTACAACACTACATGAACACATCCATCGAGATTCAACCCAATTATCAATCGTACCAACAAAACTAACAAAATCAAATTCGAGACTCGAATAAACGTCATCTAGCCATCCACCGTAGCTTCTACTTTAGCTTTTTATCGACCGTAGCGAATTGTATGTAAAATGCTACGACGGATAAACTTACGGCGGATAAATTTCCCAATAAAACACAGCTCAAAGCAGACTTCTGCTTTTAGTTTTATCAAAAGCTGCTTGTTGTATTTGTAATGTGTGTAAATTCTGCTTTGCTGACGAAGTTATTTTGGCAAAAGAACATCCCTATTGGCATTATTAACAGATGCACATGCGAAAATCGTATGAGGTAGAAGTTGGGATATATTTTTTATTAGGTTATGGTTATTGTTTTTTTTTTTTTACAAAAGTATGAATGTATTTTACTTTTTTCCCCGCAACAAACATAAATAAGTAGATTTCGAAATTGATAAGTTCCGAGGTCCTATATAATGAAAAACCTTATGAAATTTGGTACGGTGATTTTTTAAAATTTTGAAATAAAAATTTGTCAGAAAATTTGATAGATTTATCTATAAACAACTTCATCAATGTTTTCTAGGAAATTTATTACATTTCAATACCCACCAACCACTTAACACTCAGCAAAGCAGTCAGCCAGGCAGACAACAAATAATAAATCCGGAACATTTCATATGCGGGTTTGAATTGTGTGGTGTGAGTATGTGTTCGCGTGAACAACAAAATACCACAGAATATTACCGACTTTTATACCAATGTACACACAAATTTTAGATTCACTTTGAATAAACAGCAGACAAGTGATAAGTGAAAATTCATAGAAAATTGTCCCGATGAATAGCAGAATAGGGCTGATATATATCTAAAGACAAAGAGATGCGGAGGCGGATGTTTTCATGATTTTAAAGCTTTGTTTGTCGACACAGGTACATAAATATGCGAGAAAAATATCTGTGGTAGCCACACACAAATGGTGGTTGTTTCATTTCAACAAAAAACGAGCAAAATATCTCTGTTTACATTTTGAAAATGCTAAATTATTCAACATCTTTGACATTTTGGTTTAAAATAAGTTTCATGTGTACCCATTCATCTGGAATTCAAGAGGATTTTTTTTAATTCTCCGGCTGATTTATTATGATAATTTGTTCATGGAACACCATATCTCATCCCCTATAGCTAGCTTCACATAATTGTCCTTATTGACTCGTAATCTTGTATGAAAATATACTCGAAATTGATTTGTGTACATATACATATTTTGGATATTATTAATCATTAATGTATTCCAACATAATCAAATGATGATTTAAAGTAAAAAAAAAATAATTAAACGGTGTTTTTGTTAGAGTTAAAGAACTTAAAGTTGGTAGCAATGCTTTCATTGAAAGCCTTTTTGTCATCTGCCATCTGATTTATCTTTAGTTTGGTGTGACATTACATCATGAATCGACTGACTTACATTCTGTGAATGGGCTCGTAACGAGATTCCTGCTGGTCCCGATTTTTTAGCCATGAAGGTCATTTTTGGTTGAATTAAGACGTGATCTTCAAGCCATTGTTGAGACGCGCGCCGGCCGTTACATCCAGAAAAAAAACTGACAGTTTGGTGTGCTTTATGGGCTGATTGAATCATTGGTCCTTAGGTGGGTAACAAGTCCCTTAAAATTAACTCAACTTGTGTCGTCAGCTTAAATTTATCATTTTTTTCCAAGATCACTCATTCAAAAGAACGCATGCAAATTTAAGACACATCTGTCAAATATTTTTGCTGTGGCAGCCATTTTATATAGACGCCTTTACGTTAAAATGAAAAAAAAAGATAATTTTGAGAGCTTGATTACTCAATAAAACAAGAGCTTGACTAATATTATGGGGAATTTTCACCTTCGATTGAAACCCTTCACATCTGGTTTACGCAATGTCAGTGCGGTCGTTCAAGCATAAGTGACGGTCACCAGCACCACATAAGAAATCGGCGAGTGAAAGTGCGCGAATTTATGATGTGTCCACAGGCTTATCAGATTGCTCAGTGATTTCAATTTTACATAAATATTTGGACATGAAAAAAAGCTTTCAGCAAAATGGCTGCCGCTTTTGCTCACGCATCCGTTTGACAACTTCAAAGGTGTGTTTGGCGATATTCCAGAAAAATTCGACTCAGTTTTTGCGCCTAGATTCACTACAATACACCAGAAACCAAGGAACAGTCAAAACAATGGCGAATCGAAGCCGAAGAAGGAGAATGCCAAGGTGGATCTGTCGGCCAAAAAGGTAATGTCGACAGTTTTTTTTTATGCCCGCGTTGTTATTCACATCGATTACCTTGAAATGGGTAAACCGATTACCGGCGCATATTACGTAGTGCAGCTGGACGCATTATATATACAGGGTGTCCGCCGGGAAGGTATACTACTTTGTTTTGCCGCCATTTTAGTAAACATTAGTCTTGACAGTTAATATTTGGCAGTCGTGAAGTAGACATGTGGCAAATTTATTTTGGAAAAATATTCAATAAACCAACGTGTTTTAATCGTTAAAACATTTTATCAAAATCAATCATCGATTACTGTGAAGATGAGAAAGTTAAGTGAAATTTTTGGGAGAAACAACGTGCTAACAAAACGCACTATTTATCGTGTAGTGAATGATTTCGAAGAAAGAGGGTCTGTAGGTGATAGGCCCAAGCATGGACCACAACGTACTGCAAGATCGGCTGAAAACCTTACTGCTGCTAAAGGAAGTGTTCAAAATAATCTATCAACTTCAATTCTACGCCGCGGTCAGGAGCTTGGTCTTTGGCCACAATTTTTTTACAAGGCTTTGCATTTTTTTCCATTTAAGGAAACAAGAGCTTCTTCCTCAAGACTATTTACGCCGCCGTACGTATGCAAATATTATGTTACAGCTAGCCCATGACAACCCCGATTTTCATGAAAAAATCATAATGAGTGACGAGGCACATTTTCATTTGAAGGGATATGTGAATAAAAAGAATAGTCGGTTCTGGGCAATGGAAAACCCTCACATTATTCATCAGTCACCTTTGCATCCATTAAAAGTTACAGTCTGGTGTGAAATTTGGTCAGGAGGAATCATTGGACCTTACTTCTTTGAAAATGAAAACGGCGGGCGTAACGGTAACTGTAAATGGGGAGCGATATCGTGATATGATTGAAAACTTTTAAACGCCACAACTGCATGCTTTGGGCTTGATTAACATGTCGCATACAACCAGGATTTCAATGGTATTACTGCGAGACTCTTTCCACAACAAGTTATTTCAAGAAATGGTGATGTTAATTTTCATCCACGGTCGCCTGATTTGACTGCTCCGGACTTCTTTTTGTGGGGATATCTGAAAGCAAGGTTTATGCAAGCAAACCAGAATCGTTTGAGCAACTCAAACAAAATATTCGTGATGAAACTAATGAAATACCGCATGAAATGTGTGAAAATGGAATGAAAAATATGCTCAAAAGGGCTCGCATTTGTGAAACTAACAGAGGCGGACATTTACCTGATATTGTATTCCAATTGCCAATTGCCGACATTAAATAAAACATTTATCAATATAAGATCCATTCTCTTTCATTTAATCAAAAATTATAAACAAACAAAGTAGTATACCTTCCCGGCGGTCACCCTGTATATATGTTAAAAAATAAAAAATTGTTTCTTATATCAGAAAGTGTGTTCTCTATTTCATTTTCCAGGGACTTATTGACCCACCTAAGCTTGACAATCCATGAAAAAGTGCACGCTGTTGGAAGTCCCTGCCGGGACTCGAACTCATGACCCTGTGTACTGCTACTTGTTAAAAAACGATGCCAGCCAGAGGGTTACAGTTATAGAATCATAATCAAGCATTTTTGTTCGGTCCTATACTCAATCACTCTTTTGTTGGAGAGCTGCGGTTACAACAAGACGGCGAAACATATCACACTACGCGTCCCACAATTGATTTGTTGAAGGTAACGTTTGGTGGCTAATCAATTTCGCGTCTTGGGCCCATGAATATGCCTCCAAGATCGTGCTGTTTAACACCGCCAGACCATTTTCGGTGGGGCAATGTGAAGTCAGTAGCTTACACCGATGAGCCATAGACGATTGACGTTTTGGAAAACAACCCCAAATGCTGCAAAGAGCGATCGAAAATTGGGCCTCAAATTGCACCACATCCGAGCCAGCCGCGGTGGTCATATGTCAGAAACAGGGTCGAACCTACCATAAATGCAGGATGTACAAATGCACAGGGCCCAAAATTCTTGGGGCTCATTACCAGGAGCAAGAAAATGTAATTTGATCTTGCGCAACCAAATACTGGCATTTTTATTTTAACCACAAAACTTGTTCAAATAATCCTAAAATAGCATCCATCACAACTATACTAAGTTATTTATTCTAATATCATTTTTTTCAAAAATGAAATTTTAATTGAGCTACCTTGTCGAATTATGTATGTCTATCAGTTTATGTATGTATGAGTGTAAATGGAGGTGTGTAAATAGAGGGGCACTTTCTACAAATCTTGCACAGGGCGCAAGTTTGGCTGAGGCCGGCACTGACCAGAAATCATATTAAAATAAAGGCAATTTTAGGTATTGGAATCAATACGATTTATCTGTATTTTATTTTATGTTATAGTTCTATCTATATCTTTAAAAAAAAAACCTTTATATTGCTAAGGATTATCCAAAATATGTATTCTATGTAAGGACGTAGTAAAACAAATTGCTTGAATGATTTTAATCCAAAAGCAGATGTGTGAAAGTATATACGAATTATGTATGTTACTTAAAATCTACTCATGAGATAAGTATTTCGAATAGCATTTTTCCATAAAAAAGAAAAAAAAATCAACTTCTGCGAGAACTGTTTGAATGAATTCGCATGATATAAATGTTGGACATTATGAAGATAAATTGTATGCACTCTACGTGACGAATCCGTAATTCCGTGTGTATCCATTTGACCTGGAATACTCGGTCGGGGGTGGTGGTTGTGTGATGCTGTTCTTCTTATAAACGAGACGATAAAATGAACTGAAAACTTCAAGCGCCAATAACTTTCTTGAATATTTAGTGAAAATAAACAAATCGCTAAGAAAATCAAAATTAATATTTATCCTGCTTTGAGAGGATATTTTTTTTAACGCTTGAAGCTAGGGAAAAATGGTTCCATTGGAATCAGTAAGATAGCGTAGTTATTCTAATAAATCAGAACATTTTTCAGCAAGTGGCCTTAAGTAGACATTGTTAAAGATATTAATTTTCGTAATCAGATTAATGAAAATATCCTATTTATAAAGAGCACTTAAGATATACAAGACAGATAAAAGAGAATGGAGTGTTTTTATTTTTTTTTTTTTAATAATCTGCTTTAATGTTGTAATTGATTTATAGGTACGGTGACCATCCGTCCCGTATTTCCCGGGACAGTCCCGTATTACGCTCGACTGTCCCGGGTAAATTTTAAGAAAACTAGGGACGTACAACTGTTCCGTATTTTATTTTTTGTCCCGGGTTTCTCCCATATTACCATATATTTATATTATTTGAATAACATTCAAAAATTTAATCATTTTATTTACAATAATTTAAATATGTGTTTAATATTTTGACATCAAAGTGCGAATCCGCCTTAACAAGTGGTTCATAGGGATTAACTATAAAAGCATGTTCACTGAGCGCATTAATTTGTCACCTTCGTTGAACTTTCAGATTTTTTTTCAAACTGTATCTTCAGAAAAAAACATACTACATAAATTTTAAATTTATGTCATCATTTTTAAAAAGATGAGCCTATGTATGTACTTCTACCTAATGAAAGAAAAAATGTGAGTGTTTACTTGTTCAAACAAATAAAATTTGTTTCTTTTAATTTTTTTTTTAAATAAATTTAGAAATTTGTCAAATGCCTCCAAATAGAAAATGTGAATTCAACGATGATCTTGACAGGGATTTTTCCTTCATAAACAACAATGAAAAAGCCAATACCGTAACTTGTTTAATATACGTTTCTACGTTTTCTATAAGCAGTGGTAGAAGATATAATATTGAACAGCACTTTTAAAACCAAAAAAGAAAAAAAACAAAACTGCCACTTCAAACAAAAGTGTACTATGCTTTTATAATTCGACAAATTTACAAGGACCTTCAGAGAAGAGTGCAATTAATAAAGGCACCGAGGCTCATTCAGGTCTAATGATTGAACATCGAAATATATAAAAACCTGTTTTGATCAAATATATTCATGTGCCCGCACAAAATGTGAAGCTATTGTGTTCAATGTTCTTGAACCAAATTGAACCAAATTGAACCAAATTATATCGAAGAAATTAAAACTTCTCTACGCAGAGTAAGTTTTGTGCCAGTTTTTTCTGATTGTTCTAATCATGCCTGTACAAGACTGTTTTCGCTCTTGGTTCGTTATATTACACCATAACTAAGAATCGTTGGTAAGACCTGCAGGTTGAAAATCTTCCAAGGGAAACATCGGACATCACTTCAAAATATATAATAGATAAGACTTTGGTAAATTTTTGGCAATTTGTGCTTACAACATAAACTATATTTTTGGCGAGTCAACAAGAAAAGCAAGTGCACCATTTTTTGATATATCGACTTCAAGCCATTACCCGCAATGATCTCATTGGAGTTAATTGTGCTGATCACGATTTAAATAACTATTCGTTTTTTTATCTGTACACTGTTCGTGTTGAAAAATTTAAGGAAATTTGCGAAAGGTCTCAGGCTAAGTACTTCAATTTAAATTATAAAAAACATAAATATTTGTTTTAATATCCACTTTTATTTTTATTTAGTTTAATAGTGTTACATACTGTGTGCCGAAACAGCTGTAACACCATTAAACTAAATGAAAATAAAAGTGGATATTAAAAAAACAAATATTTTTGTTTTTTTATAATTTAAATAAAGTGTATCTCCACCAAGTACCTACAGACCAACAAAATAAAAGAATATATACTTCAAACTAGTTGGTTACATCAAAACTAGTTGGCAATCTTTAAAACCAGCTATTTAGAGAATAACACAACTTTATTTTTAAGAATTTGCTTAACAACACTTCATCTGAGGTCCTTCTTTGTCCATTTTATTCAATCCGAGTCCTCAATTTTATATTTGAGCATATTATTAGCAGAGTCCCAAAAAAATTGCATGTCTAAAGTTGCGCTAGCAATTAAATACCTTAAATTAAAATTAAAATTTGGATTAGGATTGTTTGTAAGCAAACTGATCAATGAATAATTCGAACAAAAATTAATTGACCAAAAGTAATGTAAAGCAAATATTCATGAATTTTACATATTGTGCTCTGAATGCTTAAATCATTTGGATGTATCTTTTAAGGAATATGAAGTTTTTAGTTTGGTAATTCTTCGAAACATTCCTATTTCCTACCTGGCCAGAAATAGAATCTTTGTTATATTTTGTCAACCAGATACAAATATTAATGATTCCACCTTGTTTGACGAATCTGATTGTCACAAAATTATAACAAAATGGATAGAGAACAACATAACTGTGGTCGAGAAATGGAAAGACTTTTTTAGCCTTTTTGCAAACAAAGCATAAACTTCAAAAATTATTTACTTATTGTCGAGTTAGGCCTCTGTCTGCCAGGTTAAAATGCTCCAACCGAAAAAGTTTTTTCCATAATTAATAATATTTGGACAAATGAAACACACAACTGAATATTGAAATTCTCAGTCATGTAAATGGTAAAATTAAACTATCATTTTAGCTGCCATGAATTAAATAAATATTTAATAGGAAACGATAATCTCATCAAAGAAATTTGTTAGGCAAAGAAGTACCAATTATGTACCAAAAATTTTTTTGGTAATGTGTTATTAATGTTTATTTTTCAAAGACTTGATAAAAAAAGGTTGAATATTAAATAAATGTAAAATTTTTGCATTATGTCTGTCTTTTTTTATTTTTTTTTTTGTTTTTGAGAATTTTGTTGATTTTGTACCAAACACATTTTTCAATTTTCAATTTTATGTCCCGTAAAACTCAGAGAAATATGGTCACCGTATTTATAGGGGGTGTAATAAGTGCGTTTACTTGTTTTAGATATCTGTATACATATATAAAAACGTTGGTGTTTATGCGTATATACTGTACATATATCCAGATAGCTCGACTGAACCACTGAAGCTATCCATCTTCTATTCACAACATAATGCTCATAATGTGGTGTTTCAGCCCGTATGATACTTCTTTTTTTTTCATTTTTAATGCATTAAAAATGCAAATAGAGCAGTACAACAATTCTAAAATGGAAAATCCCATTAAGTGAAAGTGGGTACACAATATAAACAAAAATGCAAAACTGTGAAGAAAAAAGTACTAAAAATGAAAGTTAACTTACATTTTTCAGCCATTGGTAACTTTTTTTACGAAATTTCTGCATTAAAATTTGACACATCAACAAAACTTTATTATTTTATCATAAGTGTTTGGTTTTGGTTTGTTTTCTTGAATTTAAATATTTTATAAAATGAATACGGAGATCTTAAGTTTAAGTGCAGCTAATTTAAATTTAATAGCTTCTGCATTGATTGTTTTAAATAAAAAAGAAAAACCAAAAAAAATACTCGGCAAAGTGGTTTCTATGGAGAGAAGATGAAGGTAATTTAAATGTCTATATTATTGTATATTTTTATATATTATAATCATATCTAACTAATCGTTTTAACTATTTTAGGTCTTAATCACAAACTGATCAGAGAAATTAACAGTGAAGATCAAAAAATTTTGGAAAAAGTTGGACCTCTTATATCAAAACAGGACACAAGGTTTAGAAATTGTATTGTGCCAGTTGAGAGGTTACACTTAACCTTAAGTTATTTGGTGACTGGTGGGTATTTCAATCACAAATTGATTCCAAAATTGTTGTATCTTAATCTTGTTATTGTAATAAATGTGCTTGTAATTCCAAATGAATTCTTCTTTTTTATCTTTTCGATTAAAAAAATAACACAGTTATCATCCCAATATATTTTTGACATTTTTCAACTTCCGAAAAAAAAAACAACCGAAAATATTCAACTTTTCCAAAAAATAACGACTTAATTTTAAACTTGTTTATAAAAACTTTATTATCCAACGACTTAAATTAGGACGTTGACTTATAATAATATACCCCTTTCTTTTCTTCGTTTCCTTTCCTTATTTGCTTTTATTGGTCATTATGTTTCCCTAATTGCTTCTCTAATCACCTTATGTATCTTTTTTTTCTGTTATGTTTTTTTTCTATTTTAATTACTCTTTAATTGCTTTTTTTTAAATAAAATGACGTTTGAGGGCAATATTTCTGTTTCGATGAAAAAAAACATACTTTCTCTTTCACACAAATCTGACACTTTCATTTGATTTAATGCATTAAAAATGAGAAAAAAAAAGAAGTATCATACGGGATTTCGCATTGTTTTTCTTTGTGTTATACACCCCTAGGTGCCGCTGGAGTCGCTTTCCTTAAATTATTATTTATCGACCGACAATCTGGCAAAAATTTGGATCCGAAAGGTGGAGATATTTACGTAGTTAATAGTTGGTTTCTGTTGGCAGTCTATATATACAGTTTAGGCGACAAATTTATTGTTTAAACTTAAACTGTTTGGGTTCTGAAAACGAAGTTTGGACGTGAAATAAAACACAACTTGCTCGGTCTGAGGTCGATTCCAGAATGAATCGTTCTTTATTTTTTTTTTTTTTTTTTTTAAATTCATTTTTATTTCATTTTAACTTATAACTATCTTAAAGCTAGACAAAAATGTTTAAAACTAGCCTAAATATCAATAACTTACAACTAATTTACTGGCCCTTTACGGGCCCTCTAAATTAAACAATAACTCTTAAAACTAATGTCTTTCGACCTAAGAACTATTTTAATTAAATCAAAAATTTTTTTTTTATTTTATTTTATATTTCAAGGAAACTTTACAAAAACTTGGTATCTTATCAATTTTTTTTTTTTTGTACTTATAAACTAAACCTTAATATATATTAAAAATAATTAAAACTACTTAAAAACTAGAACAGCCACAGCAGCATTTTTTTCGTTTTTTAATTTTTTTTGTTTATTTTTTATATGCATGCAGACACATACCAACATGCAACCCACCCATACATGTACATACACACATACATATACGTACACACATACATGTACAGACACACAGATGCATGCACGTATGCCCCCGCATACATACATATTTTAATTTTTTTTTTTTTTTTTTTTTTTTTTTTTTTGTGCCACCCTGACTGTTCCGTATACCTAATGCCCTAAGTCTATGTAAGTCGGCCAAGATATATCATCTTCATCGACTTTATATATCACGATGCTGTTCAGAGAGCCACCAGAACTGGTTCTCCTGTTTCGCCCTATCCCTCCGGTCCCGATCGGACACAGTCCTACTGAACCTAAGGCGCTCTTCTCCACCTTGAGCGATGACGTCTCGACCATACAGGAGTCGCCTATCCACAGTTTTCCGGCTGACGTGGTAGATGAGCGGAACCGCCCCTCCATCCTGTATCAGCCCTCGACTGTCTAAATAGAGGAATGCCTCGGTAGGGATTTAACCACTTAACCGCGCACTCTCAAAATATTCGTTATTGGGGTAATAAGCCCCAAAAATTAAGCTGTTAGTTGAGGACATCGCTCTTGCAACGTGACCCCGAATCAGTTTGAACAAAAAATTATCTATTCTGTTTATGTTGGCTCCGTTGTATAGAACCTGGTTGGAATAATATCTTGTGTACTCCGACTCTGGTGTTCTGTGTAATCCAAGGCAACGTCTAAGACATTGCCTCTCAAACACCCGAATCTTTTCCATTTGAGATGGGGCAACGTTGAACCACACCGGGCATCCGTAGGCAATCATCGGCCTGATGAGGGCCATGTAGCAAATCACCTTCACCCTGCTGTCAAGACGGCTGCTATAAAACAGTCGTTTTGTCAAGGCAAAGGCTCCCCTAGCCCTGGCCAAAGCAGCACCTATATGGCTGTCGAAATACAGGTACTGATCCAACCAGATGCCAAGGTACTTTACTACACTTTTACTCGCCAGTGGATGTCCATGTGGCCCTACGATCACCAGCTTGCGCCAGTTCTTTCTCGTATCCCTTGAGGCGCTAGACAACGGAGTCCTAAACAAAATAGTTTCTGATTTCTGGAAGTTGATTTTCAACTTCCAGTCATCACAATATCGCTGAATCTTGTCGAAGTCACTCTGCAAGAGACTTTTGATGACCTCAACTGTATTAGCTGTTCTCTACGCAATTAGATCGTCGGCGTACGCAATTGCCTGAGTTAGACTACCTATCAGATCGCTGGTGTAAATGCTGAATAGAATCGACGAGTTAACCGCTCCCTGCTGAAGACCATTATTAATATTAAAAATTGCGGTAGAAGTTACATTGCCACTCTTGACAATAAACTTTCTACCATTTAGCATGTCATAAAGCATATACAATAGAGGTTTACTTATACCTAGTCTGGTTAGCTTTAGATAGAGACCTTCTAACCGTACGGTGTCGAAGGCCTTCTCCAAATCAACCAGACAAGCACCCGTACACTGCTTTTTAGTTTTGTTCCATTGGATATCAGAAACTAGTTTAGACGCGGCATGAATTGTGTCATGTCCCGCCTTAAAACCGAACTGATTATCCGGGATGATATTTTTGTCCTCCGCCCACTTGAACAGGGCTCTATTAATAACCTTTTCAAATACTTTGCTGATACTCGGAAGAAGACTTATCGACCGGAGATTCGCCGGATTGGAGTTGTCCTTTCCCTTTTTTGGGAGCGGGTGCACCACAGCTGTCTTCCACCGCACTGGATAGTATGCATTATTCAGCGCGTTGTTAAACAGTGTGGTATAAATGTCAACTGCTTCTTGAGGCAAATGTCGTAGTACAACGTTGGATATACCATCGACTCCTGCAGACTTCTTTTTCTTTAATGAATCGAAGATGAGCTGGAGCTCATTCTTCGAAATTAACAGGGGACTGGGACCATTTCGGTCGGCGATTATGGCGTTTGCCAAATCTTCATCATTAAACCCGGTAAAACCAAGGTTCTCAGATCGCCATTCGCTTATATCGTTTCGGAGCCATAAGTGATGAAGCAGAGCTCTGTTCTCCAGGTCATGATTCGGGCGAATGCTAGCATTCACCTTGTACACTTGCTGGAAAGCAGCCCCCACAGCCTCCACCTTCTCCTGCGGATCTTCGATTATGAAGAGGTCATCGTCCAAGACGGCGTCATCTGGGTCTATGCCTGCTGTCAGAAGTACGTCTCTGTTTTGTGTCGTCCTCTGGAGCTTAAGACACGGAAGGTCGTTTTGATCTTTTCTTCTGAATATCTTTTTAATTAGTGGGAACATACTCGGGTCGGTAGCGTTCACGGCCCGAATTTTGTTGTCCCAAAACAAATTAATGGACAACCTATAATTTTCTTTGATCAATTGGTTGATGTTTTTGATGGACGACTTCAGTGTCCTTATCTCCAGATCTCGTGTGTCCGTCAAGCGTTTTAGTCTTGCCAGTAAGCCACTTTTTTGTCTGTGTAATGCATCAATTGTCGCGTTACGGTACATGTCAGTTGCGTTACGTTCTTTGTATTTCGGTATTGTCCTGTTCATTGTTCGTTGAATTGTTTCGTCCATTTGTTCTAAGTATCTGTCAATTTCAGTATTTGTCATGTTCCTGTCATTTGGTGGGGATATACCATTTGATCGTAATTCGCTCAATAAGACGTTCGAGAAGCGTGGCCAGCGCACCTTACTGTAATTGTAAGTATGCACCGGTACATACTCCTCCAAATCCATAAGCGCCGTCGGAAGTTGTATTACGGCGGCGATTCCGCAGTGGTCACTGTCGTACTCGATCGTTCTTTTACAATTTTCAGGCCGATGGCCCACAGTGTCAGTAATTGTTAGTCTTGCGTCTTTCAACAATAGATCCAGATACGCACCGCTTCTTGGAAACGATGGCCTGTCTGTAGCGAAAAGTTCAATGCGATACTCCAGGTTGTATCGACCCATCTAATTATACAGATGGTTACCACGAGGATTTTGTATTTGATTTCCCCAATCTATATGTTTGGCATTCAAATCACCAGCGTTCTTTATTCTTCTCTTCGCTTGTACCGAAACTTACATCTGAGGAAATTATATATATATAGGTATAACAATATTAATGAAAGGAATTATATATGTGTATAACAATAATAGCATAACGAATATTGCACTGTTTGGTTGATCAGTGTTGCCACTAGGCCTACATAATTACTACAACAGTAAGGTAAGATAATTAAAAAAGAAAAAAACAGCTACGGTAGATTGGCTTTAGAATAGTGGTACCGCTGCACAGCCTGTAATAAGCTAAGAAAGAATTTTGTACAAAGGAGAACGAAATAAAGATTATTGCAAACTATTGGCTTTTATTCATAAAAGCGTATGTAATTATATCAATCTATTATATATAAATCTCGTGTCACGTTGATGTGTTGAATGAACTCCGAAACTATCTGACCGATTTTACTGTTTTTTTTTAATGTTTATTTTGCTGGCGTTCCTAAGATAGTATAGTTTGTAATACTGATTCAAAATAGCTTTTAACGGCCTTTAGTCCAACAAAAATTTGCGTTTCGTCCCGGCGATCTCACATGGACTCATCAGTTGATTAGTGAGGACCTTTGTCAATACGCAATTTTTGCCAAGTTCAGTTCATCTTACATAGATTTCGTGAAGAACATCTAGTGTGAACTATATCCAACAAGACTAGAATTCCTAATCATTAAATTGGAAATTTTTGTTTTTTGCCCATGGCCTGGCATTATTTATATATGAAGTTTTTTTTAATAATACAAATTCTATATACTACTGAAATAGATCAGCCAAGTAGAGACTTAGCACTATAATATTTGGACTTAGTTTGTAATACTTAATACCTAAAAATAACAGTACTTGTCATACAATTTTTTTCTCCCAACTTGATTATTTCGAAAACGGCTCTAACGATTGATTTATGGATAAAAAATAAAATTCACGACTGGATCGCACATACTTGTCCTATGTTCGATCATATTATATGCCAAAGATTCTAAATGGAAACGGCTATAAGTATTTTCAAATTCGGTTTTCACTTAATTTTGTATATATAAAAATTCTTAATGACTTTGAATGACCAACAATAAGTTCAGTGTGCTACCACCAAGTTTCTCTCAATTATTTTTGGCTGGAATTATAGCTATTTTACGACTTGCCAAGGTCTACTTTTTCATTTTAATTGAAAAACTTCTTGTGCCTTCGTCGTGTATTGAACCATGCCCAAGCTTTGCTTAGAAGCCATCGCACTACGCACCACGCCACCGAGCCCACATGATCAGATCCAACCTAAGGCAGGTTTTTCTGTTCATCAATCGCATTGATAAGTCCAGCGCTTTTATTAGCCACACAAGTTTGTTGTTGTTCATCCGGGTTCTTTCTTATTTTCTCCTTGCTCGTTTATAAGCCAACATTTTTGTTGTTCATATAAGGAGGGCTATTTTTATTTGAAAAATTTCGACACTGGTCATTTTGATATGCAGTATTATTTAGAACTTGAAGGAGATCCCGTGTACAAATTCTGATCGAAATCCGTTGAGCCGCTTATGAGAAAATCGAAAATCAATAAAATGTTTATATGGCAGGTACCGTTAATAACAAAATATTTTTTTCAGCCAAAATGTAGTCCATACTCGAATTAGAACACACGCCAATTTTAATCAAAATCGTTAGAGCCGTTTTCGATATAATTAACACAGTAGAACAATTTGTATGGCAAGTACAGTTATTTTCGGGGCTAAGACATCGATTCGAAAATCTATTTTGGGCAATCACCTAAAACGCCTAACCACCATGTTTGAACAAAATCGGGACAGCCGTTTAGGCTGTAGATCATTCTACAGACGGGCAGACAGACGGAATTGCCGGACACACTTTTTTGGTATTCTCTCGAGTTCGATTTTTTTTCTTGATGCGAAATATCATGTTATTAACGATACTTCCCATACAATTTTTTTTGATTTTCGAATTTATCATAAACAGCTAGATGGATTTCGATCAAAATGTTTATATAGGAGGTCCTTCGAATTGTAAATAATACTGCACACCAAAATTTTCGAAATTATTTTTTTGGATTTGTGAAAAAAAAATATTTTTTTTTTTGGAAAATTCAATATTTCGAAAAGGGGTGGATGATTTTTTTTGAAATTTTATTTTTAAGTTTATATTGTTAAATATTTTAAAATGCCATAGCACGTTTTTTTTAATCGAGCTGTGAGTTGACGCAACGGGTCTCAATATCGCGCCAAAACGTAAATTTGAGACATTAAATTTACTCTTTTAAATTGTTTATTGCCAGGTGATTTGATGAATCTTAAGTCAATTGACACTATTTTTGATTAAAATGAGATCACCAATTTTCCGACCAAATTTTTAAATTCTCTGAATATGCCAGGAATGCCGCCACACAAGCTGTCTGTCTGAAAATTTGTTCAGCAGTCATTTTTGCGTAACTTAAATCCACCAAATTAGTTTAAAGGAAAATTCCTCATATTTCCTCGAATACCTATGATTCAATCGGAACCAACAATACCATTCAAAAGGCTACAATTCCCGATACGTTTGGCTTTCGCGATGACGCGACTACTTATTTCTGTTTCTATGAACCTCAAAATTTGCCAAAGTTCATCATTTAACGTATGTGCGAGGACAAAAGTTATCGGCATTTAAAATAAAATGCAAGACTGGATTGTACGAACCTGCTCTTGTAGCCAACAACTTTAATGTAGCTAAGCATTGACGGTCCTTTGTATGAAGGTAGTCTAGTTAACCTATGCTGGTTTAAAGCCGATGTATAGGTAAGATTACCTTGATTGGACGATCTTCGAATTTTGGTAGATTTTTCGCCAAAAAATTCTACCAATTTTCTATCACCATGTAAACACCCAATTTTATCTGTCAAAAGTGATAGGCAAAACATTAGCACTCAATCGTCTGTCAAAAAATTGGCAGACTTCTTCCAATCGTGTGAACTCATCTAAACACACAATGTGTCTTATGTATTTTCAAATTATTTGACGATTGTCGACTGATTGGATGTTTTAGCCAACATCATCAAATTTTTAATTGCCAAATCTTTTTTTTTTTATAAGGGGAAGGAAACAACAAAATTAATTTATTCGCTTTCGAAAAAATTGGAAAACTGTTTTTAAAAGAACGAGAATAGTTTCGGAAATAAATAAGAAGGACATGGTTTGGCAAGACGTTGCAAGGCAAAAGGTGGTCGGTGATGCACATACATGTTCGGTTTCCTCGATGCAATCATCGCTAATGGACAACGGCATTGGGGGAGGGACCCGCTCTAACGACGAAAGACAGCATTGGGTTTTTGAAGCATTATATTCTACGCGGTTTTTTATTCCCCATTGGAAAATAATGTCTAGATCAGAATTTAATGAGCTAAATACGCTGCCGTTCAAGTTCCACATCCGAAGAACATGGATGAGAATCTAAAAACGGGTATGAAAATCTGTGAGTACTGTCGTCAGCAAAACAGTATATTGGATTTGAAGTTTTAGACAAGAGATCATTGATGAAAATGAGAAAGAGAGTCGGAGACAGAACGGAGCCCTGGGGCACACCAGCATTTATTTTATGAATATCAGACTTGAAACCGTCCAATACAACTTGTATTGAGCGGTCCGAAATGTAATTTCTAATCCAACGAAGACGAGATTCTTCGATACCAAATGCACATATTTTCGATAAGAGAGCCTGATGTCAAACTCTGTCAAATGCTTTTGAAATATCAGGCGCAATAATCTTACTTTCTCCAAAACGATATAAAGATTTGTGCCACAGTTCGGTGAGGTATACCATCAGATCACCAGTGGACCTATTGCTACGAAAGCCATACTGTCGGTCATTAAGGAGCTTTCGTTCTTCAAGATATTTCTTTACCTGATAATTAATCAGCGTTTTCATGACCTTGGAAAGAAGGGACGTAAGTCCAATTGGACGGTAATCAGAGGGTGAAGAAGATTCGCCTTTTTTAGGGACAGGCTGGACAAGTGCTGTTTTCCATCCACTCGAAAACAGACTTGTAGAATAGGACAGATGGAAAAACTTAGGCTGTGGTTTTGCCAACGTAGTAGAACACCTCTTAAGAGCAATTGGGGAGATACTATCTGGACGAGCGGATTTGTGTATGTCAAGATCTTTAAAAACTCTAACAACTGTAGGAGTACCAAAGAAGGTACGTTCCTGAAACTGTTTATGCTCTCAAGTACAGGAGGAGTCATGACACTTTGTCGAATCGTAGAATAAGCAGCAAACTGAGCTGCTAGCAAATTTGCTTTTTTCTAGTGCGCTTACCACAAGAGTATTATTGGAAACGAGCGTTGGAACTGACGAGGAGATGGAATTTCGTACGTTTTTTACAAATGACCAAACATTTTTACTACTCTTGGGACATTGTAGTATTTTTTGTCTTAATTTTTGCTCATGTAGAAATTTGGTTTTTTGAATATGACTATTACAGATCTTTCTAGCTTGTTTGAACTTATTCCGGTTTTCCTCAGTTGGGTTGCCTTTATATCGGAAACTTAACCTCTTTACAGCTCAAATCGAACCATGAGTTTTCTTTTGGTTTGATGATGAAGCATAGTGACCAGTTAAAGATCCTGAAGAAATTATTATTATTATACTATCAAATTGTCGGCAAATCTTATTCACAAATCAGGTAACAAGCAGGAAATATTAAACTATCGTCCAATTTCTAAGTTGTCAACGATTCCAAAACTTTTTGAAAATATTGTTTGCGATAAGTTTTCATCTATACTAAAAGAAATTATATCACCTTTTCAGCATGGATTTATTTCCGGTAGTTCAACAACTACTACCAACCTTTTTATTTTTTTGAAATATGTTTTTATTGAACTCGATACTCGAGGCAGGGTATCAAGTTGACTTCATCTATACCGACTTCGCAAAGGCTTTTGATAAAGTCAGCCATGCAATTCTATTAAACAAACTTTTCAGAACTAGATTTCATTCTAGTATTTTGTAGTGGTCGTCACCTTACGGAGTAGACAGACATTTTTCAATTGATACACACTGAATGCGCTTTATCATTTCTTTTTTATCTCCGAGCAGATCTCTGAGCAGAGCCTGAGTAAACCGATTTAGATCTGAGTAGAGCATGGTCAGATATCTGATTTAATTTTGAAATAAACTTAAGCGCAGAACTGTCATATATAATTATAATTGTTTTTATTAAAACTTATTTACTAGCAAATCCAAAGCTTTCGTTTTCCGAATTCATTTATGTTTTTAATTGGTTTTACTTTAGTGATAATTGTTAAAATTATGAGTAAAGGTAGCCGCGCCCAGCACTTTTCTCCGTTTGATCGGTCATTTTATTCTGAGCTAATGGTTCATGCCCCGATTTGGCTCTGATTTAAAAAAGAAACATGAGTTGAGAGACTAAATATGTCTGAGCTAAAAAAGAAACACAGATCTTTTCTTGAAAGCTGTGTTCTTTACTCAGAGCTAAAAAAAAAAGCCAAATATTGAAAAATGTATTTCTACTCCGATGCGATGTGTATGTCACGTGTTCCTCAAGGAAGTCACCTTGGAACGCTAATTTTACTTGTTTTTATCAACGATATGCCAGATGCTTTATTAAATTCTTTCGCCTTTTGTTTGCGGATCATCTAAAGTTTTTTAGATGCATTCAAAAACGATGATTACGTTCGTTTGCAACGTGACCTTAACAGGCTTATGCCTCAACTAACTTTATTCAACTTTTTATTCAACTCCATCGTTGGATGTCCAACAACCTCTTATATCATATTCTCACCAAACCATAAACGAGATTTTACTCGTTTTCCTCAAAACGAATACTAAAAACTACTCGTTTTCCAATACATTTTTCATAAACGACTTGTTTTGAAAGACCACTCGTTTTTAATAAAACGATTTGAAAACGAGTTGCAATTCAAAGATGAATTAAACGAACAGATCTTCCGTCGAAGGAAATTGATATTATTGTGAATAGGCCCTAAGGAAAAAAAGAACAGCGGATTGCTTGCTGTCAAAAAAATTTATTTCAAATCGTTCAAACAAATATGGCACGTTAATGACATTTTTTCAAATACTTATTTGTAATACATTTTTAATGTATGAATTCTTTTTATTTAAAGGAAATGCAAAAGAAAAAACTAAACGATTTTGGGGAAGTACGGGCGAGAAGTTCTTGATCGAATTTTGGGCTGAATATTCTTATTAAAAGCTAACCTTTGTCCACATGCTTCTATGCATTGCACAATTTCGAACTACTATTTTTTTCTATTCTTTATAAGTGCAATTATTATTTTCCAATGGAGAAGACGATTTTTTCTGCTTGTAGATAGTTCTGGCTCAAAAATAGAGTTGGATAAAATCCTCATATTTAGTCTCTTTTTATGCAGCATTATAAGATTTGATTGCTTAGTATTCATGTTGTATCAACGTTTTGACAGCTTTTTCATAAACAACTCAAATGTCAAACAAAAACAAGTAAAATGTTCGGGGTATACGCTCTACACGTTTCGGTAAACGAAAAGGGTAAACGAGTTTGGTGTGAATAGGTTATTACACTAGTTCTTCACGTTGACCTACGAAGCCAGAGGAAAAATTGAACAAAACATGTCGCACACATAGTTGACAAACTTAGGGAAATGTTGAATAACCTCGTACACTTAGTTGATCAACTCGTTCAATTTTTGGATAACTCCGTACACCTACATAGTTGATCAACGTATTCAATTGTTGAATAGCTTCGTACATATAGTTGACAACTTTACTCAAAAGTTGAATTACCTCGTACACTAGTTGATAAACTTGTCCAAATTTTGACAGAAAAGAAAGCTTTCAGGTTGATCAACTGTGTTTTGATATGGTTGTTCAACGAGTTGATGGATGTGTTGATAGCTACGTACACCTAACCAAGACGCACTCGTGCGTTCAACGCACGCACTATAGCTACTCAGATATTGATGACATAATTTTTACTTGTAAACATTTTTAATGTCGCTCGCTGTCACACGCATCTTTGTTGGAAAATATTAAAATTAAATTTTGTCTAGATTAAGCATGATTTCATCTCAAAAGAATAAAAGTGGCTGCTATATTAATAATATCGAAACATTTACTACAAAAAAGAAAAAACGATGACGAAACATCAAAACGCAATGAACAACACTGCACCAATTTTCAAGTTGATGTCAACACAATACTACAACTCATGCACGCACACACATTTTGTCTCGCAACCAATACCAAACAAAATTAAAAAAGTTGATCAACGAGTTGAACAAATAATGTGCAACACATTATCTTGAAAACGATGCTCAACATGTTGAACCACCAGTTTCAACGAGCAACACAAGCTCGTACACCAGCCGTACACTTGTTGAACAATCAGGATTAAACTCGTTGGTTGAATGGAATTGAGGACATAGTACATAAGAGTTGAATGTGTTGAACTTGAAATTTGTGCGTTGAATGCCTAGTGGACGGCCGGCAGCGTATTGCCAAACTGTATATCAGCACAGATCTCCATAGACTGTGCTGAATCCTGCTAGCCAAATATAGGATTTAGGGTGTGGTCAAGTTTGGGTGTGCAAATTTTTTTTTGGATTTAAATCTGTTCGGCTGAAAGCCAGATATGTAGTTCATCTTAGAACTGAAGCACACCATACAAGATACATATAATATATTATCGACGTTAATGTGTACTAGTGTACCAACCAACCTACAACCCAAACACCAAACAACCCAGAAGAAACTGCTTTTGCTCTGACACAGTACATAGCTAATCTGCTCCTAATTTGAATAAGCATACTATGGCCTGTTGTAGAGCGCCTGAGATCTGTACTGATATACAGTTTGGCAATACGCCTACCGGCATTACAAAAGGGTGTAGGGTAAATCAAGTATTTTTGTCAATGTTTTTCTGTCATCACTTTAAAAAAAAAATGGATTTAATTATTTACTTGCGATATACATAGGTACCATAGGGCAAGTTTTGCATTTGGAAAAAAAATCGAACTCGAGATTTTAATCAAAGTTGACATTACGATGATAGAGAACACCAAAAAAGTGGGTCCGGCAATTCCGTCTGTCTGTGTGATTGTCTGTAGAACGATCTACAGCCTAAACGGCTGAACCGATTTTGTACAAACCGATTTTTGATTTTTGAAACCTTGTTTTAGCCCCAAAAATAACGGTATTTGCCATACAAATTTTTCTACCATATTAATTTTCTCAAAAACGGCTCTAACGATTTTGACAAAATTTGGTGTTAGTAATGCCTTGAAAATTAAAATATTTTTTTATTAACGGTACCTGCCATACAACCATTTTATTGATTTTCTACTTTCTCTGAAGCGGCTCAACCGATTTCGATCAAAATTTTTATACGGGATCTTCTTTGAATTCTAAATAATACTGCATTTTAAAATTTTCGAAAAATATTTTTTTTTGGAAATTCAATATTTCGAAAACGGTTGGGCGATTTATTTTGATGTCAAATTTATTGATGAGCATGTACACTCAACATATACATGTACCTTAAGCCAGAAGAAGATTATGAAACAAGAGTTCAGTTTCATCTTACAAGCTCACAAGACATCAGTTCACTTTTGGTTATCATCTCATTCACTCCGCCTCATAATTTATTGTTAACTCATATTATGCTTATGATACTGTACATCAATAGTTAGTAGATATTGAACTTATTATAATTAATTTATAAGTGTTATTAAAATTAAAGTTTTAATTGAAAACTAAATGGTTTTATTAGAGACACAACAATTTGCGACGAGAAATTAATTACGATCTCCGCGTTGCATGTGTACATAGTGCCTATATACTTCTATATATATATATAAAAAAAAAAAAAAAAAAGAACATAACATTTTTATTCCGCATGGTAAAATTGCATATATAAATATGAGTGAAGACTTAGGAAAAGTAATTAGCTCGTTGATAACGAGCCAAAATACTTTTTTAGAAAATTTGGTCAAGCAATTAAATTTTAAAACTGAGTCAAATAATCCTGAAAACAGCCATCACATTCCACCATTTAATGCCTTCGATAAAGACAAATGTTCGTGGGTTACATATGAACAGCAATTACAACAACACTTCACTGCCTACGGTGTTTCATGTTCAATAAAAAAACGTGCTTATTTTCTTTCATGGATTGGATGTGAGACTTATGAATTATTAGGAAAATTGTATGGGTCTTCCAATTTAGCATTAGAAAACTTTGAGAATTTACTTGAAAAGTTATCTAATTATTTCAAATCAAAAGTGCATGTTTGCACGTCACGTTACAATTTTTTCAAAAGCCGCATGCAAAAAGATCAATCGTACTCCGAATGGATTGCAGAGCTACGAGGTCTTGCTAGGAATTGTCAGTTTGCATGCGTGACAGAGGATTGTAAAAAAGAATATATTGACGAGATGATAAGAGATTCCATAATTCTCCATACGCCGCACGATGCCGTGCGTTCAGCAGCCCTGCAAAAAAATAACCCAACTTTGGATGAAGTTAAAGCAATTGCCGAAGCCTACAAGGCTACACAAAAATCCATTCAGATGTTAAAAAACGAAAGTACCGATCCCGTTGTTGAAGTTAATCAGTTATCTTTTTCATCAAATCCAAGTTACCGAAAGTATGCACAAAGGAGGCGTAGCAAAAGCCGGAGCAGTAGCAAAAATCCACAAAACCAGCAGCAATATAAGAGAAGCACTTCACAAAAGTCTTGTTCAGGTTGTTTTAACCAACATCAAAAAGCGAATTGCAAATTCTTAAATGCCATTTGTAATAAATGTGGAAAGAAAGGCCACATAGCTCCGGTATGTCCTTCATCTGGGATCAATCGTGGTACTTCATTTAACCGTCAACGAAAATGGCAGCCTAATAACGATCATGTTAATAGTTTATCCGAAGACAACATACTTTCTGTGGATGATTCAATGCAGGTAATCGGCAACAAACTGTTTCTAACATTGAACATAAATAACCGTGAGGTAAAGTTCTTGTTGGATACAGGTGCAAGCAAATCAATGATAGGGTTACCTGGCTATAATGAGATCAGCTGTCCAGTTTATTCAAAATCAACACGTATAATGAAATCATATGGTGGGGTTGCTGGGAGAAGTTGACGTCGAAGTAAAGTTTAATGGCTTTACAAAAAAGTTGCCTTTGCTTATCACTAACATGGAGCACGGTGATAATATCTTTGGTTGGAATTGGGCTGAAGCGTTTGGTTTAAATGTTAATTTTGATGGTGGTAACAAGTCGAGTGTGTTAGAGAGCGTGTCACCGAGTGATGTTGATGCATTATGTGCTAAGTATCCAGATTTGTTTGCATCTTCGCTAGGGCACTGCAATTCTGTCAAAGCAAAGCTTTATTTAAAAGTCAGCTCAAATCCAAAGTATTTTAAAGCGAGACCAATTCCATATGCACAGCTGGAAGCATTTAAGTTAGAAGCTAATCGTTTAGAGAAAGAGGGAATCTGAAAGCATATTCGGTTTAGCGAATGGGCTGCGCCAATCGTGATTGTACCGAAGCGTAATCAAAAGCTGCGAATATGTGGGGATTTTAAGGTTACGATCAACCTACAGCTAGAAGTCGATCAATATCCAATTCCTCGACCCGAGGAATTGTTCCATAAGCTATCCAAAGATCAGTATTTTAGTAAATTGGATATGTCTGACGCATATTTGCAAATTGAGTTGGAAGAAGATTAAAAAAAATGTGCTGTTGTGAACACGCCGTTGGGCTTATATCAATATCAACGTTTGCCATTTGGTATTGCTAGCGCTCCAGCAATATTTCAGTGGATGCTAGAAGCAGTCCTTGCAGATATTGAATGCGCTGTGTACTTAGATGACATCTTAGTTACAGGTAAAAATATGCAAGAACATTTACATAATTTGGAAGCCGTATTTAAGCGTTTATCTGAAAATGGTCTGCGAGTCAATCTACAAAAATGTGATTTTATGAAAACTGAAGTGGAGTACTTAGGTCACATTGTCAGCAGCAAAGGTATACGTCCGGCTAAAAGCAAAGTGGAAGCCATTAGAAAATTGCCGCGTCCAACAAATCTCAAAGAATTGCAGTCATTTATGGGTAAGATAAACTATTATAACAGTTTTATTAAAAGCTTTTCGCAAATTGCAGCCCCTCTGAATGAACTAAGAAAACAGGATGTTTTGTTTCAATGGCGGGCTCCACAAGAAAATGCTTTTCAAAACTTGAAGCAACAAGTTGAGGACGCAACATACCTCTCTCATTTGAAAGCAGAATTACCTATCATCCTAGCAACAGATTCTTCTTCTTATGGTATAGGTGCGTTGATTCCTCACCTCAATCCAGATGGAACAGAACAGCCGATAGCCCATGCATCAAAGACTCTTAGCGATTCACAACGAAATTATAGCCAAATCGAGAAAGAGGCTTTCTCAATTATTTTTGGTGTAACTAAATTTCGCCAGTATCTATATGGCCGCCGCTTCATCCTATACACCGATCACAAGCCCTTAATTTCATTGTTTCATCCCAATAAAAAGCTTCCAACGATGACAACTGGCCATTTAACACGATGGGCATTAACTCTAATGAGTTTCACATATGAAATCCGCTATAGGCCGTCAAATAAACATGGTAATGCAGATGCACTTTCACGATTACCAGTTGGCCCAGATACAAAGTTTGACGCCTTAGAAGAATCTTGCCAGGAAATCACCTGTGAATTAGAAGAAAAAATTAATGATTTTCCTGTAAACGCCAATATCGTTGCTGAAGAAACCCGCAAAGATGCAGTCTTATACAGAATCAGGCAGTATATACAAAAAGGATGGCCAGACACTTTGCCTGCGTGTGAGAAACATCTTAAGCCCTACTTCAACCGAAGATTTTCGCTCACAATGCAACAAGGAGTTATCTTGCTCCAAACTGAGTATATTCGCGTTGTGATTCCTCATAAGCTTCGAGATAAAATTTTAAAGATGCTGCACGAAGGGCATTGGGGCATTGTTCGCACGAAGCAACTTGCACGCCGTTACTGTTGGTGGCCACAAATCGACGAAAGCATTGAGTCAAATGTTAAAAACTGCCCAGTTTGCCAAACATTTGCAGTCGATCCTCCAAAGGAATTTCATAGCTGGCCACAACCGGAAAAGCCATGGGAGCGAATCCACATAGATTTCGATGGTCCATTCTTCAATCAAATGTGGTTGATCTGAGTAGATGCACTTTCCAAGTTCCCGTTTGCTGTATCGTTTAAAAATGCAACATCAACCAATACGATCAAAGCACTTTCAAGAATATTCGCGCTGGAAGGATTACCTGAATCTATCGTTAGTGACAACGGTACACAATTTTTATCAAACGAGTTCGAATTTTATTGTACTTCGAATGGAATTCAACATTTAAGAACGGCACTATTTCATCCATCATCGAATGGAGAGGCTGAACGTTTTGTTCGCACTTTTAAAACGAACTTACGTAAAGTCTGCGAGGAGGAGATGTGTATGGACACCGCCGTTTCAAAATATTTGATGACATATAGAACAACGCCTAATCCTTTAACAGGAAAAAGCCCCGCCGAAATTCTTCATGGTAGAACTCATCGAACAATTTTATCACAAATTGCACCGAGTTCCAAAGTCAACAGTCGAAGTTCATCCAGTCCAAAGTTCGCAGTTAATCAACTCGTTTACGTACGTAATTTCGCCAAAGGACCTAAATGGTATGAAGGAACTATAATTTCACATCTGGGTTCCATAACATACTCAGTACGCACTGCCAAAGGTATTTGGAAACGACATCAAAACCAATTAAGAACCAGACAAGATGACTTCAACGCCGACAGTTTTAGTTCAGCTAGAGTTTTAGCTGAAAGCCAAAATTCAAATGGTCAAATAGGTAACTCTGAATCGTTAAAAAATAACATTGTATTTTCCAGAGATAATGAAATGAACCAGCCACACCAAGACGCTCAACTCGTGTACGAAAGCCCGTTGTAAGTTTCCAATACTAGCCGCGTCCGAGTCTAAACTTAGTGAGGAGGAATGATGAGTATGTACACTCAACATATACATGTACCTTAAGCCAGAAGAAGATTATGAAACAAGAGTTCAGTTTCATCTTACAAGCTCACAAGACATCAGTTCACTTTTGGTTATCATCTCATTCACTCCGCCTCATAATTTATTGTTAACTCATATTATGCTTATGATACTGTACATCAATAGTTAGTAGATATTGAACTTATTATAATTAATTTATAAGTGTTATTAAAATTGAAGTTTTAATTGAAAAATAAATGGTTTTATTAGAGACACAACATTATTAAATATTTATATATTTTTATATATGAAAAATTAAGTGAAAAACGAATTTAAAAATACATTTAGCCGTATAGATTAAGAATCTTTTGCATATAATGTGTTCGAACATAGGAGCAAGTGCGTGCGATCTAGTCGTGCATTTTATTTAATAATTGATTATAAGCATTGCATTCTTGCTATTTATTTGTATACATATATTATATTATAATTGTATTCAAGTTATATAGGTATATTTTTATTTGTAAGTATGTAGTCTGTAAGAAGATTTTCTAATCTCTGTTTGATGAAACTAATAAACTAAACTAAACTAAATTTGTACATGAGCAAAAATTAAGGCAACAAATACTACAATGTCCCAAGGGTAGTACGAAATTCCACCCCTTCGTCACGTAGGTTCCAACGCTCATTTTCAATGACACTCCAGTGGTAAGCGAACAAGATAAATAAACAGTTTGCTGCTAATTCTACGCTACCCCAAAGTGTTATGACTCCTAATGTGCTTAACAACATAAACAGATTCATGGGGCGTATCTTCTTTCATACTCGTACAGTTACTAAGTACAGTTCTTAAAGATCTAAGCATATACAAATCCGCTGGTCCACATAGTATCTACCCTAATGTTCTGAAGAGGTGTGCTTAAGATGTTAAATCTTAAAAAAATAAAGGGGCTTGATAATACATTTTTCTACTTTGATTCTCCTCCCCTAAATGTATACGTACGGAGCTATCTGAAAAGAAAATTGCAATATGCCAAAGCAAGAATTCTGCATCTACTCGTACAACATGAATGCAATAAAATAAATCTCTTTTAAATAAAAAAAGAATTTAAAGATTTATTGGTGCAATAAAATTTCAATCATTCAAGACTTAAACTCAAGCAAAAAATACGAAATCCTTGCTTATACATATATCTAGATATATTTTTATGTAAATTTAACTATCACGTAACACACATGTTGAATATAGTTATTCATTTTGCACCTTACGATATAAAACACTTTTCATATATAATATTGGTCAAAGTGACATTAATAGAACTATTATTTTGTATAAAATAATTTCAATCAAATTATTCATTCTTTTTTGTAAGGTAGTTAGGGAATGGCTTTTGGCTCCCGTCGCAGACGGACTTGTATTTCGGTCTGGAGAAGTAAAAAAAACTAAATTAAAAGTGTGTTAAATTATTTATTAAATTTGAATGCTGTACAAGTAGACAAACCAGGGAAATTGTAACTTGGAGAGGGAGTCAAACGAACGACATCTACGTGTATAGAAGCCATCCGAATTCCAACTACTCCCAGTTTCCTTGGTGGTGGCGCAGGGACGTCGCATCGTTCCAGAAATTAGAAGCATCCTATGGATCGCTTATTTTGCAGCCCGTAATGGACAGAAGCTGCATAATTTCGTTATACTTTAACGAAACCGATAATGGGGAAACAACAGTTCTGGTCATCGCAACATCCAATGACTAGAAGATCGCTCTCTTTCATCACAGAACCATCCATATATCGCCCTCTCATTCAAACAAAAGATGTAAAGTATTGAGCTCTCGCTTTAACTGCCGAAAGATAAGATGTACATGCGCTTATGTATTCCGATTTGTAATTGCACACATTGACGCTGGTCTGCTCTATCACACCTAGTTTTAAGTTTATAAGTTTAGATTCATTTTTTTATTATTGAAATCGTAATGGTCTTTGTTGAGTGGACTCATTTTTTAATTCTTTAAACTGTAGTTAACAACTATGTTACTTTCTTTTGTCTAAATTTAAAGAACAAAAATAATATAAAAATTAGTGTAGCCTGGCCAATTCGAAGTCGGCAAAATAATATTTGTAATTGCAATACATGTGTACTCGTATTATCTATGTAAAAAAAAATCTCAATAAAGTTTACTACTCCTACTACTTCTTTTTTGTAACTTTATCATATAAACACCTTAAATTATTATATTCAGTTTTGTATGCTTACATACAGGGTGCGCCCGAGAAACTTACTTATTTGAAAGGTCAATAAAAACAAAAGTACTTCAATTATTGTTTTAATTTTTTTTTTATTTGAGAATACAATATCCCAATTTTTTTTTCATGCAGTCTTGAAAATGACATCGGATAGATGGCGACCACCATTGCGCATAAACTGATGAAGTCGATTTTTGAAATTCGTCTCCACTCTTTGCAGCATACCAATCGGTATGTTGGCAATGGCGTTCAGTTCATGGTTCAGTTAATTCTTGCAAAACAGCCCATTTATAGGGATGAAATTGAAGGTCTTCATGGAGAATTGATCGAACAGTGGTGTCAGAAATTTCCATAGCAGCTGCGTGTTTGCGAGCCGAACACCGGGGAGAACGCACAACTGACTGCCTCACTCTTTCCATATTTTCCGGAGTTCTGATGGTCCGTTGAAGTCCATTTCTGGGTTTAGCGACACTTCCAGACTCCCGATATGAGTTAACCCACGACAGAATCGAATTACGGCCAGGAACGAGTCTGTGAGGAGGAATTTCAAAGCGAGCGCGGAAGGCACGTTGCGTAGCAACAAGTGTGCGACCGTTAGAAAAGAAGCTCTCGACTGCGAAGGCCCGCTGCTCTCTAGACCAGAGCATGATGGCAACTGACTGGAGGGAGAAACAAACTTGGGAACTTCCCCCTCCAGATGCGCCCCCTCTCGCCCCTCTAACCGCCCAAATCACCGCGCGGGAATTTTTTCAAATAAGTAAGTTTCTCTGGCGCACCCTGTACTTGCTTTTTAAAGCACTATTTCGTATCATTTAATGACTTTGAATGCCCAACAACAACTTGAGTGTGCTACCACCAAGTTTTTTCTTAATTATTTTTGGGTGGAATTATAGCTATTTCACGACTTGCCAAGGTCGATCATCAGATTCTTTGCTCTAGTGGTGGTGGTCAACTTTTGCATTTTAATTGAAAAACTTCTTGTGCCTTCATCGTGTATTGTGTGGCTAATAAAAGCGCTAGTCGTTTCAATGCAATTGATAAACAGAAAAACCTGCATTAGGTTGGATCTGAACATGTGGGCTCGGTGGCGTGATGCGAAGTGCGTTGGTTACTAAGCGGCTGGTCACGGTTCAATACACTATGAAGGCACAAGAAGAGCTATAATAATTGCAGCCAAAAATAATTGAGAAAAAACTTGGGTGGTAGCGCACACTCAATTGTTGGACATTCAAAGTTATTAAATGATACCTTAAATTGTAAGAATTAAGAAGTCATTTAAGCTCCAGCTCATCTTCGATTCATTAAAGAAAAAGAAGTCAGCAGGAGTCGATGGTATATCTAACGTTGTACTACGACATTTACCTCAGGAAGCGGTTGACATTTATACCACATTGTTTAACAACGCGCCGAATAATGCATATTATACAGTGCGGTGGAAGACAGCTTTGGTACATCCTCTCCCCAAAAAGGGAAAGGACAACTCCAATCCAGCGAATCTACGGTCGATAAGTCTTCTTCCAAGTATCAGCAAAGTATTTGAAAAGGTTATTAATAGAGCCCTGTTCAAAAATATTATCCCGGATAATGAGTTCGGTTTAAAGGCGGGACATGACACAATTAATGCCGCGTCTAAACTAGTTTCTGATATCCAATGGAACAAAACTTAAAAGCAGTGTACGGGTGCCTGTCTGGTTGATTTGGAGAAGGCCTTCGACACCGTATGGTTAGAAGGTCTCTATCTAAAGCTAACCACACTAGGTATAAGTAAACCTCTATTGTAAATGCTTTATGACATGCTAAGTGGTAGAAAATTTGTTGTCAAGAGTGGCAATGTAACTTCTATCGCAATTTTTAATATTAATAATGGTCTTCAGCAGGGAGCGGTGATGACTGGAAGTTGAAAATCAACTTCCAGAAATCAGAAACTATTTTGTTTAGGACTCCGTTGTCTAGCGCCTCAAGGGATACGAGAAAGAACTGGCGCAAGCTGGTGATCGTAGGGCCACATGGACATCCACTGGCGAGTTAAAGTGTAGTAAAGTACCTTGGCATCTGGTTGGATCAGTACCTGTATTTCGACAGACATATAGGTGCTGTCTTGGCCAGGGCTAGGGGAGCCTTTGTCTGTTTTATAGCAGCCGTCTTGACAGCAGGGTGAAGGTGATTTGTTACATGGCCCTCATCAGGCCAATGATTGCCTACGGATGTCCGGTGTGGTTCAACGTTGCCCCATCTCAAATGGAAAAGATTCGGGTGTTTGAGAGGCAATGTCTTAGACGTTGCCTTGGATTACACAGAACACCAGAGTCGGAGTACAAAAGATATTATTCCAACCAGGTTCTATACAACGGAGCCAACATAAACAGAATAGATAATTTTTTGTTCAAGCTGATTCGGGGTCACGTTGCAAGAGCGATGTCCTCAACTAACAGCTTAATTTTTGGGGCTTATTACCCCAATAACGAATATTTTGAGAGTGCCCGGTTAAGTGGTTACATCCCTCCCGAGGCATTCCACTATTTAGACAGTCGAGGGCTGATACAGGATGGAGGGGCGGTTCCGCTCATCTACCACGTCAGCCGGAAAACTGTGGATAGGCCACTCCTGTATGGCCGAGACGTCATCGCTCAAGGTGGAGAATAGCGCCTTCGGTTCAGTAGGACTGTGTCCGATCGGGACCGGAGGGATAGGGCGAAACAGGAGAGCCAGTTCTGGTGGCTCTCTGAACAGCATCATAATATTTAAAGTCCATGAAGATAGTATATCTTTGCCGACTTACATAGATTTAGGGCAATTAGGTATAGGGAACAGTCGGGGTGGCACCAAAAAAAAATTAAAAATATGTATGTATGCGGGGGCATACGTGCATGTTTCTGCGTATCTGTATATGTATGTGCGTACGTATATGTATGTGCTAGTATGGGTGTGTTGCATGTTGTTGTGTGTCTGCATGCATATAAAAAATAAATAAAACAAAAAAAAATTAAAAAACGAAAAAATGCTGCTATAGCTGTTCTAGTTTTTAAGTAGTTTTAAGTGGTTTTGGTAGTATTAGGTATTTTAAGTAGTTTAAGTTATTTTTAGTTAGTATAAGTTAGTTGTATCTAGTTTTAATAATTTTTAGTTTATCTTTAGGTAGTTCTTAAGTAAAAATTAAAAAAATGATTTGATACCGAGTTTTTTAAAAAGTTTTCTTGCTTTAATAAAAATAAAATAATTAGATTTAATTAAAATGGTTTTTAGGCCGAAAGACATTAGTTCTAAGAGTTATTGTTTTGTTTAGAGCGCCCGTAAAAGGCTAGTAAATTAGTTGTAAGTTATTGATAATAAGGCTAGTTTTAAACATTTTTGTCTAGCTTTAAAATAGTTATAAGTTAATATTAAATAAAAATGAATTTACAAAAAAAAAAAAGTCATTTAATTTGTTTTGAAAAAGCGTAATTTTAATATAACATTTAACTAACAATAATTAGAACTCATTTTTGAAACATGAATACATCTCACATTAAATCCTTAAGTATCCTGTTTCATGTTTAAATTATACCTAATTATTTTATGATTTTCCTAAGGCCAAACATCTTAATATGTACATATATATAGTTTTGTAATGAAGAACTAGTTAGCTTCCTGAAGGTAGAATCCTATACACATAAATATTTACCACCTAATTATAGAAATTATGATTAAGTGGGTATGTATGTAATTATCATCGTTCTTTTAATGGATGATGACATTCAATTTAAAATCATATTTCATAAAATAAACGAAAACAAATGTTTATTTAATTGCTCGACTAACGAAAATCGATGATGACGTTTACTTTGGTATTTTTCATTTTTAATGAACACATTTTTTTGCACTTACCTACAATGACCAACCCATAGTTAACAGGGCTGAATTCACCATTGCAACAAAACAGTGTCGGCTTTTAAGTAGGGGCGCCAAGCAATAGATCACCGTCTTGGAACCCATTAGTCAATGGAACTCTTAAATTTATTAAGATCCCTCTTTTTTGCGATATTTTGACTGTAGAAAAATTTACCGCAATGATTAATGGGGCGCCAAGCACAAAAACAGCGTACATTTTTATTTGTAAGTAAATTTAAAATTCTTCCTATTACTTCGTTTTCTGATATATAGCAGTGAACCTACCATCTATTTCTAAATTTAAAATAAATCTCTTGTTTTATTAATTGCATACAAAATAAAAAGAGCAAAAAGCACAACAAATACATCATACATATATAATTTAAATATATATAACTGATCAATTCTTCATAAATAAAAACAATTGTTGTAATAAGCGATTTTGTTGATTTCATGAAATTAGACAAATAGAATAGTACATACAATCGTATATACAATATTCTCCGCTTATTTGAAGTTCGGTTAATTGACTTTCACGTTTAATTGACCAACGAAAATTGAGTTAGACGATTTGATTTATTAATATAACAGTTATTTATTCGGTTAACTGAACCACCTAATTTGAATTACTCGGTTGATTGAACAGCTATTCATGATGATAAAATGGCTACTCACGCATACAATTTGCGTAAGTTTACCATTCAATTAATGAAGTTTCAACATACATACATACATATATATTTGTAAAATGATTAAGAAATTACTTGGTCAAATTGATTTGTTAAAAATTAACCAAATGTCATTGTGAATTTATGAATTAGTTTAATGAACAGCTTATTTAATCGCACAGAAAATTAATCACTAAATACAAGAAGTGCTCTATTCATCAAAACGTTTGCGTACATTTAGCGACTTACATAATTGGTAAAGTTACCACTCTACATCAATTAAATACCCTTATTATAAAATTTAAAAAAATTGTAATAACTTCAGAAAATTGTTTTTGACAATAAATATAAAGACAGACAATCTTAGTTGTCATTTCTTTTTATCTCTTACAAAAGTATGTTTCAACTTATGGCTGATCGATAACGTGTATGTGTAAGAATTTGTTGCAGCCAAAATGTTCGTATTTGACGCTTAAATTTGTATAGTGAATTTTATTAAATGAATAACTCTTAGTTTCTAATGATTTTGAATGACCAACAACAACTTGAGTGTGCTACCACCAAGTTTTTCTCATATTAATTTTGGATGGAATTATAGCTATTTTACGATTTGCCAAGGTCGATCATCAGATTCCACGGAGTAATAATGTGGGGAAGTATGACATCAGAAAACTGCAATCGTAAGAGACCGCCAGAACCTATGCTGATCGAATATCCCGTAACCTCTCAAGAAATCCATTGACGCCAGCATCAAGTGCCGAAGACCAGTGGCAACGTTGCCAACAAGTCATCAGACGTGCCGCACCTGATGTGCTAGGTTTCATCAGACCTCCACCACGAAATATGTGGTTCGATGAAGAATGCAGGCAGACACATGCAGCTAAACAAATGGCATATAAAGCGGCGCTGTAAATAAGGACGAAAGCTGCTCGCGAGCTCTACGAGCAAAAAAGACAGGAAGGACACCGGCTCCTAAAGAAGAAAAAGAGAAAGCATGAGAAACGCTCGATCGAAGATATTGGGAGATGCTACTCCAGGAACAACGTGCGGAAGTTTTACCAACAGGTAAAAGAACGTGTCAAAAAAACCACACAGAAGCCTGTAGAGATAGGAATGGAAACCTCGTAGTAGAGTCACAGTCGGTGCTGAGTATATGGAAGGACCATTTCTGCACACTGTTAAACGGCGATGAAGACCAAAATCCCGCTGTCAAGCAGAATGAATCATTCAACATGGACGATGACACAAAACTTTCGTCCACCTGACCAAAATGAAGTGAGGATAGCAATATAAACCGACGGACTACCCACCGAACTCTTTAAAGCAGCCGGAGATGACCTGGTACAGTGCATACACCAACTCATCTCTAAGGTCTGGTCAGAATAAAGTATGCCTGACGAATGGAACCTCAGCATCGTTTGCCTGATCCACAAAAAAGGAGACCCTGTAAGCTGCGCCAACTTTAGAGGAATAAGTCTCCTGAATATCGCGTACAAGATCCTTTCTGCTGTATTATGTGAACGTCTAAAAGCATTTGTCAGCAACCTGATTGGACCCTATCAGTGCGGTTTCAGGCCAGGCAAGTCCACAATCGATCAAATGTTCACGCTACGGCAGATTATGGAAACTACCCAAGAGCTCCAAATCTATACCCACCATCTCTTTATCGATTTTAAGGCCGCGTACGATAGCATTTATAGAGACGAGCTATACAGAGCCATGTTTGGTTTTGGCATCCCCACAAAACTCATCCGCCTGTGTGGGATGACGATGGAGAACTCTCGCTGCTCCGTCAAGGTTGGTACTGACCTCACAGAAGCTTTTGATGTCCAAAAAGGATTCCGACATGGTGATGCACTATCGTTCGATTTCTTTAACTTAATACTTCAAAAAATTGTAAGAAATTCCCAAGTTAACTCTACTGGCACAATTTATTTCAAGTCTGTGCAATTGTTAGCATACGTCGATGATAGATATGATTGGCAGAACCCAGCGAGCTGTCACTGGAGCGTTTGCTAACTTTGAAGCTGAAGCGGATAAGATGGGACTAGCAATCAATGAGGCCAAAACGGGGTACCTGCTGTCCACAAACAGGGACACATAACACCGGCGGATTGGACAAAACGTCACTACAGACAGGTACAACTTTGAGGTAGTTGAGGACTTTGTCTACCTCGGATCCGCTATAACATCTAACAACAACATCTCGTTAGAAATAAAGCGAAGAATAACTCTTGCCAATCGCTGTTCCTATGGGCTACGGAGGCGATTGAGTAGTAAAGCCCGCTCTCGAAAAATAAAGGAGACTCTTTATAAGACTCTAATCACAACAGTCCTGCTGTATGGCGCGGAAACATGGACTCTATCAAAAGCGGATGAATATATCCTTAGTCGTTTCGAGTGTAAGGTTCTTCGCAAGATTTTCGGCCCTATCTGCGTTAACGGTCTTTGGAGGAGAGGGTTCAACCACGAACTATACGAGCTGTACAGCGACATTGACCTGGTACAAAAAATACGTATATCACGTTTAAGATGGCTAGGTCATGTAGAGCGTATGGACAACAATGTGGATTCCAACCCACAGGGAAGACGCAGTCAAGGAAGACCTCGCCTAAGGTGGTGCGCTCAACTGGAAGATGACCTCAACCACCTTGGAGTGCGTAACTGGAGGCAGCTAGCCAAAGGCCGGGCTAGCTGAGGCGGCATGTTGGTTGAAGCCCAGGTTTGTCCCGAACTGTAGCGCCACCTAAGTAAGTAAGTAAGTAAGTTTAGTGCATAGGTTGCACTCTTTAGGTAAGTACGTTCACCTTGTAATACATGACATTAGTTGTTTTATTATCAGGCGCTGGAACAAATAACGCAGATGGTCTTTCGACCACTGAACATGCCACATATAATTGACCAAAATTACAGAAATTTTGAGGAAATGTAATCAATCCGCTCAATTTGTCTACAGGTACTCGATCATTACAGATATTCGGCAAATGTTCACAGAAATCTTTAACAGATGCATCATTATGCAATGCAACTCTCATTATTTGTTGACAGCTGAAGTTTCTTCACATAGCGCCATAGATGCTATGATTTAAGGCAAGCGTTTATTTCATCGCCAGCCGTTATTCTTGGAATTACTGGCAGTGTTTGGCGGAAATTGCCAGTCAGTAAAATCATTGCTTCTTCAAAACATCGTGAGTCATTTATACGCCATTGTGCATTCCACCCACATGATGATTTCCGATGCTGATACACATCAATATTACATGTTGGTTCATCAAGAGTTTGAATATTTAACGGCAACTTAAATGCTGAAGGAGCTGTAGGGCATCCTTCTAACAATGTGGCTGCTATTCCAGAAGAAGCAACTGCAACCGTAATGTTGGATCTCGCACATGCAGTGGCTAAGACTACTGACATGAGGAATGTCCTACCAGTGCACCAGGGGCGTTCATGATATATAAACCACTATTTTAAAGTATCTTTCGACATTATTATCCTTGTATTTGTGCCACAGGTTAGATGGGTTCGATGGAAAGCATGTCGAAATGATGGTATCTAGCAAATAATGTGCGTATCTGACCTGGAGATGCAGAGATAATGGCTTCAACGATTGTCGTATCCTAATGGGTATCGTTTCGTAGTAATTCAAAGAGAATACAAATTACTGATTTATTACTGATTATTGATTTCTGAAAAAAAAAAAAATAAAATTATCAAATTTTCAACCACACTTAACCACAGACAAAATTACGTTTAGCTGTCATAAGCATTTTATTATTCCATGCCAGATGCGTTTTTATTATACCACGTTTTATAGTGACTTGTATTCTTGTTGACGTTTTATGTGACGTCACACGGGAACGCGGTCGAATGGGATAAAAAGTTACCTTTGTCCGTCTCCTAGTTCTAAGCTGCCTCCCCATCAAATTTTACCCAAATCGGTGCAGCCGTTATTGAGTTATTAAAAGTGTAACTAACACGAATTTCTTTTATATATATAGATTTCATTGACCGAATAACACAAGAAGTTATATAGCAGAATTTTGCTGAGCAACTTGAATAACTGATTGCAAAATTTTACAATATCGTCAGTGCAACTAAGCGGGTAATAATGGCCGTGTTATAGTGGAAATTATAACCAGAAAACAAAATCGAGCAAGACAATATTATAATCACTTCTATATTTCTTTTGTTTTTTTTTTTTAATTTCAAAGTTGGCAATCGTGATGAATTCAATGACATGGTGTTTTAAAAAGTAAGTGAGGGACGACGCGAGGCACTGTTCAAGCAATGCAAATATCTTAAAAGCCCTTCGCGCGAGAGAGGATGAAATAGAGACAAGTCCATTAACGATTTTCTTTCTTACTTAGATTTTAAGAAGAAATGCCAAAACAAAAACAATACAAACGCATGTGCATATTAGAAAGGTACTACAGCATCTAACTGATGATCCCAACTGTAGTACCTGAGCGAAACGCATAATTTGGACTAAAGGTCACAAAAAACTAAATTAACATTTTTACTTCGCAGTTCGGTTGTGATGTGATCAAGAAGCTTTATTACGTCTGGCCCATTCTTTGTCAAATGGCACAAATTGGCACCAATTTCTGCCAAATCCTATTTCAGATTTAGAAATTTGGTAGTTTTGGACAGAAGAAAGCGATCTTGAGATAATAAAATATTTCCCCTTCCTGACAATTTCTGCCCAATAATTTTTTTAGGCAGCAATTTGTTGGCAAAAAACTTACAATTGTCAGGTCGACGTTTGTCATAAATAAAGAAAAAACATCTTGTCGTTGCGTTGGTGGGAAAATATTTCTTTAAGAAATGAATTTTCTTAAAATCACTAAAATACAAAATTATTAGTTTGAAGAGAAAAAAAACAAAAAATGTTTTATTGACGTTAAAAAAATTACAAAAACAGTCCCAGGCATAAAAAACAATGTAACTAATGGACTAAGGCTGAAATGGATTTAAATCTAATTTTACGTTAAATAACAAACAACAACAAGATAATATTTTTTTCCGAGAATGATTAAGTTGAAACACGGATCTCCAAAGATGAATGCATGTTGCTTTAAAATATGTACACAGTTGGTAACAAAATTAATCTCCTATTATGAGAGGTGACTTGGCTCAGCTACATATACTGAGGTTAAGATACTCAATATACTCTGGTATATATAGGACTCAAAATATTACATAATTTTGTGTAACCAATTGTAGTCCTGACATAATTCACAAAAGAAAAACAATTTTCCATGAAACTTAGATGCACTGAACTAATAGACCACAACAATAATCAATTAATATTTTTCATAACTTTTTTAGACATCGATGACATAACTAACTGGTAAGGCCTCTAACACAAACTATTTTCAAAAGCTTTAAGTATAGATGACAGAGGTTAGACAATGATTCAAACATGAAATGAAAAATTCATATGCACGAGTATAAGGTATATTGTCTATACCAAAACAGGGAATTAACCTAAATCCGTTGGATTTGTTTGCGCAATGTGCATGCAAGAGTCAGATTTATTCTTTTGTGATGCAGTAAAATCATCATTAACATCACAAATTCAATTTCAATTCAATTAAATTTATACTCTGAAATTGCCAATATTAATTGAACACCTTAAAACTTAAACAGTGAAATAAATTGCGTGATATTCACCAGGAAGCATTAAAGTGCATTGATACGAACTTAAATGATACTTTTTTATGTTCCATCTTACAATCAAAGTCAACACTTACTTAATCAGATATACTGGTGCAAGTCATCTGCAATGAAATTTTTAATTTGGAACATTATCTTAAAGATGTCCTGACAACCACAATTTTATTTTATTTTTTTATTGGAGTGCTAGTATTTTAAGATACAATTTTTTTTTACTTGCGATTATAGGTACTACGTATAAGGCAAGTTATGCATTCTTAAAAAATAATTCTAACGATCAAACATGCCATTACGGTCATAGAGAAGCCCAATAAAGTGATCGACAAAAAATGTCTGTCTGCCTATCGGTCTGTCAGTCTGTCCGTCTGTATGTATAACGCGCTCCAGCCTAAACGGCGCGTAAGCGATTATATTCAAAATTGGTATGTATTATTATTTTGGCATTCCTCAGAGGGGAAATTGAAATTTTATTTTTCATATGACCTTGAAGGAAATCTTATTTCCTAATTGTAGACGTGTTTTAGCACCACTTCCAGCAACTGCTAAATGGGCATTATACCCAACTAACATACTCTCCAGAGTTAAGCTCCCAAAATCTGGAAAACAATCTTGTAAGCCTCTTTTAGGTCCCATTACTATCCTTAGATTTAATTTCTTGTTACGAAACTTTAATTATTCTCATAACGTTATTTTTATAAGAACTTAGCTCTCTCCAATTTTCAAATAATTTAAATCTTATACTTAAAACAAAGTTGCCTCCTTCAACAAGATTCCAAGAATTTAGAGTTTTATAAGAATCTTGTTGTGAAATTTAAACGCCCATATATCTTCAATCCCATAACAACTGACTTATCGGAGTATAAGTTATTTTAAAATTTTATAACGAACCTTATAGAAGTAATAGGATTTGCATTTTCGAATTGGCACATGGAATCACATACTTCATCGTCACACGCCAAGTCAGGACGTCGCGTCATCGAGATTATTAAATGGATGTGAATTGCAAGTGTTTCGCGACCAAAAAATAACACATGTCACATAGCGAAGCATTTAACATTTGATGTTAAAGGGCTGTGGATTTTATTAGAAGATTGATCGTCACCGTTGACTAAGACGTGTGATCAAAAAAGAAACATTTTTATAATTTTGTAAATCAAATTTTAAAAAAAATGTATGATTGGTATATCTATTAGACTCGATATTTTGAATAATTATTGAATATTTCACACTTTCAATGGCAAACAACTATAATAAATTAGCATTCTTCTGGTGTCGTGCTATGATAAATACAAATTCATGTTTTACTTTTGTAGCTGAGGTTCCCTTCCCTTACTACGTCCGTGATTAATAGTTCAGTATATATGTAACTTGTGGCTTTTTTCTAAATAATCCCATAATTTAATGAATATTCCTATAAGAAGACTTAATATAAACTTAGTAAATGAGTGTGAGAGTGCGTAAAAGTAGAAAAAACCAAACTCTTATAATGATCTTATTGTAATTATTAAAGGATTCTCTCATCTCAACAGCAGCCATATTAAAGTACGCAGAAAATATTCTCTAAGTATTTTGAGTATTTTGACCACACATACGAAATATGGATATGTTGAAATTTATTCTAAAAATTATTTATTCTAGAAACCCTTTTTTTAATTTTAAATTATAAATGATTAAACTATTATAAATAAAAACATAAATGGCAAAACAATAGCATGTAAAAGATCCTTTCTAATCTCGATACAAAACATTTAACAATCGAAATGAGTATTACTTTAACTTTTCGACGTTTCTCTATTGAAACCTTTTGTGAGATGAAAAATTATATTTGGGTAATTCTGTTTTGTGACATAAAAATATCTACCAACAATTACATTTTGTCATTTGTGTAAATGCAGCATTAAAACTCTTAGTGTGCCATATGGATTGCTTGTCAGATTTAATTTGACTCACAAGTTAATTTTTATGCATTTATGATTGCATATCATCCACTATAATTTCAAAAATTAATCGATTTCCAAAAGTATCCAAGGTAACCCTATCCTTGATAAAAAGTATAAATTAAATAATTTAAATATGCATTATTTTGAAGGCGCTTTTTTTCGAGGTAAAATCGATAAAATAGTAGATACAATTTAAACCGCATTAATGTTTAGCTCCCATATATGAACAAACAATAAAATAAAATAATTTATCGCCATTATAAAATAATGAAAAATTGAAAATACTACCACAAATACATATTAAGCCCATCAGTTTTTAGCCATGACATATACACGCAAAAACTTTAAAAGAGTTTGCTTCTTTCAAAGAAAATTTAATGAGAAAGATATAATTTTGCTAAGGTTCATTCTCTTTTCTCTTCTCATTTTCTCTATTCTCTTTTAGCAACTCCCATTGCAAGAAACGCTTTCTCACAACAAGATTTAGCCGACCTTTATTAGAGTCATATAAGAGGACTTTTTCCAATATTCTATATCTGTCATCACATAAGAAGAATACAACTCTGGTAGGGAGTATAGAGAGACTCTCATAACTAGGCCATTTAACGCTTTTAGCAGTAAACTAAGCTTAACCAGAAACATAAATTGACTAACAACAATTACAATATCGTAAGAAGAGACCGACCCAACTCCACTCAAGGAGGGGGCGTCGCAATCTTTATACGTAAAGGCATTAGTCATAAGGTAATATATGTGCGTAAATTTCGGACGTTAAACGCATGCATCATATGCATTCATCTCCAACAGGGGAAGCGAATCTATGTGATCGCTGCCTATGCACCGGAAACACCTCAGCCCACACAGTTTATAACAGAGCTTGAAAAGCTTTTTGAATGCTTAAGATTGAGCTCGGAAGAGAATTACTATATATTGGCGGGTGATTTAAACGCCAAGCACACAGATTGGGGAAATCAAATACAAAATCCTCGAGGTAACCATCTATTTAATTGGATGGGTCGATACAACCTTGAGTATCGCATCGATCTTCTAGCCACAGACAGGCCATCGTTCCCAAGAAGCGGTGCCTATCTGGATCTATTGTTGAAAGACGCAAGACTAACAATTACTGACACTGTGGGCCATCGGCCTGAAAATTGTAAAAGAACGATCGAGTACGATAGTGACCACTGCGGAATCGCCGCCGTAATACAACTTCCGACGGCGCTTATGGATTTGGAGGAGTATGTACCGGTGCATACTTACAATTACAGTAAGGTGCGCTGGCCACGCTTCTCGAACGTCTTATTGAGTGAATTACGATCAAATGGTATATCCCCACCAAATGACAGGAACCTGACAAATACTGAAATTGACAGATACTTAAAACAAATGGACGAAATAATTCAACGAACAATAAGCAGGACAGTACCGAAATACAAAGAACGTAACGCAACTGACATGTAGCGTAACCCGACAATTGATGCATTACACAGACAAAAAAGTGGCTTACTGACAAGACTAAAACGCTTGAACAGACGGTTTACTGACACACGAGATCTGGAGATAACGACACTGAAGTCGTCCATCAAAAAAAAAAAAAAAAAAAAAAAAAAATAAGTTTTATTTATGAATTAAATATCTAATTAAAATTTAAAAATCTTTTATTTTATATTTACTTTTATTTCTTATCAAAAACATCAACCAATTGATCAAAGAAAATTATAGGTTGTCCATTAATTTGTTTTGGGACAACAAAATTCGGGCCGTGAACGCTACCGACCCGAGTATGTTCCCACAAATTAATAAGATATTCAGAAGAAACGATCAAAACGACCTTCCGTGTCTTAAGCTCCAGAGGACGACACAAAACAGAGACGTACTTCTGACAGCAGGCATAAGCCCAGATGACTCCGTCTTGGACGATGACCTCTTCATAATCGAAGATCCGCAGGAGAAGGTGGAGGCTGTGGGGGCTGCTTTCTAGCAAGTGTACAAGGTGAATGCTAGCATTCGCCCAAATCACGACCTGGAGAACAGAGCTCTGCTTCATCACTTATGGCTCCGAAACGATATAAGCGAATGGCGATCTGAGAACCTTGGTTTTACCGGGTTTAATGATGAAGATTTGGCAAACGCCATAATCGCCGACCGAAATGGGCACAGTCCCCTGTTAATTTCGAAGAATGAGCTCCAGCTCATCTTCGATTCATTAAAGAAAAAGAAGTCTGCAGGAGTCGATGGTATATCCAACGTTGTACTACGACATTTGCCTCAAGAAGCAGTTGACATTTATACCACACTGTTTAACAACGCGCTGAATAATGCATATTATCCAGTGCGGTGGAAGACAGCTGTGGTGCACCCTCTCCCAAAAAAGGGAAAGGACAACTCCAATCCGGCGAATCTCCGGTCGATAAGTCTTCTTCCGAGCATCAGCAAAGTATTTGAAAAGGTTATTAATAGAGCCCTGAGGGTCAATTCCCGATCTGTGAAGATGTGAAGTGATAAATTTTATCACGCTTTCACGTCTAATTCGATTCTCGATTCGTGAAAAAGTGAAGTTAAATGCCAAACATTTTTCATATGATAATTTTTTTATCACAGTCAATTGTTTTGTGAAGAAAATGTTTCTAATCGAATATTAAGAAGAAAAACAGGATTTGGCACATGGCAAGTAAGCAACCATTATATTTATACACAAATATATTTTGGTTATAAGTTATATTTGTGTGTATTCGAGTAAATAACGAAATTGTTAAATCAACAGATTCACAACAGCCGACGCGACGACGGTGCTCATTCCCGCGACAGATCGTTGGAAACTACCCATTGCAAAAAAATGCAGAGAACTTAACCATATTTAAATGGCACTTATAAGTTGAGTGTTTTTCAAGAATGCTCTCAATTCGCGTATTAAATCCATGCATAAATGTTTTGGGAATCTATAAAGTTCAATAAAGTGCTCCTATTTGTAACTTCGAATAGATTCTGCCCATCTCGAAGGGAAAGCCTCAATATCCTCACATAAAAAAAATAATAAATCTTACTCAAAACAGAGATACTATTCAATATTATATAAAACCCACAATTGTTCAGTACGACGCCTTTTATTAATTTATTAAACGAATTATTATTCCGGACATTATTCTTAAGCAAATTTAGAAACTGAAATGAAATATTTACCTTTCCCAACAAAAAATCTAATCAGAAATGACAGAATTTATCATTTAGTACTTTTTAGTACAAATTTTATCACAATGAGTTCTAGAATCGCATTAGGTGTGTGCGTGAAGTTGGAAAATGATAAACCTCTGTGAAAACTGAAATGATATTTTTTTTATCACTTCATAATTTCACAGATCGGGAATTGACCCCCTGTTCAAGTGGGCGGAGGACAAAAATATCATCCCGGATAATCAGTTCGGTTTTAAGGCGGGACATGACACAATTCATACCGCGTCTAAACTAGTTTCTGATATCCAATGGAACAAAACTAAAAAGCAGTGTACGGGTGCCTGTCTGGTGGATTTGGAGAACGCATTCGACACAGTATGGTTAGATGGCCTCTATCTAAAGCTTACCAGACTTGGTATAAGCAACCATCTATTGTATATGCTTTATGACATGCTAAGTGGTAGAAAATTTGTTGTCAAGAGTGGCAATGTAACTTCTACCGCAATTTTTAATATTAATAATGGTCTTCAGCAGGGAGCAGTTAACTCGCCGATTCTATTCAGCATTTACACCAGCGATCTGATAGGTAGTCTAACTCAGGCAATTGCGTACGCCGACGATCTAATTGCGTACAGAACAGCTAATACAGTTGAGGTCATCAAAAGTCTCTTGCAGAGTGACTTCGACAAGATTCAGCGATATTGTGATGACTGGAAGTTGAAAATCAACTTTAAGAAATCAGAAACTATTTTGGTTAGGACTCCGTTGTCTAGCGCCTCAAGGGATACGAGAAAGAACTGGCGCAAGCTGGTGATCGTAGGGCCACATGGACATCCACTGGCGAGTAAAAGTGTAGTAAAGAACCTTGGCATCTGGTTGGATCAGTACCTGTATTTCGACAGACATATAGGTGCTGCTTTGGCCAGGGCTAGGGGAGCCTTTGACTTGACAAAACGACTGTTTTATAGCAGCCGTCTTGACAGCAGAGTGAAGGTGATTTGCTACATGGCCCTCATCAGGCCGATGATTGCCTACGGATGCCCGGTGTGGTTCAACGTTGCCCCATCTCAAATGGAAGAGGCAATGTCTTAGACGTTGCCTTGGATTACACAGAACACCAGAGTCGGAGTACACAAGATATTATTCCAACCAGGTTCTATACAACGGAGCCAACATAAACAGAATAGATAATTTTTTTTTCAAGCTGATTCGGGGTCACGTTGCAAGAGCGATGTCCTCAACTAACAGCTTAATTTTTGGGGCTTATTACCCCAATAACGAATATTTTGAGAGTGCCCGGTTAAGTGGTTACATCCCTCCCGAGGCATTCCACTATTTAGACAGTCGAGGGCTGATACAGGATGGAGGGGCGGTTCCGCTCATCTACCACGTCAGCCGGAAAACTGTGGATAGGCGACTCCTGTATGGTCGAGACGTCATCGCTCAAGGTGGAGAAGAGCGCCTTCGGCTCAGTAGGTCTGTGTCCGATCGGGATCAGAGGGATAGGGCGAAACAGGAGAACCAGTTCTGGTGGCCCTCTGAACAGCATCATAATATTTAAAATCGATGAAGATGGTATATCTTGGCCGACTGACATAGACTTAGGGCAATTAGGTATAGGGAACAGTCGGGGTGGCACCAAAAAAAAAATTAAAAATATGTATGTATGCGGGGGCATAGTTCTCTATTATTAGGTATTTTAAGTAGTTTAAGTTATTTTTAGTTAGCATAGGTTAGTTTTATTTAGTTTAAATTATTTTTAATCTATATTTAAGTTTAGTTTATAAGTAAAAAAAAAAAAAAAAAAAAAAAAAAATATACATTACATACATATATACTTTTAAACAAGTTGAAAATGTTATTCGAATCAGTGATGCCGTCAAGTAGAGTTAACTTTCTTTAGTTAATTTCACGTCTAACATAAGCTTAAAAGGGAAAAATAAAATAAAATAAAAATATATTAAATAGACCAAAACTACTACAGTCAAAATCGGTTATAGCGAAATATCAGTTATTGCGAACTAATCTCTCAGTCCTGACCAAGATTCATTCTAATTGTACTAACCAAATATTGGTAATGACGATATCGGCTATAACGAAGTATCCCTTATAACGAACAGTTTTAAATTGAAAATTTAAAAAAATTATCGTTTATAACGAATATTAAAAAACAAGAAATAGCTAGCCATTTTTCGTGCATTTCAAATAATAAATTATGGGGATTTACCTTCTTCTGTTTTTGTTTTATACGTGAATTGCGTATTCTGTGGACTGGGATAGTTATATATTTTTATTTACTGATTTATTTAAACAATTTACAAAATAAATTTATAAGCTATTTAACAATGAAGACTTGAAAACAAAACCTTAACCTATTTTATATTAAGAAAGGTTAAGTGTGTTATTTTTATTTTTTTTTTTCAAAATGTGTTCAAAACGTGAGTTTTTGCGATTGAAGAAAACTCCAATAATTTCAAGGCTCAAAGCTGCTGATTCCAATAAAAGTTTGGCAGCAAAGTTTTCTGTATCGGCTTCAACAATCTCTACCATTTTCAAAGACCGAGATAAAATTAAGAAGAATTTTGAAGAATCCAACTTAAAATAAAAGACAAAGATGGCTTGCTCAGATGGTTCAACGCACAAAGAACCTTTAATACTCCACTAAGCAGACCAATTCTACAAACTAAGGGAGAAAAATTTGCAAAACATTTTGCCCCATTCTTACTTACAGTAACTGAAATACAAATTCATGTGAAAATTGAAGATGTACTTCAGGATGTTGAGATCGTTTTGCTTTGTTGCCAGATACTTTTGACCGATGATATGAAGATTTTTGACCAAAATAGAGTTCATCTCTATTAGGGGAAGAGTTAAAAAAAAATGTCGATACGAAAAAAAAAACAACTTACTGTGTAAACAAATAAAAGTTTTCTGTTTAATGTATATAATGTTTAAAGCCAATGTTCTAGTTCCCACTGCTTCAGTGTCTCTATTTCATAGTTTTATCTACGGAGTAGTATAAGATGTAATATGTAAAATGTAATAAAAGTTTTGCTAAAATAAAAAAGTTTGTCCACTTTTTAAGAAAAAACAAAGAAATGGAAAAGCAGTTGTATTGAAAAACCGGATATAACGAACAAATTCTGCAGTCCCACCTGATTCTTCCAACTTCTAAATTCTGAGTCGTTATAAATTTTTGGCTGCAGTAATTTTTGTGTAAACATTTCTGTCAAACAACATGCTAACAAATACATTAAAAATCGATTTTTCGCAGATTCATTAAAGAACATTGACGTTAAATGGTTGAAAGGTTGAAAGGAATTCGACATTAAATGAAAATAAATATTTGGGGGAAAAAAAATTCTACATCAACTACTTAACTACAATGATGTGTTTCTTCAAGCACTTATTTTCATATTTTGCTGCAAAAACCCATAGAAAAAAATCAGAGTTTCGAAAATGGGTGAACAAATTTCAAGTTACCAAACAGACATCATATACCTATACGGTTGTTGTACATAGAGCTTCTTGCATTAAATTGTTGAAAATTTTTCTTTAATGTGATTATTTTTCACATATAAAGGGTTATCCATTTTGCGGTTTCAAAACTATAGGGCTGGAATTCGACATCTGTCAAACTAAGTTGTTAAGCCAATATTTTTTTTTTTTAGTTGAAAGTCTTACATTTACGAAAATAGATCGCTTAACTATCGCACAACGCATAAAAATTGTTAAAACCTACTACAAAAAGGGTCATTCTGCCAAAACCATATATCGTTCTTTAAGAGAAGATTATGGTTTACATAATCGTCCAACTACGCAGGCAATAGGCAAAATTGTGAAGAAATTTGAAGAGACTGGATTGGTTACAGATATTGTAAGGCCTGTGCATCATCGTTTCGCTCGTACCACTGAAAATATAGCTGCTGTAAGTGAAAGTGTTGCCGAAGACCCGAATGTGTCGAGGATCTACACCTTCATCCATATAAAGTCCACCTCACACAACAACTGAAGCCAGCTGACCATTCACAACGTCGTAGATACGTCGAATGGGTGCTTGAACAACAGGCGGTGGACGTCTATTTTTCGAACAAAATTTTCTTCAGCGACGAAGCACATTTCTAACTCGGTGGTTATGTTAATAAACAAAATTGTCGTACTTGAGAATCCTCAAGTAATTGAAGAGAGGCCATTACATCCACAAAAAATCACTGTTTGGGGCGCTCTTTGGGCCGGAGGTGTGATTGGACCTTACTTCTTCAAAAACGACGAGGGAACGACTGTCGCCGTCAATTCGGAGCGATCGCTGTGGTCATATGGTAATAGACTTTTTTTTGCTTGCTATTGAAAAATACGACTTGGAGAATATGTGGTTTCCACAAGACGGTGTCTGATGCCACACAACTCGAGCGAATATGGCTTTATTGCAAGAGACATTTCCTGTCCGAGTAATTTCTCTTCGTGGCGATATCAACTGGCTACCAAGATCATGCGATTTGACACCGCTGGAGTTTTTTTTGCGGGGCTACGCGAATGGCCGTGTTTATGCAGATAAACCTTTAACTATTGAGCACTTAAAAACCAACATTCGTCAAGTTATGGCTCAGATACCGCCCAATAGGTGTCAAAAAGTGGTCGAAAATTACCTCAAAAGAATCGATGCTTGCAACAATTCGCGTGGTTGTCATTTAAATGATGTAGTGTTTTACACATACGGCCTTACTAATAATAAAACGTTAAATATCGACTATTAGTTAACTTGAAGCTGAAAACAAAGTGCTGAGCTTTAACAAAATACTACCAATAAACAATTTAACCCTTTAACTAACTAGTCTCAAGACTTTCCTTAAATCTATTACAAAATCTACTACAAATGAGAAAAGGAATTGCATGAATTGTCAGAACTGTCAAAGATAATTTTTTTGTTTTCATGCAAAAATATATATCCAATTTAATTCTTTAAATATATGCCTTTGTGCTCTTTTGAATGATGATATTTTATTCCGCGATATTTGTTTTTGGCGGCTCGATTGTTTGGTGGAAGTCTGATGCCCATTTGCGTCGAAAGCTTCTTTAATTTTTTCCCAAGCCTCACTTTTTTTGTTTATCATAGGCAGGCTGTTAAGCTTGCTATCGATTATGTGACCGAGGGGTTTTACACATGAAACTAAGAGCTTTTGCATTTCACGCGTCCAGTTGCTGGCTCGTTTTCTTTTTATTTGCTTATCCATAGTAAAATTATGTAATATTTTCTTAAAATAATTTTTTTTTCGCGGCACAGATGTCATACGCACAGGCACAAAATACATTTAAAGAAAAAACAAAGTAGGAACTGTCGTAATTTGTTCTTCAAAGTTAAGTATTGCCGTGTTCTTCTTAACAGCAAGTATTTTAGTACTAAATTAAAAGGAAACAAACCAGACAAAGCCAAAAATCACTTTTGTTTTGAAAACATAATTTAACAGTTAACATTACTGTCAGATCATTAGTTCTGTTTTTCACTTTATCCAAAAAATGGTATAAAACGAAATTTCATGGAAATTGAGGTGATTTGAGAGGATTTTGAAATTGCGTCATTGCATGGGAAATTGTGCAATTCCGAAGATGTTTTCGGCCAAATAATTTAAGATTGCGCAATTTCGTTCAGTGGGAATATATTATTAGTGCGATATAGCTCATACAATTTCATACAAATAATATTTTGCTGCGTCGTGAAGTGTAGTTCCGCTGCAGTTGTGTGCGCTCTAACTTTAAAGCTCAACTACGAAAATAAGCGAATACAATTAAATCAAATGATGCGTTTATAATTGTGGTTAGCTGTTTTTTGTTCAGTTTTCTTCACTTTTTGCTTTCGGAGGGGAGCAAGCGCACCTTAGTTAAGAAAAACTGACATCTCGCTAAAGTAGGAATGAAAAAAAGAGAAAGGTGATTCATTTCACTTAAGTATACAATATGGGTGACTCCTCCTTTTGACTGTCCTGAAAGCTACTTTTTGTTGGTTTTTGACATAAACTTAAACTGGGCACGACAATTATAGCTCACCTTAAAGAAAGACTACCAGAATTGCATGAAAAATAAACATACATACATTTAAAAGAAGTCGGAGTATTACATTATTTCTTCACACTGATTTGTCTTGTTTTATTTTCAGGGAATGATATTTGGATCATTGGCAATAATAAAAACAGCTTATATATATATATATATATATATAATAAAGTACTTCTAAATTAAGTACTTCATTTTTACTTTAAAACAAAAATCTTTTTTTTTTTTATAACTTTGCACGCGCTCAAGTGATTATGAATACCCTTTATATGTTTTTCTTAACACAGCGCGGGCATCCGGTGGAAGAAGAGAAAGAAGGATAGGAAAGATGGGTGGCACGATGTTCTGAGACTAGAGCTGGTTGATGTCTCAGATTTATCTCCAGGGATGACGGCTGAGCTAATGCGGAGAGAATTACCGTGTCTTATTTATTTATATCCCGTATAATTCGCATTATTTTATTTATTTCGTTGTCATATTTTATGGGTATACTAGTTTACTCAATCACATGTTGTTAGTGTTATGCCCAAACACCATGTAATGACCAAAGCAGCAACTTATTTTATGACAATTTTTAGAATTGGTTTTTAATGGAATATAAGAAGACATAGACAACGGCAGGAATCGAACCTGCAACCACGAGGTTGTCAGGCGAGCACACAACTAACGCGCCACGGCCACCCCCTAATCTGAAGGTTGAAACCAACTCATAAACATACTTTTACCAACTGAAATCGACCTGATAACTTGGGATTAGATTTAAGTATTAAATACAAATTTACGTACCATAAAACAGCACCAAGGCAACACTTTTCATTTAGTGTTCGACATTAAACATGAATTTCCGTGTATTAAATTTTGACATTTTGCTAACGACTAAACTGGAGATCAAATTCGTTATTGATATGTGGATTTTATAAAATCTGGAGATTTTCTTTTAACCTTAACACTAAATTTGATTAATAGTAAGGCCAATAATGTCAACGTTCAAGCTTTATAATAAAAAAGAAATATCATGAAAAAAAAATATTTTATGTGTTTTATTTAGGTTTACTTACACCGCAAAATGGATTACCCATTACAAAGTTGGAAAGCCTTAGTATATGTTCGGTGTAACTTAAGCAACTTATTAAAATTACCTTTAAGTTAAGCATATTAGACTGTTTTTTTTTCCTAATTAAAAAAATTATATGTTTACGGATGTACATACATAAAAGTACTTTATTTTTTATAAATAATAAAATTGCTTTATTTATTCATTTGTTAAGGAAAACTAAATATTTGTTTTTAATTACTACAATATTTTGTTTATATTCTATAGTTTCAGCTGATTCGGCGCACTATATTTTAATAAATTTTCCTTGAAAATTAAAATCCTCTAAGGAATGTTGACTTTAAGCAGTTTAATTTTTTGTCAAGAAAATTACTTAAGTATTTACTCTGAACCATTTATACTACAAGTGGTTTTATTGGTATTTTCATTATCAATATGATTTGGTATACTTCGTGTTGTTTAGGTTACCAAACAACTTTACAACGTTTCTTTGATTTTTAATATTAAAATATAGTTTTTGTAGAATGTGCTGAAAATTGATTCCAATATAAACTTTTTTATGACTTTATGCTCATCGTTTTTTTTTTTTTGTTACCGATTTTTTTTTTAGAGTGACCTTCCCCGAAAAGTGAAGCTGTATACGCCCCTGTGTAGACATACTATTTTGTAAGTTAATACTATATACATACGAGTACATAATACTTGTCTAGCAAACCCCAATGAATTTCTATTATAGCAGTGACTGCAACTAAATACTTTATGTTAATCCTTTTATTATCCTATTGCATAGCAGATAAAGTTAATCTGTTATACTTAACTAAAAAATGTAATTGTCAAAGCCATTTTTAACGAGAAATATGGTATCAATTTTATTGCTTTCTATTCAAACGTACATTATAATATGTGTGTTAAGTTAAATACATTTATATAGTTAAATTAAATTCTGTTTTAAAAAAAGCCTATTAATGTATTTATATCAACTTTATATTAAATACCTATTATGCTGTTATTTCAATAAATAAATTGATTGAATAACTTGAATAAATATGTACATATGTATCGGATTAGACTCAATCAATTCTTATTTCGGACTTATTGATGAATAGAGAGATAATCTTATTCATAAATGTAAGTTTCGATCATATTTCATAAAATTCATAGTTTGGTGATTTTGGCACACAAAGTTTGCTCGAATAATTTAATGGGAAATCGATAATCATTGAAGGTGAGTGTGTCGCGTCCTAGAAAATTTATTAACCACCTCACTGTTATATAATACATACTTACATACATTATGGTATAAATTTAGTTAATATATACTAATCAAATCAACAAAAAATATATGATTTATAGAAGTCTTAAAAAGTCATCCACAAACGAAAAAAAAAAGAACATTTTCGACCTATCTTCTTGAAATTGATTATGTGCATAGAAGGTAAGATACATTATTTAAGTATGTACCATCTAAGATAATAAGGTGTATGTGTTCGAGATTTATATTTTTTACTTGCGATATAAATAGGTATACCCCAAGGCAAGTCTTGCGTTAGGGAAAAAAATCAATATCGATATTTTGATCAAACTTGAGATTATGATGATAGAAAACAACAAGAATATTCCTCCTGTATGTGCGTCAATGGTAAATCTATACAATACATGCCGCTGCCATACAATTTAGCATAAAATGTATTTAATATCTCAAAACCGGCTCTAACGATTTTGATAAAATCGAATCAGTGAACTATTTTAGGTATAATCTACAATATATGGTATACAAAAATATTGACGTAAAACGATATTAATGGTACCTACCTGTCATAGAATTAGGTCAACGGATTTGGAACAAAATATTAAAACAGGAAACCAAATTTTTCGAAAAAAAATATTTTCTTGCATTTTTGAAAAAAAAATCCATTTTTTTTTTTGTTGAAAATCAAATACTCTAAAAATAGGTGAATGATTTTTTAAAAAATGTATGTATACATATTTTTAAATACTTAAGATTGTACCATACCAATATTTTTTTGTAAGTTGCTTGGGATACTGGAAAAAGGATTTGGATAGTGCAGCGATTCCATTCTTTGCAGTCCGTCATTTCCGTCCAAAGGGAATTTAGGCTGGAGTTTGACGGTACTCCCTCGAGTAGATGGACCATTATGAGGCTGGTGAACATGTTTGCTGAAACAGGAAGCATCGAACGAAGACCGTAAAATCGAGATCCCAATGTTCGGGTTCAGGATACAATCGTGGCTGTTGCATCAGCAATACACTTTTTCCTGTGCTCCCCTAACCTGATTTGTAGACTTCCTACACTCAAAAACTTCTCGTCCACTGCGATTGCATCAGATTCTGATCATTTAGCAGTTCAACTAGCCCTTCGTCTTAGGACAAACTTTAACATACTTGCTACCCCACAGCAAGAATTTATTAATTATACAAAAATCAACTGGGCAGTATTCCAAAGCTCCTTAACGGATAAGCTACGGAATAACACACCTAGCACTTCACACAATTTGAGCAATCAAGAAACCGAATTCACAATCGAGACTATTGAAAGTTCAATTGCTGTAACAATTGCTGAACAAGCACAACAACGAAGTTTAATTCGAAATAGAAAGACCTTCCCCAACATATTCAAAATATGTATAAGTACAGGCAAAAGCTTCGGAAAATTCTTCAGAGAATTTTTCACCGTACTCTAAGTACACACGGAGATGAATACCAGAGTGTTTTCTCTCAATTCAAGTGCCTAAATACTCTCATCGACCAAAACACAAAAGCATTCATAGACTCCCAATTCAGGAAAAGACTTAACGTCATAAAACCTGGACCGGACACATTCAAGCAAATTAACCGAATCATAGGGAGGAAATGCCCTATAGTCGGACAATTGCAATATAATGACACCTTTCTTTCGTCGGACCAAGAAAAAACGAATGCCTTCGCAGATTTCTTTGAAAGCAATTTCAAACATAATCTCCCAATCCACCTACCCGACTTTCTCTCCAACGTAAACAACGAAGTCACAGGACTGATATCTCAGAACCATAGCCCGCTTACCACCTTTTCACAAGAAAATTCATCAGTATACACGACACCAGATGATATTTTTACCAACCCTTTAGACCTTTACGGTTCTATCCAAAACGGCAATTCCAAGAAATCTTCAGGACCTGACAAGGTTTCTAACTATCTAATAAAAAAATTACCGCCGACAGCTATTATAATCCTCACGATTATACTTAATAACTGTATTAACAATAGATACTTCCCAAATAAATGGAAAATCGCCGAAATCTCCCCAATACCAAAAAAACCTGGTGCAAATTGTGTTAACAATTATCGACCCATCTCCCTTCTTCCAAACCTCAGCAAACTTCTTGAAATGCTGATCCTTTACAAACTTCGCTCACTTTGCTCATCCATGGGCATAGTGCAGCATAACCAATTCGGGTTCAAAGCATCCCACTCGACATTCGACCCGTTGTTGAAGCTACATGCTGATACGACGCGACGCTGGCCCTTAACAAAGGATATACGACCGTAGCTTGTCTGCTCGACATCCAAAAAGCATTCGACTCGGTTTGGATAGATGGCCTGGTGTTCAAGTTGAAGTCTCTTCACTTGCCCAGACATCTTATCCTAATCATCCACAGTTTCCTCACTAACCGTAAATTTTACGTACGAGTGGGGAATTCAAATTCAAGCCTCATTTTTTCTTTTTTTTATTTTTTTATAATCTACACGCGCTCAAGGGATTATGAATACCCTTTAAATGTTTCAACACAGCGCGGGCGTGAGTGTGAGGTTAAGGAAGAGAATGAATGATAGGAACGATGTGTGGCGCGATATTCGGAGACTGTAGGTGGTTGTTGTCTCAGTTTTTATCTCCAGGGATGGCGGCTGAACTAATGCGGAGAAATTTCCGTGTCTTATTTATCGATGTCCCTTATAATTCGCATTATTTTTTTAATTCTTTGTCATATTTTATCGGTATACTAGTTTTACTCAATCACAAGTTGTTAGTTCTATGCCTAAACAACATGTAATGAGAAAACCAGCAACTCATTGTATGACATTTATTTTTAGAATTGGTTTTTAATGGAAAAATAAGAAGACATAGACTACGACAGGGATCGAACCTGTGACCATGAGGATGGCAGGCGAACACACAACTATCGCGCCACGGCCACCCCCAATGAGCATTTCCGCTGGTGTTGCTCAGGGATCTCGCCTTGCACCCGATCTTTTCAATTTATATACCTCTGACCAACCACTAAACATACCTAGGACAAACACCCTACTATTTTCTGATGACTCCATCACTTACAGCGCATCCTCTAGCCCAGACCTAGCCTTCCGAAGAGTAAGGGAACATATCCTTAAACTCTGGGATTACTACCTACAGTGGGGAATAAAAATCAACCCTACTAAAACAGAGTTGATCTGTTTTAGGACGCCTTCGAAAAATGGCCTAGCCAAAAAATGCAATAACCCCTCTCTGACCCTTCCCGATAACTCAGTTATCAAGCCGAAGAAAACGGTTAAATACCTAGGAGTTCACTTCTTCGATAGGTTCAAATTTAATCAACACTCTAAATTCACCCTACGTAAGGCTAACCATGCCTTTTCTCTAGTACGACCTCTTATGCAAGTAAGAGGCGGTCTCCAAACAAAGACGAAACTAAGCAACTCATTCGTCCCATTTTAACTCATAGCTTTCCTATATGGTACACCATAAGTCCATCATACATGAAAAAACTGGAAATTTTCGAGCGAAAAGTTCTTCGCCATTGCACTTCCCTTTTCCACAAACCAAACTCCGTTAAGTTTTATAGCAACTCAAGGCTATACGAAGCTTCAGGAATTGTCCCCATAGACAAATACATGTACAAACTCAGCGTTAAGATGCTGCAAAAAATCCCATCCCATCCCAGCCCTCTTATTAATTTAATTACAGGTGACCCAGACACAGAAGACCGGTACCTTCACGTGCTATCCATGATGGATCCAGCATTTGGAATATGGTCAGATGATCAGCTGCAGGAACGCAGTACAACAGAGGTTGAAGCCACCACAGGACCAAACCAGCTGACAAGCAACAGGAGTTAAGGCCCTTCAACCCCATCTCAACCACACCAATCACCGACAGTCAGCACTGCTCAAGCCGACGAGATAAATTCAAATTTTATTTAAAAAAAAACCTATGTTAGACTTAAGACACTTTTTAGTATAAAATGTATAAAATAAACCAACAATTTAAAGAAGCAGAGCCCCTTCTGTGCTCGCAGATATATAATGTTAGACTTAAGAATTAATTATTTGTAAATATGTAACATTGTAAAAATTTGAGCTGAATAAAATTGTAAAAAAAAAAAAAATTCTTCATTAAAAAGAGCATCGGCAATACAGGCAAATCCAAGTGTTTCGACTCGAAACTTATCTGGCCAAATTGGAGTTAGCAGACGGTCATTATAACGGATACTTCATGATGACTTAAACTTGTTTCCGTACAAAGTCCAAATTACCAGCAAGTTAAACCCTCAGGATTTGCCTGTTCGCCTGGAGTTTTGGCGAAAAATGATTGCAATGGCCGAAGAAGACAACACATTGATAAATTGTTGGTTCATGTCTGATGAGGCCCATTTTGATTTATATGGCAATGTTAAAAAATTGCCGTATATTGAGTGAATCTAATCCAGAAATACTCCATGAGACGAACTGCACCCAGAACGAGTCACTGTGTGGTGCGCAGTTTCATCAAGGTGTATTGTCGGGCCATACTTCTTTGAAGAAAACGGTGTAACACAAACTGTCAATAGAGACCGTTATTTTAAGATGTTGAAGGAGTTTTTTTTACACAGAACTTCACAGAAGACGTATCCCTTTCAGCAGGATTTGGTTTCAATAAGATGGAGCAAGTGCACACGTAGCCACACAAGTTATGGCGGAGTTCCAACGAAAATTCCCAAACAAATTATTATCCAGAAACTGCACTTTCCGCTGGCCCCCCAAGGTCACCTGACCTGACTGCACCATACTTTTTTTATGGCGTTATGTCAAGCAGGAAGTGTACAAAACGAAACCCAGGAACTTGACTGCATTGAAGCAGTCCATTAAGACAATAATTGAGGCGATCCCAATTTCAACCCTTCAGGGCGCAATTAACAATTTTCCGATCAGGTGCCGCATATGCGTGGATGAGCGTGGAGGTCATTTGCGGTCTATCATCTTTAAAAACCATTAGTTATTTAAAATAAAATTAAATTTTTAATCCAATAAAAAAAATTAATGACATCGATTAAAATAAAAGTTATTTAAATTTCTTATTGTAGCACGATTCGTGCGCCACGTTAACATGTTAACATGTACATATAATAATGAAAATGAATGATGTAGGTGGGTAGGTAACTAAAGGGTCCGCCATCTAACTTTTTTTTTCAACTAGTGCTTATTTCGTGAATGGTAACACTTAGCTCATGTCTGATTTGACAGATAATTAGTTTTATCCTTCCGCTGAACGAATATGGTTGTGTATACGCTTGAACAACGCTGGCAAATATTGCGACATTACTTTGAAAATCATGGTAATGTTGCAGAATGTGTGCGAAAATTGCGTGCGGATTTTGGAAGAAGAGAAGCACCGTCAGCTCCGTATGTTCGTTATCTTGTGAAAAAAGTGAAAGAAACTGGCATCCTCATCGAAAAACCAAAGCGTGAAAAGCCAAAAACAGTTCATTCACCCGAGAATATTGCTGCTGTGGCAGAAAGTGTGCGTGAAGCGCCATCAACATCAATTTACCGACGTTCTCAACAATCGGAGACATCATTGAGACGAATTTTGCATAAAGACCTTGGTATGACGCCATACAAAGTCCAATTGGTTCAGGAGTTGAAGCCAACTGACCATCCAATGCGTTTTCGCTTCGCTAAGTGGGCCTGCGATCGACTTAGAGAAGATGCCGATTTTGCCAAAAAAAAATCATCTTTTCAGATGAAGCTCATTTTGATCTTGGCGGGTATGTAAACAAGCAAAATTGTCGCATTTGGGGCACAGAAAACCCGCGCGCATACATTGAAAAGCCGATACACCCAAAACGAGTCACTGTTTGGTGCGGATTTTGGTCCAGAGGCATAATTGGGCCATTTTTCTTCGAAAATGAGCAAGGAGTGGCCCTTACAGTCAACGCTACGTGCCACACAGCCGAAGCTACACTCTATGTTTTGCGCCCTGTTTTTGAAGATCGCATTATCAGCCGCAGAGCTGAGGTTGTTTTGCCACCTCGGAGCTGAGATTTGACACCGTTGGACTATTATTTGTGGGGTGCCGTAAAAGATAAGTGTTACGCCGACAAGCCAGAGACAATTGACGCTTTAAAGAACAATATTCGTGAAGCCATTGGTGAAATACAGCTGCACACAATCGATAATGTGCTTAAAAATTGGACCGATCGTGTAGGCTACTGCATGGACAGCCGAGGCAGCAATTTAAATGAAATTATTTTCCATTATTAACCAGAAGGATTGTACTTTCAAATAAAAAGACAAATTTGAGAAGGTTAAATGATTATGCTTGGAAAAAGTATTAAAAAAGGTTTGCATATTAAGTGCTATTTTAGGTATGATTTCCAGGTTTTTTTGTCGTACTTGCATGAAAAAAATATGAAAAATAAATGTCGAAACGGCGGTTTTAAAGACATAAATATCTCAAAACTATACTAAGTTGACTTAGTATAGTTTTGCATGGGAGCATCGATATTTAATAATGATGGTAATTTTAGAAGTTCGTAGAGCATAGTTGAAGAAGTTGGACTCGCGAAAATGAATCGGAAGTGTGAAAATTCGATATTTTATTTGACAGGTAGATTTTGACTTCGATAAGTTTGCGTTCCGGGTTTTAGCATTTGTAGTTTTGATGCAACTTATCCTTTCGTTATTCCAACAATAATTTAAAATTAAATAACTTAAATATAAGCTAACATAATTATATCGAAATTTTGGGGGAAAAAAATAAAAAACAAATATTTTATAGTTTTTAGACTTGCAATAAAAATTCAATTTGTAACTTGTTTCACAAAATGTAAAAAATATCTGTTTTTAATATTTTATGTAGGTATTCTAATTAATTTTAAATTTTCCAGCATAGTGTGCTGTTTTGTAGAAGAGTAGAAAATATCTTTGATTTTAAATGAATAGAACAAAAATCAGGAAACACCAATATTATTTGAAAAAAAAAAAACTGCATTTGAAAAACCATTTCCAGATATCTCCTAATTAGCATAAAATCCTAAATATTTGGTTAAAAATAAAACCTAAGCAAATGCAATAATTATAATTTAATCATGAAAAAGAATTAACACAAAATATTTCGAAATTCTACGTAAATCGCAAAAAATTCACGCGAAAACATATTCAAGCAAAAATCTACATGAAAAAAATTACAACCCTTACAGAATAGGTCAAAATAAACCACAGTGAATACGAGCTGTGAATTCACCTGTTACACATTCATATTTATTCCAACCGTACAATACACATTCAATACAAATCAGTCAGCCATAAGCCGTTTCTCTCAAAATTTAAATTTTGATGCAGAATGTCATCCGCTGCCTCCTCCGCGAAGCACTTCCGGTATAGATGCAGATTCGTAATATACTCCTGCATATAATTCCATAAATGTAAAGTTTTTTTTTTCTTTCATTAAAAACCAAACGAATAAATTGACCACCAAATTGAGAGCCAAAAATAAAGTATATTTCAACTTACACGCATCTGTGCATATTCCGCGAGGAATCCAATGTATATTGTTTCTCCCGTCATCGTCGTCGCTGGCAGGATGGAGGAATTTCGAGGGAACGATGTTAAGAATTTTAATATATTTCCAAAAACAAACCACAAGAGGAAATTTCTTTTATTCATTTTTTATATTTTCTTTTTACCAAACGAATTAGCATGGATTTTTTTTTAAGATTTGCAGTGTATCCTTTTTCTTCTGAAAAATATTTCACTTCCAGGCCATTAATTCTTTATCGGGCAGATTTAATTAGAGACGATTAAAACTCAAATGGTTGAAGGGAGAATGGAAATTAAATATCATTTTAACTGACATAGTAACACAGACGAGTCGTGAACGAACGCTGACGGCGACGAAAATATGGAGTACACAACATGTCAAACTAATTAACGAATGTCGTTTGCAAAAATGACAATGACAAGTTAATGGAATTTAAAAATTAAACACTGGAATTCGATAATTTGGGAAAAATAAACTGCGACAAAACTGTATGATAGAAGAACAAGTTCAATCTGTTAACACTTTCGAGGCACCATCACATTTTCGTCTACCAACCCGCCTAAAAATATATTTCCGTTTTACTCGTACTGTTTTCGAGATCCTATTCGATGCGAGTCCTGTAGTCGACTGAATGAAATTTCAAATTTGTCGTAGCCTTATGTTTGCTATCAGACTTGTTGTTTCTTCCTGTGAGGAAGAGCCAAATGGCACCCACGCTACTAGTAGTATGTCCTGTACATCTGGTAGACTGTTTGTTATTTTGTGAGGAGAGGTTGTTGGGTGTTGGGCAACATGGTTGCCAGCATTATACCAAATGAACAGCAGAAAAAATGAAACCCAGAGAAACGATAGTCATTGCGTACAGCAATTATGAGAAACGAAAATGATATATGAAATGAAAATTATAATTTTTTAAATGCAAATTACTTTACACCTATTTACAATAATGTCAAAATGTACATGTTGCAACGACAGCTGAAAGCACTCGTAAATAAAAATATGAGTATCGTTTTTTTACGATACTTGTTTCTCGTAATCACAATAGCCGTGTTCTTTTGCTAAATTTATCGGCAGCAAAGCAGGATTTTCCAAAAGAACGATCCGCAGCACCCTGATTTTTAGTATTTTTAAATTGGTATTACCGATCTTGTGACTAATAACTAAATGCAAAAAAATCAACAATTGATTTGTTTTTATTTCTTCAGATTAAAATATGCCAATAAAATGAAGCAGTAAGAAACCCGAATGAATTTTCCACATCTGTCTGTTCCAAAATGTTCATTCTAAAATTATTTTATGTGTTTGACGTTTTGTTACAATACATCAGATCTTGGGAAAGGGTATGTTCGCAATGTGATTCCTTGCATAAATGATCGCATTCATTATTTAACAATAAGTATTTCTTGAACTTTGTTTATAAGCGGTTCAAAGATCGAGTTGGAGTAGAAATGTTAATTAAAAGTGAGTTATATAAAATATGGACAGAATTTAGAATCTCGTAATTGGGGTAAAAGTCGTGTTTTGGTAAAAATTGTTAACGTCGCAATAAATTAACACTGAAAAACAGACTATTATGCCCACTTTTATATTTACTGGTTGGTCTGAATTTAAAATGACGAACGATCGTGAAAATCTGGTTTGATAAGAATTTTAGGGTCAAATTGACCCATCAATGAAATTTTCTGAAATTCTGAATAGGCAATAAAATATATTTTGAAATATTTAGAATGTGTTTCTTGCCAAATTTCGCCGAAAAGCTGTAAAATATCACGCTTTTGCGCAGATAAAATCAAATCTGATAATTCTCAATTTTTGGTTTAACAAAATTAAGATTACTTAGAAGAAATCTAAATAATCTTCACAATCGAATTCGACTTTGTTATAAGTGCTCTATCGATAACATACACTTACCTGCTGCTAATGAGTGCTTTTTTTTACTAATTAAAAGATATATACTGCTTTGGTCCTTAAATGCTTGTTGCTATTCCAATTTTAGAGCTTTGGTAGGGGGCGCTGCTCAAGTTATAGTTAGTTCATTTTTTTAGGAAACTTGACAGCAACTAACACAAGCCACTTAAATATCTTTTATTTTAGCATCTTTGAGCTGGCAGTTTCGCATTAACAAACTAACTTTAACTTTTACTTAAAGTAAATAGCACCCCCTACCTATGCTTATTAATATTTACTTAATTTATAAAGCAACAAAAATAAATAAAACGTATTTTTGGCCAGTTTATTGCGTTAATAATCTTTATTTCCTGTACGTGAATATGTGTGAAAATTTCTTTTTTTAAGAAAAGAACACATAATTAACCAAAAATTATTGATTTTTGACTGCCTTCAGCAAACGTTTTTGAATCGGTAACAAATATATTCGTAAACCTTAGTATCGGACATAACTTATATAATAAATGGGTGAATGTGGACATTGACAGAGAGAACTCTACGAACAAAGAGTTCGAGATTCATCAAAGTCAATGGAACTACCAACTAAACAATCTAACATCTTCCGATACTTGAATAAATGTCACAAATCTATCCAAAGCAGACTTCTGCATTTACTTTATCGAAAGCCGCTTCTTGTATTTGTAATGTGTATAAATTCTGTTTGCTGCCGATGATGGCTTTTGTCAAAATAACACGGCTAATTTATCAAATACTTTGTTAAACGAGGATCGTTCTTCATAATAAACCCCCCAGATGTTAGATCCTTGCTCCATTTGAATTCTTTAGCCATTTGGATTAATATTTATTCATCACCATCCAAAATTCAACAAAGCATATCCGAAAAAGAAAGAAAAAGACATTTCAAAAACACGAATGGAAAATGCTACCCGTGCGTGCGTTCAGATAGCAATATTTCTGTTTCATCGTTACGTTCTTTCTTTTTTTCTTCCGCTTAATTCACGCAAGGCTAAACCCGCGCCCTGTAATAAAGGAATAAGCTGACTGGAAATAAATAACAACCAAAATATTATAGATGTCTCACATTCCTATGGATGAAATTTAAAACATACCACAGATGTCACACATTTCTCTGTATGAAATTTAAATGTCGGTTATTGCGGTCGGTTAAATTTCAAGTAGTTAAAATTTTTTCCTGAAGTGGCAGCGCGATCTCAATTTTAGCTAATTTTATTTGACAATTGTTGTTTGAAGCTGACATTAGATTGTAGATACATAATACGTCCATGATAATATTAACATCAGGCTGTTTAAAATTAGGCGCCAACAGTTATTAATAATGACTGCCAGCTTTGAGTTTATTTTGTTTTGCACAATTAAAAAAATCCACTATATACGTCAGTAGCTGGAATGTAGAAAATGTCTGTGTGGGTTAAATTCTGGGATGTAGTAATGATAACTAATGTAATTAAAATTAAAATATACAACAAAATAGCTTATATAAAATAAAGTGTTTGTTATTTTTTTTCTGTAGGAAATAAAAAGGGAAAAAAACGAAAGTATTTCTACAAAACAAAAAAAGAAATTTTCGGATGCCCCTAGCGGTGGGTAAATGGGCGAAGCGGAAAATTAAAAATTTAATATTTATTTTCATACAAACCGAAACTTAGTTATACGAAGTTAACACGACCAGTCATTTCCCCAGCATACATATAAAAAATACCAACGAAGCGCACAAGCTTCCGTTGGACTTGGACATTGCGTTCCCATTGGGTAATCCGATTCCAGGTGAATGTCTCGGGGTTGTATGGGAACCTAAAAGTACAATCACGGCAAATACGTTCTGTTAAGCTGGAGTAGAGACAATCATTGTATTTTATATTCATTTCATAATTGACTGCAGACCAATAAAGACACATTTATAACTTTTGACTTTTCATTTGCGACCAAACATCAAGAATCCTTTATTACGATAAGCCAAGAATTTATTGTTGAATCATATGGTTAGCAACAAAAATTAATTTTTTTTGAAGAATGAAATTTAAAATATCAAGAGGAGGGGAGCATTTTGAATTATTATTTTTAACTGTACACATACGATACTTTTTGACAGCACTATACTGTGTCCCAGAAAAATATAATATAGGACGTTTGCCTCTCTTTTTTGCTACAGTGAATTGCATAAATCTGTCGCTCAATAAACTTCTCACAGGGTTTTCGCAGTTGGTATTTTAAATGGACCCAAAGATGAAAGCTCTCAAATCAAAAGCACACCAACAGAAACCCGAGAAAAAAAACCGAACAAGTTAAAGAATGGACACGGGTAACTCTGAAAGCACATCAATATTTAATTGGGTTGAATAGCAGCAGCAGCCACAGGCCACGGCAAAAGCAATTCAGTCCACATTCAGATGTGCGCTGAATGGGACGTTGGGGTTGCGCCAGATGCAATGAAATTATCTTTCATTATTTTATAGATTAGGGGCGGGCAAACACTTTTGTGGGGAGTTTCTTTCAATTTAGTATGGTGTCAAAATATGACACGCTACTGATTCTGAAAAAGCTTTCCCATAAGACGTGTACTGATTATTTTTCTGGAACAGAGTATAGTTTATGTTTTTTTTTTGTAAGACTGTAAAATCAACAACGCCTGGCGTTTCCATACAAACTATCGATGACAAATAAATAATAAATCGGTGAAAATGGTGTCGTAGATATAGTCCTTGACTTTTTACTTGTAGGTGTGGGTCTTATAAGGATTGTGCAAGAAATAAGAGAGACAGATTTATAAAAGAAGAACGAGATTCGAGCCAGTCTTTAAACCGACTCAGCTATTTTCCTAATAAATTTAGTAAATCCTACTATCCTACTAATATTATAAACGTGAAGTTTTGGATTGATGGAAGTTTGTTGCTTAATAGCGCCAGAACGGCTTAACGGATCTGGATGGAATTTGTTACTGAGATAGATTATAATTTGGAACATGATACTTTTTATAGATTGTAAGGTTTCCGTATCACATAGGTCATTTTCATCCCGATAAAATTTACGGTTCTTATGGGAGGGGTTTAATATGAAAATAATATATACTTGGGTGTTTGTTCCTCATTCACGCATTAACTATTGAATGGATTTTAATGAAATTTGGTAACAGATGGGTGGAAAAAATTATCAATTCAAATGAGAGAATTTGTGAATTTTTCTGCTTTCACGCCTCAACGTCTGAACGTTTTTAAATAAATTTTGTAGGTGATTAGATGATGTCATTAGATTCCCGTGGGCTAGAAAGTCCGTAGTATCGCATGGGTATCTATATGCTAGTAATTAATAAAGTTAACAAAAATAGGAATTAGATTAGAAGAGCGAAGAACATAAATGAAAATTTCGCGTCTAAGCGTTTGTTTACATATCCATCACCTGACGATCTGCAAAAAAAATGGACAGGAGTATGTTGAAATTAGGTATGAGCCATCCTGAGTTTTGAGTGAATCTCAAGATGTTCCTAAGAGGCAGTGACGAGATTTCAACCATATCGGTACTCTCCGAAGGCTTATTTTCTACTTCTAGCTAATTTGGACGTTCACAAAAAAAGTGAGAAGTCTTGTGTGAAATGAAGTGTCTTCTTCTGCCTCTATACAAGTCTGCTATGCTTTCTACTTTGCTCATATTCTGTTGTTTTCTAAGAGATATTCGGCCAATTATTTCTCGACTCCAGAATGTCCAGATGTCAATTGCTGACTATTTACGGTTGGTAGCTTTGATTTTGAAACACTTCTGATGGTTTCGTGCGTTCGTTTTGACTTTGTAATGAATGCGAAAATGTTCTATAAATGTCGCCTGATTATGAGGTTATCAATATAATTATTGACCATTTCACATGCTGCAAGACTGAAGCCTCCAAAAACCGAAACCGCTCAGACGCGGGTGTGATTCGATATTTTAATTGATCTGCTTACGAGTGCGGGTTACCTGAGAAAATGCCTGGCCCTACCGCATAGTCTGTCTTGGTACCGTTAGTGGACTCCGTTTATGACCACAGCATACTTATTGCAAGGTATGTTCTTTCGAGTTTCTATTTTCGTTCAAGTTCGCGCATAAATGTCAAAACTCATACATGGCATGTGCTGGGCAAAGACGTGGGCCAAGCTGCGAAAGTGGAAATATCAGTCGTTGATACTTTTAAATAATAGTTATAGATAACAGTTATTGAAATAACAATTATAGAACAAAAATTGTCAGTAAAATAACAATTTTAATAAACTATTTTCTACTCGAATCTTACAATTAATTACTCATCACTTTATCATATACACATATATTTCGCTATTCGGTTCGATTAAAATAAGAATTTAGAAATTTTAAATGTTATTTCAATAACAGGAATTTTCAATCTGCTGTTATCTGAAATACTACTTATTGAAACATGCATGGGTTACCCTATTAGAATGTGCATGTTCCGAAATTCAGATTGGATGTGTCAAATCTCGGAGACCTCTGTGTCATATATGACAACGGAATTTTGACAACATGCTCAACATGCTTTTAATAACGTATACTGTGACTTATGATCTGGATTTTAGTCTAGCTTTAGCTTTAAAGCATAACCTCACCTGACCCAACAAAAAGGAAGTAATACAGAAAAGACTTGGTTTCTGGTTTTGAAAATTTATTTCAAGTTGATTTGTATGTCAAGTATTGAAAATTCCAGCTTACGTACAGTGTCTCCCAGCTAAAATGACACACGATTTTTTTTGCTAAAAAACTCAAAAAAACTGGAGGAACACTGTCGAAAAGAATAAATAACAAATGTCATCTCATCAACAGGGTTTATTAAAATAGTGGGTCAACAAAAAAGAAAGAAAATTCATATTTTTAGCATTAGAAAATGAATTAAATAATTTGTTTTATAAAAAAACAAGGTCACAGCTTAAATGATGCAAAGTGTTAATTTTTTTCGTTTTAAAACCGCTTCCGGTCTTCTACACATTGATTCAACGAGCTTTCTGGTTCATTCCGAAGATATAAGGCCCCATTCTTCTAAAAGAACCAATTTTAGGTCCGCCTTTGATCTTATCTCATGTTTTCGAATTTCGCGCTCAAGTTTGGACCACAAGTTCTCAATTGCATTGAGGTCTGGCGACTGCCTAACGTCAATTTGCAAAAAGGAAATTATTTTTTTGAAAAGTAAATCAAAAATTCCTTCTTTGCAAATTTTGTTGCATTAACCACAAATCTTTAAAGTTCAAAGTACTTTTCTGAAAAAAGCATGGGGGTGGCCGTGCCGCGATAGTTGATTGTTCGCCTGTCAACCTCATGGTAACATGCTAGATTCCTGCCGTAGTCTATGTCCTTTTATTTTTCCATTAAAAATTCTAAAAGTAAATGTCAGACAATGAGTTGCTGGCTTACTCATTAGATGCTGTTTAGGCATAGAACTAACAACATGTGATTGAGTAAAACTAGTATCCCTATTAATATGACAGCGAATAAAAAAAATAATGCGAATTATATGGGACATAGATAAATAAGACACGGAAATTTCTCCGCATAAGATCAGCCGCCATGCTTAAAGATAAAATCTGAGACAACAACCACCAGTCTCAGAACATAGCGCTACACATCTTTCTTATCCTTCTTTCTCTTCCTTAAGGAAGCGTTTAAACTCACGCCAGCGCTGTGCTAACATTTAAAGGTCATAAAATACATTGAGCGCGTGTAGATTATAAAAAAAAAAAAATCTGAAAAAAGCAGTTTTTCATTTCTGCAAAGCTTTTCAATAATATACAAAGAAAAAACGTTGTTGCATTCATGGACGGAATAAACAAAGCAACATTATGCAGAGTCCGAGTTTCAGATGTAATCATTGATGAATTTCTTTCAAACACCATTTGCTGGCCAGAGAATTCTTCGGAAATAGCTATATGGTTTCTTTCTCAAAGATGTTTTCCACGTGTACTGTACATACATTTGAATACATTCTGAGCGGTATTATACATATATGTCTTATCACAATAGAACTGTTCTTTCATTATGGCCACAGGGTCTCATTCAGCGTTTTTTTTTTTTTTTTTTTTTTTTTAATTCATTTTTATTTCATATTAACTTATAACTATTTTAAAGCTAGACAAAAATGTTTAAAACTAGCCTAATTATCAATAACTTACAACTAATTTACTGGCCCCTTACGGGCGCTCTAAATTAAACAATAACTCTTACAACTAATGTCTTTCGACCTAAAAACTATTTTAATTAAATCTAATTTTTTTTTTATTTTATTTTATATTTCAAGGAAACTTTTAGAAAAACTTTGGTATCTTATCATTTTTTTTTTTTTTTTATTTTTTTTTTTTACTTATAAACTAAATCTTAATATATATTAAAAATAATTAAAACTACTTAAAATACCTAATAATACTTAAAACTACTTAAAAACTAGAACAGCCACAGCAGCATTTTTTTCGTTTTTAAATTTTTTTTTTGTTTATTTTTTAATTATATGCATGCAGACACACACCAACATGCAACCCACACATACATGTACATACGCACATACATATACGTGCGCACATACATGTACAGACACGCAGATACATGCACGTATGCCCCCGCATACATACATATTTTTAATTTTTTTTTTTTTTTTGTGCCACCCTGACTGTTCCCTATACCTAATTACCCTAAATCTATGTAAGTCGGCCAAGATATAATATCTTCATCGACTTTCAATATCACCATGCTGTTCAGAGAGCCACCAGAATTGGTTCTCCTGTTTCGCCCTATCCCTCCGGTCCCGATCGGACACAGTCCTACTGAACCTAAGGCGCTCTTCTCCACCTTGAGCGATGACGTCTCGACCATACAGGAGTCGCCTATCCACAGTTTTCCGGCTGACGTGGTAGATGAGCGGAACCGCCCCTCCATCCTGTATCAGCCCTCGACTGTCTAAATAGAGGAATGCATTCAGCGTTGCCAACCATCGTATTCAAGATTATTCGTCATTCAAAGAAAAGTAGATATATGTTTATTAAAAAAATACAAAACAATTGCAATTCAAATAATAATAGGCATTAAAAATTCGAGTATCTCCTTCTTTAAAAAAAACATTGTGTACAGCAAAAATTGCAGCATAGCAACATTCCCAATAACAATGAACAAGAAATTAACTAATGATAAAGTAAAAAAAATATCCTTGTTTAAGTAAAAAAAACAACACCTTAACTTTTTTTTAAATTTGTCATAACAACGAAAAGAAATTGAAACCATTCAAAATGTTTCACTTTGCAACTTTTCAAAATACGACTGAAAATAAAAAATCATCAAAAATTGAAAAGTGCAAAGTCGGGGACTTTTCATTTTTGGTGAAACACTTTGCACTTTTACTTTGCAGGAAAGTATTATTTTAAAAAATTGCAAAGTACAAACTGATTGGTGCAACAGGGCCCAGAAAACGCATTTTTCTTTTTTTAGTGTTAACCCTGTAGCTAAGGGACTGTTTTAAGTGGTAATTGTTATGTTTTCTGGTAATTACTATTTGAAATTGGTAATTCTAAATCATGCTTCTGGTAATTACTATTTTGCACTGCACCTTATAATTTGCTTTTTATCTCTTATTACATGACCCGTCATGCTCTGAAATAGTAACTTTTACTTTATCGAATACAAACTTCCGAACAAACAGAACTAAAATGAAGTAAAAAAATTTCCCCTAGATGTACATCTCTTTTACATAAAGCTACCTGGATTGTTCGAAACCAAAGCTGGTACTAAGCCCTAGCCGCTTCGTACTGGAACACCGGCAATATCAATCATGCAGTGTTGGTTTCAATGTATTGTACTTTTCTGCTCGGATTCTTTGACAGTTATTATTATTTTGGTAAATGATCAACTTCTTTTAAATACATCCCGCTCTGTGCAATGGAAGATCCTTTTTGACACGATTTTGTATATGATGGTATTCAGAAAATGATCTCTTCAATTTGCACCGACGCGACGGAACCAATGTAAGAAGCTGTGAATCTGGTGTCGAAATTAGAAAAACGAATATCTGAAAATGGTTCTGAAAAACCGTTAATGAAGATCTGCTTTCAATTATCTAAAAACTTTTTTTCCAAAGTCGATAAAATTCTTTCAACTCGAATTAGAATTTTATCTTATTTTCATGCCTCAGCTATTCGGTCAACGTAGCTTCAGAAAATAGCCTCGGAAATCAAGTTGAAACTACTATCGATGACAAAAATATTTCAAGTGCTTTGGACGCAAAATACATTTCAACTATTGCCCGCTATTTCAAATAATTTCCGATCCATTGCATTGCATTTTCGAAGAAATAATGATGCCTAGTGAAATTAATATGCATTTCTTTAAGGTTTCAAACAAAACTTCAGGCAGAATTATTAAATATTCATGAAAGAGACTGCCAATTCCAACTGGTTTCGTTAGTAAATTTGAAAGCCAAATTGACGGTAATAAGTTACTGCATAATATCGAGTTGAATAAAGTAATGCTGTTAAGCTCAACTCCCGAAATAGATGGTTGTACAACCGATGCGTTTCGTGAAAATGTTAGCGATAAACTAGTCATGTACTCTTACAACAATGATTTCAATGTGAAAGCAAAGATCTTTTGCCTGGTTTTGAGGTTTTCTTAAGATTTTACGTTCAAAATTTGAATAAGTTTATTGAAGCAGATGAAGATTTGGAAAAGCTTTATCTCCAGTATATTTGCCAGAATAAAATGCTGATAAAATTACGTTTAAAAAAATTGGCTGAACCTGAACGATACTATAATTTTAAAGAGTTCAGAACAATATTAGCACGTCTGCTTGCTTTCTCGCCTCATTCTGCAGATGTTGAAAGATGAATATAAATGCTAATAATCTCTTGAAAATAACAATAAGAGTACATCGGGACTGAAATCAAGTATTTAATATCTATTTCAATTTACCGAACCTGGAAAATTGGGTCCCGTTACCTGAGATCATCCATCAAAAAATGACTGTCGGTGTTGCGTCGAAATCGTTTAGTCGATAAAAAGACAAGTACCACCAGAAAACAACCGTATTTCAAGGGAATATTCAATAATTGTAAGGACGATGAAGATGAGTATTATCATGAATTTCATTCCAGAAATAATTTGCTCTTCCTGTCAAAAGTTTTCGTGTTTTTAAATTTTGAGAGTTTCATTGAAACAAAAAGAGCAAATCTAGATCAAATATCTACACGAAATATTTAAAATCTAATTGACTGGCATATTTGATCTGAATGCACACATACATGTAAAAAGTCTTTCCTGTCATGCGACAAATGGAATATATTTTATTATTAATTTGTTGTGAACTTGTGCCTGTCAGTGCTAAAAAATAAATAAGGAATGAAGAAGTTAATAATTTAGATTTTGTATATTTAATGGAGTTTATGATTGCTTCGTGTTTGGCTTATTCGTTATCTGATGATGAAGATGTGTTTTTTTATCAGAAATATGTGTCAGTCATTCACCAATACTGTAGTTAAGTCTGGAAAAAGGTTTCATTGAAAAGATCAAAAGATCGATTTTAAGAGATCTTAGAAATTTGAATGAAACTCGATTTAAGTGTGACATCGAAATAAAATCCTATCTATTTCAATTAATTAAACAACACGAACATTTGCAGTTTCAATACCTTTGAATAATGATTTTCTTAATTTGTTGGTAATTCATATTTTTCCTTAAAACAGTATCTGCTGTAGCTGATAGCTTTCATAGATTTCCCAAAAAAACACGGCTATTATCAGTTTCTTTAGATGACGATTATTCGACTTCGTGTAAGCGATGTAACTATTAAAATTAATTTTGTTCCTTATCGTACAATATTTTGTGACAGATAAACTTACAATTTTGTTAGACCAAGATACAAATTGCGTGTTAAAATTATGCCACTTTTGATCCAACGGTTTCTTTTTAAAATTTATTAATAATTTTCTCTTAATCCCAATCGTAAATCACTAAATCACACACTCTCCCAGTAAATACCTTATTAATTTTTTCTTAATAAATTGGCAGACAAGCTATTCTGTGTTCATTTCTGTTAAATACCTTTACAATTAAAAACAATTGTTCAGACATCTAGATCAACATCAAGTGTTTTTGATAAAAAAAAAACAAAATAATTTTAATTGCTAGGATATCATGATCCAATTAAATTGAGATTAAGAATGTCTCACCTTGAACATGGCCAAGTGCAATTCTTCAAGAACTAAGTCGAACGCAATTTGATAAACAACTTTCACACAAGTAAACAAATGAAGAGCAACACAATTTGTCAGTTGTTGACATATTCTTCTATGTGCAATATAAATTCCAAAGTAATTGACATTCACATTCTTTCAGACACAATAATACCATGGATTGAAGTACATAATTGAATTGGTGAGTTGAAGAACAGTAAACTATACACATACTTGTATGGGAACAAGATCTAAGTTCATATCTACATATTTAGTAGAAAAATGGCTTATTTGTATGTAACTCCTGTTTATATCTATTAACAAGTAAGCAGGAAAACAAAAAGAATAATCAAACAGAAAATAAATATAGAAACTTTTGCGAATCAATAAAAATATAGATGTTATCATTTATTGCAATTTATTTTCTGTACTAATTTGTATAAGTGAAGGAATTAAGAAAAATCTCATAATATTACACATAACATAATTAATTAGTTATTTTCACAATTTATCAAAAAAACATCGTTTGAGTCTGTTAGGGTACCATATGAATATGTAGCTTATATTCGACAGCTTGCAGAGTTGCCGATTATCTCAATTGAAGAGTGAATTCGTTTTTCACAAACATTTCGTTTTTTATCAAAAAAAAAAAAAAAAAAAAAATAGCCCGCATTTTTCTTGTCATGAATTCTTAAAATTCGTTAGTGTGTAATGTAAAGGACTCATATTACGATAATAGAGAACAGCAAACAAATGGATTCTGCAATTCCGTCTGTCTGTCTGTAGAACGATCTAAAGCCTAAACGAGCGAATTTCTTCAAACTTGGTATATAGAGTGTTTTAGGTATTCTATAGAGGGGAAATTGAAATTTTTTTTAGCTCAAAAAATAACGGTACTTGCCATATAACCGTTACGTTAAAGCCTATTTTTCGCGGAAACGGCTCTTACGATTTTGATTACAAGAAATCAGTGCAGCTTTTTAGGTACGACCGATCATATGTTTGAAAAATAAATTTTAAAAAATGTCTAAAAACGGTGCTTTCCATTGGACCGTTTTTTTTTCTCTTTCTACTATCTCATACATGGCTTAACCGATTCTTTCGAAATTTAACACATATATAGGTTTAGGTTGCCGAATTTACCAATATTTTGAATTAATATTTGTTTTACATAAAGTTTAAATTTTTCGGAACTTACCGCGTTAAATGTTAGAAATATTTTCAATTTCTTTTTCCCGACTATTCGAAGAAGTTTCAAACTTCGTGGTCACGTGATGAGACTGGCGATTGATGGATGTTGTTTTAGTTACTGTTTTTTTAACTCTTGCTCTCAAACAGTACCGGTGCGTAGATGTTGTTGCACTTGGATTGCTTGTGGGTGGTGTATTCGTTCTAGGTTGTTGTTGCGTTGAGTCGATATATTCTTGTACACATGCAAAGCTTACGATATCGGCTACAGGTTTTTTGATTGGCTTTACTTTTGTTTTACTTATGAGAGGATCCCACGTTGGCAATAATTTAAAGCTAGAATCTCTATTGAAATTTGTATATTTCTTTATTTCAATTGCTTCTCTGACAATTCTTGGTACATAAAATCTTTCATTTGCGATTGATCTGGCTTGATCAAAACGGATAAAATGATCTTCGTTGTAGGCCAAATGTTCATATATTGCCGATTTTGTGACAGCGTTGTTTTGGATAGCTTTAATATGTTCGTTTAATCGCGTTTTTATACCTCGTTTCGTTTCACCAATATAAGAAGACCCACAACTGCAGGGAACAGAGTACACACCAGGATTTTGAAGTGGAATTTTGTCCTTAGGCGAACTTAAAAATTGGCGAGTTGGCGGTTTAAAGATGGTTTTTATATCATATTTTCGTAAGATTCGCCGAATTATATAGGGCAAAAGGGCCCTTTTTTCCAATGCTGGAGGTAGCGAATGTTTCTGTGAACTGGGGTTGGGTCTCCATGTTCTTTGTTTGTAGCTGTAGCCATTCTTTTCAAGGGCAATATCTATATGCTTAAACTCTTGTTTAAGGTGTTCGGGGTCACAAATTTTATGAGCACGGTTCACAAGAGCAGATACAACCGATGTTAAGTTGGCTGGGTGATGGTGCGATGTAGCATGTAAATATCTGTCCGTATGAGTTTCTTTTCGGAACACTGTGTGGCCGATCGAACCATCCTGCTTTCTTATGCTTTCTTCAACGTCCAGGAAAGCTAAAGAGTTTTCTTGTTCTCTTTCCATTGTAAATTTGACACTTTCGTGGATGGAATTAAGATGTATCAGTGAACTTTCTATCTGATCCTTCTTGAGTACGCAGAAGGTGTCATCTACGTACCTTTTCCAAATAGTTGGTTTTATTAATGATGTTTCCAATGCCAATTCCTCAAAGTGTTGCATCCAAACGTCTGCAATTATTCGTGCATTAGGTGAGCCCATTGCAACACCATTAGTTTGTAAATAATATTTACCACTATATAAGAAATATCCTGATGTAAGGCATATGGCAATTAACTGTATTAACTTAGAGTTGTTTTGAAATTTCGATTTTATAACATTCAGGGTTTCTTCGATTGGAACATTGGTAAATAAGGAATTAACATCAAAACTAATCATTATTTCATCCGGTTTAATGTGGAAGTCCTGGATCATAGACACGAAATGTTCCGAGTTTTTTACCATCTAGTTTGAGTTTTCAATTAGTGGCTTAAGCTTAAAGGTTAATTCTTTAGCCAACAAATATGTTGGTGAATCTATTTGGCTGACGATGGGTCTTAAAGGTACATTATCTTAATGTACCTTAGGAAGGCCGTATATTCTGGGTGCTTACGGACATGACGGAATTAAATTCTGATTTTGTAAAGCAGATTTATTATCGTTTAATATTTGTTTGTATTTTTAAAAACATTTTAAGAAAAAAATTTATATTTTGAAAACTACTCATTAACTTATTTTTAAAAAAATTATAGTTATTTGTATATGCTGAATATATATCAATTGGCTATTTTGAAATAAAATTTAAATTATTTTTTCAAAAAGTTTAAAATAAAAACTTGGCACGAGTACGATAACTTTGGCGCCAAGATATAATAACGGTTTTTGGTAGAGGGGCTTAATACAAGCATTTTTTACTACGGGAGGGGGGGTCTATCTCCCCTCGTTTAGGCGGGAGGGGCAATTTTATAAAAATTTACTTAAAATCTTTAAAAAAATATTAAAAAAGAACGGCAACACTTACCGTTATAAATTATACCTTTTTCAAAAGTCAGAACTCTACAATCTATAATAAATTTTAAGTAAAGTTGTTTCAGTCAATAGTTTTTGAAATAATTGACTTCAAACTCAAAATTTATGAAAAAAAAGTTAAAAAAATCACTTTGAGTATTATTTTTCTCATGATTATAAACACCAATAAAGAAGTAATTGATGCAGTTAACTGTTCTAATTATTTTTTAATCAAACACTGAAAACTATTCGTTTCTATGTTTTCTAGTTTTTGAGAAAATTGAAAAACAAAACAAAATAATTTTGTATCAGATGGGTGCATGTAAAGTGTCTTTTGCATGTAAAGAATCTGGATTTAAAAAAATAATTGATATTATTTTTTTTTTTTTTTTTATTTTTTTTAAATTCATTTTTATTTCATTTTAACTTATAACTATCTTAAAGCTAGACAAAAATGTTTAAAACTAGCCTAATTATCAATAACTTACAACTAATTTACTGGCCCTTTACGGGCGCTCTAAATTAAACAATAACTCTTAAAACTAATGTCTTTCGACCTAAAAACTATTTTAATTAAATCTAATGTTTTTTTTAATTTTATTTTATATTTCAAGGAAATTTCTCAAAAACTTGATATCTGATCATTTTTTTTTTTATTTTTTTTTTATTTTTTTTTATTTTTTTTTAATTTTTTTTTTTTAATTTTTTTTATTTTTTTTTTACTTATAAACTAAACCTAAATATATATTAAAAATAATTAAAACTAAATAAAACTAACTTATACTAACTAAAAATAACTTACACTACTTAAAATACCTAATAATACTTAAAACTACTTAAAAACTAGAACAGCCACAGCAGCATTTTTTTCGTTTTTTAATTTTTTTTTGTTTATTTTTTATATGCATGCAGACACATACAAACATGCAACCCACCCATACATGTACATACGCACATACACATACGTACGCACATAAATGTACAGACACGCAGATACATGCACGCATGTCCCCGCATACATACATATTTTAAATTTTTTTTTTTTTGGTGCCACCCCGACTGTTCCCTATACCTAATGCCCTAAATCTATGTAAGTCGGCCAAGATATACCATCTTCATCGACTTTAAATATCACGATGCTGTTCAGAGAGCAACCAGAACTGGTTCTCCTGTTTCGCCCTATCCCTCCGGTCCCGATCGGACACAGTCCTACTGAACCGAAGGCGCTCTTCTCCACCTTGAGCGATGACGTCTCGACCATAAAGGAGTCGCCTATCCACAGTTTTCCGGCTGACGTGGTAGATGAGCGGAACCGCCCCTCCATCCTGTATCAGCCCTCGACTGTCTAAATAGAGGAATTCCTCGGGAGGGATGTAGCCACTTAACCGCGCACTCTCGAAATATTGGTTATTTGGGTAATACGCCCCAAAAATTAAGTTGTTAGTTGAGGACATCGCTCTTGCAACGTGACCCCGAATCAGCTTAAAGCCTAGTACGCTGCTGATGCGAAACGAAATTTTTCGGTGGTCTCCACTAGGAGAGCGAAATGCTAACGAAAACCACAGCGGAAAAATATTTGCGGAGAGTTCTGTAAGCTGTCAAAAACAAATGACAAGTTGTAAAAAAAAAAGTAATTTTGTCACCAAATTATTTTTAGATGGAAAATTTTTTGTCGCCAAATTACTTTTAGATGTAATTTTCTTGAAATAAATCTTGGATTTAAAAATTGTTCTTGTTACACATAGAGGATTTAAAATAAAACTCAGAACCGTTTAAATGATGGAAATTAAGCAAATACTTTGGGACTTATTAACTGGTTTATCTGCCGATTTGATGAAATTTCTATCAATTTTAAGAAAATCAATTAAATAGGGAGGTAAACCACTCTATAATTCGAAAACTACGTCCTTCATTGGAATGGTGTAAACGGTTATGAGTTCTAATTTATGGTTTCTTACTAATTCCGGATACCATTTTCAAGTCCAAGAATTATTTCAAAAAAAATATATATAAAGGAAACTTGGTGACAAAAATTAAATCTAAAAGTAATTTGGTGACAAAACTACTTTTGGTTTTGTTAATGCTTCCTTTGAAAGTATGAAGTTTTGATTCAAAAAAGATATCGCTCGCCTTTATTGGACAACCCGTTCCAGAGATATAGTTCAAAACCTATTCACTGTTCACCTTGAAATACATAATCTGAAAATACTTTGAAGTGTATCTTTGGAACGGGTTATCCTAAAAATTTGGTTGATACCTTTTTGTAATCTACTCTTGATGCTCTCAAAATCAGCATCAAAAGTTTTTATGTAGAAGCCTTATTGCAAAAAATCACTCTTGAAATACGCATATTTAGAATGATGTATGCGTATTCCTGGAGCTATTTTTTTTAATACAACTTCTTTGCAAAAACTATTGATGCTTCCTTTGAAAGTATGAAGTGCTGATTCTAAAAAGATATCGCTCGCCTTTATTGGACAACCCGTTCCAAAGATATAGTTCAAAACCTATTCACTGTTCACCTTGAAATACATAATCTGAAAATACTTTGAAGTGTATCTTTGGAACGGGTTATCCTAAAAACTTGGTTGATACCTTTTTGTAATCTACTCTTGATGCTCTCAAAATCAGCATCAAAAGTATTTATGTAGAAGCCTTATTGCAAAAAATCACTCTTGAAATACGCATATTTAGAATGATGTATGCGTATTCCTGGAGCTATTTTTTTTAATACAACTTCTTTGCAAAAACTATTGATGCTTCCTTTGAAAGTATGAAGTGCTGATTCTAAAAAGATATCGCTCGCCTTTATTGGACAACCCGTTCCAAAGATATAGTTGAAAATCTATTCACTGTTCACCTTGAAATACATAATCTGAAAATACTTTGAAGTGTATCTTTGGAACGGGTTATCCTAAAAACTTGGTTGATACCTTTTTGTAATCTACTCTTGATGCTCTCAAAATCAGCATCAAAAGTTTTTATGTAGAAGCCTTATTGCAAAAAATCACTCTTGAAATACGCATATTTAGAATGATGTATGCGTATTCCTGGAGCTATTTTTTTAAATACAACTTCTTTGCAAAAACTATTGATGCTTCCTTTGAAAGTATGAAGTGCTGATTCTAAAAAGATATCGCTCGCCTTTATTGGACAACCCGTTGCAAAGATATAGTTGAAAATCTATTCACTGTTCACCTTGAAATACATAATCTGAAAATACTTTGAACTATATCTTTGCAACGGGTTGTCCAATAAAGGTGAGCGATATCTTTTTAGAATCAGCACTTCATACTTTCAAAGAAAGCATCAACATTTTTTGTAAAGAAGTTGTATTAAAAAAAATAGCTCCAGGAATACGCATACATCATTCTAAATATGCGTATTTCAAGAGTGATTTTTTGCAATAAGGCTTCTACATAAAAACTTTTGATGCTGATTTTGAGAGCATCAAGAGTAGATTACAAAAAGGTATCAACCAAGTTTTTAGGATAACCCGTTCCAAAGATACACTTCAAAGTATTTTCAGATTATGTATTTCAAGGTGAACAGTGAATAGGTTTTGAACTATATCTTTGGAACGGGTTGTCCAATAAAGGCGAGCGATATCTTTTTAGAATCAGCACTTCATACTTTCAAAGGGAGCATCAATAGTTTTTGCAAAGAAGTTGTATTAAAAAAAATAGCTCCAGGAATACGCATACATCATTCTAAATATGCGTATTTCAAGAGTGATTTTTTGCAATAAGGCTTCTACATAAAAACTTTTGATGCTGATTTTGAGAGCATCAAGAGTAGATTACAAAAAGGTATCAACCAAGTTTTTAGGATAACCCGTTCCAAAGATACACTTCAAAGTATTTTCAGATTATATATTCCAAGAGAACAGTGAATAGCTTTTAGAATATATTTTTGGAACGGGTTGCATTTTCACTTGTTCATCAGTGAGTTTTCTTAGTGGGTTTGTACTTGACCACTCTGCTACGCTGCGAATGCTCTTTGATCGATTCCCATTTTAACTATAGGTCTTGCTTCCTCAATTAATACTAACATCGAATGAATAGTAAAAATGCATGGCCTTATATGTCAAATCCCATTGACAAGTGACCAGCTTGCAAGCAGCTTGATTTGCTATCAAATTCACGAGCAGGGCATCTGCCATGCGATGGTTTAATATACATTAAAAAAAAAAAACTTCTTAACTTGAAAAATAAGTTCTGGGGTATGGTATAAAATCGCCAATCAATGAGATCGGAAACAGGCTTTCTAAATACAGGTGGGTATCGTTTAAGATGGCCTTTTTGCAACCAAACATTATTGTGGTAACGGCAGCGGAAGGCCGCTTACCTTTAGCTTCCTTGTCCCGACCAGTCGGAAATTCATATTCGTACTGCCAGTAGCGGGCGGTCGATTTGATTTTTTCTTTGTGGCAATTGAGTTAATTTATGTGTTGAAAGTATGTAGTTAGAAATGGTGAGTGTTTTTTTTATATTTATATGGTGTCAAAGGTGGCATAGAATTTAAAAGTTGGAGTAACAAATGTATTTTAAAAATCATGACATGGACAGTTAATTGCAGAACAAACTACTGAATCTTGATAATAATATTTTTATTTAGTAGTCACTTAAAATAAATTAATTTTAAAAGGACATAGGTTATTTTTAATCTAAGCACTAGCACTAGGTATGAGAAAAGTCGATAGTTAGTTATAATCAGCACTCCAAATAAAGATCAGCTATATTTTGTTCGCCGATAAGATATGTGAAGGGTGTTCTTCTTTCCAACTACCCATTTTCATTTTGCAGATTTAGTTTAGTCGATTTTGAAATTGGTTTTGATACAAAATTAGAATTGAATGTATTTTGAATAATTTAATACAGGAAATGCACAGAAAAACCAGACACTAGAGAAAGCACAAAGCCAAAGAAAAATCAAATAAGCATTACAAGAGCTGACTTTTTTTTTATAAAAAAAATGAAATGTCAAAATTTCGCAAGCAATTAATGTGCAGGTCAATTAAATTGAGAACGAAAAGAGTGGAGAATTGTACTAAGAAATCTACTACAGCTATCCACTAAAATTACACATTTCGTCGTTCAGCAGCGTACTGGAAAACGAAAAGTAGAACGAAATTTTTCGTTCATGATTTCGTCGTGTCATTTTTGTATGGGATTTTTCGTTTCGCATCAGCAGCGTACTAGGCTTAAACAAAAAATTATCTATTCTGTTTATGTTGGCTCCGTTGTATAGAACCTGGTTGGAATAATATCGTTTGTACTCCGACTCTGCGAGTTAACCGCTCCCTGCTGAAGACCATTGTTAATATTAAAAACTGTGGTAGAAGTTACATTGCCACTCTTGACAACAAACTTTCTACCATTTAGCATGTCCTAAAGCATGTACAATAGCGGTTTACTTATACCAAGTCTGGCGAGCTTTAGATAGAGACCCTCTAACCATACGGTGTCGAAGGCCTTCTCCAAATCAACCAGACAGGCACCCGTACACTGCTTTTTAGATTTGTTCCATTGGACATCAGAAACAAGTTTAGACGCGGCATGAATTGTGTCATGTCCCGTCTTAAAACCGAACTGATTATCCGGTATGATTTTGTTGTCCTCCGCCCACTTGAACAGAGCTCTATTAATAACCTTTTCAAATACTTTGCCGATACTCGGAAGAAGACTTATCGACCTGAGATTCGCCGGATTGGAATTGTCCTTTCCCTTTTTAGGGAGAGGATGCACCACTGCTGTCTTCCACCGCACTGGATAATATGCATTATTCAGTGCGTTGTTAAACAGTGTGGTATATATGTCAACTGCTTCTTGAGGCAAATGTCGTAGTACAACGTTGGATATACCATCGACTCCTGCTGATTTCTTTTTCTTTAGTGACTCAAAGATGAGCTGGAGCTCAATCTTCGAAATTAACAGGGAACTGGTCCCATTTCGCTCGGCGATTATGGCGTTTGCCAAATGTTCATCATTAAACCCGGTAAAACCAAGGTTCTCAGATCGCCACTGCGTTATATCGTTCCGCAGGTAAAAGTGGTGAACCAGAGCTCTGCTCTCCAGGTCATGGTTCGGGCGAATGCTAGCATTCACCTTGTACACTTGCTGAAAAGCAGCCCCCACCGCCTCCACCTTCTCCTGCGGATCTTCGATTATGAAGAGGTCATCGTCCAAGACGGCGTCATCTGGATCTATGCCCGCTGTCAAGAGTACGTCTCTGTTTTGTGTCGTCCTCTGGAGCTTAAGACACGGAAGGTCGTTTTGATCTTTTCTTCTGAATATCTTATTAATTTGTGGGAACATACTCGGGTCGGTAGCGTTCACTGCCCGAATTTTGTTGTCCCAAAACAAATTAATGGACAACCTATAATTTTTTTTGATCAATTGGTTGATGTTTTTGATGGACGACTTCAGTGTCCTTATCTCCAGATCTCATGCGTCAGTAAACCGTCTGTACAAGCGTTTTAGTCTTGTCAGTAAGCCACTTTTTTGTCTGTGTAGTGCATCAATTGTCGCGTTACGGTACATGTCAGTTGCGTTACGTTCTTTGTATTTCGGTATTGTTCTGTTCATTGTTCGTAGAATCGTTTCGTCAATTTGTTCTAAGTATCTGTCGATTTCAGTATTTGTTAGGTTCCTGTCATTTGGTGGGGATATACCATTTGAACGTAATTCACTCAATAAGGCATTGGAGAAACGTGGCCAGCGCACCTTACTGTAATTGTAAGTATGCACAGGTACATACTCCTCCAATTCCATAAGCTCGTTCGGCAGTTGTATTACGGCGGCGAGTCCGCAGTGGTCACTGTCGTACTCGATCGTTCTTAAACAATTTTTAGGCCGTTGGCCCACAGTGTCAGTAATTGTTAGTCTTGCGTCTTTCAACAATAGATCCAGATAGGCACCGCTTCTTGGAAACGATGGCCTGTCTGTAGCGAGAAGTTCAATGCGATACTCCAGGTTGTATCGACCCATCCAATTATACAGATGGTTACCACGAGGATTTTGTATTTGATTTCCCCAATCTATATGTTTGGCATTCAAATCACCAGCCAATATGTAGTAGTTTTCTTCCGAGTTCAATTTTAAGCATTCAAAAAGCTTTTCAAGTTCTGCTATAAATTCTGTTGGCTGAGGTTCTTCGGGTGCATAGGCAGCGATCACATACAATCGCCTACCCTGATGGAGGCGAATGCATATGATGCATGCCACTAGCATCCGAAATTTTCGCACACTACTATTGTATATTATCTTATGATCAATACCTTTACGTATGAAGATTGCAACGCCTCCTCCTCGAGTGGAATTGGGTCGGTCTCTTCTTACGATATTGTAATTGTTATTAGTCAATTTATGTTTCTGGGTAAGCTTAGTTTCGCTAGCCATAAACACATCTGGACTTATGTCTTTAAGCAATTGGAATAAATTCGCTCTCCGTTCGGTCCTAATCAGTGAATTAACATTCACAGCTAGGATCTTTAAGGGTCTCTTCGGCAGCGCGCCCTTAACCTCTAAGTTGCGTTAAGCTCGGCAAAACAGAGTAGATATAATCCACCCTAGTCGCCTGCTCCCTGATCTGGTTTTGGAGGCCGTTCAACTGACCCTGGATGGCCAGTAGAGCGCCCATAATATCCGCCTGTGCCGCCGGCGCCTTAGGCACGGTGGCCTGTTGGGCGACCTTTGGTGTAGGCTGTACCGTACTTCCCCTTCCTGACGCCATTTGGGCGTAAGAAATTTGGGGGTTGACGGGCGTTGTTGTAGGAGGGCGCACTGTTGGACGCTTTTCTACCACTGTTTGCTTTGCTGCTTTATTGTTTTTTATAAGCTGAAACGTCGGGCATCCCCGATAATTAGCGGGGTGTCCGGCGCTTCGGCAGAGTACACATTTAAGCTGGGTCCTATCTTCGACCCGTTCCTTTCCTAACTTGCATTCATCTGCATTGTGGTTCTCTCCACACTTAACGCAGCGTGACTGCATTTCGCAGTTTGCTGCGGCGTGGCCAAACCTTTGGCAGCGCATGCATTGAAGCATGTCGCCGCGCCTTTTTAATTTGTCCCAAGTTACAACCTGGTAGTTGAGGACGGATATACTCCTCAAACTATCCAGTTTGCTGCTGGGTGAGAGTTGAACAAGGAAGAAGGGAAGTCTCCGCTTCTCCCGCCTAGCTCTAACTGTAGCGAACGGCTTGACCCCGATAAAGTCGAGATCGTCATTCGCTTGTTGGCGGAGTTCATTTAAGAGCACCTGTGGTTCCGTGCAGGAATCTATGCCCTTCAAAAGGACCGTTTGAAATTTTTCGGTTTTAGGGGTGAAACTAAAGAACTCAGTAGTAGTTTCTTTTAGCAACTCTTTAATTTTTTTGTGCTGTTCCAGTGTGAAGCACTGGATAGCATGCCTATCGTTATTTAATCTTTTAATAGTAAAATTATGACCTATGGTCAACTTACATAGATTTATGGTATCCTGTAACTCCATTTTATAAGTATTAATGGGTGGCACCTTTTCTTTTTTCATGATCGGCGGCTGTGGCTGCTGCTGCTGAGACTGATTTTTCTGCGGCTGTTGATTCTGCTGCTTTTGAATCTGCTGCTGCTGTTTTTCTTGCGGTTGTTTCTGGACTTGTGTCTGCTGCTGTTGCTGTTGTTGTTGTTGTTTTTGCCGTTGTTGTTTTGGCTGCTGCTGTGGCTGTTGTTTTTGTATTTGTTCTTTTTTCTGTTGTTGTTCTTTTTCTTCGAGTTCTTTTAGTTGCCTCGCTCGGCGCGCTTCTTGGCTGGCCTTAACTTTACTTTTTATCTTTTCTATTTCTGCCTCCAAAGCATCAATTTGGGCGAACATTCTTTGTTCGTCCTCCTCAGATGACGCCTCTGATGTGGAGAGGTTCACGAAGGCAGTACTATCGCCCGTCGTGAAGTGCCCTTCTCCTTCTTCAGACATATATGCTATACCCTCTTCGGGTGAAGTGTCTAGCTCGGTTTGTCTTGCTGCCTCTGACGTCTCGTCTATATCGGACGTATGCACCCCAGCTGGCAGCTTTTCTGAGGTGGCCGTGGATCTCCTTTTTACCAAATTTGGTGCGCACTTGATCCTCTTTCTGCGCTTTTGATTAGCATCGGATGATGTTGCCGTTGTTGTTATTGCTCTTGATGTTGTTGCTGCAGAATCACTGCTTGTGATTGGAACATCTTTCGATGTTCCCTCAGCTGATGCCATCGCTGGCCTCATTGGCCCTAGGACACCTTTCGATGCCCCGGTGCTTAAACTCCTCCTCCTTTGTTCGTTTTCCCAACCAATAAAGTTAACGACTTCACGGTTGTGAAAAAAAGCTGATAAAGTTCTGATGCCCTCCTGGGAATCGAACTGGCGACCCTCGGATTCTCGGTCGGCCACTCTACCTCTGTGCTACTGCACCACTTATAAAATGTTGATTTAATTTGGAACTTAAGCTCACACACGAATTTTAATTGGAAAAACTGGGAAGCCGAAAACGTCTTAACACTTCCACAGTACGAGATCGACTGATAATTGATATTATATACATAAACCTATGTACATATGTCATGTCCATTTCAATCTCTTTTTTCTAAATATTTGAGCATGAAAATTTATTGCATTATAAAAAAATTTGCATTACCTTTACGACAACACAACGGCAGCAAATTCTCATAGTTTCTTAATATGCACATATGTTTGTGTCATACATAGATATGCATATAACTATGTACACACATATAATGCAGCCACAGTAAAAAGTATGTATATAGTTAGATCATAAAAAACAAGACCAAGCATTCGATGTTTGTACCGTTATTTTTATACAGGTTTGGTGCAGGTTATTGTTTACCAAAGCCATTCTTCATTTAACGTTTGAAAGAGTAGTGTTTCCTTTTTAAGAATGGCGGCTAAGCATCCACTTCTTCACCCAAAATTAAATAATTTTTCGATTTTTTGTTCGTTTGGGGATTTGGTGTCAACAAACGAAAAAAGTATCCCGTTTTTAGAAGAAATCGGGTTAATTTCCTCCAAAACGTCTACTCCACCTCTGTGTTGTGATATTTTAATGACCGTGGAAAATTCAAAAAGTGCAAAGTTCGGTTGGTAAATAACCGCATTAACTGTAATAAAATCACAAAGGTATATATGAAATTTACGATGCAAACAGTGAGATGCCTAAGGGGGGGCATGCTGCCCCCCTGCAACCCCCCTGCTTGGGCTCACTATAGGCTTTGGGGAGGGTGAAAATTTTATTATATGCAAAGTTTCTTTAAAATTAAAGAATCTTTTGGGTTTAAAGAACAAGTATAGTTTTACTATTTTTCAATTACATATCTTAAAAACTAGAAGACATAAAAAGAAGTAGTTTTCTGTATTTAATAAAAAAATAATTGGAGCAGTTAACTACATCAATTATTTTTTTATCGATATCCATAATCATGAGAAAAATAATATTCAAAGTGATTTTTGTAACTTTTTTTTCATAAATTTTGACTTTGAAGTCAATTATTTCAAAAACTATTGACTGAAACAACTTTACTTAAAATTTATTATAAATTGTAGAGTTCTGACTTTTGAAAAAGGTATAATTTATAACGGCAAGTGTTGCCGTTCTTTTTTAATATTTTTTTTAAATATTTTAAGTAAATTTTCATAAAATTGCCCCTCCCACCTAAACGAGGGGAGATAGACCCCCCCCCCTCCCGTAGTAAAAAATGCTTGTATTAAGCCCCTCTACCAAAAACCGTTATTATATCTTGGCGCCAAAGTTATCGTACTCTCCCCAAAAACTTTTTTTCTCAAAAACCGCTCCACATATTTTTTAATTTTTTTTTTGTAGATTTAAATTTATCCTAGAAATAAGATGGCGTACATTTTTTTAGCTTACATTAGTTTAAGTATTTATTTCAGAAATTTGAATTATTTTTTTCTTTGATTAAGCCGATTTAATCTTTTGTGTTCAAGTTCATATAATTAAATATGTAAGACTGTCAAACCGATTTTTTTTAGAAAAAAACTGAAGAAATTTTATAGATTTTAACAGAAATCTTTTGCATATGAGTGATCGAACATAAGAGCAAGTGGTTACGGTAAAATTTACCGCAACAATAACCAGTCTTCGACTTGTTCCTTTCCCTTTATTTGTCTCGTTGTGGCTGCAAAATATTGGCGAGGTTGAGGGCAACCATGGTACCATCAACCATTGGTTTACTAAACCAGTGCTTTGCAGAAGTAAGAAAAACAGGTGAACGAGCGATTTTTAAGCCATCCAAATAAGAATCATGTAGACGGGCGGTCTCGTGTAGATGTACCAGCGCACGAGCTGAAGAAGTAAAGAGTCAGGCGGACTTTTACTTATATCTACACCAACAACAGAATATCCTCATTTATAATTCATCCTAACTTAAAGTAACGTAAAATTAAATTTATAATTGTAACAGAATGGGTAGTTAACGCTTAGTTCTAAAATTTTAAATTCTTAATTCAATTGCTAAAACACTGAACAGATTATATGAGGGTTATCGGAATTGATATATGATAAATTAGAGTTCGCGGTTTAAAATTATACCTTTCTCTCTCGTCTCGAAAAATATGAGTAATGAATAATTTACACTTCGAATCACTCCCGAAAATTTTTTGTAGTAACGAGGAGAATGCATAGGAAGAACTTTTTCTCGGTTTTGGATGTCCTTAAATTTTCTCGAAAAAAAAGTAGTGGGATGGGTCTGAACTCGGCTATTTAGATTTAGCAAGTTTTGGAAAGACATCCAGCAACTTGCTGAATCCGTGTTTGTATGAGTGAGAGTAAGTTTCGTTGTGATTCCTCAACGGAGGTTTTGGTGGAGGCAGAGAAGCGTTCCAGGAAGCCGTGGTCTTGACAGATGATCAACGAAAACGAATGGCTGAATGAATAAATATTTGAATGGCTGGAATAGTCGAGGGAGGAATTGGTTTTTAGCAGGACAGTTGACTCGAAAGCGAGCTATCCGTGCGAGAAGTTAATTTTGTTTGGTAATTTTGAAGATTTCGAGGAATTTTTGGAGAAGGAAGAAAATCGAGGAAAGAAGGTTTCAAGTATTTTTTTGATTTTGTGAAGAAGGAAGAAAAATCGAGAAGGTATTCGAGGTGTAAAGGATTGATTCGAGGAGACAGGAAATATCGAGGTGTGTGAGAACAGGAAAAAAACCGGGAGGAACAAAAAAAAAAAGGATAAGTTGAGTGAAGTTTTCAGTTAAAACTATTTTTACTTTTTTTGTGTCGTATTTTTTTTTTAATTCCGATAGATTTTATTTTTTTCAGTGCTAGTGTAATTTTTCTTGTTTTATTCTTTTGTTCTCAATTTATTTGGGAACAGTAATTTTTGTCTTTGCTCAAAAGTGTTAACGGCCCATTTCTTTGTTCTTTTCTTTTTTTGCGCTTTGCTTAACAGCTCCCCGTTAATCTATAATTAGTTTCAATTTTATAAGCCTTTGTTTTTGAAAAAAAAACCTTGGGTTCTAATTCTGGCCTTCAACCCAAAGATTTTCCAAATAAAAACTATTTTTAAATTCCAATCTGGGTACTAAAACTGTGTATTTTCTTTCAAATTTCGTTTCAACTTGTTTCCTTTTTTTTAGAGCCGTTTTCGAAATAATTAAGATGGTGGCAAAAATTGTATGGCAAGTAGCTTTATTTTTGGTGCTAAAAAAAACGATTCACAAATAAATTTGAGAGAATCACCTAAAACGCCTAAATACCAAGTTTGAAGAAAATAGCATCAGCCGTTTAGGCTGTAAATCGTTCTACAGACAGACAGGCAAATAGAAAGACAGACGAAATTGCGGGACCCACTTTTTTGGTGTTCTCCATCACCGTAAAGTAAAAATTATATTTCAATATGAACCCTCGAGAATAATTAGGTAATTCTCGCCAACAACTCTGTTTTTCTACCAAATAAGATTTAAACATTGGCAGTGGTTAGATAAATAATAGCGTTTTCGTGGACCGGAAGCATTCCCAATGCTTCTAGAATTATTCTTTTAACACCAAATGCCAGAATGCTTCTTTTTGAAAGAACATCCATCGATTATGAATTTAAAGATAATTAATTTGCATTTGGAATTGTGCATTTGTAATTTGTGGAGCTATGTTGAAATTTAAATTAAAACAAAAAGTGATATGAAATTGGATAATCCAAACATTTCATATTTTTCGTTATCGCCATCTTCAAGTGGTGATGATGACTAAAGAATTTTGTTCAAAAAAAAAAAAACATGAGTGGGAAAATTCCTAAAAAGCTATTGAGGAATATTCCGAGTAACGGTTTCCTCGCCCAAATACAACAAGTATTCGATATATATAAATGTTTTTATCTCGTTTTTAATAGTTTCGAAAAAAAGTGAAAATAACTTTAATTTGCCATCTGCATTTGAAATTTCAGAAATACAACGAAACACAAACTTCGGAATCAAACTTGTTCTTTTGGTATTCCGGATAGGATACTACTTCCTGATGTTTCTTCCCGATTACTCACCGAAAACACTCTAAACTAGTGACCGGAGCACAGCTGACGACGAAGAGCATATTTTATTTAAGAAAGAAAAAAGTTTTTATTCCGAATAGGAAATATGTAGGTATACATGATTAAAATATTTTGTCAGATATATATTTATGATTGGCATTATATATATGTAAAATATTCTATGCTTTGTGAATCCTTGCAATTATGTAGTGCCTTTGTATATAAGAACCAGAGTAGTATCCTCAGACAGATTGTCGTACACAAAGCCTGGAGAGATGCTAGTATCGCCCAATTCATATGTATGTTGAGCACGATGGCTGCAGATGTCGCCTGTCTCGTTCATCAAGATAATTGACAACTGTAGGCACTACTCTGGCGGCAAACCCTTGAACTAGGATATATAAACTACATGACACAAAATGTCATAATGTGCTTTGAGAGGTGTTGATTGCAAATTATTATTACAAACAATTAAACGATTTAAACTATAATAAAATTTATATTTTTGTAAAATAAAAAGTTGAAACCTTCAATTAAAACAATTTTAATGTAATTTGTGGGTGCGATTTCGTGAGTGTTCTTAGACGTAAATAATGTGTGTGTATTAAATAATTAGAAGATAATTAAGAACTATTCTTCATTGTTGATCTTGTCATTAGGTGAAGTGGGTCAAGATTTATATAATTTATGGCTTCAAAATCCCATCAGGTGGAACTTGGTCCAAGAACAGACGGTGAGCAGCAGTTCCCGGAATAATGTATTATTATTTTTGTTCATAAAAAACGTACGTGAACGATAATGAGGTGTACGTAAGTTATCTCTTAATTATGTTTTTCCTGATAAAATTCCTCACAAATAACTGGAATTGTATTAAAAGCAACAGTTTTGTTTATTATAAATAAATACAAACTTAAATATACAAAATATTGTAGATAGCTTAATTACATCGAACTTACGGCTGAATTTATTTGGCTTTTTTCGTTTTTGTCGTCTTCTGCTGATGATTTCTTAAAGCACTGAAATTACAAAAGAAGAAAAAATATTAATAAATCCATCTATTGGTATATTTTTTTTTTTGAAAGAAAATCAATTTTTATTAATTAATTAATTATTTTACATGAATGTAAGCACAGGTATTCCTTATGGCTGTCAATGGTTGGTGTATACATACTGTTGTTGCAGTGTTCCACCAGGTGTCACATTTTGACTTTTCAGTAGTACTGTTTGTGTTGAAAACTTATGTTCAACTAGTAAAAAAAATATATGACTTCTTTTTTAAGTAACTTTTATTATTTTTAGAATCTTTAACTTTTTAATATTCCTCGGAAAGCAATTAAAAAAATTAAGTCCGCCTTTTACCATAAACTAATAACGTAAAGACCGGAAACCTCTGCTTTCATTTGACATTTGCCTACAAGCTGAAACACGCACACAAGTAACTTTTCCGTTCCTCTTCCAATAGACACATTGATAAAAACGCACACAAGAATCTTTTCTGTTCCTCTTCCTATAGACACATAGACAACACAGCCCTAGTAATTTGTTTTTGTTTTGCTTTTCGATTTTCCATCTATTCATGGATAGAGTTTCAAAGCTACAAATACAACAATGTAAACAAATGGGTTTTGGGGGGTGAAACGTACGAAAGTTTCCGATCTTAGTATGGCTTATTTGTGCCTTTTACCTCCTCTTACAATCAGCTTGCCTCTCCTTTTCTCCTCCTTCCCTACTTCATCTTCTTTGTCCTTGTTCAGTTTGTCATGCGTTCAATCTTGAAGGCATGAAATTGAATGCATCCAGCAAATAATTGCATCGGTGTGGTGGTTTCTCGCAACAGTATGGTTTTTAAATACAAACACTACTTTTACACCACTTCGATTTTTAATCAATGTTTCCGTTTTGGACTTCCTTCGGTTGCAGAGATACTTTTAAACACTGAGACATTTAATAGATGTTAACTTTCCTTAAATATATATCCGCACTCTTCACTCCACTTAATTTAGAAAAGGTCAATCCGTCACCAACCTGTTTAAAAATCGCAAGCTGAAATTGCATGATGTACAGTGGGTCCAACGCATAATCGGACAGTAGTTTCATTTATATAAAATGTGCCGTAAACTAAGAAAAAATGCGCTATATGTATACTCTTTTCGCTTTCATTTAAATTAGTACACTTACTTATCTAAAAAAAAAAACTACAAATTTTAAAATTATTACTGTTAATTCCAAGAAAAAAAAACAAAAAAATAGTTTCTGGAGTTCAACGTATAATCGGACAAATCAAATAGATTAATTGAAAAATACAGTTACTTTCAAATTTTCACTCAAATGAAGTTTTTCTTTGTTCTACTCCAATGAATTTTCAACCAAGTAGTGCAAAAATGATTCCAAGTGGAGAACAAACAAGTGTCGAACATAGACATTTAATTATAAAATTAAATTTTGAATTCAAAACAGTTACAGAATTGCAGAGTTCATTGGACGAGGCAAATCATCTACAGTCCAAGATATCTTTAAAATGTACAGAGATGAATTTAGATTGACCAACAAAAGCCGAGAAGGTCAAGGCAAACTTATAAGTGAAAGAGAAGAGCGGTCAATATTAAAAGAAATAAAACAAGATCCCTTCAAAACCGGAAGGATGTTTGCCTCAACACTGTCCGCAATACTCTCCATAGATACGATTCTATGGAAGGGTTGCCAGAAAAAAGCCGTTTATAAGCCTTAAAAGCAAAAGACTAAAATATTCCAGGGAATATTTATTAAGACCAGAAGATTTTTGGAATACGGTAATGTGATTATATTTCTTAAAAAAATGATATTTTCATTTGCAGTTTTCAATGATTCAAGGTCTTATTCGCTGAAGAGAGCAAATATAATTTGCATGGCTCAGATGGAAAGATGTTTGTGTGGCGTAAGCCAAATACAGAGTTTCAGCACCAAAACACAAAAGCCACGATAAAACATGGAGGCGCTCTGTTATTGTTTGTGGCTTCATGTCGAGTGCTGAAGTAGGCAATTTCTATTTTCTTGATGGTAAGATGGACAAATTTGTGTACCTCAACAAGCAAAGTGCGGAGAAATTAAGAATCGCAAGGAATTTGCTTTTTACCAATCATCAGGTGATTGGGATCAAGCAAAGCTTTGGCTAATCCATATATGCCCAAACTTATTGAGACACCAGCCCAGAGCCCAGACCTCAATGTAATTGATCATCTTTGGGAGGAATTGACTGGACGAGTGTACCAAAAAAAATTTAGCTCCATAAATCAGCTTAAGGAGGCTTTACTTGATGCATGGAACTCTATTGAGCCAGAAGTGTGCCAAAACTTGGTTAAGTCTCCAAGCCGTTCTGGACAATAAAGGACTTACGACCACTTATTGAACGATGGATTTTGTCCGATTATACTTTGAACTTTAGAAACTTGTTTTATTTTTTTTTTTTTTGTTACTTAGATAACTAAATTTACTGCCTTTAATAAAAGCCACCATAAATGCTGAAAAAGATAGAGGAAAATGTGTTGATATTGTTAAACAAAGAGTGGTTGGGAGCTTTTATGAATCTCAATTTCGACGGATAAAAATCCTTTTTCCGTTTCATTCCATGCAGGTATCTGGGCCGTCCATTCTCTTTGTTTTCTGCAAATCAATTACCGTGAATTTCGATGGCATTAATTCTTTTCAATACTCATCATATATATTTGTTTGAGTGAACCAAAGTAATTGGCGTCTAGTCGTGTTTTAAATCCCCAGCCTAATACACAACCATTGAAATTAACCATCCTTGGAAGTTGGTTAAAAAGTGCATGCATTCAGCCACCTACATATTATACTTCGCCATTAAACTTTAAAACGAAATTTTCAGCAGACTGGATACTAATAGAACATGTCTTTTAGTAAGTTAAAAAGAAAACAAGTAGAAAAAGATTGAAAAGAAGTATAGAGAAGCCATATTAAATATATCTCAATAACGTTAATATTCAACAGAATAGGTATAATATATATTTTGTTTAAAGGCACTCTATACAAAAGTAAGACCCTCATTCAAATATTAAACAACCTAGGCAGCAAGCTGAGGTTTCATATAATTTCAACAAAAAGTACTTAACTTCCAGACCATAAATTAACTCAAGGCAAACTTTAACGAATATAAAAACATATTTCCAGTAGCGTAGTTAGGAGGGGTGCTGGGATTCAAATCATCTGCGTGAGGTAATATTAACAAAAAATAACCAAAACTACATATTTTAAATTGAAGTTCCTTAGAGAAAAAATGTCTGCTTTCGTTATTTTTAATACAAAACTTATATCGTTTTCCATTGGCTGTTTAAAGTAACTCCTTTTTCAGTCCGTATATTCCTATATAGAATATTGAAAATTCGGAGAAAAAAAGAGTAACTTCGAATAGCCCATCAAAAACGACATTATAATTGTAAGACCATTAGCTATTTAACAAACATCAAAACTGTAATCCGAAACGTCAGTTGTCATACTCGATGAAACTTAATCTTAAATGCCGAGTAATCGAGTAAATGAAGTGAATATTTTTAATCTAGTATGGCTGACTACTCTAGAAAGAAAGCAACACACACAAAATAATAAAAATCAAAAGTGGAATTAGGAATTTTCATTAGACGTCAATCAGCCCGGATGTAGAAAATTTGAATATGGGATAAATATTGGGATGTAGAACAATGAAATGAACGATTGTCAAAACTCGCGCAAAATATTTTTCTTTATGTTACGTTGGTTTGTGTACTTTCTAATAACTGCGAATCGTAAGATTAGTACGCAACGCGTTGTTGTAAACCCTTTACATAAATTGCTAAGTTTGAACTTTCACGTTGGGAGAAAAATCTGCCAATGCGACGACCGTCATTAATTAAACGAGATATGGTTTTGCAAACATCCACTACAATAAACGCCACGTAACTGAACGCCACATGCAGTTGAGTTTTGATTTTAAAAAATATAAAAATATCTAAAAGGGATAAAGCAGGGATGTAGAAAATTGAACGACGCTATTCACACGAAATGCGATGGATGTTTTTGTTGTCAAAATGTCAAAACAAAAAGAAAATTTGCTTAATATGTGCCTGGAATTTATTGAAGTTATTTTAATAAATGGAAGAAGTGCAAACAATTTATTCAAAAAGAATTTTCTTAAAAATTTATTCAGTCGTTACATGCCAAATTTGGCGAGTTAAGTTATCTGCTTATTACCAAATAAATGTTAAGACAAACTCATATTTATTAATGAGAAAAACAAGTGTTAACTTGGTGCTATTATTCGTTTATTAATTTGGGGACTTTTCCCTTAAAAATAATGAAGATTTTCTAATTTTTTCTTCCACATCATTGCTTTTCACTCATTTGTGTGGAGGTTCTTAAAGAGAGATTTATGGTGGCGGTGGTGGGTGATATAAAAACCGTTTTCGCAGGAATAGCAATATACTGATACAAGTTTTGAGTTTAACGTACTCTTAGAGATATTAATTTATTTACCCTAAATTCTAAATATCGCCCCTGCCTTGTCGAAATCCTTGATCCGCCACTGCCTCTACCTCTTTCATTGACTTTCCTTATGTGTAGATGTAGGATGTTGTACACATCCTTTGAATTTTATTTAAACACAAGATTGTAGATATGTCGATACGATAAGAACAACCCAAAACTTAAAACAGACATATTTGGATGAGCAAAATTACACACGACAAGACGACATTAATCTAAGTCCAAAGACTGCTGAAATCCTTCAATAACCAAGAATAAAGCGAATTTAATAGAGATATTCATGCAAAGTTAATCTATTAATTGTGTAAAATGAGAAATTTAAGACGCATCATTACTCATTTCTTATTTATGTAAATGACGTTTGATTCAGTAAACTAATTCAAAGAGGTAGAATGGACGCATTCAATGACCTTTGGTTAATTTTACTAAATTGCTTCCATTTAGGTCCTTCGGGAATTTTTATTTATTCCTGTAAATCATTTTCCCATTTCTGAGTGCAAGGATTTGAGCAAAAAATATAAATTGTCATAAGAAATTAATCTTAAAACTGCGTAGCAAGGCGAGCACGGATTTGCTTAATATATAAGAACAATTCTTATTAATTTGTTTACTTAATTCAGACAATGTGCCAATTAGGATAAATAATTTGCAGAGGTTAATTTTAGTAATTCATTAGCTTGGTGAAAAAAATGTAGCTTTTATTGAAATTTAGCTGTGTCGAATGTTATGTATTTTTGTGCGTCTATACAGTTACTTACAGCTTATACGGTGGGCTGAATTTCTAAAAAAAAAGAGTACCTTAAAATGTAAAAAGTATGTGTTCGATAATAATAGATGTACATTACCATTTTCGGACTAAGCACAAACGATTAAAGAAAACAAAAAATAACCTCTGGAGAAGGAAGAAGACTCTTGATACAAACGACGAAGGACGAAGACATGCCTCGATATAGATTAATGGTTTTTCTTTGTTTTACTTAATTTTTAATTTCTTTGTTTTATTTTCTTGCCAAAAAAAGGAATTTAATTTTTAAATATTTTAATTAAATAAAAATCGAATTATACAATTGGGGGTTCAACCGGGATCAAATGTTATTTTCACCAAAACACGGATTATATTATTCCGATGCCAAGTCGGCATCGTTTTAAAAGAATTTTGGACCACTGATTCCACCAGCTCATAAAGCGCAATTATAAACACTAAGTTATTTGTGATATAATTCGGAAGTAAGATCATGCAAATAAATAAAATTATAATAAAATAAATAACATCCTCTTACTTTTTTTTTGTCAAAAAAGGAAAAAAAAAACATATTCATCTTAGAAATTGAATGAACAATCACGGTGTCACGAAGGAATGCACAATCTAATTGGAAAATCGTCCCAAAGAAATGTCTATCCTTTATTTTCTAATAAGAGAAATGAAATTGTTTTTTTTTATATACTCGTACCAACATAGTTTATGGCAATAAATTCTACAAAAAAAAAAATAAATAGATTTGTCAAGAGAATATAAGACTAAATAAAAGTCATTTTCACAACTTGTACTGTATCATTTTATCAAATGGAAATGACTGTGGAGAATATGGTATAAGTGAGGTTTTGAATGTTTGGCATAACTATGGTCAAGAGATAGTACCTTGATTTAATCTCTTGACATTTTCAGTTGATTATAAATTATTTATACTTTGAACTTTTGAAACAAATTCGTTTGTTAGATGGTCACATAATGGTCAAAATAAATTCCTTGTTGATGATAGTTTTGTTAGTTTTGAAACTTAAAGCTTACAACATAATAAAAATATAACGATCCAGCATTAAACTTGTATACCTTACTACCAACGTAATGTATATATATGTGAAACTAATGTCATTTTTATTTGGAAACCCGGAAGCTATCAGGAGTTTCTGAAAGTGTTCACTTGGGGGAAAATGACAGTTCTGATTTTGAAAAAGAAGAGTAATGTCGTTTTCGATTGGTCGTGCGGAAGGCTTCTGAATGCTACTGAAATTGATCGATTGGTACAAATGACAGTTTTTATCTTGGATAGAAAAGAAATTTGCTTCCATAGATGTAGGACGGTATTCACGGACCGCTATTAAGTTTTTCTTAAGCTTATGAAACTTATAAGTTAGAAATTATTAAAAAGGTATTTTTCGAAGTCTGAAAATGAGAACTATTCTCTTCTTAACAGGCACACTCGAACTACCTATGTAATCTGTTTTCGAAAAACGAGTGACAGCTAGCTGATTTGTTGGTCTTGAACTTCCCAGCTAAAACTCTTTTCGGTGTTTTTTTTTTCGTTTGTTTGTTATTTTATATTTATTACAAATTTTATGCACTCAAAGATACAAATTTCTAATCTTAAATATAAATAATGTGAATACGTCAATCAACCGATCGAAACTCAACCAAGCCAAATGTTCATCTGCCTTCAATCCAGTCTTGGAATTTGAGAATGTGGAACGGTTTAGTTCCGCATATTATTATGATCGCAAATTGACTGCCCAGAAATGGTTTATCTATGATGGTGTTAAAGCCTTTCGCTGACCATCACCACCAGATATGCCCGAATCACCTAAGGATAAAACTCTTTGGAAAACGCGCTTGAATTCCTAATGACTTAAAAGTAATTTAAGAAAAATGTTTGCATTTAAGCGAAAGACAAGCAAATAAACTGTTCTTTCCACAGAACTTTTATCCCTAGTTGGGCCTTCCCACACTGTCGGCGTCAAGACAAGCGTTAACCAGTGCCCCAGGGCCAAAACGTTGTGCCCCAATTCAACTTCGATGGAAGATTAAGGCCTATCCATCTTCCCTATCTAAGGGCGAGGCCTATCTAACACCTCTACCATCCAAGGCTCATAGATGTAAGATAGAGTCCTTGGAATTTTTAATATGCCCGCATGTGGGGGCAACCACAACCACCACGATGCTCCCACTAGGGGGCCTACCTCTCAGACAGGCCGGCCTCACGACGTCTGGCACCTACTAGCACCAGAAAGAACGATCATAACCCGGGGGCTCTTGTACCAAAATATAGCTTCCGGTGGAGCTTCGCAACCGTAAAGGTCACTTCCGGATGAGTCACTTAAAACTCGAGTCCCAACAACAACTGATATGTGCACCCGAACCATCTACCGAGGCAGTGGACAATTGCAAAGAGCACATACCTAACTGCCTAAGCCCTCATAAACACAACGAAGACTACCTGAATGACTCACGAAATTGGACCTAGGCATATACTACCTAAGTCGTTCTACACCCACAACAGAGAGTAACTCCCTAGAAGGAGTGCACGAGCACATAACGCATGTGCTCATCCCTGCCGTGCGCCGTGCGAAAACAACGACAAAATGGCCAAACACTACAACAAGGACACACAGAACTACTACCACTATGCCCCTGGTCAGTCCGCATGTCACTACAGTCGCTATGCTCCCCCTGATCGATGCACCTATTGGCGCATGATCGAGCCATCGCAGCAAACATACACAGTCACCCGGACCGCACATTAGTTATTCTCAACACAGCTTCAGTCCAAATGCCACTGGGTTAAACCCAGGGCAAGGGGCACCTTCACCATTGATGAGTACTACACGTAGAGTGAACAACTCGCTGATAGTTTGTGGGTCAGGATGTGACATTTAAGTCACCCTCACCGTAACCAGCCAGATGTTCAAGGAGTTAGTTCATAGAGGTCCAAACCTGGCAGAGAGCTGGGTGCCCTGGAAAGAACATAACCCACAGCTGACCCCAGATCCACACCAATGCTAAGCCATCAAACTAGACTCAATGTGAACAAGGAGTCAAATCCTGCTAGGAACCAGTCAAATTGATGAACTCCTGGCAACACAGCGATGTCTACAACTAGGACTAACAGGGTGTCATTATTGCCGCCGGGTCCGGAAGACACGGTCAGCAAAGATGGCAAGATTATCAGCCATCATCCTCGTTACCCTATCGAACCACACCCACCGCAGAGAGATCCCTCAAGTGAGCGTATCGCGGACACTCAACCAGCAAATGCCTTCAATCCTTACTCGTAGCTCCACACGAACACTCAGGAGAACCATCCAAGGCCCTTTTGTGCAAGAAAGCATTCAAGAAACCATGGCCAGCCAACAGAAATCCCGCGTAGAGTGGGAAGTCCAGGCATTCTCGTTCACACACAGAAACAACACGGGGAAGGAACTCGAAAGTAGTCCTCCCCCTCTCACTATTATCCCATCTAGACTACCATCAGCAGAAAACACATTCCCTCATGAAGCTTTACGTTCCTGAATACTCAATGTATGAACATTCAGGCACTCGCTCCAGTCGGACGCAGAAAGTTGCCGTTGCCTCTTGACTTTTCCAGCAATACCCCGCCGTATTACCTCGAGATCAAGAGTAACTGAAGAGCCTCTGTGGAAACAGTTCTGCAAACACTAAGTGAACCAAGGAGCATAACCCTCTGGCAAGAGAGGATTTTGCTTCTTCCGCTCGCCATTTTGACTGTATCGTACCATACAGACGAACCAAATGTTCAACAGGCAACAAATAACGCGCCATAAATGACACGAACTGCCTTTCTATACTGGCCCCAGTCACACTTCATCACTCTGCTAACTGCTGGAACCAGAGCCAGAGAGGTGAGCTTCATTCTCACCTGCTTCAGATGAGAAATAAAGGTCATTCTCTTCCCGATGGTAATACCAAGGTACTTGACCTGCTTCGCATACCTTATACCCACCCCACCAGCTCTAATACATGGAGGACGACTTAAGGAACAACATTATTGAAGTCTTCTCAACAGCAACCTCAACCCCGACACCAGCACCCCAGGCATTCACCATGCTCACGCTGCCCCGGCTTTCCAGCACAGCACGAGACTGGCCTTTGTCAAGGACAAGAAGGTCATCAGCATAGGCAGCACACCTGCAGCACGGCTGCCAGGATGAGAGGCGCTGCAGCAGGGGATCCATCATAAGGTTCCATATATATGGACCACCAATGGACCACCAATGGACCTCTGTGGCCAACCTCTCTCAACGCCCAATGCCACCGAATCTAATTGGCTGACAACCCGGGCGACTCCTTCCGAGAAATAACTCCTACAGATAGCAGTCTTCCGACAATGTACCTCTTCCAACCTTCGCTCAACATTAGCCCAATCCACGCACTCAAATAGCCACCTGAAGTCAACAAATATGCCAAGAACATATTTGCTGACCGAAGCATCAACAAAGTCTTTTACGTGTAGCCATGCATCTACGACACTGCAGCCTTGCTTAAAACCAAACTGAAATGGATATTGCATTGGTAAGCACTCCATCAGTCTATCGACTAAAACCCCTTCCAGTACCTTTCCAAGCACTGGAAGGAGACTTATACCGCGATAAGCCCCAGGACACAGAAAAATCATTTTCGAGATTAATTTTACAAAAAAGAAGAGCGACCACAATTAAAGACAGAGATAGTGAACTATAACTTCATAGTCGCTAGTCAAAGACAACAACGAAAAAGAAAACGCGAAAGTATGTTTCGAAAGTATTCGAACACATTTTCGGTGAGAGTGCTCATTCTCAATTAATGCTTGGTGAATATATGTTTATGAGGCTCTTAATTTATGAGCGGTCGGTGAATACTGGCCTTAAATTCAGAATCAAAACCAGACACACACACACACCCAAACCCACTAAATGTCAAACTAGAAATTCAATGTCAACAATAATGACGTGTAGGGATGGGTGATATTGCAAAACATCTATTTTAACATCGAAATAACAATATCGATGTCGGAAATTATCGAATTAGTGATATCGATGTTTTTATTAATGCATTTTTTTTGAAAAATAATACCCGTTTAAAAATCTATTGCAAATGCAATATATTATAAAATCAAAATTTCGTCATTGTTTTGAAAAATGTAGTAATGTTTTTATCCTAATTTTCATTTCGCTTTTCGTATGCTTGAGCTACATCGCATTAAGCGGTAACTGAACTTCATAAAATTTCACCCAAATATATATGAAGTGTATTTTCGCTGAAGCGCAGCTCTGTCGAATGCGGTCTAACCTTTATATACATGATGTCATTTTTTCGTCTAACATCGATATTTTATCAAAATCAATGAATATCGCTCATCCCTACATTGTTATGTCATTGTTTTGTATTGGTTGGTTGAAATTTTGTAGTTGTAATATGCGTTTGACATTTCGTGTGTCGTGTCTTACACATACAATTATATTAAACTTCAGAATCAAGAATATATAATCAATCATACATCAACGCTAAACTTCAGAATCTTCAAATAATACACGTCAGATAAGCAAATCCAATGCGGCGCAAAAGTTGTTACCCTATGGGAAGATGTTATGATTTTTGCAAATGGCGGCAAATGCCAATCGACACAATTCGATCCATGTCTTGTTGTCATGTATTTTATATATGCTTACATCCTAAATATTCAAGTAGAATTGACATTTCATTAGTTGATAACTCTTGCGCCACCTATAACTTTAGACAGAATTGAATTTGCATGTTAACTACTTTTTTTTGTAAGAAATGGAAATTTAATTATAAATAATCTTCACCGACGATATACTCTACCGAATGTCAATATCCAGGGGGAATTACATTCTATAGCTCGATACGATTCACGTCAATATGACGTCACCGAAAAGTCAACTTAAATTATGATTTTTTTTTACCAAAAACATTTAAACTGATTTTATTTATCAGTTTGAATCAGCCCCTAAAACGGTCTGATCATCATAGCTTTATTTCTCGAAGCTTCACACCCCCCCACCACCCTCCTGATCTGCTGTCTAAGCTTAAGTTCCAGAGAACTAGTTCCCGATACCTGACAAGCAAAAGCTTAAAAGACCATTATAGTCGAACGTCAGAAACCAGAATACCCGAAAGCAGAACAAAATCCAGAAGTAGTACTAAGGACTACTTAAACTATCCATGAACCAGAACGACATGCTCTCAACTAGAATACCAGACCGTAGGCCTTCCGTTACCAGAAATTATTGAACTATTGTTTTTTTTTGTGAATTAAAGTGTTGATTTTAATACACATTTAATAATAAGGTTTATAAAGATTTTCCATTTGGAGATTTGCGTGTTCTTCATTACGGCAATGCCACACTGGCTAACCGGCTATCTCACCTGGAAACATAAAAGCTCTTTATAAATTGCAAAATTAATTATTAGGCCACTTTCTGAGTAGATTAAAAGCTGCATTATCCGTATATAGGGTAAAGTTCTTTTATTTTCCAGGTCATGGAAATGCTGATAATCCAGAAGGTAATCTATCATCTTGAAGAATACAAACTTCCGGCAGTAAGATTTTTAAATGCACAGTGTATGTGATGGTTAACCGAGCCTTGTGTCTGATTTGTTCAAACAATATTTAAATATATATATTATATATATTTGGGGGTGGCCGTGGCGCGATAGTTGTGTGCTCGCATGTCAATCTCATGGTCGCAGGTTCGATTCCTGCCGTTGTCAATATCTTCTTATATTCCATTAAAAACCAATTCTAAAAATTGTCATAAAATGTGTTACTGGTTTTCTCATTACATGCTGTTCAGGCATAACACTAACATCATGTGATTGAGTAAACTAGAATACCCATAAATATGACAATGAAATAAATAAAATAATCTTTCCTATCCGTCTTTCTCTTCTTTCACCGGATGGCCACGCTGTGTTAAAAACATATTAATGGTATTCATAATCCCTTGAGCGCGTGCAAAATTATCCAACAAACCAATTAATATCTTTCTATAACAATTACCCAAATGGCCCACAATTTGATGTTTCCATAACCATATAGCACATCAAGGATTCCAGATAGATCTTCGAAGAGTGAAGGATAACATCTCTAGGTGGGGGAATTAAAATCTGCTAAAATAGAATTGATTGTTAATACAGCTTTTCTCTATGAGTCTTCCTGATAACGCAGTACTCATATATACGTAAGGATATAGGAGTAAGAGGAGTACTTCAAACTTAAAAGAAACCCAATCGTCCTATTTGAACTTATTGTTTTCCAATTTGGTATAATAAGCCCACCCTACATACAAATACTGCAAATATTCGTTCAAAAGGGTCTCCAATATTCAATATCCTTAAAAAAAATCGTTTCGGTACTATTATAGCAACGAAATGCTTTACAAAGCTTCTAGAAACGTTGCCATTGACACATACATTTACAGCTTACCAGTCTCAATCCTCTTGTTCATTCAACTACACACGCTACTCGAAATATCAGCAAATGCCAACTTCGGAAATGTCCTTTGCGTTTTTAATTTTTGGGTTTAGTTTAAGTTGTTTTACTGTATTTTTTGTTTTATAAATAATTTAATTTTTTTTCATTCCGTTTGTTAAGTTTTTTTCTTCAGGTGGGCATTTCTTTTTTTTGTTCTTTACCCTGCGCCTCCACAAGCAATAATTTATTTCATAAAATCGAACATGCAATGGAAATCTCCAATGCAGACCACAAATTTTATGAAATGAATTACATTACGAAATCGATTTCAGTATTTATTTTTTACCATCTCTGTGGAAAAAAATGAAGAAATAATTTGACGTCCAATGTCAGTTCGACTGACATTTGTGCTCTTTCTAGCTTTACTTGTGTATCTTGATGGGTTTAAAGTTAAATATTTCAAATACAACAATGTAAACAAATAGGTATTGGGGGGAAAAATTTACGAAAGTTTCCCATCTTTGTCTTGCTTGGCACTCTGATTGTCAATAAGATTTCATGAAATGATTTGCCCACTGAACGAAGAAATAAAAATTTCTGCAATAATTGTTGAAATAAAAACAAAAATAAAAATTGCTAGTGGAGGCGCAGGGTTAGGAAGACATTTCCTTCTTGGTAATCAAGAGACACATTTTGCAGTTATTTTTATTTGAGTTCTAGAAGTACTCGTATCTAAATTGGACATCATAGATCCCATTAAAAAGTACATCCATATAGGTAAACCTAGTTTCGGTCGAACAACCATTTCAGCTGTTAAGCATGAAATTTGGTCTCCAGCCAAACATACCTTTCATCAGCACTTATCAAAACCCAACCCAACCTCATATCGTGACCGCTGCTGCGACAGAGTTGGTTGATAGCAACAGTACACTCATGAATTTAAATACAAGCCAAAGCCAGAGGAAATCTTATGCAAACCAATTTTTTAACCGCCCTACACCCACAGCAGGACGAGATGGATTTGGCAGGCTCTACAAGTGAGATTACTGTGTAGGTACATAATTATGTAGTACCTACATAACGGGTGATTTTTTTGCTACTTGGTTTTTGACGTTTATATTTTTGACAGATCACACATGACAAATTCCACGAACATTTGACATTTCGATTCAGTATTGTTTGCCATTTCATCATGAATAGACTTACGCCTGAACAACGTTTGCAAATTATTGAAATTTATTATCAAAATTCGTGCTCTGTGAAAAATGTGTTTCGCAAGCTACGTCCGTTTTTTTTTCCGCTCATTTTTGGCTAAATGGATACGTGAATAAGCAGAATTGCCGTATTTGGAGTGAAGAGCAGCCAGAGGCAATTCAGCAGCTACCAATGCATCCCGACAAATTCACTCTTTGGTGCGGTTTATGGGCAGGCGGCATCATTGGGCCGTACTTCTTCAAGGACGATGAAGGCCGCAGGGTTACGATCAATGGAGAAAGGTACCGTTCGATGATAACAGATTTTTTTTTGCCGAAAATGCAAGAATTGAACTCGGTCGACATGTGGTTCCAATAGGACGGTGCCACATGCCACACTGCACGCGAAACCGTGCATCAATTGAGAGGCGAATTTGGTGAGCAGTTGATCTCACGTTTTGGCGCAGTCAATTGGCCACCAAGATCATGTGATTTGACCCCGTAAGACTATTTTTTGTGGGGCTATGTTAAGTCTATTGTCTATGGGGACAAGCCAAACACGATTGCTGCCTTGGAAGCCAACATTGAACGCGTCATTGGTGAGATTCCGGCCGAAATGTGTGAAAAAGTTTGCCAAAATTGGACCTTCAGAATGGACCATCTGAAGCGTAGCCGCGGGCAACATTTAAGTGAAATTATTTTTAAAAAGTAAATGGCAGAAATTGATTTATCGATCCAAATAAAAATTTCATTCACTTTTTACAAGTTTCTGTGTTTTTTTGAATTTTCAAAAACCAAGCTCTTAAAAAATCACCGTTTATAAACACAACGAGATGATTGACCTTAAATTTTGTAGGTAAATGTGGAAGAATTCTTCACAACAATTGTAAAAAGGATGAGCAACGTGCATCAGATTTTACAATCGGTATACGACTGGGTCGTACTTACTGGCTCGTATGCTCTATCACATCCTTACCACATTATTCCTTCACGAGTATTAAAAGACTTAAATGCACTATGTCATTAATAAATAGAATGCACGAATTGATCGCACGTACTTGCTCCTATATTCGATCACATTATATACATAAGATTTTTAATAGAAATAGCTAAATGTATTTTTTAAGTCGTTTTTCGCTAAAATTTGTATATATAAAAATTCTGAAATTTTTTCTATAAAAATATGGTATGAACATTTTAAATATTTAATAATATAAATTTAATAACAAAATTTCAGAAAGCATCGTCCCCTCGTTTTCGAAATATTGAATTTTCAAATTTTTTTAAATCCAAAAAAACTATTTTTCCTAATTCAAGCTCCTGTATAAAAATTTTGATTGAAATCCGTTGAGCCGTTTGTGAGAAAGTCGAAAATCAATAAAATGGTTGTATGGCAGGTACCGTTAATAACATAATATAAATAAAAAATTTTGGCCAAAATGTAGACCATACTTAAAGTAGTATACACACAAATTTTTATCAAAATCCTTATAGACGTTTTGGAAATAATTCAGATGGTAGCAAAATTTATGTGGCAAGTACTGTTATTTTTGGGTCTAAAACAACGATTTAAAAATCTATTTTGGACAATCGCCTAAAACGCCTAAGCACAAAGTTTGAACAACATCGGTTCAGCCGTTTAGGCTGTAGATCGTTCTAGAGACAGACTGACGGAATCCCGGACCCACTTTTTTTCATTTTCTTTAAGGATGACAAATAACAGTAGCTCCCATACATTTTTGTTGGCCAAAAACAAAAATCTTATTTTTCTCAGACACGGTTCCAACGATTTTTATAAATAAAATGCATGACTTGATCGTACGAACTAGCTCTTGTAGCTAACAACTTTAATGTAACTTTAAACTAACCATTGAGGTTTAGTTAGTTAGGTGTCGTTAGCGTATGCAGGTTTAAAGCCTATGTAGGTAAGATTACATTGATTCTTAGTGTAATGAATTGTCGAATGGATGATTCAAGGAAGAGTTAAATAGGTACCTACCTAAAAATGTATATTTACGAGTAAATCTATCAATGGATTTTAATTATGTAAGTTGGGAGAGTTAAATTTACAGATGTACATGCATTTACATATAGATGGAAACTATGTATGTAAACATGTACATATAATGATGAAAACGAAGGATGTAGGTGGGTAATTAGCTACATGCATATAACTTTATAATTTAGGTACAATATGCATACATAAAATTCATGTGATTTTTAGAGACATATGTATATACAAACGTATGAGACCTACATTGTACTAGTATTCAGTGACGTACGCAAAAATTAGTAAAAAGGGAATAATAATAATGTAGAAATTAAAACATATATATTGCTTAGTCGTTATATTTTGGAGGAAAACAAAGATGCGATTTGAATTCATGGATAAATAAGAATATATAAAAAAATCCAAAAATCGTTGGAGCGGTTTTTTAATAAAATAATTTTTTATGTTTAAAATTTTTAAAACATTTTTAGCAAAAAAAAATGAATTGCCGCTTTGAAAATATTATTAATATACATATAAAATTAAAATTTCAAAAAAATTCTGTGACAGGTTTTTGAAAACATATTTAATTATTTTTTTAAAAATGGAAAAAACTTCTTTTTTGAACATTTTGGTATGCAGTTTTATTAAGAACCTTAGGGAACATTTGTATAAAAAAAAAGTTATTTTCATCGGTTCATCCAATGTTGAGAAAGTCGAAAATATGAATAGTGGTTCTACGGGAAGTATCGTTAATAATTACGAAAAAAAAATATTTTTATACTCGAAAGTGGACTGTACTAATTTAAGAACACACACATTTTTTTATAAAAATTCTTTGAGCCGTTTTCGAGAATACATTTTTTTCTTAACGGTTTTTTTAACATTTGTATGGGAAGTACCGTTGTTTTTTTTAGGAATACGTATAGCTTTTTTAACTTTTCAAGATAATGTCAAAAAACTACCAAATACGAAGTTTCGACAAAATCCGTTTTCGAAATTTTTAGTTTTCAAAAAAAAAAGTTTTTTTAAATTTTTGTTTAAGCTACGAGTATTTAGGAGCTTCTGCGCAAAAAACATCAAGAAAATTTAATTAGCCGTTTCCCATAAAATCGAAGAACAAAATATGGTACTACTAGAGGTACCAAAAATATCAATTTTTTTCCAAAAAAAAATTACCAAAACGTTCGTTTTCCTTTTATTAATGCACTTATTCTTGCGATTATAGGTACTATAAGGCAAGTTGTGTATTCGTAAAAAAAAATTTTTTTCTAACAATCAAACATGACATTACTATCATAGAGAACATCAAAAAAGTGGTTCCCGCAATTCCGGCTGTCTGTCTGTCTGTCTGTCTGCCTGTCTGTAGAACGATCTATAGCCTAAACGGCTGAACCGATTTGGTTCAAACTTGGTACTTATGAGTTTTAGGTGATAGTCCAAAACAAATTTTTGAATCGTTGTTTTGGGCCCAAAAATAACGGTACTTGCCATACAAATTTTTCTACCATCTTAATTAACTCAAAAACGGCCTTAACAATTTTGATAAAAATTAGTGTGTGTACTACCTTGGGTATGGTCTACATTTCTGACAAAAATTTTGAAATATTTTGTTATTAACGGTACCTGCCATACAACCATTTTATTGATTTTCGACTTTCTAATAAACGGCCCCATGGATTCCGATCAAAATCTGTATACAGGATCGCCTTCAAATTTTAAATAATACTGCATTTCAAAATTTTCGAAAAATATTTTTTTTTTAATTTTTGAAAAAAAAATATTTTTTTTTTTTTTTTTGAAAATTCAACATTTTAAAACGGGTGGGCGAGTTTTTCGAAATCTTGTTTTTTAAATTTATTTTAATAAAAATTTAAAATGTTCATACCAATTTTTTTTTAGAAAAGTTTAAGAATTTGTATATACAAAAAATGAAGTGAAAAACTTTAGATATATATTTAGCCGTTTTATTAAGAATCTTTTGCATATAATTTGATCGAACCTAGGATCAAGTACGTGCGATCCAGTCGTGCGTTTTATTTTTTTTTATAAGAATGGTTGGAGCTGTTTTTGAGAAAAATAAGATTTTTGTTGTTGGCCCCCAAAAAAATACAATTTGAGCTACTGTTATTTGTCGTCTTTAAAAAAACTGAAAAAAAGTGTGGGTATATTACCGAAAAAACAATATCTACCAAGTTTGATGCAAATATATCCAACCATTTAGGCTGTAGACTGGAGTACCTATAATCGTAAGTAAAAATCATGAAGGGAAAATGTACATTTTGGTAATTTTTTTTTGGAAACAAATTGTTAGTTTTAGTTCCTCTAGTAGTTCCATCTTTTCGTTTTTCGATTTTACTGAAAACCGGTTAGTTATATTTTTTTTTATTTTTTATGCAGACGCCGCTATTAAATCTAAGCAGGCTGAAATTACTCAGCCAAGTAGAAGGCTTAGCATTATATTTAATTGTAGTAATTTCAGTAGTATATAGAATTGTATAATAAAAAAAACACCTTCATATTATTATAAAGTTATATGCATATAGCTACCTACCAACCTACATCCTTCATTTTCATTATCATAAGTACATATTTACATACCTAAGTTCCATCCATGTAATGTAGGTACATATGTATATCTCTCCTAACTTACATAAATAAAATTCATAACATAGATTTAAATATACATGTGTACGTGTAGGTACCTATGTAACTATTCCTTGAATCATTCATTCGACAATTCATTATACTGAAAATCTGAAGTAATCTGAAGTACATTGGCTTTAAGCCTGCATATATTAACTAGACCACCTACCTACTAAACAGCGTCAATGTTTAGCTACATAAAAGTTGCTACAAGAGCAAGTTAGTGCGATCCAGTCGTGCATTTTATTTTTATATTTTTTGTATTAATAGGGCTGTTAGTAACCAAGGCTTGGAACACTTTGCTACGTCAAGGGGTAGAAGTATTTCGAATCTGGAGTGGGTGGTCAGTGAACAACTACAACGGGATTTCGACAACAAGTGCAATCTTAGCTTAGTATAAAGTCTTCACAAAAAGAACAATGAGGTCGTATCGGTCGGCGACAGTTTTCTTAACGATGCCCTCTCTGATTACAATTCCAACGTTTCTCTATCGTAGGAAACTTCTTCTGCCGGTCGAAGCGTGGTGTTTTTTGTACAGGAGGTGCTAAGGCTAAGGGGACGGACGGCCGCATGTTCTTTTATCGTCTTTAATGGACTGAAACTCCTCAGCTATGGCAATCAAATAGTCCAAGATGCTGAAGTCTCAGCGGCGGGTGTAGTACCTATATTCGGGACACATACCAACGAATATGCGGTCTTAATTGTCAGACATAAGCCGTGTTTTATTGGGCAATTTATCCGGCGTAAGTTTATCCGTCGTAGCATTCTACATACAATTCGCTACGGTCGATAAAAAGCTAAGGTAGAAGCTACGATGGATGGCTGGTTGACGTTCAGTCGAGTCTCGATTCTGATTTTGTTAGTTCTGTTGGTACGATTGATAATTGAATTGAATCTCGATGGATGTGTTCATGGAGTGTTATAATTATTAATTTCATTCGTAAGACAAATCAATCTTTTTCATTTTTTTTTTAATAGTTGGCCAGTTTATATTTCTCAAATCTTAGATAACTTCATTTTTTAATAAATTATAAGCTGTTCTCCTGAAAAGTTTCTGACTTTTACTATTAAAAACTGTATTCTTTGCTCAATTATTTTCTGAAGTACGTCTAAAATTGCACCTATATCTGCAATTTTGCATAGCCCTAATGTCAATTAATCAATTTTAACAAATTTTGATATCCATTTTGAAAGAGAAACCAATATTTATCCAATGCATTCCGTTTTACTTTTATTTTTGACTAACCAAGCCCAATTTTCGTTTTGTGTTCAATTTTTATTGATAGTTGTAAATAAACGGAGTTTGGTGAAAAAATCATCTTTTTATTTAGATCTACAAAAAGCAATTTGAGAAGACAAACCGCATTGGGTGGAACTGCGCTATAGAATAACTGCTCGACACTGCGCCGCAAAATATTTATTCGTATGAAATTCTATGAGCTATAAGGTCAGAGGCGCGCACATATGCAACTTTTAGTTTTGCAAACAGTTTGGTTGCTAAAGCGAATACCTTGGACTTATATGAGAGTGCGCGCACATGCAAAAGCTATTCACTCCGCGATTCGAAAAACTTAAGAGTTAATGTTTTAGCACAAATCGAATGATCGCCCCAAATAAGTTCTTCAGTTTGTATCACATCGAACTATAATGTAACTGCGCGCAAATGAAATCAAAATGATGTTTGTGTGTTGGTTTATCTCATTGATTGATTTTTAAGCTGCTTATGTGCGCGATCATCGTTCAACTAGTGATTAAACTATTTCGTTTCGGCAAAATTGCATGTGCGCACCTAACCTAAACGCACTAAGCGGAAACCGAACTCCCAAAGTGTGCTTTTCTTCACTGTTTAATGGACGTTGGCCATGGGCGGTATTCGATTCACTACATGGACATGGACTGGGCATACATTTTTGTGATCCAAAATGGTGAAATGGCAAACAAAATGTTAACTTTTTGTTACTTAAGGAGGCTTTACATGGATCTGCATCTGCAGACTTGAAGAAAAGTAGAGCGGGGCCATTATATAAAACAAACATAAAAGTAAGACAGGGTACACACTAATAACTTACTCGAACTCTGCTATAACTTTCTTGGGACATCTCACAATCACATGTTCTTAGCGTTCAGTAATTTAGTTTTGGGAAAAAAATGTTCGCTATTTTCCTTTTTTTTTTTAAACAAACTGAGGTGAAATGGTAAAAAAAAACTTGAAAATTCGTTACCTGAACGGTACAAATTATGGTGCAGATGAAAATGCTATAATGAAGATGAACATGTTCATCTTCACTATAATCTGCAATCTTCGGATTCATACTTCCTACAATTTTCATACATGAAGATGATCTCCATTTTGGTCTTCGCTCTCTATCGCACAAGTATGATTTTTTTATTTTGTTTCCTCTTTGTTTACAGATGTCAATGCAGATGAAGATGAAGATACATGTAAAGCCACCTGTAAAGGAGTATAAATCTGAAGATTGCAGGTTATAGTGAAGATGAACATGTTCATCTTCATTATAGCATTTTCATCTGCACCATAATTTGTTCCGTTCAGATAACTAATTTTCAATTTTTTTTTTACCATTTCACCTCAGTCTGCTTTAAAACAATGAAAATAGCAAAAATTATCTTCTAAAACTACATACCTGAACGCTAAGAACATGTGATTGTGAGATCTGTCAAGAAAGTTATAGAAGAGTTCGAGTAAGTTATTAGTGTGTATCCTGTCTTACTTTTACGTTTCTTTTAAATTATGTTCCCGCTCTACTTTTCTTCAAGTCTGCAGATGCAGATCCATGTAAAGCCTCCTTACTCCGCGTATGTTAAGTGAAGTCTGATGAGTAAATATTGAATTGAAAGCAAAACATACTCATAAAATAAATTTGTAAATTGGCTTGAAAAATAAAACTCTAGCTATCGATAAGCCTAGAAAATAAATAAAAGAATGAAATATAAGGGGAGTGAACAATTTAAACTACGTTGTAGTGTGCATTCCAAACCAAGAAACATTAAAAGGAAACAAGTAAATCACCGGCACTTTTGTTTCCTCGTGTGAAATGCACTGTGTAAAAAGGGGCTTGATCATAGTCTATGAACTAAGCCATTCACTTATCATTTCCGTGCTATTGGTGCAAAATGAATGTTCGAATTTAAAACTGCAATTGCAGAAAAAATGAAAACAAGAAATATGTTTGTAACATAAATTAAATATTGGTACGTTTTTCTACTTTCTATTTTATATGAATAAAAGCTAATTATTGTTCATAACTTTGATATTTTCTTAATTTTACTTTGCAAAAGACTATTTCCTTACTTATGACTGCTGTGCAGGGGTACCAATTTTACAAAAATAAAAAAGCTACGGTCCATGCTACGGTCGATGCGTTTTTTGGGAATTACTTACGGTACAATGGATAGATTCCCAATAAAACACACCTATAGTCATACGAGGCTTGTCACGGATAAGATATTGAATATACTCCTTCACCTTTTCGCGAAGGCCTTGAAGTTTGCGTAGAATCTACTCTTCCTGCTTCTGTAGGTATCTGGCAGGCAGAAAGTAACGAATGAGGGCGTCACGGAAATCGTTCTACTTGACAAAACTATCATGATTAATCCGCAACCATACTAGCGCTGCACGGAATAATTCGGGAAGGGTGCGGAGCATATCTTCGGGTGGTATATTATACCAGCAGGTCAGCTCAGATAATCTCTCCAGGAATTTCCTGTCTTAAGCCCCACTTACGCACCATGTTCATTACCTAGACCTAATAGCTCAGCGTCAATCGGTTTTAAGTTGATGGTGCGGAGTGCGAATTCAAACGTGCCGGTGGTACTTGAGGTTGAAGTTGGTGGTGGGTAAGCGGCCGTGAGTTTTGCTATTTCCGGTACTGTCAATTTGGGATGTTCTAGACGGCGCTGGCGGAACGGGGATGTTTATGTGGCTTTTGTAAGCATGTGTACATCGTACAATTTCTTCTGCGGCTCGGCATTGTTTCTTTCCTCTATAATGTCTTCCCTTTCCTCACATAAGTTTTGTGTTGACTTATGGTTCCGAAGTTCCTTTAAAGGGAATGCTCAGTGGTTGCATCAGTGTCTGCATATTCTCACTGTTATCAAAATTTCGGCTCTTTATTATTTCTATTAACACGGCTTTCGTTAAGAAATATATATTCGATATTCTTATAAATCTGATTAATCCACTTAAGAAGGCGAATATTAGACCAGCTTTCTTCAACAATTCAACACTTAAAAATGTGTTATGTAACAATAAAATATTTCCTGAAACCAACAAATTTAAGAAGACTGGTGTCTACAAAATTAAATGAAGTGATTGTGAAGGTGTCTACATCGGAAAACCCTCGCGAAACTTTGAAAAACGATTCAGCGAACATATACGGGGAGTTTCTTATTCCGATCCTTCTTCGGGACTTTCACAACACCTTCGAAACTCTGGCCATGTTTGTTCTTTGGATAATGTTGAACTTCTTCATAATTTAAATTATGGCCGATTGCTAGATAAATTTGAAATTTTTGAAATCAACAAACATAAATCACTTGGAAAATGCCTACTTAATAACCAAATTGATTTAACCAATAACAGCCCTCTGCTAAATATTTAAATATAATTGTAAATTAAATAGAAAAAAATTGTTTAATGTTAATGTTTTCTCTTAAAAATTAATTTCTTCACTGTATATTATTTGTTTACTTTCCTATCTTGAGCTTTTATTGTACATGTAATGTTAGTCCCCTGATGATGTCTTAATCCGACGAAACGCGTCGGACAATATTTTAAATTAAAATATTATATTTTAATAAAAATCAAATTTGTGGAATTTATTTAAATAACAAGTATTTTCTTACTTTCATTAAAATTCAAAATATGAAATCACCATTCATTTTTTGGAAAATTCAATGTTTTTAAGTTTATATTATTAAATATTTAAAATTGACATACCAAGTTTTTTTTATTTTAGTAACGTATAGTAAGCTTATTTAAAGTATTATTATTCACAGTTGAACTTAAAATAGTTAGCAAGGACTGCAATGACTTCAAAATGACTTCAATGACTTCAAAATTACTTCAATTGATTTTGACTTCAAAATGACTTCAATGACTTTAAAAAGATTTGACGTCACTCAGCAGAATTCCCAATTAATGAATTCAAAATGAATGGTGACTATTCATATGATTGAATTCAATATGAAGTAGTTTTCCTGTTACTTCAATGAATGCATTCCAAAATGATTGCATTCTTTTACAACTCTGGTATTCGGCTGCTCATAATGCTGCGGTTTTTTTAGGTTCTTTTCTTCTTGTGATGTCAAGGCACTGTTTTTTCAGATTTGTTTGTTGTGGCATTGGACTTAACTTTGGTTCTAGCAGGTAACGTTGTTGGAATCTTATTGGTACCTTATCTTCCGTTTGTTCATCAAAATTATAGAAATGTTTTACATCCGAACGAAGAACTTTAACAACACGTCCATTTGTAATTAAATTGGTTTCGCAATTTTTTGCGAACCTACCTATTTTACTTTCTATTAAAACCTGGTCATCACCAAAATTGGTTTGAATTACAATGTAATCACTTAAATCTATTTCCATGATGTATTTATATTATTTTTTAAATTTGAAATTTAAAATTATTTTTTAACGGCAGAATTAACATATCACGTTTTCTCTATTTTTTTTTTCTTCCAAGCCGAAATGACAGAATACCCACATATAATTACAAAAAATAATCGATTTCATTTGGCGTTCTATTTGGCAAGCAAAATCCGCCATCCGTGATCAAAATCCCTGTTGGAAAATAGAAAACCACATAAATAATAGATATGCACTGACTTGCTCCTTAAATGGTTGTTGCTATTCCAATTTTAGAGCTTTGGTAGATGGCGCTGCTTAGTTAGTTCATTTTTAGGTAATTTGACATCAGCTAACACAAAGCCACTCAAATATCTTCTATTAAAGTATGTTTGTTTAGACAGTTTCGCACGAATAAGTTAACTTAACATATTACTGAAAGTGGAAGAGAGCTCCATAGCAATGATTATTTATATGATAAATAAAAGGTATTTTTAGCCTAGTTCGTTGGCTTAGTAATTTTTATTTCCTGTTTCCTGTACGTGAATAGATAGGTGTAAAACTTTTTTTTTTTAAGAAAAGAACACATACTTAACCAAAAATTGTTGATATTTGACTGCTTTCAGCTAACCTATCCGAATCGTTTACAAATGGATTCAGATAGCTTAGTATCGTAAATAAAAAACATAGGTATTTATATTCTTAAATTTTTTAATACATATTAATTAGAAATAATAGTTTCAAATATTTAAATTAAAGCCCAACAAATATCTATAGTTTAAAAAATTTGTAAAGAGTTAAATCTTTGTTAGATCGATACTGCATAACATAACTATGTTTTTGAATTCTTGAATTTTGCAGAAGAATTATCCAGAGCATGAAAGAAAACAACGTTTTTTTATGCTTTGTTGATGTTTTTTGTTTCCATTGATTTTCGTTAACAAACATCGACCACCATTGCTCATATCCACCGGAAAAAGTTTTACAATTCCCTATCCTGTTTTCATCACTTCGTCTTTCCTATAATTCCGCAACGCACACACATCACACAACAAGTCGAAAAGATGAATGTGCCACAGCGCAAAAAAAAGGAATCATGTTTGTTTATATACAGGTTTTGTCAATATGAACTCTAGGACCTCGTCCTCTCTGTCTCATACAACAACATTTATATGAAGTGTGTTCAAATGAGAGGTTTTTTTTATATTTTAAATATTGAACCTAAACTTTGTTATTTTTTTTTTAAATTGTCGTTCAAGTGACCTTCTGCCAGCTTAGCAGACTTTCAATCTTTTACACACATTTTAAATAAATTCATGAATGATGAAGATGATGTTGTCTGTGAGATATTAAATAATTTAAGGATAACTTGTGAAAAAATGCCAGCAAATTTAAAAATATACATCACAAATGTGAACATCCTTTGTGTAGTGTACATATGAATTTTCTTTAGTTACAATGTTAACGGATAACTAAATAGATAGGTAGGGTACATCAGCTACATAGGATTTTGATGTTTGCGTAAAGTAATTTCTGTTTCACAGAAAAGTCGGTCCCGTGGGTTACACACATAATATAATTATGTAGTTTACAAAGTTTATCTAGTAAATAAAATTTAATGAGAAGTCTGCCATACCACGGCCACTTATCCTAAATAAGGAGACAGAGAAACATGAGGGCATGTGAAACCAAAATAATGTAAATATAAAAATACTTTTACACAAAAAATTCTGCTTTTACTAAAAAAAAAAAAATTATTGCAATTGCAAAAATAAAAGCAAATGTTTCTGCTCGAAGTATATCATCATGAAAATATAAATTGCACATGTTAAAGCGGCAGAATTAAAATTGTTTCCGGTTACGCGAAGTTGACTTAAATAGTACAGCTGTGCTGAATGTCTCAAGTTATGCGTTTCCATTAATTTGAAGAGTCAAAAACCTGACACGTTTATTAATAAAACGACGAAGTATAACAGTTAGTATAACAGTGCGTATACACATCTGCTACATTTGTAATTCTAGTAAAAAAAATGTGTATAATTGACGGTGACACGTTACGTTAACTTTACATAAACCTTCCCAATTCACGGCTTAACACACAAGCTAATTAATTTTACAAACGGTTTGTGGTTTCTTTGCAAATATGATAACAGATTGCAAGGCCATTTAGACAAATAATCTAATTGTTACGAAAATATGATTTTTACTTGCGATACATTAAGGTTTCGTCGTATAAAAACCGATCTCGAGATTTTGATCAAACTTGATTTTTTTTTTTTTTTTTGCCTAAAAAGGTATGTATGTAAATCTTATTTGTCTCAAGAACGATTCCAACTATTTTTATTACCTATAAAATAAAATGCACGACTGGATCGCACGAACTTGCTCTTATGTTCGATCACATCGAATGCAAAAGATTTCTGATAAAAATCTAAATATAAATTTAAAGCAATTTTTTACTTAATTTTTTATATATACAAAATATTTTTAATTTTTTTCTAAAAAAAATTTGTATGACAGTCTTAAATATTTTAATGTACACTTAAAAACAAAATATTAAATCGGCTTAATCAAAGAAAAAATAATTCAAAATTCTGAAATAAATACTTAAACTAATTTAAGGTCAAAAAAAGCCGCACTGATTTTTTTTTTATCAAAATCGTTATAGCCGTTTCGGAGAAAATAGGTTTGAACGAAACGGTTATATGGCAGGTACCGTTATTTTTTGAGCTAAAAATAAATTTCAATTTCCCCTCTGTACAATACCTAAAAAACTATATATACCAAGTGTGAAGCAATTCGGCCCACCCGTTTGGGCTGTAGGTATCTATACATACATACAGACAGACTGAGAGACTGACAGACAGACATACAGATGGACAGAATTTTTAGACCATCTTTTTTCGCCTTCGCTATCATCGCAATGTCATGTTTGATTGTTATCTCAAAACTTTTTTTTTTCGACGAATGCATAACTTGCCTAATAGTACCTATAATCGCAAGTAAAAATCAGTAATGAAGGGAAACGGTACTTTTCGGTAAAATAGATAAAAAAGTGTATGTATTCTTAAATTAGTACAGTCTACGTTTTTATTTAAACAAAAAATATTTTGGCTACTTATCAAAGGTAGGTACTACCCTGCCCATAGAAGCCCCACGGGAACCTAATGACATCATCTGTCCACCTATAAAATTTCATTAAAAACCGTTCAGTTGTTGTTCTCTCTCATTGGAACAGTTAATTTTTTTCGGAATACAAATTACCGATGTGTTAATATAGAGCCCCATACAAATACGTTAAGTCGTTGATGCTTAATTGCGGATCTAACATCCAACCATTCATTTGAATAATTGACATTTAATTACAAAAGAATACAACTAACCTAAAAGCTATTTTGTTACAGTATGTAGTACCTGAACTAAAACAAAACAACCTGCTTGTCTGTACTCTGTACTACTGATTTGGTGTAGAGCTTTCGCGTGGGTTTGGTTTACTGGAATACTGGATTGGATTTGGATACTGGAACGACAGCTATATGTTGTGTGTATATATGTGTGTGTTTTTTTGATTTCTTGTGAATAAAAGCTATTTTGGCTATTTGTAGAAGGAGCAGATATGTTATAGGTGCTCTATTCAAAATTTAAAAAATCTATTCCACGGGAACCATATAGTGGGATGAAAATAAGCCTATGTTCTCTTCCAGACTATAATCTATCTCTGTGCCAAATTGCATTCAGATCTCTTTAGCCGTTCTGGCGCTATTAAGCAACAAACATCCATCCAAATATTCACATTTATAATATTAGTAGAACTAGTAGACTAGTAGTTCCAGACTATAATCTACCACGGTGCCAAAATTCTTCCAGATCCGTTCAGCCGGTCTGGAGCTATTCAGCTTCCATCTATTAATCCATCCATTAAATGTAAACAGTTAATAATATGAACTTAAAAAGGAAATTTAAAAAAAAATCATTAAAACAGGTTTTCGAAAAAAATTATTATTTTTCAAAAATCAAAAAAAAAATTATTTTTGCGAAATTTTTGGTATGGAGTATTATTTATAATTGGAAGGACCTCCTATATTAAAATTTTGATCGAAATCCGTGTAGCCGTTCACACTTGATTTAATACTTATTATGTAATTAGACTCCAGTGGAGATATGATAACAAATTTAATTCGGTGCCATGAAATAAAGTTCAATGCAATAAAGTCCAAAACCAAATTTTGGACTATATTGCACTAGTAAAAGTGCAATAAAACCATTTGACTGTATTGCATTCGCCTATTTCCAACTTTTGTTTCGTGTTGATGGGAAAAAAATCCCAAATTTTGTAAGACATAAATATGGCCACATGACACATTGTGGAATCTTTATTCAAAACATAAAATATATTTCAAACGTAAACAATAAATTTTAAAAAGCTTCGGTGCGTAAGGGAGGCATGTTGCCCCCTTGCAACCCCCTGCTTGACCCAATATAGGATTTTGGGGTGGGTACAAGTTTGGGTATATGCAAATTATTTTTGGAAATTTTTAAAAAGAAATCTACAAATCCAAAAAAAATTTGCATATACCCAAACTTGTACCCACCCCAAAATCCTATATTGGGCCAAGCAGAGGGGTTGTACGCACCGAGCTTTTTGTACGCCGTGAACCTAATTGCAAAAAACACTTCACACAAGTACAAACGAAACCTTATAGTGGAGCAAAATAGACCAAGATCCCATTGCGGGCAGACATACGTCATTTTATCATAGCTGATTTTTTTTCTGCGAATAGATACCAAAGTTGATAAGAACGAATGGACATTCCGAGTTTTCAAAGCTGGGACTTTTCGGAGTTTTAACAGTGCATTCTCAACTACGTTATTTTATCAAAGCAGATTTGTTGATATGTTTAAGGGGATAGTGTCTCAAACTTTGTTTGACACTTGTCAAACCCCTACAATAGGGCGTTTCGTCTGGCAGACACCTTTAAGATGACATCTTAAAATTCGGAATGTCCATTCGTTCTTATCTACTTTGGTATCCATTCACAGAAAAAAATTCAGCTATGATAAAATTACGTATGTCCGCCGGCACCGGGCTCTTACTCTAAAAGTTCAAAATATTTTTTGTGGGACTTATGTCTTTTGAATCGTTTTTTTTTTTTTTTTTTTTAGTTTAAACTTGCACTGTGAAACTGGGGGTAAGAGCTATAAACAGGGTTAGGGATGTAAGTTTTCAAAACAAAATCGTGGACGTCGCAGCAGCGATTCCTTTGTCAATTATAGAGAGGAAGGCTTTCAGCTGGAATAAAAGTCTTGCTAAGAATCTTGAAACTGATTCGTCTTTTAAAAATTCATACGCAGTCGAATCAAACAAATGAAAAACTTTCCCTATAGTACTTACTTTATATCGAAATTAAAAATGAATGTTCGACTACGAGGTCCAAGATAAGTATTTTGTTCATCTTTCTTAATACCAGTATAAGTTAAATAAAGGAAAGATTTCAGCAGCTCACAAATAATATTTGTGTTTTATACATAATTTTTTTTTTTGTAAAAGCCCAAAAGGATTATGACTTTTGGCTTCAAAATGCCAGCATTTAATCTAAATTTCTTATTTTTATTTTTTTGTTTAACTTTTTTACTTGCGATATACAATACATAATGTATAGGTACTTACTATAGGGCAAGTTTTCCATTTGGAAAAAAAACCGAACTCGAGATTTTAATTAAAGTTGACATAAGGATGATAGAGAAAAGTGGATCCCGCAATTCCGTCTGTCTGTCTGTCTGGTCTGTAGAACGATCTACAGGCTAAATGGCTACATCGATTTTGTTCAAACTTGGTGCTTATGCGTTTTAGGTGAGTGTCCAAAATAAATTTTTGAATCGTTGTCTTAACCCCAAAAATAACGGTATACTTGCCATAAAAATTTTTCTACTATCTCAATTATCTCGAAAACGGCTCCAACGATTTTTATTTTTAAAAAATCAGTTCATTAATGAAGGAAAAGGGTACGTTTTGACAGTTTTTTTTGGAAAAACATTTTTATTTTTGGTACATACATATAGTATAACTATTTTTTTGGTTTTCGATTTTCTCGGAAACGCTTAGTTTGATTTTTTTGAATTTTTTTATGCAGAAGCTGCTAGAAAGCTAAGACACTATTGTATACCAAACTTTTTCAAAAAAAATCCAATTTTTTTGGAAATTCATTTTTTTTTTGAAAACTCAAAATTTCGGAACGACTTAATAGATTCTTTCGAAACTTCGTACTTGGTGGTTTTTTGACATTATCTTGAACTGTTAAAAAAAATATTTTTTCGCAAATAAAAATACAACGGTATCTCCCATTCAAATGTTAAAAAACCGCTAAGAAAAAAATTTATTTCTCGAAAACGGCTCCAAGAATATGTAAAAAAAAATGTATCTGTTCTTAAGTTAGTACAGTTCACTTTCAAGTATAATTTTTTTTTCGTACCTATTAACGGTACTTCCCATAGAACCACTTTTCATATTTTCGACTTTATCAATTTTGGGTGAACCGATTAAAATAATTTTTTTTATACAAATGCTCCCTAAAATTGTTAATAAAACAGCTTACGAAAATTAAAAAAAAATTTTTTTTTGATTTTTAAAATATAAATAAATTTTTTTTTTGAAAAATCAATTTTTCAAGAACCAGTCACTGAATTTTTTTGAAATTTGAATTTTATATGTATGTTAATTGTCCGTTGAGCCCTGAAGTCGCCCTAGGGCCAACCTAAAGCGTTTTTTGAAAAACCTAAAGTCAACCTGATAAGCAAATTCTGTGTTTTTTAAACCTAGGGTCGCCCTCAACTCGCCCTGTAAAAGAACTAGGTTTTTAACTCGGGCAAGTTGAGGTAAATGAATAAACGTCAAAGTCACATGAGATTTGATTTGTTATTTTTAAAATGAAAATAAAAGAATACTCAAAATAATTTTCAGACGCAGACATGCAAATTGGAAACCTTTGAAATTGTGGATTGTGCATCCGAAATGTGCTTATTGCTAAATTTAACATATTTCAAGTTTTAATTATTAAATGACATAACTTGCTGTTCTGAAACATACAATCAGTGTCCCTCGGCTGTTTTTTGAGAACCGAAAACTCCAGGTTTTTTTGGCAGCTCCTGCGGTTGTCAAAAAAACCTAGGTCAACCCTTTGTAAAGTTCAACGAACTAACCTAATAATATCTTCAAAATGGCGTTTTAATTCATTCGACAATTCATTATACTAAGAATCAAGGAAATCTTACCTAAGTACATAGGCCTTAAACTTGCATAGCATAACTGCACCTAACTAACTAAACCTCAATGGTTAGATACATTAAAGTTGTTAGCTACAAGAGCAAATTCGTACGATCCAGTCGTGCAATTTATTTTTTATCAAAATCATTATAGCCATTTTCAAGATAATTAAGATGTTAGAAAAAATTGTATGGCAAGTACCGTTATTTTTAGGGCTAAAAAAACGATTCAAATACTTACCTATTTGAAAAAGCTACCCAAAACGCTAAAGTACCCAGTTTGAAGAAAATTGTTTCAGCTGTTTAGGCTGTAGATGTATCTACAAACAAGCAGACGGAATTGAGAGACCAACTTTTTTGGTGTTCTCCATCATCGTAAAAACAAATTTGATTAAAATCTCAAGTTCATTTTTTTTTTCAATTGAAAAACTTGCGGGACAAATATAGCTTAAAATATCCCTTACCAAATTCACCAACCATTTTTTTTAAATCTTCGAAGTAAATGCACGAACCATTAAGTTAAAACCTTACCTGATTATACTGTTATTAAAGCTAACAATTTGAGCCTGCGATTTTTAAGCACTTGCTTTTTAGAGTGTGCGGAAAGATACTTTTTGTTGGTTTTTGACATTAGCTTTCCTTTCTTAAAATGGGTAATGAAGGATTTTTTGGTAACGAATTTTGTTTTTTTTTTTGGGAAATATAAGTGAGGTGTTGAAAAATGTTTCTTGATTTTTTTTTCTTGATTGTTTATTTATTCAGAATATTGTACATAGCTTTGTAGATACTTAAAGCATAGGGATGAGAATTATATAAATTCTTAGCAACTATAAATTTAACAAACGTGACAGATAATTAGGAAAAATGTAATTTAGTTTTGAGAAATAAACTCAATGGACTTATTACTAAAATTTTAAAACTAACATAAAACAATTAAACATATTATTTTGCAATGTTTTTTAATATTGGGTTTTCTTTCATTAAACATTTGTTTATAAAGTTCGTGTGTACTATGGAACATTTTTCTTTTACTGTAGGAATATTAGCGATTTCATGTAGTCCAATTGTTGAGAAATGCCAAGGGAGGTTTAAAATAGTTTTAAGTATTTTATTTTGACAGATTTTTATCTTTTTATAGTGACAATCTGCACAAGTATGCCAACATATATTAATAATTTATTTTCAAGGCTTAGGTGAGAGTTTTTATTCAAAAGTGGATACAAAATTTTGATTAGAAATTGAGCTTTCTTAATGCTTTCTGAAACTTGGCTAGAAAAAGCCAAGCTTTTATCCAAAGTTATACCCAAATATTTAATAGTTTTTTTCCCATTGAACAGGAGCATTGCATACTATTAGATTTGTTTGAGGTAGATAACTTTGCTTTTGCTTCTTTGTAAAGAAACAAGCTTGAGTTTTACCAGGGTTTATCTTCATTTTCCAAGAATAAAAGTAGAGTTCAATTAGATTAAGTGCATTTTGAAGGTTAAATAAAATTTGTTCACATTTTTCTGAAATACTATATATGCATGTATCGTCTGCGAAAAAAGATCTTTTACAGAAGCTGAGAACAGGAAAGTCAGATACATATATGTTATACAGCAAAGGAGAAAGGGTCGATCCTTGAGGAACGCCGGCCTTTATAGAGTACAATGGGGATTTGCTTAGCGAAATTTCAACAAAAATCTTTCTCTCATGCAGAAAACTTTGAATTAATTTAATAAGATATGTAGGAAGACCATTTACTAAGAGCTTATTAACGATGCCGTCATGTCAGACGCAATCAAAAGCCTTTTCAATATCAAATGACACGATTCCAACAGATTTTTTATTTTTAAGTGCTTTTTTAACCTCATTACTTGATGCGATGAAGAATATTCTTTTCTAAAGCCAAATTGTTCTGGTGGAAGAATATTTTTGGTTGAAACGATTTCTGTCATTTCTAGACAGATGATTTTTTCGAATAGCTTCCCAGCTAAGCAAGCTTATAGGGCGGTAAGAAGATATTTCTGTTAGTATCTTATTAGGTTTTGAAATCGGCACAATTTTTGCAACTTTCCATCTTCTGGGAAAATAATCAAGCAAAAAACAGTTATGGAAAAGATAACTTAAAAACAAAATACAACTTTGAGGGAGATTCTTAATATTTGGTTAGATATGTTAGCATAACCCGGAGCTTTCTTTTTTTTTAGATCTGTTTTAATAATATCTTATATCTTGTTCGGTGAAATGTTGGGAACGTTTTGAGGATCTATCACAATCTGATCTAATTCAGTCATACTTTTATTAACTTTTTCAATAGTAACACTACTGTTAAAGGTATGGGTGATTGAGTGGTTGCTTTCAAAATATTTTCCTAGCTCGGTTGCTTTATCCAAACTTGTGTTTATTTTATTGCCATTTACTGGTAAATGGGGTGTTTGCCAGTTTTATCTCTTAAATATTCTTGAAAGTTTCCAAGTAAGCTTATCATGTTTCTTTATCTGAGATAAAGTCTTGTTCCAATGCTTATTTCTATTAATTTGAAGTTTTGTAAGTACTAATTCATTAAGAAGCTTCAGTTGAAATTTGAGAAATTGTGTTCTTTGTCTCTGACACCTACGCCGAACAGTGTTTCTGAAAGTGATGGTTTTTCTAAGGTCGTCGGTTAATATGGGGTCATAATGTCTGCTTGTATTCGAAACAACCGGAACTGAGATGTTAACGGATTCATTTATAGCAAGTTCAAATTTATTTATATATTCATCAATGGCCTCTATACTATATATAGAGTCATGAGAAATAGTGTTAAAATTACGACTCAAGCTTTTCCTAAACTTTTTCCAATCGGCTCTATGAAAATTAAAATTTTTGTTTAGGTTAGAACAATTTGCTTGTGAATTCATCTCAAAAATAACCGGTAGGTGATCTGAGGTGAGATCATTAACAACATATGGACAGGATAATAAATCATGACGATTTGTTAGAATAATATCCAAAGTAGAAGGAAGTCCTCTACCATTTGATAGAACATAGGTTGGATCTTTTGTATATTTAATGATCAAGTGCCGAAAGTAATTATTATAGCATTAAAATATTTTGCTTTTCTATAGGGAAATGATTCTGCCTATCTTAATCTGAAACTGTGCAGATACTATAGGTACCTCCCAGTATGCATACCTGGAATGATTTTTTTTTTCAGTATAACCTTTTAAGGTGCTGTGAGAGAAATTTAAATGTTGAATTTTCATTGAATCTTCTATCGATTGATTTTCGAAAAGTGTTGAAATCGCTCAACTACTCGTATCTTAAAGTGGCTCTTGTTTTATAACTTTGAAAAACACTTATACATATGTGGTTGGTGAATATTATATAAATAATTTTTAAGTTATGAGTTCATAAGCTTAAGAGCATTTTATAAACGGTTGGTGTATTCTGCCCTTAATGATGTGTGTTATATTAAAGTGTTCTTTAAATTTTACATAACTTTTGTAATATATATACACATTTCAATATAAGGCACTTTGTGCAGAAGGTGTTTACACATTTCAGCTTTGAGTTCAGTTGTCTCAGTTGAAATACCAAGTTATTACGGAAACATATAACAAAAAAGTCTCGTTACTTTTTGGTTGTGTGCTTAAGCACTCTCTGGGTATTTTTAGAGTCCGGGGGCTTACCTACAGTATAAAAAATAAGTTGTATTTATCAAATTGAGATAGAATCTCTATACATTCTTCATTGAAAACACTTCCTTTACCTTACTCCAAATTTAATTTTAAAAACCATTTAAGATTAAGTATTCACAATAAATAATACCAACAAGTTATATAAGTTTCAAGCAGACTCTTAAGAACTTTTATTTAATTTTAATTTTTTTATTCATGTAGTAACGACAATCTGACTTTATTATACGAATGGATACATACATACATACATACTTACATACAACATATATCTACATACAGTAGATATCAACAGGAAAAAAGTTTTTCTTGTTTTATTTATTATTTGCTTATGGCTCGTTCACAAAGTCACCATTCACCACTAAACTTTTATTCCGTCTTAAAAATATTAAAGACAAACATTTAACTCAGATTATTGCAAACTTTTGAAAACAAATTCTAAAATGTTCTTGAAGTGATGGCTATGTGAAAAAAACAGCTTCATAAAGTTGAGACTTTTACTTTATTTCTATTTTTCAACTTTAAGCTTTTAATTTCTTATTATTATTTATGTAAAAGCATGGAAATTCGCCATTAAATCAGGGGAGTTAATTTTTAAAACGTTGATGTTTCGTTATGTGTATGAGTTAGTGGAAGTTCTTACACATACAAGTAACAACCAGAAATGCACTCCTGGCGGTGGTATTTATAATAGAGTTGATGTTATATTCTTCATTAATTTCCGATGATGTGTTAATGATTTCGATTTCAGTCTTTATTGCTCTTCAAGAAACAGGTTAATTACACTAATTTGCAAAATACATTTATTTCTTTTACGTAATGAGTATGTATTTACAATCGATTTTGTTTCTCTTTTCACATTTATTGCTGAAATATTATTTTGCTACATGTTTTTAATATACTGTTAAGAAATTTAAATGCTTAGATTTATTTTTACTGTCTATGCAGGTACTATATAAGTTCGTTGACCATCCGTCCTCTTTTTTAGATGGCAGTCCTTTTTTCGGTATCGTGTCCTTTTTATTTGCGATTATAGGTACTATAAGTCTAGTTATGTATTCGTAAAAAAAAAAAAAAATACTAACAATCAAAAATCAATGACATTACGATCATAGAGAACACCAAAAAAATGGGTCCCGCAATTCCGTCTGTCCGTCCGTCTATCTGTCTGTCTGTCTGTCCCCGAGTCTGTAGCCTAAACGGTTCGGTGGATTTGCTTCAAACTTGGTACATATTATTTTTTCGATAATATGCCCACATGTTTTTTCATTTTTTTTTAAGACAACAAATAACAGTAGCCCCATACTTTTTTTTGGCCAAAAACAAAAATCCTATTTTTCTCAAAAACGGCTCCAACGATTTTTATAAAAAAAAATCAGTTCATTAATGCAGGGAAAGGGTTTTTGGTACCTCTAGTACAAACATTTTTTTTGGTTTTCGATTTTCTCGGAAATGGTTAATTTGATTTTTTTTTTAATTTTCTACGCAGAAGCTCCTAGAAAGCATAAACACTATTGTATACCAACATTTTTCAAAAAAAAAAAAAAAAATTTTTTTGGAAATTAATTTTTTTTTGAAAACTCAAAATTTCGAAAACGACTCAATAGACATTTTAAAACTTCGTATTTGGTGGTTTTTTCACATTATCTTGAATAGTTAAGAAAACTATTTTTTTTAAATAAAAAACAACGGTACCTCCCATACAAATGTTAAAAAACCTTTAAGAAAAAAAATTATTTCTCGAAAACGGCTCCAAGAATTTTTATAAAAAAATTGTGTGTTCTTAAATAAGTACAGTTCACTTTCAAGTATAGAAATAGTTTTTTTTGGTACTTATTAACGGTACTTCCCATAGAACAGCTTTTTATATTTTCGATTTTCTCAATATTGGATGGACCGATTAAAATAATTTTTTTTATAAAAATGCTCCCTAAAATTGTTAATAAGACTGCATACGAAAATTTTCAACAAAAACGTTTTTCGAATTTTAAAAAATAAATAAAATTTTTTTTTTTGAAAAATCGATTTTTCAAAACCCAGTCACAGGGTTTTTTTGAAATTTGAATTTTATATGTATATTAATAATATCTTCAAAATGGCGTTTCAATTTTTTTTTCTAAAAATGTTTTCAAAATTTTATACATACAAAATTGATTTATTAAAAAACCTCTCCAACGATTTTTGAAATTTTTTTTGATATATTCTTATTTATCCATGACTTCAAATTGCATCTTTGTTTTCCCCCAAGCTTTAACGGCTAAGTAATATAAAAACATTTAATTATGTGTATTATCCATTTATTTCTACCTTATTATTTTTCACTTTTTACGAATTTTTGCGTACGTCACTGAATACTAAATACAATGTAGGCCCTCATACATTCATATGTAACTATTCCTTGAACCATCAATTCATTATAATAAGAATCAAGGTAATCTTACCTACATAGGCTTTAAGCCTGCATAGGATAATTACACCTAACTAACTAAACCTCAATGGTTAGCTACATTAAAGTTGATAGCTACAAGAGCAAGTTCGTCTTATACAGTCGTGCATTTTATTTTATTTTTCTTAAAGAGGACAGTAATTTGTACTCTTTTTGTTAAATTATCCTCTTAATGTCCTCTTTTTTCTTTGAAACATATTTCTTCCAGGACTAAACTGCTTAAAAACCAAATAAAGACAGCACTGGTTTGAATAATTCAGTGTTTGCTATTTGAGGTTTCTTGCGTCAAACGATATTAGTAAGGAACAAAGTGAAAAATGGAAAACGGACAATTTGCCACCAACTAAGAAATGGGTTGAAATTTTCAAACACTTTGTAGAAATGTAAAAATGTAGAAAATGTAAAGTACGAAAACTGACTAAGACTCGAGACTCGAGATTTTAATCAAACTTAACATTAGGATGGTAGCAGAACACCAAAAAGGTGGGTCCCGCAATTCCGTCTGTCTGTCTGTACAACGATCTACAGCCTAAACGGCTGAACCGATTTTCTTAAAACTTGGTATTTAAGCGTTTAAGGTGATTGATTAAAATAGATTTTTAAATCGCTTTTGTAGGCCCAATTTTTCTGCCATATTAATTATCTCGCAAACGGCTCTAATGATTTTGACAAAAAAAATACATGTCCAATATTATAGATATAGTCTACATTTTGGTTAAAATCTTTTTTTTTTATATTTTGTTATTAATGCTAACTGTCATAAACTATTTTCTTGATTTTTGAATATTTCATAAGCAGCTCAACGGATTTCGATTAAAATTTTTATGTATGAGGTCCTTTGATTTCTAAATAATTCTGCATACCAACATTTTGAAAAAAGAATGGAATTATTGAAAAAAAATATATTATTGTTTTTTTTTTTTTAATATTTCTAAAATGCTGATTTTTTTTGGAATTCAGTTTCTAAATTTGTATTATTGAAAACAAAAATTTATCATACCAAAAAATTTCTTAGAAATAAATTTACGAATTTTTATAGTTAAAAAATACTAAAAACATATTAAGCAGTTTCTACTAAAAATCTTGTGCTCAATATATGAAGTACGTGCGATCCAGTCGTACTTGCCAATAAGGCAAGTACGTGCGATCCAGTCGTCCATTTTATTTTATTTTATTTTAAGTTGGCTATACAGCTTTGCCGAAAAGGAAATCCTGATGGAGTTTCCCGTTTTACGGCTAAAAAATACTTTTCCCAGTGAAGTGTTAGGTTGCCGATAGCGCTGAATGACACGTGTTCTCGAAAAAATTTACTGAGTTTCAAAAACAAACAAGCTATAAAAAGTATTCATCTAAATAAATCAGAGCCAAATGAAAAACACAAATATTTGTTTACCTCATATTTCTTTTTATTACAATTAAACTGAAAAATTGCGAACTTTTTTGCATCTTCAGTCTGTATTCTGTAGATAAATTAAACTAAGTATTGAACATGTACAGTCGAACTTCGATAACTCGAATATTTGATAACTCGAATGAAATTGGTTGGCAAAAGCTCGAAACCTGAAGTTTACATGTAATTTTTGTTTGATAACTCGAACCTTCATAACTCGAATTTCTCAATAACTTGAAGTTATTATTTGGCGTCTCCTTCGATAAGTCGAACTTTTTAGGGGAATTTCAAATTCATTTCATAATGCATTAGGTTTGTGGGCACTGTGTTTTTATGTATACATATGATTGTGTTGAAAGTTTTGATTCCTTTAAGTGTGAGTAAGAGCTGTCATGTTCCGGTGTTAGCACAAAAATTAATAGGTTGGTATAATATGTTAGTGATAAGTGCCTAACAGTAAATGCCCGACTTTAATATGTACTTATGCGGATTAGGCAGTTATAAAAATCCCGCTTAAGTGCACATAGCTATAGGTACTTATCTCTATATTTACATGTACAAAAATTAAAACAAACATTTTTGATAAAAAAACATTTAATTCAAAATATCTGTTAACAGCCGGCGATCTCACTTCGATTTATCAGTTGGCATTAACGGAATTAACTATACGCAATAATAGTGAAGAAAACGGAAAAAAACTTTTAAATGTTTTTAAAACTGAGTTAAAAGCATTGCTAAGTCCAACTCAGTACAAACAGTTATAGACAAATTAAATACACTGCGTAGTGACCTCGATTGTCATTTTCAATCTACCTCAAAAACAACAACACCTGGTTTACGTCAACCTGTTGCCATGCTCGAAGACGCCGTAAGTGTTATCAATGCTATGAGTAGTGAATTAATCGAAACTCGTATTAGCATTGGCGAACTAGCGGACGACATCAAATCTGCTACATGTAAGATTGATGGGATAACCGGTCAATTTCAACCTTCTCCCATTGTGTACAACACTTCCTTGCTAGATGAAATGGACACAACTCTACATGAACGTTTTCCCCTACCTGTTATTTCTTTGGCACCTTCACCTTCAACAGTCGGCCAATCTCCTTTATCAGTCTTTAATACTACATCTCTGCCTCCAGCTGTCAGTAAACAACTTCCTACTATAAGTCAACAACCTCCTACTTTAAATGCATAGTCTCCAATCATAGAACCAACACTCATCGAAAAATTTGGAACCACATGGAACTTACCAGACTGGACTAATAGATTAAGGAAGCTCAATTCAGCCAATAATAGCTACTTCTGTCTGAGTAACACACCTAAATTTGCCGATGAAAGCTGGGTTCAATCTTTTTTTAAACGCACTTTCTCCATCGCTCTAACTGAATGTTGCCGGACTTCTTTCAGAAGTTTTAAAATCCAGTTTCCATCTAAGTATGACTGGTTGTTTCATCACCCTAGCGGATCTTTCCGAATTAATAAGATGAAGATGTCTAAATGGAATAGCAGTTTATCTACAATAAAGAATACTAATCATAACCCCATAAATTATTCCAAAATCACCTATCCAGATCTCCCTAAGAAGCAACCCAACTGGACTACAAAGGCGGGTATCTTTCCAAACTTTTCTCGAACTATCACTAACATTAACAATTTTAGAACTAATTCTCTTTCGTTGAAGCGCAAATCCCCACAGTTTTCTTTGAATCCTCCTGCGAAACGGATGTTTTTAAGCTATGCCCGCACAACCCTTCCTAAAACTTCCTCTGATAATCCTTCTCAACGTAAACGTGTGTCTTTCAACCTCGCATCCCAACCCCATCCTCTAGCAAAAGCCTCTTTTCCAAAAAACACTCCAATCATAGTCAAATACCCGAACTTCATCCACTCTCATACTATAAATCCTTCAAATACTAACACCTCAGATTCTGCCCCATCTAAAAGAATATCAAATTTCAATCCAAAATCGTTACCTTCCCCAATGTTCGACCCAATGTCTCCCCCTGCTGTGAAACTTACCAATAGATTAACTGACCCCTCGCCCACAAACACTGAACTCGATGGGCTTTATGTCATGGCCAGACTTCGAGATCAAAAACTTTTCGACTATGTTCGTTTGTACCTTGCCTACCTACATGACAAATCTGAATCTGTTTGCATTGACGGCAAAACAAAAACTAATGTCATTGTTCAAATACAAAAAGAAGGACTCCCGACTGACCCCGTAGCCCTGAAAAAGATTTACACGCGTTTTCACGAAAACTACAACATTTCTCCGACAACAGTTAACAAAGACCTTAAAACTTACGCCTCTCACATCAGCTCCAAACGTACGTCGTACCTTCAAAGTACACGCACTAACTTTAAAAACTACTTTCGCTCCTAACTCGAACCCAGCCATATACGTCACTCCTAATGTCCCATCCAAAACAATGCCTTGCACCTTCCCAGCTGGCCAAATCCTCCCTTTTACCTTCTACTATCAAAACGTTCGAATTCTTCGTTCAAAAACTCATACTGTTTTACAACAATCCTACGCTCTATCCTTTGATATCTACGCCCTGACGGAAACAAATCTGGTCTCTAGTATAAGCAACCAAGAACTGTTTCCTTCTTCTTTTAACGTTTATCGCGACGATGAACTTAACGGATATTCTGACGAATGCCCATGTCGAGGTGTCCTACTAGCTATCAAAAACACACTAGACTCATCCCTCATTGCAGTCTCTTCTTCCCCTAATCTCGACTATGTCTCAATTAAGATAAGACTACCCCGTAAGTCGCTTTATGTGATATGTTGCTATATTTTGCCGTCGCAGCCTATTGAATCTTATAAGCTCGCCATTGAAATGGTTGACCACATAATTGCTTTATGTGACCCCAACGATGACATCCTTCTTTTCGGCGACTTTAACCTTCCCCAACTTAAATGGACTTCATCTGAAGATCAATCTTATTATATTGCTTCAAATCCCACTTCTGCAAGGGAATGCCTTTTTATAGATCGCCTAGCAGATTCTAGCCTCTGTCAAGTTAGTGATATCCTAAACTATATGGACAGGCAACTAGATCTTATTTTCACAACCGATCCCAATAACTCTTCAGTATCACTCTCACCTCTATCCTTATCTACTATCGACAATTATCATCCTCCCCTAATTCTCTCATTCTATCATGATTGTCCACTACCAACTAATCTCCCTACAAATCAGTACTCCTTTGATTTCCATAAGGCAAATTTCCGTCATATTAATGAATATCTCAACAGAACTTCCTTTAATTTCGACAGCCTTATCATGAAAGATGCCACAGAAAAATTTTACAGGGAAATATTTAATTCTATTTCTCTCCATGTACCCTTTAGTCGACAAAAGACATCGGCTGCCTCCCCACCTTGGTATAACCGCAAGCTTCGCTCTTTGCGTAACAAGAGAAACAAGTTGTTGGCAATTTTCCTTCGTACCCGATCGCCCCCTGATTATTCTAACTATTTTGGTTCTTATCTTCACTTTTGCGAGCTATACAACACCCTTTACCAACGCTATTTAATAGAAACACAAACCAATCTTAAAAATGATCCTAAATCGTTCTTTCAGTTCGTCAATTTTAAAAGAAAATCCGATGGTTACCCTTCCTCTCTTTCCTACAATACCGAAACTTCGAATAATCCGCAAGATATTGCCAATTTTTTTGCCACATTTTTCAAGCAATCTTTCACCGACGATTCCTTCATACCTGATTCAGATTATTTCGATTATTTGCCAAATTTCGCACTAGGTCCTTTTCTTCCTCCTACCGTCGACCCATATATCATCGAAAATAAGTTGAATCAACTTAACTATGAATATCTTCCTGGCCCTGATGGCCTCCCCGCAATATTCCTAAAAAAATGTTCTTCAGCTCACTCTTTTCCGCTCTCCAAATTGTTCAGCCTATCATTATCTCAAGGAGAATTTCCTCAGGTATGGAAAACTTCTTTCATAACCCCAATATACAAAAAGGGTACTAGGAACGATACTAAAAACCATCGTCCCATTGCCAAACTTTCACATATCCCTAAAATATTTGAAAGTATTTTGTACGAAATTTTAAGTTTCCGTTGTAAGTCGCTAATTTCCCCTAGACAACACGGCTTTCTCAAATGTAGGTCTACAACAACTAATCTAGTTGAATTTGTATCGTATACAGTCTCAGCTCTAGAAAGCGGAAGGGAAGTATATGTTATCTCTACTGACTTTAGTAAGGCTTTTGACAAAATTTCACATAGACTTATACTTTTCAAATTGTCCACCCTCGGCTTTGAACCTATTTTCTTAAAATGGATCTCTTCTTATCTGGAAAACCGGTATTACAGTGTTCGTTTCAGATCTGCTTTCTCCAATTCATTCTTAGCTACCTCCGGGGTCCCCCAAGGAAGTCACTTAGGACCTCTCCTTTTTATTCTTACAATTAACGATATTGAATTGGTCATTAAACATTCCCATATCTTATTATACGCTGACGATACCAAGTTTTTTAAGACAATTTCTTCCTCAAACGACTCTTCCCTTATTCAAATAGATCTCGACAGTTTCTCAGTCTGGTGTATCAAAAACTGCTTAGAGCTTAATATTGCTAAGTGTCAATCTATCACTTTTTCACGCAAACGCATAAAATCTTGTCCCAGGAGCTACTTTCTTTACAATCAACCCTTAGCCATAGTTGAATCGGTTCGAGACCTCGGCATACTATGTGACCGAGAGCTCAATTTCATAACACACATCGATAATATTATCTCTAAAGCCAATTCAACGCTTGGTTTTGTGAAACGATGGTCCAAAGAATTCTCCGACCCCTACGTCACCAGATCACTCTACATAACCTTTGTCCGCCCGTTACTTGAATACGCCTGTCAATTATGGTCCCCATATCAAAAAATTCATATTTCTAGAATCGAGAGCATTCAACGCCGTTTTTTAAGATTCGCCCTTCGTGGCCTGCCTTGGAATAATTCTTTGATTCTGCCCCCCTATCAAAATCGCCTCCAACTAATTAACCTCAATACCCTGCAAGAGCTAAGAGAAATAACAGAAATCCTCTTCATTCATCGACTTCTCTCAGGTTCCGTTGACTCTGAAACACTCTACAACTCTATCTTTCTCAACACTAACCCCCGTAACCTAAGAAACCCTCGCCTCTTCTACCTGCCTACTCATCGTACCTCTTATGGCTTCAATGAACCTATTACCCGAATGCTGCGAAGGGTTGATTTAAACGAAAACTGTTTCGACTTCAATCTCAGCACTCCCAGCCTTAAAACCCTCCTGTTAAATCGTCCGCCCAATTCAACCCAATCATAGCCCTAAGTTTCATAGTTTTAAGTTAGGTTAAGTTATGAAGCTTGTATTAAGCCAAATAAATGGGGGTATTGCCCCCACCAAAATTGGCAAGTGAGTGATTGGTAAGGCCAATACGCACTTTTTGTTAAGTTCAGTTCATCTTACACGGAATTTTGACAAGAAACCAATGTGAACTATATCCAACAAGACTAACATTTTTTATCATTAAAATTAGAAGATTTTGTCCTGGGCAAGACATAATTAATTAGGAAGGTGTCTTGTATTATATTTAATCGGACGTGTTGAATTATTAATTCAAAATAGGTATTACCGGCCTTTTGTCCACGAATTATTCTAATAGATTTAAATTATTACTTTTTTATTTATGAATTTTGAAGCATAAAACTAAAGGAAGCGCTAAACGAAAACAAACTGTTTCATTTTATCAGCTAATTTCAAATGTATACTTAAAAAAATTTTTGTCAGGTAAATCTCAATAAAAGTATACAAAATAAAAGAGGCAATTAAGCGGGAAAGGTAGTTAAGCGGAAGGTACTTATAATATGAGTTTTATATGCAAAAATCCTCAGAATTTTGGTTCTAAGAGAATAAAGGTACTTATGCGGGTTAGGCACTTAAGCGAGAGGCACTTATCCGTGATTTACTGTATTATAATATGAATTCAGTCTTATTTTGAAAAAAAAAAAAAACAATATTAGCGTCTTCTGAAAAATTAAAAAAAAACCGAAATAAAAAGTGTAAAGAAACTGACGTAGATATTAACAGTGCAGTGTATAGTTTTTTTTAAAAGTAAAGCTAACGTGGATATATCGCTAAAGCGAACTTTTAAAACATTATCGTTTGAATATATATTTAAATTAATAAGAGGTCGGGAGTGGGACAAGCAAGAAGGATGTGGCTATTAAGTATAGCATTCCGGCAATCGGTCGTATTTTAAATACAGGGTGGCCCACGAATCGTGCTACAAAAAGATAAACATATATAAATTTAAATAATTAATTTAAATCGATGTATTTCATTAATTTTTTTTATTGGATTAAAAATTAAATTTTATTTTAAATAACTAATGGTTTTTAATGTTAAAAAAATTGGGTTGGTTGAAATTGGGACCGCCCCAATTATTTTCTTAATGGATTATTTCAATTCAGTCAAATTCCTGGGTTTCATTTTGTACATTTCCTGCTTGAAATAACCCCATAAAAAAAGTCTGGTGCAGTCTGCTGAAAGGGATACGCCTTCTGGGTAGAAAAAACTCCTTCAACATCTTTAAATAACGGTCCCCATTGACATTTTGTGTTACACCGTTTTCTTCAAAGAATTATGGCCCGAAAATACACCTTGATGAAACTCCACACCAAATAGTGACTCGTTCTGGGTGCAGTTCCGTCTCATGGAGCATTTCTGGATTAGATTCACTCCATATACGGCAATTTTGCTTGTTAACATTGCCGCTTAAGTCAAAATGGGCCTCATCAGACATGAACAAACAATTTATCAATGTGTTGTCTTCTTCGGCCAATGCAATAATTTTTCGCCAAAATTCCAGGCGAACAGGCAAATCCTGAGGGTTTAACTTGCTGGTAATTTGGACTTTGTACGGAAACAAGCTTAAGTCATCATGAAGTATCCGTTGTAATGACCGTCTCTTAACTCCAATTTGGCCTGATAAGTTTCGAGTCGAAACACTTGGATTTGCCTGTATTGCCGATGCAACAGCCACGATTGTATCCTGAACCCGAACATTGGGATCTCGATGATACATTCTTCGTTCGATGATTCCAGATTCGGCAAACATGTTCACCAGTCTCATAATGGTCCATCTACTCGGGTTAGTACCGCCAAACTCCAGCCTAAATTCCTTTTAGACGGAAATGACGGACTGCAAACAATGGTGTCGCTGCACTATCCAAATCCTTTTTTCACTATCTCAAGCATTCAGTTTGATAAATCTAAATAGTAGCCTATAAAATAAAAAAATAAGCCGATTACTCACACTAAAAAAAAGTTATTTTCGTTTTATTTTTGTAGCACGATTCGTGAGCCACCCTGTACCTTATTACAACAACTGTACTTTTTTATTAGCCAGCAAATTCTACGTACTTTATATTAATTTTGAGTTTTACTTGATAACCCGAAGTCTTGATAACTCGAATTATTTTTTTGGGAAGTGATGGTTCCAGATATAGGTGTTCGACTGTATATTAAAAAAAGTGATTTCATGATGCTCAGAAATTTGTATTGTGCCAATAATCCGAAAAATGATGACTGATGAGGACTTGTTGAACAAATTAAATCGCCAAGAAAATTAAATGTTCGATTATGTCGAACGTACGAGTACTTGCTCTTGTTCGATAGCATCGTAGATACAAGATATATTTTTAAAATCTTTTACTTAATTTTTTTTATACAAATTTTTTTTTAAATATTGTTTCTAAAAAAAAAATTGGTATAGCAATCTTAAGTACCTACTTAATATATTAAAATTTAAGAATGTTCCTTGTCTTTCGAATTATTGAATTTTCAAAAAATATAATTTTTTTTAAAGTCCAGCAATATATTTTCTAAGATTTTGGCTTGCAGTATTGTTTTGAGCTTGCAGAATTTACTTTACTTTACATTTTTATCGAAATCCGTTAATGAAAAAGTCGAAAAAAAACTGGTTCTATGACATGTACCGTTAATAACATTTTACCTAACCCGTTTTCTTATTTTTATGGCTAAACAAAATTTAAAAAAATAAAAAAGAAAAACTCACCAAAAAAGCTTAACTATACCAAGGTTGAAGAAAATCGCTTCACCATCTTAGGTTGTATATCGACCTACAGACAGACATATGGAATTCCTGGACTCACTTGTTTTGTGTTCTCGTAATATCAATTATCTTTAGAAAACTGTTACCAAAGAAAAAAAAACATTTTCCTAGGAAAAAAGGCCAAATTTTCTTGAAAATACTTACAATACGTCTGGAATTTTATTTCCAGAAAGTTTTCTAATGTTTTTTCTTAATTTTAAGAAATGAAAAAAGCAATATTTCAGGAGACATTACTTAACTATGCAGACTTCAACATGCCCACGTCCTTGATGGCTAATTGATTGAAAATAATAATTGAAGCAAACAAGCTTTTCAAATTTAAGGTTCATAAGTATTAAAATTATATTTATTTTTTAAATTCCTTAATTTTGTATTGGAAAAACTCCTAGAATTTGACCGTAGTAATTTTTTTTTTGTAGAAATACCCACAAGTTAAAACTTTCATAATTCATCGTTTCACTGTCAATCAAAGGTATGCAAAAAAATTTTAATATCCAAGGACAAGACCAAAAACAATAAATGAATGTAATGTATGTACATACACATCAATCATAATTTGATACTTGGAGAGCTTCAAGTTCACTTATATGTATTTTCAGTAACATACATACATATGTAGTACATATACATATAAATAAAGCGAGTATGCACGAGTACCTTACCAATAATAATCTTTTCGAAATGAAAAATAAGCGTATCCGTATCGCCACATGATATTTTGATGGAATATTTATTATACAGTTTGTGAAATAATTGGAATATTGTTGCAATTTTATTTTAATATTCTTCTCAAAGAACAGATGTAGATATGTGTGCAGATACATCATAAAATTATACGCACCTTCATTCGTTCAGATTATTATAAAAGTATGTGGGAAGTTATCGAGTTTCTTTTTACACTTTACACATTCTGATCAATTTGGTTTAAGTGATGAAGATTTTCCCTTTTTCGTTATTTATGAAAGTGTAAAATTAATTAATTTTTGAATGAAAAAAAAAATTGACACGAAGATTTAATATAATCAACGGTTTTGACATGTGGTAAAGTAATTGTCTTATTTTTTTAAAACAAAGGTAAGCAATTTTGATTGATAATAATTAAATTAATATTATAGACTTGTACAAGGTCGTAAAGTATGATTTCAGTAATTTTTAAGCTTATACTATCACTAGCAGAAAGTCCCCGGCGTTGCCCGAGCACCCCAGGCAATATCTTCGAAATGAAATAAAAAATAAAGAAACAAAATTTGTAAGAAAAAAGATTTTTCATTTATTTTGTCGTTCAATGCCCATTTTCTGTAACTTTCGAATCGATAATAATAGTCGAGAAACAAAAAAAAATTGTCTGTTTTGGGTTTAAGATATCAAAATGACACTTCAATTTATTGCCTTCCTTTGGAAATGATAACATAACATAATAATATAAACCCATTTTTTTTTCAGAGGCTGTAAGTGCGGAAAAATTATATAGATTAGTTTTCTTATTTTTTTAATAAACAAACTATTCTTCATTTTGGAACTCTTCGCTTTCCGGAGGTTGTCTTTTTACTTGCGATATGTAAATACAAAAAAAAGCTTTGCGATAACAATCAAACATGACAAAACGATGATAGCGAAGACGAAAAAACATGGTCTAAAAATTACAGTACTAACATACAGCCACTTACACCCAAATTAATAAACATGGACTAGGGAAGGCTTAGGAATTGTTCCGTGAAATACTATTAATAAAACACAATTTCTGCTATTTGACGTTTACCAACTTAGTTCTTCGTTAGACCATCGAAGACGGTGGCTTAGTGATCTACTAAGAATTGGCATTTAAGAACAAAATTTACATGGACATAGAATAAAAAGAGGTAGAGTTGATACTAACTGTAGCAGATTTTGTTCGATTATTAATAGGAAATTTTAGTCCATGGTCTAACTCTTATTCCATGGTTGTGTAAGTCCATGGACTAAGGGTAAGGGGTTTGGAAATTATATTTTAAAATTTAAGAGGTAAGTGCAAATATTTGTGTATTAGGCATATAAAACATAACTTATATATTAAATTTAATAGCACATAAGTTGCCCAAAGGACAACAGAAGAAGATAAGTCGTCAGTTAACCTGTAATATACAGACAAACTGACATCGAAACAAAATTACACTTTTATATATTAGTATAGATTCATTAACTTTTGGTATGGAACAAGAAATTTGAAAGAAATGAATTCTAAGGATGGGTCAATAAGTAGTCCCTGAAAATTAAAATCAAATTGTGACCTCACCTTAAATTTATCATTTTTTTTTTGTCAAGAATCATCTTTTCAGTCAGATCTGACAAATAATTTTGGTGTGGCAGGCATTTTATATATACTACGTTTATATGGAGAATTGAATCCGTATTGAATCAGGACTTAGGTCTTTTACCCCGTCTATATGAGTGAATTGAGGAATCGAATCGAATCGAATTGAGATTTCGATTCAGGTATATGGCCTCGTGTGATCGGAAGATTGAATTAAAATGGAATCGAAGTGACAATTTGAGTTTACAGAATAAACAACAAAAACATTCAACAGAAAAAAAAATACAAAGAAAACGGAAAAAACGCAAAAAAAACACTATTGGTGCACACACACACCAAGAATCAGATGTGAATACCAGATCAGGGAGCAGGCGACTAGGGTGGATTATCTCTACTCTGTTTTGCCGAGCTTAACGCAACTTAGAGGTTAAGGGCGCGCTGCCGGAGAGGCCCTTTAAGATCCTAGCTGTGAATGTAAATTCATTGATTAGGACCGAACGTAGAGCGAATTTATTCCAATTGCTTAAAGACATAAGTCCAGATGTGTTTATGGCTAGCGAAACTAAGCTTAACCAGAAACATAAATTGACTAACAACAATTACAATATCGTAAGAAGAGACCGACCCAACTCCACGCAAGGAGGAGGCGTCGCAATCTTTATACGTAAAGGCATAAGTCATAAGGTAATATATAATAGTGATGTGCGAAAATTTCGGACGTTAGAGGCATGCATCATATGCATTCATCTCCAACAGGGGAAGCGAATGTATGTGATCGCTGCCTATGCACCGGAAATACCTCAGCCCACACAGTTTATAACAGAGCTTGAAAAGCTTTTTGAATGCTTAAGATTGAGCTCGGAAGAGAATTACTATATATTGGCGGGTGATTTAAACGCCAAGCACACAGATTGGGGAAATCAAATACAAAATCCTCGAGGTAACCATCTATTTAATTGGATGGGTCGATACAACCTTGAGTATCGCATCGATCTTCTAGCCACAGACAGGCCATCGTTCCCAAGAAGCGGTGCCTATCTGGATCTATTGCTTAAAGACGCAAGACTAACAATTACTGACGCTGTGGGTCAACGGCCAAGAAATTGTTTACGAACGATCGAGTACGACAGTGACCACTGCGGACTCGCAGCCGTAATACAACTTCCGAACCAGCTTATGGAGTTGGAGGAGTATGTGCCTGTGCATACTTACAATTACAGTAAGGTGCGCTGGCCACGTTTCTCCAATGCCTTATTGAGTGAATTACGTTCAAATGGTATATCCCCACCAAATGACAGGAACCTAACAAATACTGAAATCGACAGATACTTAGAACAAATTGACGAAACGATTCTACGAACAATGAACAGAACAATACCGAAATACAAAGAACGTAACGCAACTGACATGTACCGTAACGCGACAATTGACGCACTTCACAGACAAAAAAGTGGACTACTGACAAGACTAAAACGCTTGTACAGGCGGTTTACTGATACACGAGACCTGGAGATTAGGACACTGAAGTCGTCCATCAAAAACATCAACCAATTGATCAAAGAAAATTATAGATTGGCTATTAATTCGTTCTGGGACAATAAAATTCGTGCCGTTAACTCCAGCGACCCAAGTATGTTCCCAAAAATTAATAAGATTTTTAGAAGAAAGGATCAAAACGATCTTCCGTGTCTTAAGCTCCAGAGGACGACAGAGAACAGAGACGTACTTCTGACAGCAGGCATAGACCCAGAGGATGCCGTATTGGACGATGACCTCTATATAATCGAAGATCCGCAGGAGAGAGTGGAGGCTGTGGGGGCTGCTTTCCAGCAAGTGTACAAGGTGAATGCTAGCATTCGCCCGAATCATGACCTGGAGAACAGAGCTCTGCTTCATCACTTATGGCTCCGGAACGATATAACCGAATGGCGATCTGAAAACCTTGGTTTTACCAGGTTTAATGATGAAGATTTGGCAAACGCCATAATCGCCGACCGAAATGGGCCCAGCCCCCTGTTAATTTCGAAGGATGAGCTCCAGCTCATCTTCGATTCATTAAAGAAAAAGAAGTCTGCAGGAGTCGATGGTATATCCAACGTTGTACTACGACATTTGCCTCAAGAAGCAGTTGACATTTATACCACACTGTTTAACAACGCGCTGAATAATGCATATTATCCAGTGCGGTGGAAGACAGCTGTGGTGCACCCTCTCCCAAAAAAGGGAAAGGACAACTCCAATCCGGCGAATCTCCGGTCGATAAGTCTTCTTCCGAGTATCAGCAAAGTATTTGAAAAGGTTATTAATAGAGCCCTGTTCAAGTGGGCGGAGGACAAAAATATCATCCCGGATAATCAGTTCGGTTTTAAGGCGGGACATGACACAATTCATGCCGCGTCTAAACTTGTTTCTGATATCCAATGGAACAAAACTAAAAAGCAGTGTACGGGTGCATGTCTGGTTGATTTGGAGAAGGCCCTCGACACCGTATGGTTAGAAGGTCTCTATCTAAAGCTAACCAGACTAGGTATAAGTAAACCTCTATTGTATATGCTTTATGACATGCTAAATGGTAGAAAGTTTGTTGTCAAGAGTGGCAATGTAACTTCTACTGCAATTTTTAATATTAATAATGGTCTTCAGCAGGGAGCGATTAACTCGCCGATTCTATTCAGCATTTACACCAGCGATCTGATAGGTAGTCTAACTCAGGCAATTGCGTACGCCGACGATCTAATTGCGTACAGAACAGCTAATACAGTTGAGGTCATCAAAAGTCTCTTGCAGAGTGACTTCGACAAGATTCAGCGATATTGTGATGACTGGAAGTTGAAAATCAACTTCCAGAAATCAGAAACTATTTTGTTTAGGACTCCGTTGTCTAGCGCCTCATGGGATACGAGAAAGAACTGGCGCAAGCTGGTGATCGTAGGGCCACATGAACATCCACTGGCGAGTAAAAGTGTAGTAAAGTACCTTGGCATCTGGTTGGATCAGTACCTGTATTTCGACAAACATATAGGTGCTGCTTTGGCCAGGGCTAGGGGAGCCTTTGCCTTGACAAAACGACTGTTTTATAGCAGCCGTCTTGACAGCAGGGTAAAGGTGATTTGCTACATGGCCCTCATCAGGCCGAAGATTGCCTACGGATGCCCGGTGTGGTTCAACGTTGCCCCATCTCAAATGGAAAAGATTCGGGTGTTTGAGAGGCAATGCCTTAGACGTTGCCTTGGATTACACAGAACACCAGAGTCAGAGTACACAAGATATTATTCCAACCAGGTTCTATACAACGGAGCCAACATAAACAGAATAGATAATTTTTTGTTCAAGCTGATTCGGGGTCACGTTGCAAGAGCGATGTCCTCAACTAACAGCTTAATTTTTGGGGCTTATTACCCCAATAACGAATATTTTGAGAGTGCGCGGTTAAGTGGTTACATCCCTCCTGAGGCATTCCTCTATTTAGACAGTCGAGGGCTGATACAGGATGGAGGGGCGGTTCCGCTCATCTACCACGTCAGCCGGAAAACTGTGGATAGGCGACTCCTGTATAGTCGAGACGTCATCGCTCAAGGTGGAGAAGAGCGCCTTCGGTTCAGTAGGACTGTGTCCGATCGGGACCGGAGGGATAGGGCGAAACAGGAGAACCAGTTCTGGTGGCTCTCTGAACAGCATCGTGATATTTAAAGTCGATGAAGATGATATATCTTGGCCGACTTACATAGATTTAGGGCATTAGGCATAGGGAACAGTCAGGGTGGCACCAAAAAAAATTAAAAATATGTATGTATGCGGGGGCATACGTGCATGTATCTGCGTGTCTGTACATGTATGTGCTTACGTATATGTATGTGCGCATGTACATGTGTGGGTGGGTTGCATGCTGGTGGGTGTCTGCATGCATATAAAAAATAAACAAAAAAAAAATTAAAAAGCGAAAAAAATGCTGCTGTGGCTGTTCTAGTTTTTAAGTAGTTATAAGTATTATTAGGTATTTTAAGTAGTTTAAGTTATTTTTAGTTAGTATAAGTTAGTTTTATTTAGTTTTAATTATTTTTAATATATATTTAGGTTTAGTTTATAGGTAAAAAAAAAAAAAAAAAAAAATGATCATATACCAAGTTTTTTGTATAAAAGTTTCTTGAAATATAAAAAAAAATAAAAAAAAAAAAAATTAGATTTAATTAAAATAGTTTTTAGGTCGAAAGACATTAGTTGTAAGAGTTATTGTTTAATTTAGAGCGCCCGTAAAGGGCCAGTAAATTAGTTGTAAGTTATTGATAATTATGCTAGTTTTAAACATTTTTGTCTAGCTTTAACATAGTTATAAGTTAATATGAAATAAAAATGAATTTAAAAAAAAAAAAAAAAAATCAGATGTGAATTCGATTCTTCAATTCCTCGATTCAGGTATATAAATATATTTTCAATTCGATTCAGCTCTTCTAGTGGGATCGGATCGAGTAATCCTATTTTAATCCGATTCAAGTATACAAAGACCTAAATCCTGATTCAATACCGATTCAATTCTCCATATAAACGTAGTATTTGTATACTTGAATCGCATTAAAATAGGATTACTCGATCCGATCCCACTAGAAGAGCTGAATCGAATTGAAAATGTACTTATATACCTGAATCGAGGAATTGAAGAATCGAATTCACATCTGATTCTTGGTGTGTGTGTGCACCATTAGTGTTTTTTTGTGTTCAGTGGGTTTCCGTTTTCTTTGTATTATTTCTGTTGCATGTTTTTGTTGTTTATTCTGTAAACTAAAATTGTCACTTAGATTCCATTTTAATTCAATCTTCCGATCCCAAGAGGCCATATACCTGAATCGAAATCTCAATTCGATTCGATTCGATTCCTCAATTCACTCATATAAACGGGGTAATAGACACTTTCGAACATTTTCATTAAAATAGAAACCAGTGAATTTCGAGTGGTCATTAAACACAATTTCTTGCTAGAAAAAATTATTATGCAAACCAATAACAAACAAAAGCTGGACAAATATTGGGCGTTATTGTGAATAAAAATTTCCCTGGAGATTTTTTCACATTCGAATATTCGAAACGTGAATGATGCGCCCAGGTTTCCCTCAAACTTTTATTGGTATCTGGAATAAACTTTTCCAGAGAATTTTGTTGTCATTTACAGGGGAATTTATTCCGAAGATTCAAGTTCCCCCCAGGAAAAATTTCCAGGAAATGAAAATTTCCGTGGAAAACGAAATTCCCTGGAAATTCAAAATTCGCCGAAGAATATTATTTTTTAGTAAAGTTGGTAGACATTGATACATCTCAGATCCGGGAGCAGTATTTTAAGTAGGGCTGGCAACGAGACCGAGACTAGTCGCGGTCTCGTCTCGGTCTCGGACTCTTTTAAAAGTACCGAAGACGAGAGCAAGACGAGACCGTATTTTTGGTACCGAAATTCGACGAGAGTCTCGCTGGTCTCAGCGGTCTCGTTGGTTTGGTTTCGGTTTTCGCTATAAGAAAATTTTGTTTTCATTTCATTATTTTTTAGTATCTAATCATGTTCAATTTTTATAATATTCACAAGTTTTTTTTGCGAAATATTATATGCGCGTTAACATATCAAACCATATATGTATGTACATAGTTATACAGAGATAGGCGCATTGCGAAAATCCAGAGAGGAATACGTACGATTTATGTATGCATGGCGTTGCTTCCTTTTTGGTGACATTTGGTAAAAAATATTGTCAAAACGTCAAAATATAGTTCGTTGCCTAACTGTCAAGCCGTGAGCTGTCAAAATCCAATGAATGATGGCTCCGAATTAAATGGGTTAAAAAACCTCTACAAAGTCAAATTTTACCTCAGAAAATTAGAAATTTTTCGATTTAATTTATTGCTCCGGAAAAAGTTGATTTTAGACTTTTTGGGTGACATTTGGGAAAAAAATAGTATCCAAATGTCAAGGTATAGTAAGTTACATACCTGTCAAGTCATAAACTGTCAAAATCCATCGAACGATCGCTCCGATTTAAGCGTATTAAAAGAACCTCACCCTCTATAAAATTCAAATTTTGCCTCAAAAAAATGTTTGCTCCGGAAGAAGTTTATTTTAAGCCTCTTGTATGGAATTTGGAAAGAAATATTATGAAAACGTCAAAATATAGTTCGTTGCCTACCTGTCAAGCCATGAGCTGTCAAAATCCGTTGAAGGATTGCTCCGATTAAAATGAATTAAGAAAACTGTAGAAAATTCAAATTTTATCTTGGAAATACTGCTCTTCAAAGGTGTCTGATAACGTTACTTCACAGCCTATTTTTTACGTTATCACACACCTTTGAAAACTAAATTCGCACAAAATGTAAGCCATTCGGAGCGCTTTCATACGCAACTAATAAAATTCAACTTAAAATCATAGTTTTCGATTTACACAAGTAAAACTTACTCGTTTCAAGTAAAGTCTATGGCCTTAGCTTCATGGACTTACGTACTGCAGAACAAAATTTCTAGTTTATTATTTGTTTAGCATAAGGAACGTACAAGGATATATCATTATTGGATTCATTCATAATTGACAAGCACAATAAAGTTGGAAAAGACGTGCAGATGCCAAGTTTGACCGAATTCTTGAGATCCATATTGTATGTTGATTTTCACCAAGTTTCCCAAACTTGGGTTTTTTTTTATGGGTTCGTACCATTTTTCACGCTACCAAACACTAAAATCGGAGCAATCCTTCAATGGATTTTGAGAGCTCATGGCTCGACAGGTAGGCAACGAACTATATTTTGACATTTTGATAATATTTTTTTTCCAAATGTCATACAAGAGGCTTAAAATCAACTTTTGCCGGAGGAAAAAATTTCTAGGTAAAATTTAAGTTTTGTAGAGGATTTGTAATCCATTTAAATCGGAGCGATGCTTCAATGGATTTTGACAGTTCATGACTTGACAGGTAGGCAACTTACTATATCTTGACATTTGGATAGTAATTTTTTTCCAAATGTCACCCAAAAGGTTTAAATCACATTTTTAGGGAGCAATAAATTAAATAAAAAAATTTTTATTTCGATTTTTTTTTTAGGTAAAATTTGAATTTTGTAGAGGTTTTTTTTTAATTCATTTAAATCGGAGACATCCTGAAATGGTTTTTGACAGGTCGTGGCTTGACAAAACCGGTTAATTTAGCGGGTTTTCCAATAAGAGGTGTTATTTTGAATAGCCCGCTATTTCGGTAGCTGTCACTTTTGAAGCTGTCATTTTTTGACATTTGACAAGTAGAAACTACGCTATTAATAAAAATGGAACGATACACGCTTCAAAAACGCATTGAAATTATTAAAAGTCACTATAAAAATGGTGAAAATTTGGCAGAGACGGTTCGTAAAACTAAAACATTTTTGGGTCGTCGTGAAGCACCTTGTCGGACCGCAATACAGAAATTGGTGGACAAATTCGAGCTGTTGGGACAAGTTAGTGATGTGAAGAATAAAACCCGTGCACGTCGCTCAAGAACAACTGAGAATATTGCTGTTGTAGCCCAAAGTGTTGAAGAAAACCCAGGTTTGTCCATTCCTCGTCGTTCTTTGGAATTAGGCATTCCACAAACGTCATTACACCGTATTTTGCATAAAGACTTGGGTCTTAAGGCTTATAAAGTTCAGTTAACACAAGAACTCAAGCCGGCTGATCACCAACAACGTCGTGTCTTTGCTGATTGGGTCCTTGAAATGCATGAAAATGAACCGGAATTTCATCGAAAAATCATCTTGACTAATGAGGCCCATTTCCACCTCGGAGGCTACGTCAACAAGCAAAACTGTCGCATCTGGGGCTCGGAAAACCCAAGAGTTATTGTTGAAAAGCCTCTCCATCCTCAACGCGTGACTGTTTGGTGCGGTTTATGGTCCCGCGGGGTCATTGGACCTTACTTTTTCGAAAATGAGGCAGGAGCAACAGTTACGGTCAATGGATTGCGCTATCGAGAGATGATTAATGATTTTTTATGGCCTGAATTGGATGGTATTGATCTGGACAACGTTTACTTTCAACAAGACGGCGCTACGTGCCACACAAGCAATGAAACCATCGATCTTTTACGGGAAAAGTTTCCGGACCGTGTTATCTCTCGAAGAGGTGATCACAATTGGCCACCGAGATCTTGTGATTTAACACCTTGCGACTTCTTCCTTTGGGGCCACGTGAAAGATAAGGTCTACGCCAACAGCCCAGCGTCGATTCAAGACCTCAAAGATGAAATTCGTGAGGCTATCGAGGACATAGGGCAGCCACTTTGCGATTTGGTTATGGAAAATTTCATGAAAAGGATATGGTCCTGTAAGTGTGGTCTTGGCGGCCATTTGGCTAATGTTGTGTTCCATTATTAACGGCATACCTTCCTCTTTATAATGAAATAAACATCCGATCATTTATCTCCAAAAATGCCATTTTTCTTTGAATATCAAAATAACACCTCTTATTGGAAAACCCTTTATTTTTTAAAAAAATCGAGCATTGTATGTAGGTACTCTTTTTTTTAATATCTTATTTGTTTTTGAAATATATTAACTTACACAATTCTTCCAAAATGTTATTTCCACTTAACTCAAAAGACAAAACAGACTCACGAGTTTGTTTTATACATTTTCCCGCATTTTTCTTACCGACAAACTGCTGAGATACCACAACCATACTCTATATTTGCAATCCGAACGATGCGTCTTATCTTTATCTTACATCTTTTTACTACCAAAAAAACACGAAAGAAACCAAGACTAAGGATGATACCAAGACCGAGACCGAGACCGAGACCGAGACGAGACCGAGACGAGACCGCACATTAAAAATTTCTCGAGAAAAAGGCGAGACCAAGGCCGAGACGAGACTTGGTTAGGCGAGACCTGCACCGAAACCGAGACGAGACTGAAATTTTTCGATTTTGACGAGACCGAGACGAGATTAACAAAAGTCTCGCCTGGTCTCGTCTCGTTGCCAGCCCTAATTTTAAGGGACCTTGATTCTAGCTTCACGATGCAATTTTGGTGTTCTAATTTATAACCGTTGTTATTCTAATGTTGAAAAGATATTGAAATAGGAATAAATATGCCAACCCTCTGATATGAACTTACATAAGATTAACTTTAATGGAGACAAATCAATAAAAAAAAAACAATAACCCCTTTAAATTTAATTTCTTTGATACTATAAATTATATACGGTATTTTTCTAATGGAAACCTTCAGAAATTGGATTTAGAAAGGCGCTACGTGTGTTACTCATTCTCCAACGGCATTTTGAGTATAATTCTTCATTTGCAACTCCAAAGCTTTAAGTGTTAAAGCAATGTTTTGGACAAATTCGGGCAGAAGCTTACTGTCATCTTTTATGTAGTTTTTCCTTTTCTTCTCGTACTCCTCAATTTTTTTTATATTTGTTTATATCTGGTAATGCACCGTTTGGCCCGGTAAATTTAACTTGAAAGGAACGACTCGAATGACTTGTATTTTATTCTCAGTAACTAAGAATTTTGCATACTTAGTACTTACTCTGATTAACAAGCCGTAACTTCATGACATTTACTGTTATTATTTTTTCACTTTCAAGAGCGATCACACTGCTGTTAAAATAATTGGAGGTTATCGTGAATTAAAATGTCCCTGGAAATTTTTCTCCAATTCGTATCTTGGGAAAGTGAATGATGCTCAAAAAATTCCCTCGTAATTTATTGGTAACGTAAAAAAGCTTTCGCAGGAAATTTTGCTGTCATTTCGTACGATTTTTTGTTCGAGGGAAATTTATTGCATCAGAGATTCACGCTCGCAGAAAAAATTTCGAGGGAGTAAAATATTTCGTAGGAGATTAAATTCCATGCGAGATTCACGATAAGGCCCATTATGGGGACTTTTCACCATATCAATTGGAACCATTTACCACTGGTTTATTCAATTTGGTCTCCCAATTGAGGTCACCACACCGAAAATGGCCCAATATTACGAAATCCATGGTTTGTTAATGGACGATCGTTGATTGAAATTTCGCGATCTTGAAGATTCCACAGGCTTATCACATGGCTTAGTGATCTCGATTTTAAATAAATATTCAAACATGAAGAAGCTTGCCGCAAGAGGGGTGCCGGATTTGCTCACAAATCACAAGCAACAAACGCATTCATTTGGCAAGTATAGGTAGGTAGGTAAAATAGTGACTGGGAAGCGCCGTTTTAATACCAAAAACTCATACAAGAACTAATCCTGCCTGCGCAACGACGCTAGAGCCATTTCGACCCGTTGAAGAAAGTGAGTAAGTTCTTAACTTTTGTATCAGACAGTTCTTTTAGATTTGAAAAGAAAGCCCTTCCAAATGGCCAAACGGGACACTTGCAAGGGAAGTGAAGCACTGTTTCCTTTTCCAACTGGTTTTTACAGCTACGGCAGTAGGTGTTATAGCGAGTGGTATAGTAACATTCTCTGCAAGCGAGCTATATGAAGGGCCGATCACTGCCGGGCCAACTCGTCTGCCCGTTCATTACCTTCGATACCACTGTGTCCTGGAACCCAGACTAAAGTGATTCTATGGTTAATGTTCAGGTTTTCAACTCATTTCGACATATGTACATAGTTGGACCAGTTTTGATGATATTTTTGTTGAATTTACGGCCTTAATAGCCGCTTGACTTTCTGTTAATATTGCCGAATTAAGATTTTGAGTTGGGCTTAGTATAAGAATTTTCCATGCTTCTATTTTAGCTAGTACATCAGCTTGAAACACGCTAGCAAAGTCGGGAAGTCGGAAAGATCTATAGACTTTCAGCGATTCTGAGAAGATACTCCTGCGCCTACACCGCACTCCATTTTAGATCCGTCGGTAAAAATCTTTACATCGAAATCCTTCATTTGACAACTTGAAAGGGGTTTTTGGCGATCTACCAGAAAAATTCAACAGAGTTTTTTCGCCCTTTCCTAACTGTGGTTGAAAGCTGGATTGAACACAACACAATACACCAGAAACCAAGAAACAGTCAAAACAATGTACTTCCTAGTCCTAGGTTGGTTTGTATGCGCGCAGTGTTATTCACATCGATTGCCTAACCTTGAAAAGGGTAAAACGATTACTGGCGTATATAATGCAGGATCGATTCGTCACCCGCATAGTGCGAAGGAAGGGGTTCTTTTTCACCGGGACCACAGATGAGTAATATCAAGATACGAATCCCCGACTTTCAAACGGTTTTGCCTGCAAGCTGCTAACACACACAACTATCCCTAAATTGTTCTGGTAGCCATTTTGTGGGTGGGTATGTTTAAGAAGTATAAAAACCGAATAAAGTTCATTTTAATGGCTAAACTCACCAAAAAGTATAAAAACGGAATAAACTTTATTTTGATTGCTAAACTCACCTTAAATGTGTATAATATTTTAATTTAGAATTGCATGGAACAGTATATATTAACTAAATTACTGTTTTAAACTAAAATACATATCAAATATGTTTAACAAATGCTTAAAATGTACAGTACAACTCATATATTTGTGTTTTATCATATTATAATTACAAATTTAGTTCAAGGGCTCATCTTTAATATATTAGGTTTACATTTTTTTCAAATGCTTTTAAATGAATATAAAAATGAAATTTCAATTACAAAAGCGAAAATTTTCTGAACAAAATCGATTTTATTCCAAATTCCAAGAACAAATTTTTCATTTTTAGCAAGATTTTATCTATTTAATGCAAACTAGCGAGATTTGACATTTCTCTAACGTCAAATCCTAATTTTCCATTTTGATACTAAAATCGAATTTGAAGTTTCGTTCTTATATTTTACAGTGGTGATGAAATAAGCTATGTATATATACGCCCTTATTCTGCTGTTTTTAGGCTCAAAGATCGCAATTTTTTGTGAGGTTGTTTTTGTAAGGTTTCTTATAAAGCGGTCACAATTTCGTATTCTGTTGAGAACGTCATAAGAAACCTCACAAGAAAACTCACCACAGGAAGTTGAATTTCTTGTTGTGAGGCCAGACTAGCTCATTTGTCCAAACAATAACAGATTTTAAAACAAACAAAAATTGTTGGATTTAATAAATATAAATAATAACAATGTATATTCCATATTATATACACTTGTAAAAAATTCTTGAATTGTTATATGTTATATGATATTTATATTTTATAACTATTATTGCGTATATTCAAGAAAAAAACAAATAAACGAGCGTCGCGGGAGCAGCTTGAGTTCTTCATAGACTTCATAGACAGAAGCAACCCAGAACACCTGGCAAAAAAAAATGACCCCACGCATTTTAATAAGAGCCATGGGCGAGAAAATAAAGCACTGAAAGAAAGTATTTTGAAGATATGTATGTAATTGACTTTAAAAAAATAAGAAAACAATGGTAATAATACTCGAATATTAAAGGGCAGCGAAGTGGCTTGACCATCATGCGGTGGATCATCATGAGGTCCTGAATAATGCCTAACACAAAGTTTTTGTGTTGTATAGTTGTATCTTGAATGGCAAACGGATCATTCGTATACCTTAACTGCCTTAGAATTCTCTTGCCAATCTTAAACATTAATTTATTAAGAAATCAATTTATACAGTTTTATTAATATTTGCAATTCTTACTATTCATTTCTAGATGAAACTTCTTCCAAAAATATGTCAAAGTCAAATTCAATTCCATTTTTGTTCATATTTTCTTTTTAAGGTATAGTTTTGTTTGACAGATATGTCAAGTAGATGAGTTGTGAGGTGCCAAGAAGCAGATCATTATTTTTAAGTTTTTATAAGGCTCACAAGTTATGAGGTATTTACCAGAATGCCAAAAATGTCACAAAAACTAGTTCACCTAAAGTTATGAGATTATTGTGACATGTCAGGGTTCAGTGAGGTTGCCAGAAAAACGCTATTAATTAACTGTATTTTATTATGGTATGATGTAGTTCGCAATAATTTTTAACAACTACAACGTAAATAAAATACAACACCAAATCTTGCTTTCTTATAACGCACGAAATTTCGAAGTCTTGCTGTCAAAGTATAAAACAATCACAAAAGAGGACAGAGGAATCGAAAATTCTCATAGGAGTTAAACTTAATTCAAATATTGAACCAAGGCTGAACCACGATTGTACGAATGTTAATCCAGTTTATCGAACATCAATCAATGTCAATGACAATTAAATTAGAAAATAGCAAAATTGGATAATGTCGTTTTCATTTCAACAAAAAAATCGATGCCTCATGGGTTTTTTGATCCCGGACCAGCTATCGCGTTCTTTTCTACCAAAATGATTGATTTTTTTTATCCGGGATTAAACTCACAGATCCAGATTTTTAGGGGGATTAACGTATACACAAAACACGCACTTGCACACACACCAAAGTAAAGCTAAAAATGCTGTCAAATGGTTTTGTTTACTCTGAAGAATATACACACCTATATATAATTAAACAGAAATATTTGCGTTATTCGCAAAGAAATATCCGCAGTACCAGCTTAAAATCCCTTTTGGCAAATAGAAAACGACATAATTAAAATGTGTATCAATACAAAAAGTCCTACTCTTAATAAAGTCTTGAACACATCCCAGAAATAGGAATTCGTATTCACGAAACCAAATGACAAATATAACAATGTAAACAAATGGGTCTTGGAGGGCGAAACATACGAAAGATTCGCAACTTGATATTACTCATTAGTGACAAGTCCGCAGTCGCAATGGCTGAATTGCATGAGTTGGGCTACGAAGATCTACCTCATCCACAATATTCCAAAGACTATTTTTTGCGAAACTCTTGAATATTAAAGTCCGGCGATCTTTTCGGCAAGTGTAGATCCCCCAAAAAAAAAACAGATTTGCCAACACATCTTAAATGCAGCCCCCGGAATTTCGAACAATATGTTCTCCGAATCCCAATCATTCAATTGAGGAGGAAAAAAATCTTTGGGCCAGGCTCAGTATAATGCTCATTGTACTCAACAATCGCGGCGTTTTCGAAAAATAGGGCGCGATGAGCGAGTGTACTGGTTTTTCGGTAATTATACACTGATCTTCGGTGTCCCAGAAACTATAATTTTGCTTTTCACATAGCCACTGGCCTCTTCACTCAGATTATTTTCGATAATAATTTGACTCTCTCGCGGTCGAGGAGACTAAGAGTAACTTGTCTATTGGTTAGAGATTACACTCACTTGGCAACTCTGAATTCTCTGCACTTTGTACGGGAACATCTTATTGGTAAAAGAAATAAATTCTTCTCTGATACATATCTGTGAAAATTCGTGTTACGTAAAAATTGATTTTTTTTATTCTGAATCAATTTTGCAAATTCTTATTTTTCGGTGGATCTACCCTTCTTTTTACGTACCAATACAATTTTCAGCTGATTGACAAGTGTTTGTCTTATTAATTGATTTCAGTAAAAAAAGAAATTACCAGGTTGCATACCAACATAAAAATTAATTCAAATCGCATTCCATTTTCCAAGAAAACAATTAATCTCAATATTGTCAACTTTTAACTTTTAATTTGGTAATCCCTGAAAATTTTCTATCGAGCTCTCCGAACCTGAATATCAATCGAACAAGTTGCAATAGTTTTTTAAATTTTGTTTCCATGTATTTGCGAAACTTCAAGTACATAAGACAATTGCAATCAGATTGCGTATTATTATACTTACTATACGCTTTCACCGAACGTCAGGTTTCAGTTTGCTGTAGATTTACTAAATCTGAAATGGAGACTTCACCGCTCCAAAAGTAGATGGATTTTGACAGAACTATTTTAAATGCAAATGCTGTTTCATTTTCTCTTGTATTGTAGAAGTGAGACAACCAGCTTCATCTGTGTCGACCGAAGCGAAAAATTCACTTTCCCGATAAATGTGTTCATTTCGATAGAGCAAGAGATTTGAGCATCTAATGATGAATTAAATGAGATTTTATTTTAATTAGCTAAATTTACTTAAATCTCTGCTTAGGTGAAAATTTTGCATTATATCAAATTTCTATTACATTTGGGTGATGAAACATTCACATATCTGATTCTCGGATTATTCCTCAATAATTTTTACTTATTCTTCAAATCCAGAGTCGATTTTCTCCTCTTTTCAGAACAAGAAGTGTTATCTAATGTAATATGAAGAGTTACAGAAGCATTCGGAATTCCTCTGTCAAAAGTCAAATTAGTTGTTCGCGGCAAGAAGACTAGTTGCCAACAAAAACTGTCAACGTTTGTCGATGTAAATAGTAAAAATTAGATATTACTCTTAAATAGTTTACTCTTTCTTTTTAATCTTTTTTCCGTTGCCCATTTTCGAAAAAAAATATATATGGGTGATTCCACAAAAATTGAGTAACTTTTAGGGATATTTTGTTTATGATATTATTTAAACCAAATTCCTACAAATTCTGATATTTAAGATAGCTAATCTGATGGAGATATTGCTCATGACCAGGCCAGTCACTTTTTTATGTAGATTCTGAGATATATCGTTTTTTTTAAATTTCACTGCCAGGGGACTGACCTGGGTGACACAGTACTGAATAAATACACAACTTCATAAGAAAATAATGGAATTTATTGACGTTTAGAGTAAGTCTCTTTGGATCTAATTGTTGAGTATAACATTCGTATGCTTGTATTACTCTACATACTACATACAACGTAAATACTGCTCTAGAAGGCAGATATGTTTGTGGAATTAGAATCTTTAGTTTTTTTATTTTAATCTAAAATTAAAATCCATACAGAAAGGATTCTTGTTCTTATTATTATATATCAAAGGGACATATATTCATTTGTTCAAAACTAGATTTTGAAGGCTGATTCTTTACGAACATCAATTTCGAAATTGGGAGCGGATAATTACCACATACGGAAATTTAAGTTGGAACTCCTACTACGGAGGGATAGTTTGTGGAACATTATGTATTATCAAACCGATTCTAGATCCCCTTACTTCGGAATTGACCAAAAAGGACTGGGAGACCGGATCTATTATTGGCCTATCAGTAGAAGATAGTCAACTTCATCACGTGAGAAGGGCTAAAACAGTCAAGGCAGCATGGGATAAGCTCAAGGAACACCATGAAAAGGCTATTCTTAGTAATAAGGTACAATTAATGTGTAGCATTTGTAACTTAAAACTGGTGGAAAGTAGTAACATGGAGGAACACATCCAAAAGATGACTACATTATTTGAAAAATTGACTGCTCTAGGGGAGAATCAACTATCAGATAATTGGACTATCGCTATGTTATTCAGCAGCTTACATCAAAAATACGATACCCTTATAACAGCTCTGGAAACATGGTTGAAAGAAAACTTTTAGAAGAATATACTCGTCACAATCAAAACAATGGCCCAAGTAATTCGGTCATGAAACTAGTACGGATTTTACTAAAATGTTGGCGAAGGCTGGGTTTTGGATTCAGGAGTCATGGTACATAAATCAAACAAGCTGGATAAATTCATATTACAGCAGCAAATAGGGAGCAAATCACTTCGGAAGGAAAGGGTACAGGCAACAGCAAGAACAAAGTGGTTACAATATTTATTGAAGACGTCCTTTATCTTCCAAATCTGCAAGGGAGCTTACTATCAATAAAGAAGTTAATGGAAAAAGGATACACAGTTTTGTGGTAAACTATATATGTGAAATTCGGTCTAAAGATCGATTCGAGGTAGCAGTTGGAGATCTAGTAGGAAATCTTTTTAAGCTCAGATAAAAAGAAACTGAAATCAAAGTATTATATATTGAAGAATGCAGAGAAGAAGGTAACTGTTTAGATCACTGGCACTTAAACGACTAGAATCGGAAAAATGGTAAGTGATCCTTAAAAGTTTATAAATTGTAAAAAGATCAAGGACTGTGAAATCTGAATGGAAACAAAAATGACTCATCAACCATTTAAGTAAAAGTCAAGCAGAAAGAGCAGTGGACCATTAAACCTCATTCACAGTGACATTTGCGGATCCATGCAAAAGAAAACACCTAGCGGGAAAAGATATTTTCTAACTTTTGTTGACGATTTCAGTAGATAGTATACTTTTGTTTAATTGCTAAAGGAGAAATCTGAAGTTTTCGATCGCATGGTAGAGTACACAGAAATGGTAAAAAATAAATGTTCAACAAAACGTAACATAATAATATCAGACAATGGTGGTGAATACACAGCGGGTCGAGTTTTAAAGTATTTACAAAAGTAAATCATTGTATATCAACACACAGCTCTGTATACACCACAACAACACGGGACTGCTGAACGAAAGAACAGGTCTTTGGTTTAAATGGCAAAATGCATGCTGCTAGATGCAAGAATGAGTTATGAGTTCTGGGGTAAAGCGATCATGACATATTTTGTGTTTTTTAAGAGGCGACTTTATGCTAAAAATAAAAATAAGTACAAAAAAATGTTTACGCACTCTAATAGTTGAAGTAAAAGTTGTCTACAACAAAAAAATCAGTACCCTGGAAACATATCACTCCTCTGGCGCAATATCAGACTGATGAAAAAGTCATACATTTTAGGTTATTATTAGAACCAACATTTATTTTGGTAGTTTATAATTTAAACAAGATACATTTGAATAAATCAAAGTTAACTACGTATAAATTAAAATAAAACACATGTTTATAAGAAAATAATAATTCACCATAGGACTGATATTTTGACTGGACACAACAGTAGCACTGGCACGGTAATGGCGACCGTCAAATGGCAAACTTTACGAACAACTTTGAACGTTAACAGTAATTTAAATTTGAGTATGTGGAATTTCGCGCGAAATTCAAATTTGAACAACAAACAGCGGACTGACGAATAAAACTGAACACAAAGTTTCTTATTATTTTAACAACAGCAGTGAGAATATTGTGTTACGAAAATTGTGATATACGTTATTAAGTACATCACAGATTGTAGTGAATTACCAAATTTGTTTAAATTAAAGTTAATATTTAATACACAGCCATTTGATTGCGGATTTTTGGAGTGGTGACATGCCAAAGAACTGACGTTTTGAGAATATATTGTGGTGTTTTATAAACTTATATTTAAAATAAATAGCTGAAATTGGGTGACCAAATAAAAAGCTTAAGTTGTTTTAGAATAAAATAAAACATATTAAAAAATATAATAACAATTAGTTCAATTGACTGATGACAGCAAGTTACCCAATTTTTGTAAAATCACCCATATGTCACTGTAGCGTGATAGGTATCAAAATATAAACAAATAAACGATGTTCAAATTTTAAGCTCCAAAGTGTTCGATATTAAATCAAAACCTGAGCAGCCATTCAATTTTTAGATATGTAGATGTAGTTGATTGAAATGCTCTGCCATTCTCTGGTGCTCCCTGGGGCAGAGAACGTCGAACAAACCTACAGAATGAACATTTTTTTAATTGTGTTATCTTTCACAATTTTATCAAAAGCATATAGCATACATTCATGTGTTCGACATGAGTTATAAAATAATGTATTTTGTTTTTGCCAGGATTGAATTGATTTTACCATTATGGAAAACCTTAAAGGACCCATTTAAAAGTTAGGGTTGTTTTTTTACATAAAAGGTATTACAATTCAATGCCTAAGGATTTATTTTAAAATCAATTTTATGTTTTTTTTTTTGTCCGGGATGAACATATGTATATCGCCTCGCAAAACATTCAAATATAATGTACCAAAATTTATAAAAAAAAAGCTAATATGGTTTATGTTTTCATGAAATAAGGCATATTACACACTTTCTATTGAAAGGAAGGTATTTTTTCTAAATATTAAATTAGAATTTTAAATGGAACAGTATAGTAGCTTTTATGTTGCGTAATCCATTTAAGTTTTTCACCATAAAAGCTAATGTTATTTTAAAATTTATTGCGGTTAAGCTTAGATCTAGGTTAAATGAGCCAGGAGAAAAAGGGCACCAAGTTCTGTTAAAAAAAAACCATATGGGCAGATATTTATCTTAAAACGGATATTGTAGATCAGGATCAAGATGGATACCAGCAAGAATTAATATTTATATAATCGTTAAATTTCCTTTCAATTTTAATTGTAAAAGCCACCACTTTTATAATGTTTTAGTATATAGGTATACCTATTCGAAGATGTTTTGTTGTATATATTATCAATAATGACAAACTTTTTTTTATAGGCACTACATCAAAGTTTTAAAAAAAATATTGCTGATTTGGCCAATATGCACCCTATCGGAAGATGTTATATTACTTTTGCAAAATGGCGGCAACTGTCAGTTTTGATTCGATAATAAGTTTGTTCGTTGAACCTTACGCAGACTTGGCTTACTAGACAACCCCAAGATTTCTCAAAAAAAACCTGTGATTTTCGGTTCTTAAAAAAAAATGTTTAAGTTGTTGACATAACAAGAAAAAGCAAGTTATGTTCGTGAATAATTTAAACTTAAAATTTGTTTAAAAGTTTCTATTTTCTATAGATGTATGCATATACTAAATTAAATTTGAATATCTATTCTTTTAATTTCTGTTCTAAAAATAACATATTGAATATAAAACGCGAGTCCACAACAAAATAAATGCTTCAGATTTCATGTGACTTTGACAGTGTTGTCGTTATCTCAACTCCCCACAGAAAAAAAAACTTGATCTACTTCAGGCCAACCCCAGTAAAAAATCTATTCACCCTAAAAATATGCGTCAATAAATTTGCCTATCTCTATACACGTTATATGTCAAAAAATGAACCCCACCCTTGCGGAAACGATTTTCTGTGTCAAAAAATACAGAGTTAACTCCCCAAGGCGTTAAAAAACGCCTTAGTGCGACCCTAGGGTGACTTCAGGGCTCAACGAACACACCTAATAACTTGTTTAAGGAAACAGATCCAGAAAACTAGTCGACCAGTCATATACCGCTGAAATTTCAGATTGTGAAAATAACATGTTTAATTATATAGATAACCTTTTAAGTAAATAAAAATTGCAGATTTCCAAGCCGAGCCGCCCGACGTTAACTCGTCAAACATTAAAGCGCTTAGCCGCTTGCCCCGAAATGACAGACAATCACCCCAATTACCGAAGTCGTAAACGACAGCAAAATATACGACACGACTCAATCTGCATTCCATATGTCGTTTTCAATGGTTGTCACTGGTTTTTTTGTGTCGTGTGTAAACGTCAAATGTAGTTGAACGGTTTCATTCTACATTCTGTAAGTCGTAAGGAAACTAAAACTGTGAAAAAAAACGACGGTATCTCTCGTTCAAAAATTTGCTCACGACGGAGAAATGGATGGTAGCAAAACTGTAAGTATTCTTGTTAAATATAAATTTATTCGAATAAATTATTATTTTCTTTTACGATAAATATAACAAGAACATATTTGTTTACATTTGCAGTTGAAATTAACAAATCAAAACCAGTTCCAGACGCTCGTAGAGCTGATGCACGAGGAACGAGCAGTTGGCTAGGGGGTTTTTGAAAGGGATAGAAAAACATTTTTTAAAATGGAGTGGAATAACATAGCTGAACAGCTGAACAGCTGAACAGCAAGGGTCCTCCAGTTAGAGATGGAGATGGTTGGCAAAAGGTTTGGGCCGACTTCAAATTTAAAGTTAAAAAAAAAATACTCCACAATTCAAATGAAATTAAAGCAACTGGGGGAGGTCCGAACCAGTTGCAAATTTTATCTCCACTTGAGGAGGCTGTATCAGATTTGCTCAACTATAAAAAGTGGTTGAACCCAAGTGGAAATGCAATTGGTGTATCCCAGCCCAATTTGCTTCAAAACCCCTTGCCAACTGAGTAGTTGTAATAGGCGGGTTCTCGGCCACCGGAGGCACCGGAGGGGCTGGTTCTCGGCCACCGGAGGCACCGGAGGTTTGGTATATACTGGTCGTATGGTCTTGCTATCAAATATAGTATCGCATGATGTTGCTTGATAAGTGATTTCATGGAAATCGCCATGTTGTTTAAAGATCTAAGAGAAAATAATGTTTTTTATGTAGTATGAATCATATACTAGGGGCTTAAGGATTATTCAAGTTTTTTTTTCGTTTTAAATTGTAGAAATCATATCTTGGATGACGCATAAATTATTTTTGGGGGCTACACCAGCAGCAACGGTCACATGAACTGATTAGGTATCGATGTGTGGGGTGTGATGCAAGGCGACGATGCGGGACGAGGTTGTGGTGGTTGAAGGTGTTGGAAAGTAAATTAAGAAAAGGAAAAAATTGAATGATAAGGTATGGCGCTAACGTTTGAGATAATATAAAAAAAAGTTGTTTGGGAAGTAAATTAAGAAAAGAAAAAAATGTTTGGGATAATATAAAAAAAGTTGAATAAATTATGTATGTGGTTATGAGATAGTGTGTCATTGAATATTATATACGAGTAAATGTAGGACAATGACCTGATTAGGTTGCAATGCGTGCGAGGCGGGCGCGATGCGTGCGGGTGCGATGCGGGGCGGGTGCGATACGTGGAGGCGCGATGCGTGCGGGGCGGGTGCGATGCGCGGCGGCGGCGGCGGCGCTGGTAAATAGCAAGCAAGGAGAGTTTTTAGAATTAGGAAAATTTACAACAATCAAATAGAGCTGATAATCTTTCGTTTTCATTGAATTCGCCTAATAATGATACAGTACAAATAGGATTATCGTTTCGTTTGGTAACTTTTACAAACACTAAGAATTTACATAATAGGACAAATTCAGATACAACATCATTCCAAAATGATAAACATGCATCAGAGGGTGAGACAACAACAACAACAACAACAACAAAACAACAACAAAATCTATAACCGTAGAGGAGGCAATCGAGAGCTTTAGACAAGACTTAATTTCTATATAAGGAACAATTTTTTGATATCTATGAATGATAAAAAAACAATATGTTTATTCTTTTTATGTATATATATATGTTTATTTATTTAAGACATTTAATATAATAATTACAAGGTTTGCTTTCACTATTTTAATCTTTTGTATAGAGCCATTAATTTTTTAATTCTCAACATTCTATTTTCAAGCATGTAGCATGCACATGTATCTGGACCATCTTGACATAGGTTTGAAGACCACGAGCAGTTATTAAAATGGCATCCATGCTGTGAAATTGTAGTGGATACATTCATGAATCCTTTAAAGAAGATTATACTATTTAAAATCTCCTGATAATGTTCTTCCAATAATTGGCGTTGATTAGTTTTCAAAAATTGTAAAATTTCATCAAGAATTAATCGATAATATTAGCTTCTTTAAGTTCTTCAATGATTGAAATAATTTCGTTAGAGTGATTATTATTTCCAGCTTGTTGTGAAGCAATTAGAAGTCTTATTCGATCCACAAGTTCATTGGGATTATCCCAAAATATATAGTCTTTTTTCAATTTTGATAGCTGTAATAAACCACTTCCGGTTGGTGTTTGTATGGGTGAAGATAATGAATTATTAGAAGTATTTTTTGTTACTCCAAATAATTTACTTATAATGTTCTTATACTTATATCCTCGATTACCATGTACTTGTTTTTGAGAATTATGATCAATTCTATGTGCATTGGTGAGAGATAGTATCATCTTATAGTTTTTTAAATCTTCATCTGTGTAAATATTTTTATCAGGGTTTTTCTTAAATATAAGCTCATATAATCCATTTGTACCCTCAAAAGTTTTATCTCTAATTTCAATGTCGTTTCCGAGAATATTAAACTCAGCATTACCTATATACCACTTTTCATCTTTTGAATGTATACCATATGTTTTATCAAGAGTGTTAGAATTATTTATAAATAAATCCACATATTTTTTAGGTGTGTCATGAAATTCTTCTTTTGATAATTGCTCCGCAAAGTTGCGATAATGATTAATTTGATAGTTTGAGCGTTTCTTTGTTCTTTTTGGTGTATTTCTACTATTATCATTATCATCAGTAAAATTTGGTGAGTCATCAATAGAAGACTTGGGGGTGGTGAATTCATCAGGATGGTGAAGTTGTTCCGAATTGACTTTTATTTTCTTTGAAGGGATTCCACTAAGATTACTTTTATCTTGTGTACTATTTAATTTTTTAACCAGCTCGTTTAGGGGTATTGTAAGCGGTTTAAAAGTTTCCTCAATTTGAGCTTCGTAAGCTTCTCTACCTGTCTTAAGAGCTTTATATTTCTTTCGTAGAGCATCTGTAGTTCTAATTAGTTCTTTTGTTAGTTTTACATCTATATTCATCATCATGTAAAATTTATTTTTTCGTACAGAGGCAGGCTGTTAATAAATTTCGTAGTTGATGAAAGAAGCGTTCAAAAGGTCTTAAACTGAATTTGATATTAAGATAACTGATCTTAACTGATGAATACTGAGTCTCAAACTGATCTGAACTGCTTTTTACTGCTATTATCTGCTCACTGAACTGCTCTGTACTGTTCTCATAGAACATTACTATACAAATGATATGAAATCGAAAGTGTTATCCGCTTTATAACTTAAGAAAACAGTCAAAGCCTAAATTGTATGATAAAGTATGACGCCTAGCGTTTGGGGTAATATAAAAAGTTGAATAAATTACGTATGTGGTTAGGAGGTCGTGTGTCATTGAATATTACATAAAAATGGGGGGCAATGAACATTAGGTCGTGATGCGTGGCGGGTGCGATGCGGGGCGGGTGCGAAGCGGGGCGGGCGCGATGCGTGGCGGCGGCGGCGGTAAATAGCAAGCAAAGACTCATTTAGATTTCTACCTTCGCAAAGGGTGAGACAACAACCGTAAATGTTCTGGTTGTACTAGTAATCTCATTCCTTCAGTATAGAATAATTCATCTGTAAATCTCATCTCCAACCAACCAGATTCACAGATACAGAATGTATCTCCTTCTCGTAATCTTTCAATCTAGAACATTTACGGTTGTTGTCTCACCCTTTGCGAAGGTAGAAATCTAAATGAGTCTTTGCTTGCTATTTACCGCCGCCGCCGCCACGCATCGCGCCCGCCCCGCTTCGCACCCGCCCCGCATCGCACCCGCCACGCATCACGACCTAATGTTCATTGCCCCCCATTTTTATGTAATATTCAATGACACACGACCTCCTAACCACATACGTAATTTATTCAACTTTTTATATTACCCCAAACGCTAGGCGTCATACTTTATCATACAATTTAGGCTTTGACTGTTTTCTTAAGTTATAAAGCGGATAACACTTTCGATTTCATATCATTTGTATAGTAATGTTCTATGAGAACAGTACAGAGCAGTTCAGTGAGCAGATAATAGCAGTAAAAAGCAGTTCAGATCAGTTTGAGACTCAGTATTCATCAGTTAAGATCAGTTATCTTAATATCAAATTCAGTTTAAGACCTTTTGAACGCTTCTTTCATCAACTACGAAATTTATTAACAGCCTGCCTCTGTACGAAAAAATAAATTTTACATGATGATGAATATAGATGTAAAACTAACAAAAGAACTAATTAGAACTACAGATGCTCTACGAAAGAAATATAAAGCTCTTAAGACAGGTAGAGAAGCTTACGAAGCTCAAATTGAGGAAACTTTTAAACCGCTTACAATACCCCTAAACGAGCTGGTTAAAAAATTAAATAGTACACAAGATAAAAGTAATCTTAGTGGAATCCCTTCAAAGAAAATAAAAGTCAATTCGGAACAACTTCACCATCCTGATGAATTCACCACCCCCAAGTCTTCTATTGATGACTCACCAAATTTTACTGATGATAATGATAATAGTAGAAATACACCAAAAAGAACAAAGAAACGCTCAAACTATCAAATTAATCATTATCGCAACTTTGCGGAGCAATTATCAAAAGAAGAATTTCATAACACACCTAAAAAATATGTGGATTTATTTATAAATAATTCTAACACTCTTGATAAAACATATGGTATACATTCAAAAGATGAAAAGTGGTATATAGGTAATGCTGAGTTTAATATTCTCGGAAACGACATTGAAATTAGAGATAAAACTTTTGAGGGTACAAATGGATTATATGAGCTTATATTTAAGAAAAACCCTGATAAAAATATTTACACAGATGAAGATTTAAAAAACTATAAGATGATACTATCTCTCACCAATGCACATAGAATTGATCATAATTCTCAAAAACAAGTACATGGTAATCGAGGATATAAGTATAAGAACATTATAAGTAAATTATTTGGAGTAACAAAAAATACTTCTAATAATTCATTATCTTCACCCATACAAACACCAACCGGAAGTGGTTTATTACAGCTATCAAAATTGAAAAAAGACTATATATTTTGGGATAATCCCAATGAACTTGTGGATCGAATAAGACTTCTAATTGCTTCACAACAAGCTGGAAATAATAATCACTCTAACGAAATTATTTCAATCATTGAAGAACTTAAAGAAGCTAATATTATCGATTAATTCTTGATGAAATTTTACAATTTTTGAAAACTAATCAACGCCAATTATTGGAAGAACATTATCAGGAGATTTTAAATAGTATAATCTTCTTTAAAGGATTCATGAATGTATCCACTACAATTTCACAGCATGGATGCCATTTTAATAACTGCTCGTGGTCTTCAAACCTATGTCAAGATGGTCCAGATACATGTGCATGCTACATGCTTGAAAATAGAATGTTGAGAATTAAAAAATTAATGGCTCTATACAAAAGATTAAAATAGTGAAAGCAAACCTTGTAATTATTATATTAAATGTCTTAAATAAATAAACATATATATATACATAAAAAGAATAAACATATTGTTTTTTTATCATTCATAGATATCAAAAAATTGTTCCTTATATAGAAATTAAGTCTTGTCTAAAGCTCTCGATTGCCTCCTCTACGGTTACTGTTTTCTCATCGAAAATTTTGTTTATAGATTTTGTTGTTGTTGTTGTTGTTGTTGTCTCACCCTCTGATGCATGTTTATCATTTTGGAATGATGTTGTTAATGAATTTGTCCTATTATGTAAATTCTTAGTGTTTGTAAAAGTTACCAAACGAAACGATAATCCTATTTGTACTGTATCATTATTAGGCGAATTCAATGAAAACGAAAGATTATCAGCTCTATTTGATTGTTGTAAATTTTCCTAATTCTAAAAACTCTCCTTGCTTGCTATTTACCAGCGCCGCCTCCGCCGCCGCGCATCGCACCCGCCCCGCACGCATCGCGCCTCCACGTATCGCACCCGCCCCGCATCGCACCCGCACGCATCGCGCCCGCCTCGCACGCATTGCAACCTAATCAGGTCATTGTCCTACATTTACTCGTATATAATATTCAATGACACACTATCTCATAACCACATACATAATTTATTCAACTTTTTTTATATTATCCCAAACATTTTTTTCTTTTCTTAATTTACTTCCCAAACAACTTTTTTTTATATTATCTCAAACGTTAGCGCCATACCTTATCATTCAATTTTTTCCTTTTCTTAATTTACTTTCCAACACCTTCAACCACCACAACCTCGTCCCGCATCGTCGCCTTGCATCACACCCCACACATCGATACCTAATCAGTTCATGTGACCGTTGCTGCTGGTGTAGCCCCCAAAAATAATTTATGCGTCATCCAAGATATGATTTCTACAATTTAAAACGAAAAAAAAACTTGAATAATCCTTAAGCCCCTAGTATATGATTCATACTACATAAAAAACATTATTTTCTCTTAGATCTTTAAACAACATGGCGATTTCCATGAAATCACTTATCAAGCAACATCATGCGATACTATATTTGATAGCAAGACCATACGACCAGTATATACCAAACCTCCGGTGCCTCCGGTGGCCGAGAACCAGCCCCTCCGGTGCCTCCGGTGGCCGAGAACCCGCCTATTACAACTACTCAACTGCATCCGAGCCTGCATCAACACAAATTCAGGCAGATGCAGACATAATTAGTTTCGCCGAATTTGAGGATGAAGTTCCAGTGCAACAACATCAGACACAAATACATGAAACTGAAGAGCCAGCATTAAAAAAAACGACGGCACGCTTCCGCTTTTAAGCTAAGCTTTTGGAGAAACAATGCGAACTCCAGGAAACAACCTTAAACGGCATAAACGAAAATATAAAAAACATAGAAGGACATATTAAAGAAGTGCAGAGGTATATAAGAAGGTCATATAAATTAAAGGAGGATAATGCTAGGAGAGACATAAAACGTCTGAAAATTCAAGAGGAAACATTTAAAATTTATTTTATTTATGTTTTGTCACTTATTTCATCCAATAAATACTTAAATGCTTCCTTGGATAATCTAAAGTACTTTTTGAATCTGTTAAAAGGTACAAACATTTCATTTAATAGCTACAATTTAATTTAAAATATGAACTCACTTTGTTTCTGGCAAGTCAAATGGATTTGACTTTTGTCTTATCTGCTTCCTTTTTATTAGTAATTGTGCGGTTTGAAAATCCCGCATTCCTCCTTCTTCATCCTCCTCACTATCGCTACTTGAGTTATAATACATTTCAACACTTATCATTTTAATTATTGATTTATCTACTAATAATTAAAAAACAAAACTTTTCCTTAGGTGGACCTTCGATCAATAATTGTGTATGTAGACTTTAAGGTTTCCTTTGATTTTGACATATGTTTTACTTTTTCATCGTTTAAAAATCTACTTCAAAATAGTCGCGTCGAAGAAGTTATGGAATGCAATTTAAAAAACGACACGACAGAGAAAACGAGAGACGTCGAAAAAACGAGACGACATCGGTAATTGAGGTAAATATATATTCCGCACACCGTGGTAACATGGTAATGCAGTTTTCGAACAAAAACTATGACATAAGGACCCGAAAACTCTGCTTTCATTTGACATTTGCCAACAAGCTGAAACACGCACACAAGTAACTATTCTGTTCATCTTCCAATAGCCACATAGACAACACAGCCCAAGTAACTTGTTTTTGTTTTGTTTTTCGATTTCGATTTCCCATCATTCATACAAATACAATAATGTAAACAAATGGTTTTTGGGGGGTGAAACGTACGAAGGTTTCCGATCTTAGTATGGCTTAATTATGCTTTCAGTTTACGTTTAAGAACATTTTTGTTGACGCAGATTATGTTTTCGAAAAACGCCAAATTTTTCGATTACGATAGTATTTGTGATAAACTTATATAGTAGTGTTTTAATGGGAATCTATGCATAGTACCGTATGCAATTCCCAAAAAAAAGCATCAACCATTTTAGTTTTGTAAAAATGGTTGCCCCATACAACTGTCACAAGCAATTTAAAGAGTTTAGTTCAAAGTAAAATTAAGAAAATATAAAAATAATGACCGATAATTAGCGTTTATTCATAAAAAATGGAAAGAAGAAAAACTTCTGAATATTAATTTATATTTCAAAACACGGGCCAACGCAGACAAAATTTTCGGGGGGGGGGGGGTTCAAAAAATATGTTAACTAAATATTAACGAATAGTTTTTACTTGCAATATAAATATACATAGGTACTATATGGATTCGTAAAAAATCGAATTCGAGATTTTGATCAAACTTGACATTACGATGATCGCGAATACAAAACAAGTTGGTCCCGCAATTTCGTCTGTCTGTCTATCCTCGAGTCTACAGCCGAAACGGTTAGGTGGATTTGCTACAAATTTGGTGCATATTATTTCTTCGTTTATATTATAACCACACGTTTTTTTCATTTTTTTAGGAGCAACATAACGGTACTTGCCATACATTTTTTTTATCCAAAAAGAAAATCTTATTATTCTCAAAAGCGGATCCCACAATTTTTATAAAAAAAAAATCAGTTCATTAACGAATGGAAAATGTACTTTTTGGTAATTTTTTTTTTTGGAAAAAATGTTTATTTTTGGTACCCTCTATACAGTGGAATCCGTTTATAATGACATCGAAGGGGATTGACAAATACGTCAAACTAAGCGGACGTCATACAAAGCATTTTTATAAAAAAAAAAACACAACCTTCTTTTTTTAGGAAAATACATACTAATTTTAATAGAGAAACATAGCATATTAAATCAAAATTAAAATTGCACGTAATACACGTACGTATTGTACTTATGTATATTTTTCATTGTTTACTTAAAAAATCTGTAATTTGTGTCTGCTTTTGTTTTTTTATTTTATTGTAATAAGAGTCTCTAATACTATTGTGTATAGCACACATTGTCATAGTCAAATTATCATTTGCAATATTGCTATGAACAAATCGTGATAATAATTCTGCAGCCTTTAATGCCTCTTCTGCGGTAGGTAATGGTTCTTCCTCGACTTCCTCTTCTCCATCACTTTCGAGTTGTTCCTTAGCATTAATGGTCTGTAAGATATATTCATCTGTGGGTTCTTCGGGTGTTAGGAGAGCGCTATCGATGTCAACATCTTCCCACATTTCCGGTGCTGCTAAAGAATCCGAATTAAGGTTTCGTGACTACAAAGATAAAGGGACGTTATCTTCTTCATCAAATTCATGTTCTGCTATTTGAATAGGTAAACCATCTTGGTTTTCAATGAATCCTGCATGTTGGAAACAGTTATGAATGGTACTTTGTGACATTTTATTCCAGGCATCATGAACCATCAGAATTGCATCTAGCACCGTTATTTTAGCAGAAGAGTCGTTTTCATTATTACCATCAAGACAATTAATCATTTTGAGCACAAGGTTCTTTCTAAAGTTTGTTTTGAGTGACCGTATTATTCCTTGATTATGTTGTATTCGGCGGAAGGAAAGCAAGTGTTATAGACCTTAAGTCAGTAACTTTTGGATGCGCCGGGCAATTATCAGCCAGCAATAAAATCTTTTTCTTCTCCTTCACAAAATCACGATCCCAATCTCGAAGCCATTTTTCAAAAAGTTCTGACGTCATCCAAGCTTTACGATTAGCATAATGGACAGGTAACGATTTGACACTTTTGAAACATCTTGGTTTTTGTGACTTTCCAATAATGAGCAATTTCTTTTTCTCTGTGCCGCTCATATTTGCTGCTACCATGACAGTTATTCTATCTTTCGACAACTTGCCTCCACTACAATTCTCACCTATAAATTTTAAAGTTTTGTCAGGCATTAATTTGTAAAAAAGGCCAGTTTCATCAGCATTAAATATCTCATCAGAAAATTGTCTTCGTAGATTCGGCCATACAGACGTCAACCAGTTTGTTGTTGATTTTTGATCAACAGACGAAGATTCACCCAAAATTTTTTCCGGCCACAATGTTATGTCGAACCTTGAAACGACTGATCCAGCTTGCACAACAATTGAAGTCGAGAATACCAAAACGCATGGCAAAAACATTAGCCTTTTCCTGTAGCATAGGGCCGCTGACGGGTATTCCTTTGTTTCTCGTGATTTTAAACCACTGAATTAACTCTTCATCAACATTTTCTTGTCGCGATTTTCGAAGCCTCTTCGGCTTTAAAACATTTGAATTGAACGATTGCTTAATCCGGCTCTTGTTTTTGAAAATCATTGAGATTGTCGAATGACCACGCCAAATTCCTTTGCGATAGATGAGTTTGAATCTCCATTTTCTAATCTGCATATTATTGAGCCTTTCTCCTCAATTGTAAATGCTTTACGACGTTGAGATGACATTTTTTTACATAGGATATCAATAAAAATAATGCGTTACGTTCAACTATCAATTACTGACTGAGATTCAAAAACGAAAACACACCACAAGCCAATGCAACGTGCCGAACGTCGTCGGGAAACAACGAACATTGCCGAAGGTGTAAATACTCATGTCGGTCACTATAAACGGACTAAACTTATTAAAAATGGGTCATAATAAGCGACATTTCACTGTAAACGAAGTCATTATATCCAACTTTGTTACAAAGAATTTTATATGAAAACCAAACTTCGTTGCGTAATTACGTCATAATATGCGGTTGGTCAATATATGCGGAGTCAAAATAAACGCATTCTACTGTATATTTAGTTAAGTAGAACCATTTTTTTTCTTTTCGATTTTCTGGAAAACGATTCATTTGATATTTCTATTTTTTTCTATGCAGAGGCAGACGCTCTTATAAAGCTTAAACACTAATATAACCCGAAATTAAAAAAAAAATATGGTTTTGTTATAAAAAAAAAACTTTTTGAAAACTCAAAATTTCGAAAACGACTCAATCGAAACTTCGAAACTTCGTATTTGGTAGTTTTTTGTCACTATATTGAATAGTTCTGAAAACTATTTTCTTAAGATAAAAAAACGGTCGTACCTCCCATACAAATGTTAAGAAATCCGTAAAAATATGTATTTCGCAGAAACGGCTCCAAAAATGTTGATAAAATAATATGTGTGTTCTTAAATTAGTGCAATCCACTAAATATTTTAATTTGCCTTCTTATTAACGGTACTTCCCATAGAACCACTTTTTATATTTTCGACTTTCTTACTATTGGATAATGGATGAACCGATTAAAATAATTTTTTTTAAGCAAATGCACCCTAAAAGTTTCAAAAAAAATTGGTTTTTCGATTTTAAAAAAAATAAAATTTTTTTTCCTCAAACTTAATGTGGATTGCTTTACCCGACCATATTTTTCCCTTCCATTGTGATATTCAAATATTCAAAAGACGAATGTGTATCGGTATCTCATATTAAACCCTCTCCTATTTTCATAATTGCACTGTGTCAAAACATGTTAAGGGTATTCATAACTTCTTGAGTGCGCGTATTATTACAAAAAAGAAATTCGAAAAGGTAATAATAGCCCAAGTACACTGACATTTGAGATCAATTGAAAAAATTATGGCACGTTGAAATAATGACATTTATACTTTAAACCCACATTATACAAAAGAACATAACAAAGAAAATGAATTAAGAACACCCAAACTGGAAGGGTTTTCTTATACCCTACCTCATACAAAAGAACAGAACGAAGATGAATTAGGAACCCACAAACTGGCCCAATATCTATTTAAGTAAATCAATTAAAACTCAGAAATTCCCTCTGGGACACAAAAATGATTGATTAGTTCGTATTTATGAATATAATTTGATTGTAAGTATAAAAAAGGTGAATTATATTTTCATAAATAAATTATTGATAAACTTTTAGAACATCTTTATTAATTACGCCAGCATAAGTTGTATATTCCTTTGACTTTCCTGTCAACGCAATGAATTGCTCAGCAACCTCAACAGCGACACGAACTTGCGCTTCAGAGGTACTTGCGCCCAAATGTGGTGTGGCCACAACTTTGGGATGCTGAATCAGTGATTTAGTTATTTCTGATTTTGGTGGTTCCTCTGGGAATACATCAAATGCAGCTCCACCACACTGACCAGACTCCAATGCGGCTAATACAGCAGACTCATCGATAATACCACCACGTGCAACATTTACCACCTTAACGCCTTGTTTGCACTTGCTTAATGCCTCCGCAGAGATTAGGTCTGCAATTGCAATTCAAAAACAATTCGATACAATATTGTTTAGGATTTATTTAAGTTTAATTAATAATGAAAGAGGTAAATGTATCTACTCACTTCTTGTTGCAGGTATAAGAGGTGTGTGAACAGTAATGTAATCAGCAAGTGGCCAGATTTGTTCAAGTGTCATTTTATCAATACCCGCTGCTTTTGCTTCTTCATCGGTGGTGATAGGATCGTAGCCAATTATCTGTTGATAAATCTTTTTAATTGTAGGTACACAAAAAGAAAATTAAATTAAACCAGTCTCACCTTCATGCCCCATGCTCCCATACGTAGAGCCACCTCACGTCCAATTCTTCCTAAACCAAGAATAGCCAAAGTCTTGCCATACAATTCGGTGCCACTGTACAATTTCCTGTCCCATCGACCTTCCTTCATACTCTGTCCAGCTGGCACAAATGGACGAGCTAAAGCCCCAATTAGCATGCATGTCAGTTCGCAAGCTGATATCGAATTGCCACCCGGCGTGCTGTAAAAATTGAAAAAGGCTGGGATTAAATAAGTTCAAACGAAAAAGGAATTTAAAGCATTTATAAAAGCACATTTTCATTACCATCCTATGTTAGGTTTAATTAATTTCGTTAATGAATAACACAGGTACCTACCTATCTACGATTATTTTGTTTTTTTTTTTTTTGCTTAAAAGCGTTCAAGGCAATCTTTGGCTAATAGGGAGGGGCCTTGCTATTGGTGGTGGTATATATTTGCTTTACTTACTTAAGTACAATAACATTTTGTTTTGTTGCGGCTGCGACATCAATGTTATCAACTCCGGCACCAGCACGTCCAACTGCTTTCAGACTTCCACCAGCTGCCGTTGATCCGGCAATGAGGACTTCGTCGGTGATTTTTGTGTCTGAGCGAACAATTACTGCGTCATAATTCTGTGAAATGAAATAGAAAAGACACAACATGGATAAATTATCTCTGGCGAAGGGATTATATTTATTGTTTATTTACAGATTGTGTGCCATGATGTTAAATAATAAAATAAAATCATTAAATTAGTGATGAAATATTGCAATAAGCAGTGGTGGAAGTTATATAATACCCAACTGTAATTAAATTGTATATCGGGTTTAAAATATGTACACTGAGGGAAAAAAGGCAACGTAAAATCCAAGAAATCGTATTTGATTTAACGTTGAAAATATATTGATTTAACTATGCATCGTTGTTTTAAGTACTGTCATTCTGGTTTTAAAGTGAACCGTAGTCAATTCAACAGTGAAACAACTTTCATAAGTTATTAAGTATGTTCAGCGTTGATTTAAAGTGGAAAATGCTTAAATGTATCCAAAATTAAAATTACATGCACAACTTCCAAAGTGTAACATAGTTGATTCTACTTTGTTCAACATCATTTCGAAGTTGCAGTCACTTACAAATAACACTTTTACATTAAATTATTCTTCCACAAACATTGATGAAAGATTTTCAATGTAAAATCAACTTTAATTTGAATTCATTCATAGTCAGTTTTAAGTGGATCCAATGTTACACCGAAATTTAATGTGGAAGCGATGTAGGAACAAAGTGAAACGTATTCATTTTCACATTGATGTTGCATTTTCAAACTATCACAAATTTGTATTAAAAAATAAAAATACAATTTTTATATTTCAAAATTATCTTTTTTTATATTAAAAAAATTGAAAAACTTAAGTTTAGAATGACGTAAATCATTGGTAAATCCCAGTCGTTATTTTAAAAACATAAAGTAGTATATTGTACAACGGTTCATGGTGGGTAAGATTAAAACTAAAACATTTCCATTTCTATTAGAAATTACTTAAAAACAAAATTGAAACGTAGTGAAATTAAAATTGAAAGATAGTAATTTCAAATTTGGTTCGTAATATTTTTAAGCTCGAATACATTTAATTTAACGTTGCATCATTCTAAAAATAAAGTTGGATCATTATACTTTCAAACACGTATGCCTTTGTTTTTAAGTTGGATGATAATGATTTTACTATGTTTCCACCTTAAATCAAAGGAAAACGTATTTAAATCAAGCATTAAAGCTATTCGTTTTCATATAGGAAAAAACGTTGAATCAATGATGTTCCACTTTGATTTTAAAATTTTCATCTTTAACCCATTCACCATTGCCAAAAAGAAGGATGTGCTCAAAACAAAATTCGGAAGAATCGGATGAGAAAAACCACCCCTCGAACTGATATTGCCATCGACGGTTGAGCAAAGCATATCCATTTATGACTGCTCCAAAAATTTAACATGCAATTGAACACGATATTGGTGTTAATGTGTCTGTAAGAACAATTAAAAATCGTCTACGTGAAATAAAAATTGTTTGGACGAATTTCCAGAAAACACCACACGTCTTTAAGCGCAACCTGTAACGTCGGCTGATGTTTCCAAAGGAGCATATGTCAAAAGACCCAAATTGGTGGAGAGATATCTTATGGAGCGATGAGTCAAAATTAAATCGCTTTGGGTCGAATGGAAAAAAATATGTGCGACACGGAACCAAACTGGAATACAACCCTTAGTATACGGTAAAGACTGTTAAGCATGGTGGGGATATTTTTTTGTATGGTGTGGGGCCACTTCATCGGATAGAGGGTATTATTGACCAGGTAAAATACAAGGACATCTTAAGGGATACAATGCTAGCGTATGCTGAGGAGTAAATGCCTTTGAAGTGGAAATTTCAACAGGATAACGATCCTAAGCATACGGCTAAGTCTGTAAAACAATTGATATCAGCCCAAAAATTCGAACAAATGGAATGGCCAGCCCAGTCCCAAGATCTCAATTCTATTGAGAACTTGTGGAGTGACGTGAACAAGGCGATAAACATATCTGATTCTTCAAATTTTGACAAATTTTGGCAGGATGTTCAGCGAGTCTGGTACTCGGGTACTAATGGTTACCGACCAAATAATAGTTACTTTATTTTTATTGTGTTAAAATTTATGTAATTTAATGTATTTTTGTTTTTTTATCTATGAAGTGTAATATTTATTTTGTCCTAAGATAACTTGAATTGTATTAATCATTTTGTTAATAATTTTTTTTATGAATTCAATAAAATTAATTTTTGTTTTAATAAATAAGAGACATCTTTCTTCTTGCTTCCTCATTAAACAAACAGCTCTTTTAAATTTAAGAACAAACATGTGCTAATTATTTTGTCGCGACTTTAGATTAAAGAAAAAAGTGAACAACATTTATCGGGCATAAAGTCAAAATCACATTCGATCGTTCTCTCTATTTTTTCTCTTTGGCGATCTTCGATGTTCACAATGGATAGACACGTGCTTCGTACAATTAAAAGGGCACAAGCGTCATTGGCGGATCCATAAATTTTTATTAGTCCGTTAAATTTCTCACATAATTTGGAGTTATTAATTTTTGTTGGTCCTTTTTTTTTGCAAAGATATTGCTATTTTCTGATTGAATGGCATGGCCTTTTAATATTAAATATATCGAATTTGCAATATTTCAATTCCCTCCTGAACAGGAACACCTCTAAAGTTCAAATCAATTTACGTGAAAGTACTTCTTATAATTGAAACAAAAATCGGAGAATCGAAAATCTCCCGTTTTCATTTTTTACCTATATAAAGGGTGTCCGCCGGGAAGGCATACTACTTTGTTTTGCCGCCATTTTGGTAAACATTAGTCTTGACAGTTCATATTTGGCTGTCGTGAAGTAGACATGTGGCAAAATTATTATGGACAAATATTCGATAAGCTAACGTGTTTTAATCGTTAAAACATTTTTATTTCATATATTAATTGCTTACACATTAAGACTTAAATAATCTTCTAGGTAGTGAAGCTTTGATTTGTAAAAAAAAAACTGAACTACAGATTACAAAGCGTGTAAATTACATTTAAATGATTTTACTAACATTGCCTTAACTTAAATAAGACAAGAAAACAAAGTAAAAGAAAAGCAATGACAACAATTAATAAATAAACAAACGTACATACATCCCGTGTTAATTTACATTTTTTTTTTATAATCTACACGCGCTCAAGGGATTATACTACCCTTTAAATGTTTCAACACAGCGCGGGCGTGATGTTAAGGAACAGAAAGAATGATAGGAAAGATGTGTGGCACGATGTTCTGAGACTAGGCGGTTGTTGTCTCAGATTTTATCTCAAGGGATGGCGGCTGAACTAATGCGGAGAAGTTTCCATGTCTTATTTATCTATGTCCCTTATAATTCGCATTAATTTTTTTTTGTCATATTTTATCGGTATACTAGTTTTGCTCAATCACATGTTGTTAGTTCTATGCCTAAACAGCATGTAATGAGTAAACCAGCAACTCATTGTATGACATTTATTTTTAGAATGTGTTCTTAATGGAAAAATAAGAGGACATAGACTATGGCAGGGATCGAACCTGCGACCACGAGGTTGACAGGCGAACACACAACTACCGCGCCACGGCCACCCCCATAATAAAGAACAAATTTTCAAATTATAAACAAATAAATTATCTAACGCGTATAAAAAGATCTTAGTTCCGTTATGAAACGCCTATATGCCCTGGCAATGAATTTCAAAGACGAATGGAGCTTATAAAGAACTGTCGCTCAGATGTTAAGGACATAAATCGTGGGATAATGAGTGTGTGAGATCTACTGGAGGAACCACAGAGCAACAAAACAAACAAAAAGCTTGGTTCCTGAGTTTCAATTATTTTGGATAGTAAGATCAGTGCTCTAAATGAAAGAAGATTATCAAATGTCATATTAAAAAGCAGCTTTGAATGGCTAGAAATATGATCATAGCGCCTATTGAACACATATCGTGTGGTGTTATTAAAAGCTACATTCAGCTTTCTCTTGCTTACTGCATCGCAATTTCTAAAAACTTCGGCTCTATAAGTGAGAATGGGGATAATTAGGGTTTTTGCTAATAACAAACCTGTTTTTTGAGGTGTATAGTTTTGTGACATCCAAAGTTTGCGCAGTGTACTATAAGCTTTCCCAATTATTGTATTAATGTGGTCTTTCCAGGTTAAGTTCCTGTTAAATACAATACAATTCTTAGGTTTTTGCTTTTTCCACGTAATTTTTTTTCGAACCCTGTATACATATATCTGGAAAATATGAAAGTCAAGCAGTCGCCTACTTATTACCAGACACTTTGTTTTTAATGGATTCAAACATAATCCATTCTGTTCAAACCAAAAAGCTATAGAATGCAGATCTTTATTAATTGCATGCACACGGTCTTCAATGATATCTAGAGTAAAGCTTTTATCGTCAGCATACATATGAATCGATGATAGCACAATAGAGGGCAGTCCCAAAATTGAGTCTTGAGGTACACCTCTATCGTTCCATAAAAAATTAGACAGACGATGTCCAATTGAAACTGCTTGCTCTCTAGCACTTAGATAATGATGATATTAAGTTAACTGCTGAACTCGAAAATCTAAATTGAGTAGCCAGTTTATTACACAATAATATGTGATCCACCGTGTCAAAGTCTTTCGAGAAGTCTAACAGAACCAAAATCAATCATCGATTACTGTGACGAAGAGAAAGTTACGTGAAATTTTTGGGAGAAACAACTTGCCAACAAAACGCACTATTTATAGAATAGTAAATGATTTCGAAGAAAGAGGGTCTGTAGGTTATAAGCCCAAGCATGGACCACAACTTACTGCAAAATCGGCTGAAAACATTACTGCTGCTCAAGGAAGTGTTCAAAACAATCCATCAACCTCAATTCGACGCCGTGCTCAGGAGATTAGGCCCCAAAGAGCAACTTTGGCCACAAATTTGCACCCGGATTTGCATTTGTTTCCATTTAAGATGCAGTTTTGACACAAGAGCTTCTTCCACAAGACCATTTACGCCGCGCGCCGTACATATATCAATAGGATGTTACAGCTAGCCCATGAAAACCCAGATTTTCATGAAAAAAATCATAATGAGTGACGAGGCACATTTTCATTTGAATGGATATGTGAATAAACAGAATTGTCTTTCCACAACAAGTTATTTCAAGAAATTGTGATCTTGATTGGCATCCACAGTCGCCTGATTTGACTGCTCCGGACTTCTTTTTGTGGGGATATCTGAAGGCAAGATTTATGCAAACAAACTAGAAACGTTTGAGCAACTCAAACAAAATATTCGTGATGATATTAATGAAATACCGCGTGAAATGTGTAAGAATGTACTGAAAAATCTGCTCAAAAGGACTCGCATTTGTGAGACTGACAGAGGCGGGCATGATATTGTATTCCATAAATAATTGCCAACATTATTTTTTAACATTTATCAATATTAGATCCATTCTCTTTCATTTATTCAAAAATTATAAACAAACAAAGTAGTATACCACCCTGTACTAATTATATTTCTCTACAGCAATCGGAAGTGCTTAATAATTGATATCGATTCTAAGAGAGAGGGTTAATACCACGCCCGGAAAACCGAATTTTCTTTTGTATATTATGCACATCAATTCAAGACCTGCCGTTCTACCACAGTATTTTATAATCCTACAGCAGTCCGAAGAGCTCTTTTAAATAGAACCACTAGTTGGAAGAAGGGAATAATGCCGGATTTACACAACTGCCAAATTGGCATTATTACTGTCAAAATCTTGCCATTATTTTTTTTGTCGTGTTATGCCGGACTTACACGAGTGACAAATTACCATTATTTCTTCCATTTTATTGACATTACTGACAAAATCGTGTAAATGGTTTGAAAATTTTGTCATTGTTTTCGTCATTAAAAAAATGGCAGGGAAAACTGACATTTAATATTGTCATTATAATGGAGTCATGTAAATCCACAATGATGCCATTTTGAAAATTATGGCACACCGCGAGGAAGAATGAACTTGCTCATTCTTTAATGGCAGATTGCCATTATCAACCAAATAGTCATTATTTTACCCCGTGTAAATGCGTATCATTATTGATTTGATTTTTCCATTATTTTGCCAGTTTAATGGCATGAATTAATGGTAATTTGTCAATAGTGTAAATCCGGCATTAATGGTCGAAAATGTGGCAGTATATTTGTCATTAAAAAACTGCCAGCCAGAATTTTCGTTAAGTTGTGGCATTATACTAACATCGTGTAAATTCAGTACCGACAACAATTTACAAATAATGACAATTTGCAATAAAGGGTGAACTTGCTCATTCCTTACTGCCAGAGTTTGCAGTATTTTTATCTGTCATTATTTTAGCTTCAAGTAAACGATTGTCGTTAATAAAATTAATGACAGCAGTATTTTGGCGTTAAATCCTGCGAACTTGGCAGTAGTGTAAATTCGGCATAAGTCCTAAAGTTTCCAAAAATTAAATTTTTATGCAAATTCCATTTCTGTTAGGTCGACAAAAAGAAATAAAAATTTGATAACAGAAATGATGGCATTAGGCAATATCTTCAAAATCGATTTGGAAATATCACCCAAAATATTCTGAACAATTTTTTGTTGTATTTTTTTTTCTCCTATTGGGTGTTATTTCCAATCTTTCTATTTTTTTAAGGAAAGAACGTCCAAAATACGAATTTAAAAAGTCAAATAAAAAGAACACCCAACATTGGCAATATCGCCCAAATAAGGGAATATCCTCCAAATATTAGCCTCCAAAAATTAGGCGTGATGCGAAGTTCGTTGGCTACTAAGCGGATGGTCATGGTTCAATATACGATGAAGGCACAAGAAGTTTTTCAATTAAAATGAAAAAGTAGACCAGCAGTCGTGAAAGAGCTATAACTTAAGCCAAAAAATAATTGAGGAAAAAACTTGGTGGTAGCACACTTAAGTTGTTGTTGGACATTCAAAGTCATTAAATGATACGAAAAAAGTGATTAAAAAGCAAGTATGTAATCACACAAAAACTGAATATAAGGAAATACCGCCCAAAAGTTGGGAAAAATTGACCAAATCAAAATCTTGTCAATAGTGTTGTAGCTTGTAAGGTTTATATATATATATATATATATATATATATATATATATATAAATATATATATATATTATATATATAAATATATATATATATATATTATATATATATACTATACATATATGTATATATTGATATTTTTACTTGCGATTATAGGTACTATAAGGCAAGTTATTTATTCGAAAAAAAAAATTCTAACAATCAAACATGACATTACGATCATAGAGAACACCAAAACAGTCCCTTAATTCCGTCTGTCTCTCTGAATATATATCTGTTTGCCTGTCTGTCTGCTCGCCTGTCTGTCTGCATGTCTATTTGTCTGTCTGTCTGTAAAAATTTCGAAATCGACTCAAAAAATTTTCGAAACTTCCTACTTAGGAGTTTCCTGACATTAAAAAAACTATATTCATAAAATGAAAAACACAACGGTACCTCCAACATAAATGTTAAAAAAAATCGTTAAGAAAAAAATGTATTTCTCGTAAACGACTCCAAGAATTTTTATAAGAAACTGTAGGTATGTGTTCTTAAATTAGTACAGTCAACTTTTAAGTTTAAAGATATTTTATTTTGCGTACTTATTAACGGTACTTCCCATAGAACCACTTTTTATATTTTCGACTTTCTCAATATTTTGATTGACCGATTAAGATTATATTTTTTATGCAAATGCTTCCTTAAAGTGATACTAAAACTGCATACTCAAATTCTCAAAAAAAAAGTTTTCCGATTTTTAAAAAATAAATAATTTTTTTTTTTGAAAAATCGATTTTTCAAAAACCAGTTACAGAATTTTTTTTGAAATTTGAATTTTATATGTATATTAATAATATCTTCAAAATGGCGTTTCAATTTTTTTTTCTAAAAATGTTTTCAAAATTTTATACATACAAAATTGATTTATTAAAAAACCTCTCCAACGATTTTTGAAATTTTTTTTTGATATATTCTAATGTATCCATGAATTCAAATTGCATCTTTGTTTTCCCCCAAACTATAACGACTAAGTAATATAAAAACATTTAATTATGTGTATTATCCATTAATTTCTACCTTTATTATTATTCCCTTTTTACGAATTTTTGCGTACGTCACTGAATACTAAATACAATGTAGGCCCTCATACATTTATATGTACATATGTATACCCAATATACATTTGTAGGTAGGTACCTATGTAACTATTCCTTGGACCATCCATTCCACAATTCATTATAATAAGAATCAAGGTAATCTTACCTACATAGGCTTTAAACCTGCATAGGATAACTATACCTAACTAACTACACCTCAATGGATAGCTACATTAAAGTTTTTAGCTACAAGAGCACGAGCGATCCAGTCGTGCATTTTATTTTCTGGTGCATATTTCAAGGTAAGGCGGTCAAGTCTTAGAATTTGCTTATTGCTTGCATTGTGCCAACGAAAAACGGGAAATTATATTAAAAATATGATATCGGGAGGTAAAACGTATGGAGAAGTTCGATGGTTTGTTGGCTGTTCCAACAAAATGTTTCGAAATGCAATAACATACACACCTAAAACCGGATCTAGTGGACGAAAACCTGTTATGACGACAACTCTCATCAAGCGCCTAGTCCGGGAAAGCAATAAAAATCCCTTTAAGCCTGCAACTGAGCTAAAAAAAAGAGCTGAATATTACAGCTTAGGTGGAAAACGTTCGCCACAGATTAAAGAAACATAATTTAACTGCTTGTAGTACAAGAAAAGTCCCTCTTTTAACTGCAAAACAAGCTAAAAGGCGTTTAATATTAGCAAGACAGCAATTGAATTTGCCGGTAGAGAAATGGCGCGACGTTCTATGGACAGATGAAAGTAAGATCGTATTGTTTGACGGTTATGGATCTCGTTCCTACGTGAGAAGACCTCCGAAAGTGGAATATAATCCCAAATACACAAATAAAGTATTTAAGCACGGAGGTTCAAGCATGATGGTGTGAGCTTGTTTTTCCTACTATGGATTTGGTCAAATATATTGGATTAAGCCCATCATGGATCAACACGTTAACGTGTTGTCCCTTATGCAGATGAAAAGATGCCCCTTTTGTGGGTCTTCCAACAGGACAATGACCCCAAGCACACCAGTAAGAAAGCTAAAAATGGTTTGGAGATCAATCAATTAATGTGATAGAGTGGCCAGCTCAATCGCCTGACCTAGATCCGATTGAAAATCTGTGGGCTGATGTGAACAAATCAGTCTCTGAAACCAAACCGACTAGTAACACAGAACTGTGGGCTGCAGTAAAGGTCTCCTGGGAGAATATTCCGGTATAAAGATCATAGAGAACACCAAAACAGTCCCTTAATTCCGTCTGTCTCTCTGTCTCTCTGAATATATATCTGTTTGCCTGTCTGTCTGCTCGCCTGTCTGTCTGCATGTCTATTTGTCTGTCTGTCTGTAAAAATTTCGAAATCGACTCAAAAAATTTTCGAAACTTCCTACTTAGGAGTTTCCTGACATTAAAAAAACTATATTCATAAAATGAAAAACACAACGGTACCTCCAACATAAATGTTAAAAAAAATCGTTAAGAAAAAAATGTATTTCTCGTAAACGACTCCAAGAATTTTTATAAGAAACTGTAGGTATGTGTTCTTAAATTAGTACAGTCAACTTTTAAGTTTAAAGATATTTTATTTTGCGTACTTATTAACGGTACTTCCCATAGAACCACTTTTTATATTTTCGACTTTCTCAATATTTTGATTGACCGATTAAGATTATATTTTTTATGCAAATGCTTCCTTAAAGTGATACTAAAACTGCATACTCAAATTCTCAAAAAAAAAGTTTTCCGATTTTTAAAAAATAAATAATTTTTTTTTTTGAAAAATCGATTTTTCAAGAACCAGTTACAGAATTTTTTTTGAAATTTGAATTTTATATGTATATTAATAATATCTTCAAAATGGCGTTTCAATTTTTTTTTCTAAAAATGTTTTCAAAATTTTATACATACAAAATTGATTTATTAAAAAACCTCTCCAACGATTTTTGAAATTTTTTTTTGATATATTCTAATGTATCCATGAATTCAAATTGCATCTTTGTTTTCCCCCAAACTATAACGACTAAGTAATATAAAAACATTTAATTATGTGTATTATCCATTAATTTCTACCTTTATTATTATTCCCTTTTTACGTATTTTTGCGTACGTCACTGAATACTAAATACAATGTAGGCCCTCATACATTTATATGTACATATGTATACCCAATATACATTTGTAGGTAGGTACCTATGTAACTATTCCTTGGACCATCCATTCCACAATTCATTATAATAAGAATCAAGGTAATCTTACCTACATAGGCTTTAAACCTGCATAGGATAACTATACCTAACTAACTACACCTCAATGGATAGCTACATTAAAGTTTTTAGCTACAAGAGCACGAGCGATCCAGTCGTGCATTTTATTTTCTGGTGCATATTTCAAGGTAAGGCGGTCAAGTCTTAGAATTTGCTTATTGCTTGCATTGTACCAACGAAAAACGGGAAATTATATTAAAAATATGATATCGGGAGGTAAAACGTATGGAGAAGTTCGATGGTTTGTTGGCTGTTCCAACAAAATGTTTCGAAATGCAATAACATACACACCTAAAACCGGATCTAGTGGACGAAAACCTGTTATGACGACAACTCTCATCAAGCGCCTAGTCCGGGAAAGCAATAAAAATCCCTTTAAGCCTGCAACTGAGCTAAAAAAAAGAGCTGAATATTACAGCTTAGGTGGAAAACGTTCGCCACAGATTAAAGAAACATAATTTAACTGCTTGTAGTACAAGAAAAGTCCCTCTTTTAACTGCAAAACAAGCTAAAAGGCGTTTAATATTAGCAAGACAGCAATTGAATTTGCCGGTAGAGAAATGGCGCGACGTTCTATGGACAGATGAAAGTAAGATCGTATTGTTTGACGGTTATGGATCTCGTTCCTACGTGAGAAGACCTCCGAAAGTGGAATATAATCCCAAATACACAAATAAAGTATTTAAGCACGGAGGTTCAAGCATGATGGTGTGAGCTTGTTTTTCCTACTATGGATTTGGTCAAATATATTGGATTAAGCCCATCATGGATCAACACGTTAACGTGTTGTCCCTTATGCAGATGAAAAGATGCCCCTTTTGTGGGTCTTCCAACAGGACAATGACCCCAAGCACACCAGTAAGAAAGCTAAAAATGGTTTGGAGATCAATCAATTAATGTGATAGAGTGGCCAGCTCAATCGCCTGACCTAAATCCGATTGAAAATCTGTGGGCTGATGTGAACAAATCAGTCTCTGAAACCAAACCGACTAGTAACACAGAACTGTGGGCTGCAGTAAAGGTCTCCTGGGAGAATATTCCGGTATAAAGATCATAGAGAACACCAAAACAGTCCCTTAATTCCGTCTGTCTCTCTGTCTCTCTGAATATATATCTGTTTGCCTGTCTGTCTGCTCGCCTGTCTGTCTGCATGTCTATTTGTCTGTCTGTCTGTAAAAATTTCGAAATCGACTCAAAAAATTTTCGAAACTTCCTACTTAGGAGTTTCCTGACATTAAAAAAACTATATTCATAAAATGAAAAACACAACGGTACCTCCCACATAAATGTTAAAAAAAATCGTTAAGAAAAAAATGTATTTCTCGTAAACGACTCCAAGAATTTTTATAAGAAACTGTAGGTATGTGTTCTTAAATTAGTACAGTCAACTTTTAAGTTTAAAGATATTTTATTTTGCGTACTTATTAACGGTACTTCCCATAGAACCACTTTTTATATTTTCGACTTTCTCAATATTTTGATTGACCGATTAAGATTATATTTTTTATGCAAATGCTTCCTTAAAGTGATACTAAAACTGCATACTCAAATTCTCAAAAAAAAAGTTTTCCGATTTTTAAAAAATAAATAAATTTTTTTTTTGAAAAATCGATTTTTCAAAAACCAGTTACAGAATTTTTTTTGAAATTTGAATTTTATATGTATATGAATAATATCTTCAAAATGGCGTTTCAATTTTTTTTTCTAAAAATGTTTTCAAAATTTTATACATACAAAATTGATTTATTAAAAAACCTCTCCAACGATTTTTGAAATTTTTTTTTGATATATTCTAATGTATCCATGAATTCAAATTGCATCTTTGTTTTCCCCCAAACTATAACGACTAAGTAATATAAAAACATTTAATTATGTGTATTATCCATTAATTTCTACCTTTATTATTATTCCCTTTTTACGAATTTTTGCGTACGTCACTGAATACTAAATACAATGTAGGCCCTCATACATTTATATGTACATATGTATACCCAATATACATTTGTAGGTAGGTACCTATGTAACTATTCCTTGGACCATCCATTCCACAATTCATTATAATAAGAATCAAGGTAATCTTACCTACATAGGCTTTAAACCTGCATAGGATAACTATACCTAACTAACTACACCTCAATGGATAGCTACATTAAAGTTTTTAGCTACAAGAGCACGAGCGATCCAGTCGTGCATTTTATTTTCTGGTGCATATTTCAAGGTAAGGCGGTCAAGTCTTAGAATTTGCTTATTGCTTGCATTGTACCAACGAAAAACGGGAAATTATATTAAAAATATGATATCGGGAGGTAAAACGTATGGAGAAGTTCGATGGTTTGTTGGCTGTTCCAACAAAATGTTTCGAAATGCAATAACATACACACCTAAAACCGGATCTAGTGGACGAAAACCTGTTATGACGACAACTCTCATCAAGCGCCTAGTCCGGGAAAGCAATAAAAATCCCTTTAAGCCTGCAACTGAGCTAAAAAAAAGAGCTGAATATTACAGCTTAGGTGGAAAACGTTCGCCACAGATTAAAGAAACATAATTTAACTGCTTGTAGTACAAGAAAAGTCCCTCTTTTAACTGCAAAACAAGCTAAAAGGCGTTTAATATTAGCAAGACAGCAATTGAATTTGCCGGTAGAGAAATGGCGCGACGTTCTATGGACAGATGAAAGTAAGATCGTATTGTTTGACGGTTATGGATCTCGTTCCTACGTGAGAAGACCTCCGAAAGTGGAATATAATCCCAAATACACAAATAAAGTATTTAAGCACGGAGGTTCAAGCATGATGGTGTGAGCTTGTTTTTCCTACTATGGATTTGGTCAAATATATTGGATTAAGCCCATCATGGATCAACACGTTAACGTGTTGTCCCTTATGCAGATGAAAAGATGCCCCTTTTGTGGGTCTTCCAACAGGACAATGACCCCAAGCACACCAGTAAGAAAGCTAAAAATGGTTTGGAGATCAATCAATTAATGTGATAGAGTGGCCAGCGCAATCGCCTGACCTAAATCCGATTGAAAATCTGTGGGCTGATGTGAACAAATCAGTCTCTGAAACCAAACCGACTAGTAACACAGAACTGTGGGCTGCAGTAAAGGTCTCCTGGGAGAATATTCCGGTATAAAGGTCCCAAAATTTGGTAAATTCAATGACCACACGTTGTGAAGCAGTAATAGCCAACAAAGGTTATTCAACTATATACTAATTTTGCTGGACTACCCTTAAAGAATAAAATCATAGAAAAAGATTTTTATTTTTATGATGTTTTAGTTTTAAGTTTAGTGCTATTTTTTTGTACGGCTTATTTATTTGAGTTTTTCGAAAAAAAAATAATTTTTTTAATAAGTTGATGAATAAAAGTTGGAATTCTTTTTTAAATGTAAATTTTTGGATTTAATATAAGCTTTTCGCATATTCAAAATTTCCCTCAAAATATTGGTTTAAACTTCATTTGTAAACCAAGTCTGGTTCTCGTAATGGTGCTATTTTTTTTTACCGCAGCTGTAAATATTTATGATTCTTATCAGCAAACGGGCCTAAACTCAATTTACAATAAATTCAAGTATTTATGTAATTGGTGAAATAAGTTTCCAATAGAGTTACATGTATAACCTTAATTTAATGCAAACTAAAGGAAATATATATTACTAGCAGATATCCGTGCGATGCTACGGACCCGAATCTAATGAAATGATCTATTCACATAAAGAATTTCATTCAAAACCGTTCAGTCGTTGAATGTAGGAACAAACGACGAACATGCTCCCCTACCATGCTCACGCGCGCTGTGTTCTTCTTGTATGTGGCTTGGTTCGCGAGCCTCTTGCTGTTGGCCAAAAATTTAGATTTTATCGTGTTCGATGGCTTCGATGTTCGTCGTGTATGGTCATGTTCGCGAACAAAGCGAAGATTTAATATTGGATTCAAAAAGTAAGAACTACAAAAATAAAGTTGGGAAAATTAAATCATGGCTAATCTTCCAGCTGCTTACCAAATTTAATTAAAATACATTCAATGGTTGAGGCATTAATGCGGAACAAACAACCAAGTATATATTTTGATCATATATAAACCTCTCCCATATAGGCATAGGAACTGTTCGGTTCCATTTTTCGGGATAAAAATAACCTATGTGATAATCGAGTATGTGTGTGTCCATGTGCCAAATTTTAACCAGATCCGTTTAGCCGTTTTGGCGTTATTGAGCAAAAAACATCCATCCATCCCACCCATCCATCCATCCAAGCTTTTACATTTATAATATCAGAAGGATTATCCGAAATTTTCCAAGCTTCACAACGAATTTTCGACCTTCACATTTTCCAAAATCATCAAATCATGCTTTAAATTTATCTATATATCATCGAGAAAAAATGTTCGCGTTTTTCTAGAATTTTTCGAGTTTTCCACTAAGAATTTTCTATTTTTTCATTCGAAAAGCCATTCGGGAACATTTGCATACACAATTAAATACAAAAAATCAATTTTCGATTTTTAAAATTTCCCGACTTTTCTGGAGGGTTTACCCAAAAATTTCTTTCGCAAAAACCTTCTCCTGGATTTTATGAACAACTAAAAAAGAGTTCGAGCCAAATCGGCACATTCGTTCTCAAATTATTGATGAATTACAATACATTTTTGCAAGCCATTTTTAATGGCATCAGCCCGTGCGATGGTATACGGACTTTCTATCCCACGGGAATCTAATGACAGCTATACACCTACAATTAAAAACCGTTCAGGCGTTGTGGCGTGAAAGCGGAACAATCACCCAAATATATGTATATATTTTTTCATATTTAAGCCTCTCCCATAGGAACCGTTAATTTTTTTCGGGATAAAAATGACCTATGTGGGAATCCAGTACCCCATCCATCTACCAATCAAATTTCATGCAAGTCCGTGTGCTTCTATGCGCCTTGTGAATAAAAGCTATGTTGGCTATTTGTAGAATGAGCTCTATGAAAAATAAAAACACACATATCCCACGGGAACCATATATTTTTCCGGGATAAAAAGTAGCATGTGTCCTATTCCAGACAATAATCTATCTCTGTACCAAATTTCATCCAGATCCGTTCAGCCGCTCCGGAGTTATTGAGCAACAAACATCCATACATCCATCCAAACTTTCACATTTATAATATAGTATTAGTAAGATAAATCGAGTTTCGTCACTTTGTTATCGAAGTGGAAAAACATATCACAGCAATGAAATTATTAAAAATAAAAAAATAAAGTATACTAAAAGTATAAAGAATAGATTTCTTTTCTCTTAACAGGTAGATAGATACCTACCTTCAAAGAAAGACATTTCATTGACATCAAAATAGATAGCAGTGGAGAACACTGAGCTTATTCAACTGATGTCAACGTTGTCAAAGAAGGAAAAGATGTATGGATTCTGCTTGATGTTATACGTACAGACATACCTGTATTTGTATATCCTTTTTATACTGTACAATGTACATATATTGTATAGCCACCCACTTGTTTCATTATACTGACCCTACTATAGCATATAAGACAAATACGGCAAGGTATAGTGACATTTTATAGCACAGGTAGGTGATAGCATACTAAGTGACAATTGACTATTGACATCATGATTTTTTCTCGTTTTGTTTCTTTGCAATGTGCGCTCAACAATAATAAAATTAGAGCTCTCTATTGGATAGGATACACGGGTGCGAAGAAGAAGAAAGAAACATGGATACACGTGTTTTTATAAGTTCCGGACTTAAATCAGTGCAATGAACACGTGTAGTTTATTTTAAATTTGAAGTGACGTTTAAGATTATTGAGAAAATATATGTGATCTGAGGGAACCTATAGATCAGGCATGGCCAAATTACGCCTCGCGAGCCGCATGCGCCTCTTTGAATGAATGAATGCGGCTCTCGAAAATAAATGAAAAAATAATATAATAATACATATTTAATAATTTATTCAAATTGTTATAAAATTAAAGGTAATATATATGTATAATGCTTAATATAATATGAATTAATAAAATCAATTATTATATTTGTGTATATTTTGTGCTCTTAATCGAAAATGTCTACAAGTGGGATAATTTCCGTAATTTTATACAGTTGTGTTTGGATTCACTTGAGATTTTCGGTCTTATGCGAAAACCGCGCAATACAAATATAATACGGTAAATATACAATACAAAACAAACAAAATATACAATACCTACAGCCGCCGCGCCGTAATAAAACTTCTGAACGAGCTTATGGAGCTGGAGGAGTATGTGCCTGTGCTGTGCATACTTCTGTTACAGTTGAGCGAATTACGTTCGAATGGTATATCTCCACCAAATGACAGGAATCTGAGAAATACGGAAATCGACAGATACTTAGAACAAATGAACGAAACAATTCAGCGAACAATGATCAGGAATACAGAATACCGAAATACAAAGAACGTAACGCAACCGACATGTTCCGTAACTCGACCATTGACTTACTACACAGACAAAAAAGTGGAGTACTGACAAGACTAGAACGCTTGTACAAACGCTTTACTGGCACACGAGATCTGACACTCAAGTCGTCGATCAAAAACTTCAACCAACTGATCATACAAAATTATAGGTTGTCCATTAATTTGTATTGGGACAATAAAATTCGGGTCATTAACTCGTGCGACCCGAGTATGTTCCAAAAATTAATAATATAATCAGGAGAAAAGATCAAAATGATTTTCCGTGTCTTAAGCTCCAGAAGACGACAGAGAACAGAGACGTGCTTCTGACAGCATGCATAGTGCCAGAGGACGCCGTATTGGAAGATGCCCTCTATATAATCGAAGATCCGTAGGAGAAGGTCGAGGGTGTGGGGGCTGCTTTCCAGCACGTGTAGAAGGTGAATGCTAGCATTCGCTCGAATCATGACCTGGAGAACAGTGCTCTGCTTCATCACACCTGGCTGCGGAACGATGTAACGCAATGGCAATCTGAGTACCATGAATTTATCGGGTTTAATGATGAAGATTTGGCAAACGCTGAAGACTGAGCTCCAGCTCATCTCAGCAGCAGTCGATGGTATATCCAACGTTGTACTACGACATTTGCCTTAAGAAGCAGTTGACATTTATACCACACTGTTTAACAACGCGCTGAATAATGCATATTATCCAGTGCGGTGGAAGACAGCTGTGGTGCATCTTCTCTCGAAAAAGGGAAAGGACAGCTCCAATAAGGCCGGAATTTTACTTATCGGAATCTCCGGTCGATAAGTTTTCTTCCCAGTATCAGCAAGGTATTTGAAAAAATTATTCAAGTGGGCGGAATACAAAAATATCATCCCGGATAATCAGTTCGGTTTTAAGGCGGGACATAACACAATTCATGCCGTGTCTAAGCTGTTTTCTGATATCCAATGTCTGGTTGATTTGGAGAAGACCTTCGACACCGTGCATTTGAGCATAAATGAGCATTTAGCGGAATTAATTCGCACCGCGCTTACTAACTATGGATCCAATTTCAGAAAATGCTCGGCTAAGGTACAAACACACATGCAATCTACCAGCAAACAATATCTTTATTTAAATACATATATGCGTATGTTTGGAGACGTATTCAAAAAAAAATAAAAATTCCATACCAACTGCTGTTTTTGATAGTTTATTTTTATATTGGCTTAAGTCACGACAGATTATTAGAATTCGGCTCTTCTTGGAGTAAAGCTTGGCCACCCCTGCTATAGATACTTAAGCTAACAGCAGAAATGGAAGAATTTCTTTTGATTGATTTTGAGCAAGTATCTATTTCAAATAGGAGTTACTTTATGTGGCCAATGCCCCAGTCAGCAATGAAACATCTTCAGTGGAGCATCCTTCATCCCTTTAAATTGTTTATACCATACACATTTAGGTAATCTAATCATAACCCATATACAAGAAGAAAAAGTATCCCCTTATGGCATATGAGAATATCAATAAACAATGATAAATTGCCAGCTTAGTTTTAGATAATTGAACTTAAGTCAAGTGAATTCTGAACTCGAATAAGTGAAGTGTAGGTATTTAATTTGAAACTTGGGTAACTGAACCACCACCATCGTATTGAAATGGGGTGGTTATTTATTGAACACAGTACAATTTATGCCTTCCCCTTACTTCCGACATTTTGGTTGAGCATAAAATTGAACCATAGCTATCCAGAGATTATGTTGCTGTTGTTGTAATCCTGTTGAAATGAGAATAAGAATCTACTGTAAATAATTTGTTTTATGTATCTAGTTCTCTATTCGATATTTTTTTCAGTATGTTTGTTTTATATTTAATTATATTATTCATTCTGATTTTGTAACTAAACATTGAAAATTGTTTTACTATTAAAAACTATATATTCAATAATTTCCAATAGGTTATGGGCCCAGAAACGCTGAGGAAGATATAACCGGAATTTATTTGAATTTAGTTTTAAAGGAAATCTCTTTTGGAAGAATATGGCATCTTCGACGATACAAGGGATAGAAAAACTAAAAGGAAGAGAAAATTATAAAGACTGGATATTTGCTGTCGAGAACTTTCTAATACATGAAGAACTATGGGAATGTGTAACTGGTGTCGAGACGGATTTGAAGAAGATAGCAAAAACCAAATCAAAAATAATTTTATTGATTGAACCTATCAATTATGTCCACGTTAAGGAAGCAAACACTGCAAAAGAAGCTTGGGACCGACTGGCGGCAGCATTTGCAGCAAAGGTCTAACCAGACGTGTTGGATTGCTTAAATCTCTATTGAGCATTAATTTAAAGACTTGTTGTTCTGTTGAAACATACGTTAACCAAATGATTTCAACGGCTCACAAATTGAATTCGATCGGTATGAAAGTATCCGATGAATGGATTGGATCTTTGTTACTGGCAGGCCTCGATGATCGATATAAGCCTTTGATTATGGGTATCGAAAGTTCGGGGATGCAAATAACAGCTGACGCAATAAAAATGAAACTATTGCAAGATGTTAAGGACGAGGATGGTGGATCTGTAGGTGATGGAATTGTATTCTATGGTCGACATAGTGGAAAAAGAACTTTTCATAAAGGTAATGAACGTAGTTCAACGGGCCCTAAATGCTACGAATATGGAGAACTTGGACACATGGCTAAAAATTGTTCAACCAATTCTAAACCATTGAAAGGTAAATTCAAGACTTATAAACATGGAAAACAAGTTTTGTTTGCATCGCTTATGGCAAGAATAATCTCAGATGACAAGACTGATTGGTTCATAGATTCAGGATCATCTGAACATATTACTAATTGTAAAGAATGGATGAAGAACAAGTCCGATGTTAAACAAGAAGAGGTCACAGTTGCAGATAATTTTAAAATGAATGTCGAAGCTAGAGGAGATGTTGAAATGGATATATTATTAAAGGGTAAGCCAGTTACTGTAACGGTTAAAAATGTCTTGTACATTCCAAATTTATGTGCAAACCTATTCCCAGTTAGTCAAATGACAAAATAGGGCTACAACATTGAATTTAAAGCTGGTAAATGCACAATTTGGGACAGAAGAAATTTAATTGCTACAGGAAGACGTGCGAATGGAAAACTCTACCGCTTAGACCGTACAGCTACTAATTTATCTTTGATGACTAATTACATCATAAATAATTTTGAAGATCACATACAAACAGATGTTATATTCACAGATTTTGCAAAAGCATTTGATCGTGTTAATCATAGGGTGCTTTTACACAAATTGTCTTCGCTTGGATTTCATTCTAAGTTACTGAGTTGGTTAAAATCTTATATCTCTAATAGGATTCAGATTGTAAAAATTGAAGATTGCTGTTCTGATAATATATTCGTCTCATCTGGCGTACCTCAAGGAGTCATTTGGGTCCATTATTATTTCTATTATTAATTAATGACATACCTTCAATTTTTATATCTTCCCCATGTCTTTTATTTGCAGATGATCTAAAGTTGTATCGTAAAATTAAGTGTTTATCAGATTGTCAATTACTTCTTGAAGATTTACTTAGATTAACTTAATGGTGTCAAAGTAATGATCTTCATCTTAATGTATCTAAATGTCAAGTTTTGTCTTGTTTCAGACACTCTACGCCTATTCTGTTCAATTATAAACTAAATGATGTATGTTTAGAACGCGTTGATCGTAAGAAGGATCTAGAAATAATCTTAGATGTAAAACTCTCGTTTCAGCCACATATTGATTATATGGTCAATAAGGCTAATCAAATGCTTGGTTTCTTAAAGAGAAACACAAGAGAATTCAAAGATCCTCATTCGCTCAAATCTCTTTTTAACTCTCTAGTAAGATCTGTTTTGGAATACTCGAGTATAGTTTGGAATCCTTTTTACAGAAACTCCTTTAATAGAATTGAGAAAGTTCAAAAAAGCTTTGCTAGATATTTGTTCCATAAATTAAATTGGCGAATTGACATGCCAACTTACAACACAAAGTGCTTATTATTTGGTATAAAAACTCTGGAAAGTCGACATTCTTGCTTCTCTGTTATGTTTATCAGCGATATTTTAACGTATCACATAAAATGCCCACATTTATTAAATCTTGTAAAATTCGAGTTCCTCAAAGAAATGTTCGGGATTATAATATATTAAATGAATTTTTTCATCGGACTAACTATGGCCTGAATGAGCCAATTACTCGTTGTATCAGGGAAAATAATGCTGTTTGTTATAGAATAGACATTTTTAGAAACTGTTCAAGAGAAACTTTTAAATTACATGTTTTAAACGAAATAATTTTGCAATGAAGTAACGAATCAATTGTAATTGTTAAGTTTATTTAATTAAAAATTTGTTATTTATTTAATAATAAACTAATGTATAATAATTATGTCTAAGTCTATAAGAGAATATTATCTCTGATTGATGATAAATAAATAAATAAATAAATAAGTAAAAATATCGGAATCAAGATCAAAAGAGATATTAGAACTTATCCATTCTGATGTATGTGGACCGATTGAAGAAAAATCGCTTGGTGGGGCTTATTATTTTCTTGTTTCCTTGGATGATTTTTCGCACAAAATATTCATATATGTGCTGAAGTCAAAAGCAGAAATCAAAGATAAATTCATAGAATTTAAGAATTTAGTAGAAAATGAAACCAGAAAAAGGATAAAAACTTTGCGAACAGATAATGGTAGTGAATATTGTAACAACATTTTTTTACAATATCTAAGCAAATATGGAATTTGTCACCAAACAACTATACCCTGCACACCTCGACAGAACGGGAAATCTGAGCTAATAAACAGAACAATAATAGAAAAGGCTCGATGCATGCTTGTGGATTCTGGAGTTGAGAAGAGTTTTTGGACAGAAGCAGTTTTATATGCAGTATATTTGTTGAATCGGACTCCAAGTCGAATTTTGGAACATAGCAAGACACCTGAAGAAATCTGGTCCGTCAGAAAGCCAGATGTGTGTCACCTAAGAGTCTTTGGATCATGTTCCAAAACAAAAAGAAAGAAGATGGACGCAAAATCTAAGAAATGTGTACTGCTTGGTTATTGCGAAAATTCAAAGGCTTATAGAATATATGATCCACAAAGAAGAAGATTGATTAAAAGCCGACATGTTATTTGTTTGGAAACTCAGCCCTATGGACAGGTATTTAAGAAAAATAACGTTACTAATTATTTCTATTCATTCCTAGAGTGTTCAGTGGGGGAAATTGAGTCGACTACTCTTGAATCTAGAGTCAATCACTGCAATGACGAAGAACCTAAAATGGATATTGTTCCTGAAGAAAATGAAATTAGAGATACTACAGTTGAGACAACTGAAGAGTCTGAAGAGGATGAATTTTATTCGGATGAACCCTTTGTACCTCAAAATATTGATATGTCTAATGGAACAGAAAATGTTCGAAGATCTGATAGAGCATGAAAACCTAAGAATTTTGAAGACTTCCTAACATATTTTGAAAGTAGCAATGGTAATACTGATCCATTGGCATATCAAGAATCTATTACCAGAAAAGACGCTGAAGATTGGAGAAAAGCAATTAATGATGAATACGCGTCCTTACTAGCTAATCAAAATTGGGAAGAAGCCGATTTACACCCTGTAAGGAAGGTATTAAATACTAAGTGGGTATTTAAAACAAAAGTAGACACAAATGGCAAAATAACTCGATACAAAGCTAGATTAGTAGCTAAAGGATGTAGTCAGCGAAAAGGAATTGACTATGAAGAGACATTTTCTCCTGTGGTGCGGTACGAATCCATTAGATTCTTACTAGCTTTAGCTGTAAAGGAAAACCTCGACATAAAACAAATGGATGCAGTAACGGCATTTTTACAAGGAGATTTAAATGAAGAGATCTACATTCGACCACCTGAAGGATTTGGAAATGGAGTAAAAAAGCTTCGTTTAAAGAAAGCAATCTATGGTTTGAAACAATCTTCTCGAATGTTGAATCAGAAATTAGAATATGTTTTATTAGAAATTGGGATGAAGCAATCAAAGTTGGATCCATGTATATATCATCAACATATTGATGGAAAGATAATAATAGTGGCAATTTATGTAGATGATCTGCTAATCTTGGATAACCATCTTCAACTATTAAAGGCGAATTTAATGAAGCATTTTCACATGAAGGACTTTGGCATTGCAAATTCTTTTTTGTGTATTCGGTTGCAGAGAGAATTAGCGAATGGTCAACTTTGGATAGATTAAGAAAAATATATAAATGATTTAGTAGATCGTTTTTGTTTGACAAATTGCAATCCCTGTGCAACACCGATGGATTATAATCAAAAGCTAAGTAAAAATATGTCGCCACAAACAAAACTGGAGAGAAAAGGAAGGAACTGATTGGAAGCTCGCTATTTGCTGCACAAGTATCCAGACCTGATATAAGCTATGCTGTGAATAACTTAAGTCGATTTAATCTGAATCCAGGAAAAGCCCACTAGATAGCAGCAAAAAGAATTTTGAGATATCTGAAAGGTGCAGATAACTGCAGACTTAAAACTTTGTTATTCTAAAAAGAACAACGAAGATCAGCTTACAACAGAATTTTGTGATGCAGACTACGCTGGAAATATTGATGACAGGAGATCAGTCACCGGATATGTTTTTAAAATGCGAGGTGGAGCAATTTCTTGTTGTTCTAGGAAACAACCTACAGTTGCATTATCAACTACAGAAGCAGAATACATGTCTTTAAGTGCGGCTATTCAAGAAGCATTATGGCTTACTGGGTTAAAGAAAGAATTATTACCAGAAAGACAAGACAACATTATTTTATTCTGTGATAATCAAAGTGCAGTTAGTTTAACTACAACAAATATTTATCACGCAAGAACTAAACACATAGATGTCAGGCATCATTTCGTTAAAGATGTCATTAATGAAAAAATTATTAAATTGAACTATTTAAAAACTTCTTAGATGGTTGCTGACATTTTAACTAAAGGACTACCTACCGAAAAAAAACAAATTACTGTGCTAGATCAATGGGTTTGAACGATAGATCCTAGTGGGGGTGTTGAAATGAGAATAGAATCTAGTAAATAATTTGTTTTATGTATCGATATTTTTTCAGTATGTTTGTTTTATATTTAATTATATTATTCATTCTGATTTTGTAACTAAACATTGAAAATTGTTTTACTATTAAAAACTATATATTCAATAATTTCCAATAAATCCCGTGTAAGAATACAGCTGATAATAAAACATCTGCTGACAATAATTAATCACAAGCTATTCGAAAATCTTTGATATACCTTTGTGTCCCATGAGAAATTCAAAAACATATGCCCAAGTCCATACAAATTTAACCTATCCGATTTTGGTTGTTCAGGAACTTAGCTATCTTATATAGCCTTATCGTACAGATATTGGAATGCACCCATTTGTTCTGAGCAATCGGGAATAATTATCTATTGTTGTAACCCGTGCAAGAGGGCAATCGATGAAAAAAAAATTTCGAATAACTATAACTATATCCGAAGACAAAATGTATAAATCAGCTGCCTGTATTATACATTTGGTATGAGTTCTGTTTCGATATTTGACTGCTTTCAGCTAACCTATCCGAATCATTCACAAATCTTTTCATCGTCATTACGGGCGATATCGATATACATAATTCTAGATGGCTCGGCTTTTCGACAAGCCAGACAACAGCAAAAGGAAAGTATGTTCAACTCTTTGCTGAGTTAAATCAACTGACTCGCAGTTAGTTAATTAGCCAACTCGACTCAATGATGTACATGTCAAACCGCCAAAGCTCTAGACTTGTTTCTTACATCTGCTCCTGATAAATACATTGTAAATATATTATAGCCTCTAGGCACATTAAACCATTGTGTCGTGTCTGCAAATTTCTCATGCCAACAACACTCCGTTTTCTTTTTTTTATAATTTTGCACGCGCTCAATGGATTATGAATACCATTTATATGTTTTTAACACAGCGCGGGCATTTGGTGAAACAAGAGAAAGAAGGATAGGAAAGATTTGTGGCGCGATGTTCTGAGACTAGAGCTGGTTGTTGTCTCAGATTTATCTCCAGGGATGGCGGCTGAACTAATGCGGAGAAATTACCATGTCTTATTTATTTATGCCCCTTATAATTCACATGATTTTATTTATTTCGTTGTTATATTTATGGGTATACTAACTAGTTTACTCAATCACATGTTGTTAGTGTTATACTTGAACAGCATGCAATGAGTGAACCAGCAACTCATTTGATGACAATTTTTAGAATTGATTTTGAATGGAATATAAGAAGACATAGACAACGGCAGGAATCGAACCTGCGACCACGAGGTTGACAGGCGAGCACACACCTATCGCACCACGGCCACCCCGAATCACCTTAGAGAAGCCAACTAGAACGGTATCGAGTAAAGAGGTTATTAGGGTAAGAAAATTAAGTTTCCCGAATTATAAGGTAAGCCCCACTAAGGACAACCGGAATAAATTTCAACAATCCAGAAGGACTTGCAACGTTAACATTAAGCGAACCAATTTTTGGATGTCCAAAAATTAAGACAAAAAATACTACAATGTCCCAAAAATAGTAAAAATGTTTAGTCATTTGAAAAAAAAAACAATCTAAAAACAACTTCGCTTCGGTTGGGCCCAGCGCTCCTCTTTAAGTACACATATTTTATCAGCTCATATACATACATGTTATTATAAAATTTAAAATTATATTTTTTTGATTAGTTATAAAAATATTGATTTTCAAAAATAAAATTTAAAAAATTAATTTTAATAAAAAAAAAAAAGTTATTCAAAATTTTGATATGCAGAATTAGTTTGACTAACTAGGTCTTCTCAGATATAAGACTTGACAGAAATCCAATGTACCGTTACCGAGAAAGGAAAAAAATTAAAAAAAACCTTACCTATATGAAAAGTAACGCTAATAAACTTTTCCCGTAAGCCAACAAAAAATATTATCAAAATCGTTGGAGCGGTTTTCGAGAAACATAGGATTTTCCTTAACGGTTATATTGCAGGTACCGTTATTTTTAGGCCTAGAAATAAAATTTCAATTTGCCCTCTTAGGAATGCCAAAAGAATCACACACACCAAATTTAAAGGTAATCGCTTAAGCCGGTTATGCTCATGCTCGTTATACATAGATACGGACAGACATACATTCTTTTGTCGATCACTATTTAGGCTTCTCTATTATCGTTGTCATGTTTGATTGTTAGAGTTTTTTTTACGAATGCATAACTCGCCTTATAGTACCTACATATGTACAAATAGAAATAGTATGGCAGATACCGTTATTTTTGGGGCTACAAAAAAAATTTTTAAAGAAGAATCGTTGCAATCACCTAAGAAGACGTCAATAAATTACTGTAAATTAACACACCTTAAATTTGTCAATCTTTTTTGTCAAGAATTATTTTTCATAAAAAAACACATCCAAGTTCTCAGACAGAATTGTCAAATAGTTTTTCGTGGCAGCCATTTTATATAGACGCCTACCTGCATTTTCGTTAAAATGGAAACAAGTGAATTTCGAGTGTTCATTAAACACTATTTTTTGGTCGCCCAATTGAAGTCACCACACCAGAAATAGTCGACAAGATCCATGCTTTGATAATGGATGTCGATGATCGGCGAGTGAAAGTACGCGAGCTTGAAGAGACCACATAGGCTTATCACAAGACATAAATATTTGTACACGAAAATGCTTTCCGTATAAGATGGGTGCCGGGTTTTCTCACAATCGACAACAAACAACGCATTCGTTTGACAACTTCAAAGGTGTGTTTGACGATGATCCAGAAAAATTCGAATCTGAGTATTTGTGCCGTTTTAGACTTCTCCTGGTGAAGAAGGCCAAGGCTGGTTTGTCAGAAATCAAGGTTATGGCGACATTTTTTGGGATGCGCAACGTGTTATTCACATCGATTACCTTGAAAAGGTTTAATTGAACTGCAAACAGGCGAAATTACGCGGATCCACTTTTTTGGTGTTCTCTACATATAATCGTAATGTCAAGTTTGATCAAAATCTCGAGTTCGATTTTTTTCAAATGCAGAACTTGCCATATAAGTACGAAGTACCTATGCACATACATTATGTATGTATGTATGAATATCGCAAGTAACAACATTTCAACTTTAACAAAAATAAAATATGAGTACATTCAATCGTTTAAGCTTTATATGTAAACTAATATCTATACCTACATACGCAAAGGGCGACGAGACTTTTTGTAGCATTGTCTGGTTTAATACCAAACCTTTCTCGCCTTATACGAAGCCTAGAGGAAGTAGCAATAAAAACGACTCTAGTAGGTACACGATGACAAGTAAACATTTTGACAGAAATTTTATATACATATTTGTTATTTGACAGTTAAGAATCATTTCGGAGCTATAAAACTGAAAAAAACGATGATTTTTTTCATGCCATTATTTTTAATAAGTTGGACATTTTTAATTACAAGAAAGTGGGCGAATGACCAAAATGGAGAACATTTTGCAGGACTAGTTGGCACGATGCACTTTTATACACATCACGTATAGGTACCTACTCTTATACATACGTCGAGCTGAACTACCTTTATATGTACATCTTTTGTTGAATGTTAAGTACGAAATAAAAATTATTTCTAACCTTTTTTACTTAATTTACGTGTGACTTTCGACTAGGTATATAAGATAACGCATTAGATTAGATTTTATCAGCTTATCTTCAAATTAAAATGACCTTTAAACTCTCAACATCACCAAACTCTCAAAAAAGAAAACTTATGTTTTGGAATTTAAATTACATTCTAATTATGTGGATTTTTCTTTACTGCTATTCTTACCTTAACTTCTTCGCACAATTGTTCCTTTGCCAATTTCAATTTGTAAGTAACCTAAATAAAAAGAAATTTGTTTAATTTTTCACAGTTTACATCGTCTATGTATTCCATAATCAAATACTAACATTTATACCATTACTTTTTAGGAGATCAACGCACGCACTATCAACGGCATCACAAACTAAAACGTTTTTAATATTAACCGGCATTTCGAGATTTTTTTTTTTGTTGAATTAAAACAAAAGTAAGCAATAAATATTATGTGTATCTTAACGCCCAAACTGAAGCAGCTTTAAAATGCAACTGAAAACGAAAAGCGAGAGTGAATAAATTGATAAAGAAAACATCAACTTGATGAACAAGCAGCAACATTAACTTGTTTTTTCTTATTTTTTTTTTGTACCCACTCAGGAACGGATATTTTATAATTATGGGGAGGGCAATTTATATCAGTTAAAAATAATAATCACGATCCAATGCAAGAAAAATGTGTAATATTAGTTTTTTTTTTTGGTAAAAATTTTAAAATCAGTTTAGCCATAAACATTTCTGACAGAAAATATCAGCTTCCAAACTATCAACGATACCAGGCAAATTGTACACCATTTTATTTTACTTTTGCAACAGGGTTAGGGTTTAGTGAAACCCGCTTAAGTGAAAACCCCGCTTACCTGAAAACATTCACAAATCCGCGTATATATTTACATACAAACTACCTCGCTTAAATGAATACTCGCTTAAGTGAAAAACCCGCATAACTGAAAAAAAAATTCCTTCAAGTTTTCTATTTTTCTATAGAAAACAACTCGGTTAAGTGAAAAATAAAAAAAATTGGGTGCTGAATTGTTTCATTTTTGAATACGTCCACCTCCACCATTTCCGCGTTCATGACATAATGTAAATGCTAAGTTTTAAATAAAAGGGAAACCCCCGCAATTTAAATTTACTTACATACATTGTTGTTTTTGTAACACGAAATGTATCTGTGAATAAAAGAAACTGAACTCAAAGTAGCGTTGGTGTGGTACAAATTCGTTTTGCTTAAAAATAAATTCTTTGTTTGTTAATAACTAGGTCCTGTTTTTTTATTTAGATAAACCAAATTTATTTATAAAAGCAATTGGTAAACATTTTACACAGGTTGATGTTTGCCAAAAACATAATCCCCAAGAAAAAATCCCCCCAAGTGAAAATGGAGCAGAGAAAACCTCACAAAAAAAATCCCCAAGAGAAAATCCCCAAATAAGCAGTGCAAGTAATGAATCAAGGAATAAAATCGCGCTATTCACTACTTGCACAGCTTATTTGGGGTCAACCTTAACAACATTTATTCCTTAATGTAATAATTATATAATAATTAACTTCATCTTTCTTCTTTGATAAAATAAACACAGTGCTAAATCCTTTTTACTTTTATTAAGCAAACAAAGGACCTGATTTCGAAATTTAAAAAAAAAAACAGTTTATTTTTGGAATGCATTTTATTTAGCTTCGAAAGCTATTTAAATTTCATTTTACAATTTCACTTACATACTATTAAAACATGGAGTTATATATTACATTTTTTGGATCTTATCTCAAACATTTTAAAAATTATTATAAAATTAATAACTACTTTGTACATGTTCAGTTAGTTTTTGTTTGAATAACTTAAAATTAGTTAAGTTTTTAATTTCTTGCGGCAAATTATTAAAATCTTGAAAACCCATATAAAATATTGTTCGTTGTCCTCTCACAGTTCTTGTTCTAGCAATTCTAAGGTCATTATTATTTCTTAAATTATAATCAACAACTTCATTTACAAGTATAACATTTTCACATAGATAACCAGGAAACATATTGTTTTTAATTTTAAACACAAATATCATAGATAACATAAAAAGTCTTTGGTTTACATTTAACCATTTCAGTGAATTTAACATATTTTGAATTGGTGTATATCTATTACATTTCAATATTATTCTCATTATTTTGTTTTGCTGCAGTTGCAGTCTATTTTTATGTCTTTGTTGACACATATAAAGTAAACTGGCACAATAATCTAAATGAGGTTTGATTAATACATTATATAGTTTAGTAGCCATACTCATGGATATATTTTTCCTGATTTTTCTAAGCACACCAATTTTTTTAGATATTTTTTTACAAATATAATTAACGTGTTCGTTAAAATTTAGATGTTCATCTAATACAATACCCAAATATTTTATTTGTTTTACTTGTTCAATCTGTTCATTATTGATAGATACATTAATAGACACATTATTATTATAAGACAAATTAACAGGAATACATCGAAACACCATACATTTAGTCTTAGCAACATTAAGCACCAGTCTGTTCATCTTCAGCCATATATTTATTCTTTCTAGATCTTGATTTAATACTTCTAAACAATGGTTTAAGTTTTTGCCAGATACATATAGCAGACCATCATCAGCAAACAGGATAAGCTTCGATGCTTGTACACTCTTGCTCATATCGTTAATGAACATAAGAAATAACCACACACCCAATATTGTGCCTTGTGGGATACCAATGTTCACATCAATTGGAAGCGATATCTTCCCATTCACCGATGTACGTTGTGTTCTTCCCTGGATAAAAGATTTAAACCACTTAAGCTCCGTTGATTTTATTCCAAAATACTTTAGTTTTTTTTTTAAAATGTTATGATCAACAGTTTCAAAAGCTCGTTTTAGGTCAAGGAAAACCGCAACTACAAAATTTTTATCATCAATTTCTTTTCGCCATGTGTTTATCACAAAATTTAAACATGTTTCACATGAATGGTTTGCTTGGAATCCTGATTGGTAACTACCTAGAAGGTTTTGCCCTTCTAAGTGTTGTTGGAGTTGAATCACCACACATTTTTCAATAATTTTTTCATACAATGGCATCATGTTTATAGGCCGAAAGTCACTAAGTGTTTTTGGATATGGGACCTTTTTTGTTGGCACTACAAGTGATTCTTTCCAGTATTGAGGGAAGACACCAGCACTAAGAGATATATTGACTATTCTTGTTAATACTGGGCCAATTATAGATAAGGAATCTTTAAACATTTTAACACTCATAAAATTAAAATCTCTTTTTTTGTTTATCATGTCTATTGCACTGTTTATGTTTTCTAGAGTAATAGTCTTGAACTTAAAATCTATATTGCAATGTTCTAGTAAATTTACATAGTCACAAAATATCACAGATCTGGTTATATCGTTAATAGACTGAACGAAAAAATCATTGAATTTAACACTTAATATTGCATTATCATTTATCACAGAACCGTCTTCAAATTGCACATTAGATATTGCATCATCATTTTTCTTTAGGACATATTTTTTTAATTTTCTCCACATGTCTTTCTGTGTGCTTGCAGTTTCAATTTGCATTTTAATAAAGTTGGATTTTGCTAGACATATTGTCTTTTTATAATAGTTTCGATAACGTTGATATTCCAACCTTGCATTTTCCTCATTACCTAAAACTGCTCGTCTGTAAAGACCAATTTTTATATTTTTCATAATATTTATTTCACTGGTAAACCATTCTGCATTTACATATGGGACATTCTTTTCTTTGATCATAGAATTAACCACCGCTTTAATATTCGACACAAATTGATCATATAATACATTTAGACTAAATGGTTGATCATTATCAAAGTCATTAAATAAAGGAATATCGGACAATTTTAACAGAAAAACATTTTGGTCATATACACAGTATTTGATCTTCTTTTTGTCATTTCTCTTATGTTGGTTTTTTATTGATAAATCGATTGTTTCATGGTCACTAATTTTTAGGTCTTTATTAACTTTAGAATCTACAATATCAGTACAGTTTGTTATCACATAATCTATTAACGTTTTTGAACTATATGTTATTCTTGTTGGTTCATCAATAGTCATACACAAATTATTATCATTAACAATATTGGAAATACGCTTTGTATAAGTATCATTAACATCAAACCAGTCTATATTTACATCACCCATTATAATAAAATTACCACATTCAAGAAGATATTCTATCCATGTTTCCAACTCATTACAAAAGTCATTTTTAGATGATAAGGGGCTAGGAGATCTATACAGCGCACAAAGGTTTATCACAGGGTAGCTTTCGTATTGCACTTTTAATATTATACACCAATATTGCATACTGGCTTTATATTTGTTCAAAATATTACATTTCAAATATTTTTTTACATATACAACCACACCTCCAGTATGACTGGATTCGCTTTCACAGCTAATAGGGTAGTAAAACCCTTCTAATTGAACAAAGTTTAAATCGTCAGGGTCAGTAACATGGGTTTCAGTTATAACTAGAATGTCAACATTTTCAGCGCGTACTAAACTTTCAATTTCATTAAAATTATTTAATAAACCACTTGCATTTAAACATATACACCTTATATTATCTAGTTGCTAGTAATCAGTTCTTTCCTCTACTATTCTAAGTTTTCTCTGATAAACTGCACAATTAACATCATTTGCCTTATGGTAGGTATTTAAGTCCATTTTCAATTTGATGTTTGTATTGTGGCAATTTATACATTTAATTTCTTCACTTGTACACATTTTCACATCATGGTTTTCTGTACATCTAACACAAATTTTTTGATTAGTGCATATTTTTGCTGAATGGTTATAACCGCAACAGTTGTAGCACCTTATTACATTTGTATGGGGATATACTCGGCACCTATCCCATCCAATGTTTACTTTCGTACCTTCAATAACTTTTGCATAGGCAACACCTTCCATTTCGACAATTGCATTATAGAAATTATTTTTTGGCGACAGATATATATGTATACACTTGATATCGTATTCACTTAACGCATTTTGATTTTTAAGAGATTTAACTAGTTCATCTTCACTAACTTTCTCTTTCACACCCACTATAATTACACGCGGTTTTATTCGTACTGGTATTTTGACATTATAATTATCCCCATGTTTTTCTTTGAAAGCATTTTCAATTTTTTTTACCGAACTTTCATCTCCTTTAATAACAACCGCACCATTTTGAATATTTTTCATTTTATTTATTTTTAACTGCATATTTGTTGGATTTATAGAATTTTTTATAACATCCCTTGTTTTGTTATTGTCTTGATTTTCTTTTGGTTTAATTATCACCACATTATTCTTTTCTTTAATTTTATCAGCGTATGTAGCTTTTGCTTGTATTGGTATTGTTTTTGTTTTCTCACTCATATTTTTAAACTCTTTGACTAGGTCATCTTTAATTTCCTTGACTACATTCTTAACAGCACTTAGATTTTCATTTTCCATATTTTTAACATCCTCACATATTCTGTCACTCTGAGTTTTAAATGATTCACTGTATTTGTTTATTTTTTCCATTTCTTTTACACTTTTTTCACAAGACTCTTGAATACTTCTCATTTCTTTAAGCCTATCAAAATATCTGTTTTCAATTGCCTCTAATAGTCCTTTGATTTCTAATTCACTTTTTTTTAAAGATAATTCAAATTCATTTTTATATTCTTTTAAATAGTTTCCATTGTTTTTCACAGTTTCTTGTACATCTCGCACCGCTAAATCTACATTGTGTATGTACATAACACAGTCATCACATATAAATTTCACCATTGTGTTTGTGTCTAATACCCCACTGCTATAGCGGTCGAGTCCACTACATGCAATTTTTTGGTGGAATATTTTACCGCATATGCCGGCGCATTCTATTCCAGATTCCCCAGTAATTACATGTTTGCACTTAAAACACTCCATTTTAACTATATTTTAGAGTTTTAAACTCCAGTACACATAAGTTCATTAATTTTGCGCACCGGAAAATATTTAAACTCGTAATACTCGTTAATATAAAGCAAAAATACGTTTGATTTTACTCCGTTTAATTGACACACGTCTGTACTCTTCAGATATGCTCTCGCAACTCCTATAAAATAAAGAAAAATATAAAAACTGTCAATTCTAGAAAAAACGGCATTTTTTTAAATTAATCAGGAAATATACCATAAAGACAGGGTGTATAATACCACTTCAAAAAATTTATTTTACTTCCTGAATTAAAATGTATCAAATAATAACTAATTTATTAACTGAATCGCCCTAAGCCAAAAAAAAAATATAGGGGATTATTTGAGATTTTGGAGATTTTGGGTAAAAAGATATTGGGGATTTTGTCTATAGGGCTTCTTTCCCCATGGGGATTTTGTCTTGTTGGATATTTTTTTGGGGGGATTTCGTCCGATGGAGAATTCGTTTTTTTTTTGGGGTTTTCAGGTGGCTCCCGTTTTTCAGCTGTTATAGTTCGATATATGTAGTAAAAATTGTTTCGTAACACAAAGTCTGCCTTACTGAAATATTTGTTCATTTATCCGAAACCAGTTTAAGTAAAATATATTTTTCACTTATCCGAGGTCCGCTTAACTAAAATTTAGAGGTCCGCTTAAGCGAAAACCTCGCTTAACTGAAAAAAATTCCTGATTTTTCGTCGTTTCACTTAAGAAGGTTTCACTATATAGCAAGCGTGCAAAAGTGTTGAAAGATCTTAAGTCAGTATATGTTATTGTTGTGGCACAAAAAAAAGTTTGACTTTTGCACTTTTACAATGATACTTGACCAGGTGCAGCGGATCGTGAAAACCCCTAATATTTTAGATAGTCTATCTCTTTACTTGCGATATATGTAGGTATAGGCGTTTTTCTTTTTTCGTGCAGAGCAGAGCATTGAACAGAGTTCGAACACATAGATTATGGACTGAACTTCTTCCAAACAGAGGAAACTCTGAACACTGATATGTTTTTTAAACACACTTGAACCACACAAATCGAAATATATTTTCATTTTTAACCATAAAAAGCAATACCTACACTTTTTAGTACTCTGATACACACCAGATACAGAAAATCAACCAGCGATCAACTTCTTTCGCCAACTTATGTATCTAATTATTTTTTCTTTACATTTTCCTTCTTGGCACACATGGCATTTGGTGCGTTCAGCAATTTACTCACATGCTGAGTTAATTATGTTCTTATACGTCGAGTGCGGTTTACACATGTTCAGAACGAAAAAAGAAACACACATTTGGAGCTCTGCGTGCTCTGAGTTAAAAAGAAACACAAACAAATTTTTTGACAACTCAGACTTTGCTCTAAACTAAAAAAGAAAAACGCCTTATAGGGAACTCGAGAATTTAATCAAACTTGACATAACGATGATAGAGAACACCAAAAAAGTGGGTCCCGCAATTCCGCCTGTCTGCCTGTGTGTCTCTCTGTCCTTCTGTACAACGAGCTACAGCCTAAACCACTGAAGAGATTTTCATGGTACTTGAGCGTTTTAGGTGATTGTCTCAAACAGATTTCTTGAATCGTTTTTTAGACCCAAAACTATAGGTACCTGTAACCTAGTAAGTAGTGTCACATGCAGGTTCTGTGATACAAAAGAGGAAACGCAGGATAATATTCTGGGCAATTGTGATGCACTTGTTCACCAAAGGAAAAAACACCTGGGACGATACCAGGTGGAAGAGAGTGAGTTACCATCTCTAAAAATACTTCAAATACTCAAATTCATGAGGGAAATAAATTTGTAGGAAGAGCTGTAAAATGAGCTATTCCCACTCAGCTCTAGGCGGGGGCACAACAGATCTTAAGGTCGCAGTGCAACAACCCATAAATATATTCATTCATCGAAGGTACATGTCATACAATTCCTTCTACCATCTTAATCATCTACAAAACGGCTCTAACGATTTTGATAAAAAAAATCTTTGCACTACTACCTATATGCATATTCTACATTTTGATCTAATTTTTTATTAATATTTTATTATGAACGATACCTGCCATACAACCATTTTTTTTATGTGAAACTTTCTCATAAACGGCTGAACGGATTTCGATCAAATTTTTATATAGAAGATCTTTCAAATTCTATATAATATTGCAACGAAAATTTTCGAAAAATATTTTTTTTTGATTTTGGAAAAAAGTAATTTTTTTTAAAAATTCAATATTTCAAAATACGATTATTGTTCAAAATTATATTTTTAAGGTTATATTATTAAATACATAAGATTTTCAAAAAAAAATTAAGAAATTGTGTATATGTTATGTAACAAATTTAGTAAAAACAAAACGAGTTAAAAATATATTTAACCTTTTCTACTACGAATCATGTGCTTACGATGTGATCGAACATAAGAGCAAGTACGTGCGATCTAGTCGTGCATATTATTTATATTATATTGAGATATTTTGTGACCTTTAGTCCAAATAATGCTTTTCGACCACGTACTACAGTTGGGCTCATCAGTTTCAAACACTGTGAAATTATATAGAAAAATATAATTCACAATGCTTGAAAGCTGTACATTTTATTTGTGTCGGTAGCCATCGACTAATTTTTTGGGTCTTAGAAAGGTACTACAGCCCAACTGTAGTACCTGGGCAAAACGCATATTTTGGACTAATGGACTATTCACATGAGAGCGACCAACGACCGACAAATAAATGAATAAATTCAAGTTAAAACAACCTAAATTCTTCACAAATTCTAAACAAAATTGTAGAAATATAATTTATATTAATGTTTACAAAAGAAAAAATTACTTTTTAATATCCAAAATAAGATAAATTTGAGAAATTAATTATATTCGCGTTCCACATACCATCCACCCTTCAATGAGTAATTTGCTCGCGCGCGTCTAACCTTAAAATCAGATTTTCAACCTATATACGTGACGAATAAAATTAAAGCCATGTGAACGAAATGTCAAAATGGAATATTCGTTAATTCGTTGGTCGTTGGTCGCTCTCATGTGCATAGTACTTAAAGGTCACAAAAAAACTCAATTAAAATTAAAAGCACAATCCACAAAGTAAAGAACAAAAGCAATACTTACGTATGCAAATGCGTTTGTATTGTTTTTGTTTTTGCATTTCTTCTTAAAATTTATATTATAGGTATTTCAAACCCGTTAACATATTTCCTTTTTTGAAAACTCATTAATTGAATTCTGGTAATCGCAGGGGTGATTAAATTTTAAATAGTCGAGTCTATGGAAATGCAGTATAACAGTTTTATTAGTTTTATAACTTAAAAGTGTAAAATATCCCAGCCGGGCACTTTTTGTATCTGGTTGAAAACTTTAAAAAACATGTCGAAAACAGAAAAACAAATATTTTCACATTACATTGTTTTATTTACTACTTGCAATGATAAATCTGCCGAATAAAAGTATCAGTGTGTTAAGATTCGTGCTTTTATAATCAATTATTTGCGCCAAAGAACAAAAAATGCCATAGCTGAAAAGAATAAACATTTTATTAAATATTTATTTTACCACATTTAACGGTGTTTTATCACCGTAAAACTTTAAATCTATTCAATGGAGACCCCTAGTTCACTGTAAAAAAAAGGCAAAGTACTAGACGTGCTATCCTAATGGAAAGTCGCCCCAATAAATTGTAACTTTGGACTTTATGACCCAAGGGACAGGCTTGTCAATGGATAGCGGTATAATTTGTTTCTAATCTGCATTTTTTTTAGTCTTTATAAAAATAATTTTCTCACAAAACAGGACTCATGAGGATTCCCACAGTAATTATTGATATCTTGGAACCACTCACAACTGACCGTTCCGGTGGTGGCCTCTGATATGGTAAAAAATAATTGAAATTTATTTTCCTTTCAAACTCCCGGGGTCATTTGATCAACATTCCTCCACTATATATTTATGTGTCGGATAACTAATCAGCACTTTAGTCAGTTCCCTAGAAGGCTAGACAGAAATTAAATAATAAAATTTGATTAAAAGTATGGAATAATATATATGGTATGGGTATCCATACTTATATAATTAAAAAAATAATTTCTCCTATTTGAAATTTATAAACTTTTTCCTTTTTCAGTGGGTTAGAAAAAGTTAGTTTAGCAAAAGAATAAAGAATTGAAATTTGATAAAAATTTACAAAACCATGGAATACAAATGTAATAGTGTTCATATTTGTTCTAGTAGATTTTCTTCGTGGATTTTCTGAAGGACATTTTTATAATTCGAAAATTTCAGCTCGCGGATTAACATCCTTTCTATGGCTTAGAAAGCCCGTGGATTAGAGGTCGAATTAATCGTTTCATTAATAATAGGGCTGGAAGTGGGAAAATTTAGGAGTTATCAAATTTAAAAAATTGATTACGCATATATTTTTGGTTCAAAATAAAATGATAAAGTTTATGAATTTATTTGCGGACGACTTGAATTACAACTGTAATTATTATATATCTATAATGTGCCCATCCATTTTCCCCTGTCGCCGGGCCTGGGTTAACCAAATCTATATTATATTTAAATGGGTTTCTGCTTCAGCCCTCATTATTAATTATTATTATCTTTCGCAGTTCAATCTACTAATCAATCCACTTATTCATAACGTAATCTATGTACATATGTATATGCACATATGTATTTATATCGTTTTAACTTCTCAATTTTATTTAGACTTGATTCCAAATATAGTAGAAATTCCCAACAATTAATACACTGTATCGTATGACGTATGAGTATGTCATATGGAGTGAAACCGTCTCAATTTTGACATTTTCACTATGGGAGAAACGTCAAAATCAATGGCGTTTTTATTTGGCAATCCGCAATTCTTCTCCGATCCGGGATACCAACAGAATCTTTTTGTGTGATCCTGACGATTCTGAATTTTAATAAGATTGCATGTGTGAAAATAATTGTGTATGTGAGAATATTCAAATTCAAAAAAAATGTGTGTTGCACATAATTATGGTACAAAAAATGACAACAGTTGAGTTTGACGTTCAAGTATATGAATGTGTGAGTGCTTCTGGTTCGGATTCTGATTTCAAATCCAGAAGCAAAATTCTCTTCTTTTCAGGATTAGAACTATAATTTTTTTCCAAGTTAACGATTTCAGAAGAGTCCGGAAGGCTTCCGGATTGCCAAATAAAAAGGACATAAGTCTGACTTCCTCCGGATTCAGTCAGCGGATCGTATGATTATGTCATTTGGATTGAAACTATGTCAATTTCGCCTTTTCACTATGGCAGAAACGTCAAAATTAAGTCCGACTTCCTCAGGATTCTGTCACCGGATCGGGGTAGGTAAATATAATGTGACGACGACATCCGGAGTCGTCCTCATCATGCGTATAGTACACTTGTGTAAAAAGAATGGTACAATTTGGCATTTTTTTGTCATTTCATATATAATTTGTAGGAGCCTAGATCTATAAGAGTTTTATAAGTTATTCGCCATTAAAAGTTCGAAATGTTCAATGGGCTTCATGGACTGGGGTGTCTTAAGTACATATATAAACATTGAATGCTTTTTCATATTCTTAATGAATTGTGTGCCTGAATCTGAGATAGGGGGCGCTGCTTTTCGATTGGAATAGCAACAAGCAATGCATGTTGTTATACAGACACAAAGCTGGGGTGAAAAGGAAAAAACAACTAAATTTCGAAAGTGTCTATACTGCCCTTCTGACCATACCAACGGGCAGCATAAAACAGTAGTTTTACAAACAGATCTGTTATTAATTTTCGTATCTGACGTCATTTCCATTTAAGTCATCAAAGTGCATTTGTGAGATGTAAAACATTTCAAATAAAATTTTCCGTAGATCCCCAATGAAGAATATTGTTACGTACAAGTTAAATTAGAAATTAACGTTATCGCTTATCACTGAAATTTACCATATCACAAGTAAAAACATAAAACGTCAATGAGCAAACAAAAACGTTGTTGATGACATAAAATAATGATCTGCATCATCAGGTTACTAATAAATAAGAATACAGGCACATCTAAGAAATGAAACTGAGCTCATGAATTTGTTATTTCCAGCTAATAGGTATTTAGTTATTTACTCGTTTGGAAGTATCAAAAAATAAAATAGGCAACTAAGTACGTGTGAAATTTCTTGGTAGCTATGCCGGGTATTTGGTTGTTTATTATAGTTGCGATAAAAAATTATAAATAGATAAGTAAGTATTTACGCACAATAAGAGATAGCAATAACATGCGCCCGAAGCATAATCAAAACAAAGATTTTTACGAGACATCCAAATATTATTCTTACAAAATGTTTCTATGGATTGATACATTTTGTAGGTCGAGACTAGAGAAATAGAAAAACAAACGCCAATTTACATACCAGACTAGAAAAATGCCAATTTATAATACGTAGTTATAATAGCCGTGTTTTATTATCGCCAATAACCCATATGGGTCACCCCGCAAAAATAAAAGGATCTGGGTTATGAACTGATATGTACCTTCTGTTCGCCGAATTTAATACTAATATTTGCAAACCCAGATAGAAACCTGAATCTCGTGTTGTTTTTGTAATACGTGTTAAAAATTAACCAAGACCCAGACCCGTAGATAATAAAACGCAGCTAATGGTTTTATAGAAGTTGTTTGCCATTAAAACGCCTTTGCACGTTCGGGGCTTCGGGGACCTGTTGGAACAAAAAACTAAATTTCTATAGCCGAATGTCCTTCTGACCAGGGTTGGCCGAACTGTCACTTTTTTTGTATAAACTATAGTAACTACGTCTGCTACGTAGTCAATTAAGTTAATGTAGTAAATGAAACAAATTGTAGAAGACGTAGTTTCAAATGTCAAATCGTCTGAAATGTCATTTCATTTTGAAGTATTTATCATGTCTTTTTTATTTGGGACTTGTGAACAAATTGAAGTTCTTATCATAATTAAAGGAATACAAATACGAGATTATAACAGTTTTTTTTTTTTGTTGTTTTCAAGTTTTTCTCGCAGTGGTCTTATGTGCACACATAAGAAACCGACTTGGGCAAAAAAAATCCAAAAAACTTGTTCACATTCACTATTATATATGCTGAAAAAGAATGATAAAAATGAATGGGATGATTACTGAATGTATTTGGGTTTGGAAAAAAAGCAATTAAATATGGGACAAAAAAAATTAAATGCACGACTGGATCGTACGAACTTGCTCTTGTAGCTAACAACTTTTATGTAGCTGTTTATGCTTACATAAAAGCATTGAGGTTAAGTTAGTTAGGTGTAGTTATGCAGGTGTAAAGCATATTTAGGTAAGATTACCTCGATTCTTAGTGTAATGAATTGTCGAATTAATGATTAAATGAACAGATACATAGGTACCTACCTACAAATGTATATTTAAATCTAAGTTATGGACTTTAATTTGTAAGTTAGGAGAGTAAAATATATCTACATATAAAAAAATCAAAATCGTTGGAGCGGTTTCTTAATAATTTAATTTTTTAATTTAATTTAATTTTAATTTTGAAAACATTTTTGAAAACAAATTTGAAACGCTATTTTGAAGATATTATTAATATACATATAAAATTTAAATTAAAAAAAAAATTCTGTGACTGGTTTTTGAAAAATCGATTTGTTAAAAAAAAATGTATTTATTTTAAAAAAATCGAACAACTTTTTTTTTGAAAATTTGGGTATGCAGTTTTCTTTACAATTTTAGGGAACATTTGTATAAAAAAATTTATTTTAATCGGTTCATCCAATATTGAGAAAGTCGAAAATATGAAAAGTGGTTCTATGGGAAGTACCGTTAATAAGTACGCAAAAAGAAATATTTTTATACTTAAAAGTGAATTGTTCTAATTTAGGACACACAATTTTTTTTATAAAAATAAAATTCTTGAAGCCGTTTTCGAGAAATACACTTTTTTCTTAACGGTTTTTTAATATTTGTATGGAAGGTACCGTTGTTTTTTTATTTTAGCAAAAAAAAAGTTTTTTCTACTATTCAAGATAATGTCAAAAAATCACTAAATACGAATTTTCGAAAAAAGCTATTGAGTCATTTTCTAAACTTTGAATTTTCAATAAAAAAATTAATTCGCAAAAAAAATGTTTTGGAAAAATTTTGGTATACAATAGTGTTTAAACTTTCTAGGAGCTTCTGCATAAAAAAATTACAAAAAATCAGATTAACCGTCTCCGAGAAAATCGAAAACCAAAAAAATGGTTCTACTAGAGGTACCAAAAATAACAATTTTTTTCCAAAAAGAAAATTATTAAAAGGTACCCTTTCCCTTCATTAATGAACTGATTTTTTTTATAAAAATAAGATTTTTGTTTTTGGCCAAAAAATTGTATGGGAGCTACTGTTATTTGTCGTCTTAAAAAAAATGAAATTAACGTGTGGGGATATTACCGAAAAAACAATATGTACTAGTTTGAAGCAAATCTATCAAAGCGTTTAGGCTGTAGACTCGAGGACAGACAGACAGATTGACAGAATGACAGACAGACAGACGGAATCGGGGGATCCACTTTTTGGTGTTCTCTATAATCGTAATGTCATGTTTGATTGTTAGAAATAAATTTTTTTTTACGAAAACATAACTTGCCTTATAGTACCTATAATCGCAAGTAAAAATTGGAATACCCCCATTTCCCTATACCTATCTCTATACATTTCTATTGGAATCGGGTTTCATTGAACTTGGGTCATTGACTGAGCTATTGTTTTATTCAAAATTTTGAACTTTGTTTCTATCCTATTGATTTTCTTAATCAGTAAATAAGACGCGTAGTTTATTGCATTTACTACGCGTAGTTTTTAACGTAGAAAATAGAATGTAATTAATTCGGCCAACCCTGCTTCTGACCCTGTGAGGCCGCACAAACGGTGCTTTTATAAACAGAAATGTTATAAATTGGCATGTCTGCAAGTAAGAGTGGATTTTCCCATTGGCATTCGGCTTATAGTTATCCCTAAACTTCATATTATGTAGAATACAAGTTTTCAAGAATTTACAAAAAAGTTTAGTTAGTAATAACACTCAACACAAAGTACTTCGTTTTAGAAATAAGGAATTCTCAAAATAATCAATATTGACACCTTTCAATCAAAAACAATTTTCAATTACTCCAAGCCACTACCCATTAAAAAAAATTACAAATATCTCCAAATATCTTCATACAACAAATATCTTGACAATTTTTCTTGGTGTGTCTTTTTTTTTTTGTAGTAACATGTTTAATAACTGTCAAACTTTAAAAGTGGAGAGAATTTTGTAAATTTTGCATTGCAATAATAAACACGAAAATTGACAAAATTTTGTGCAATCGTCAATGGTGACCCTACGGAAACAAAGTAGTGTTGGGCATAACTGATGACCAATCAAGACATACCAAAATGAAAATAATCAACACGCAACACAAAGAACAATGGACAAAACAAGAATATTCTTTAAAATAAAATGAGAAACACTCCAGAATTCCAGTTAACAAAAGGTCTGATCCACACTCTACGTCTACAGGCTATAGGAAACAAATAGCTTATATATATGTGTGTATTTCTGCTATTATTTTTTAAAGAAATAAAAAGAATGGACTTTTACCAATCGCTACCGAACAATGACGTTCATTGAGCCAACGCATAATAATTATTATAACAGAAATCATTGACGTTAGAAAAACTATTTGCCCATGCATTTTAATGTGAATTTATTGTTAGGATGTATCGCTTATAAATTAACTGTGTATCAATACTACTTAATACTTTGTTTAAATAATACTTTACATCTCTTATAAAAATATAAGCTAAGTTTGTCAAAAAAAAATTTAATGTTATAATTCGAATCTAAAGAATCAAAAACAAGAAGAACTGTTTAAATATTTTTTTAATAAATATTTTATATCTTAAAAGGCCATATCAACTTCAGAAGTGGGATATTTCGGAAAATATTATATAATTTTTGCAAGGAAATTTAAAATGAATAGGTCTGAATTTCAAGTTTGGCTCTAGGAGCAGGAAGTTGATTTTACAACAACAGTTCCATTAACTCAATTACGAAAGCTGTATAAGAATAAGATTAGTCAGACGAATTAAGGACTTAACAAATCTGGCAACTCCGAAGACGATGCAGTTAATGATTCAGTCAATCAACAAGGAATACAGAACAATAATCAAGTCCCACAAACCGAACTCGAAGATGCATCTATTAATCTACATGCACGTTTGGTGGAAGATGAAACTAATATCGATATTGAGTTAAGAATTTTGGAAAAACGTCGCCGATTGCAACAGGAATTGATTTCCAATTCCATTGTTTTAGTAATCCACAATTTGAAGATATTCGATATTCTGTAATTCCATTTTCTGATGATGAAACCTATGATGCCCATAAATGACTGGCAGATTTTGAACATATTTGTGATTCTGTTGGTGGTGATTATGTTTTCCGGCTTAAGTCAGGTCGTCGTTTAATGAAATCGTATTCTGCTGCTTATTTATTTCTTCGTGTGGATAATTCTACCAATTATCTGAAATTCCGAAATAATTAAACAACAAGTGTCGGTGATCGATACATTCCGTCATAATTCCGATTCCTTCAATTACGTCATTTCAATCAATTCCGTCAATTCTGATTCCTTTTAAGCATCTGATCAGAATTCCGATATTGTAAACCAAATTGAAGATTGGACAATAGAAATTGGAAAAAAAATCAGAAATTAGATATTCCGAATATGCCACAACGCATAAATAAAAGCGAATAACTTGCATGGTGTAATTCACACAATGTTGAAGTTTCGTCAATTACAATAGCAATGGAGCTTCAAGACATTTATAAAAGAAAATAATATCAAGTTCTGTTCAGCCTCTTGAAAATATTGAAATTTTCAAGATTATGACATTCTGAAAATAGAGAATATTCCGAACATTCTGAAAATTCTGAACAGATTCCCATTCCGTTCAAGCATCTGATCAAAATTCCGATATTCCGAACACCTCATTGGCGTGATTTTCATATCTTAAAATCAGTCGATCTCGTACTGTGGAAGTGTTAAGACGTTTTCGGCTTCCCAGTTTTTCCAATTAAAATTCGTGTGTGAGCTTAAGTTCTAAATTAAATCAAAATTTCACAAGTGGTGCAGTAGCACAGGGATAGAGTGGCCGACCGAGAATCCGAGGGTCGCCAGTTCGATTCCCAGGAGGGCATCAGAACTTTATCAGCTTTTTTTCACAACCGTGAAGTAGTTAACTTTATTGGTTGGGAAAACGAGCAAAGGAGGAGGAGTTTAAGCACCGGGGCATCGAAAGGTGTCCTAGGGCCAATGAGGCCAGCGATGGCATCAGCTGAGGGAACATCGAAAGATGTTCCAACTACAAGCAGTGATTCTGCAGCAACAACATCAACAGCAATAACAACAACGGCAACATCATCCGATGCTAATCAAAAGCGCAGAAAGAGGATCAAGTGCGCACCAAATTTGGTAAAAAGGAGATCCACGGCCACCTCAGCAAAGCTGCCAGCTGGGGTGCATACGTCCGATATAGACGAGACGTCAGAGGCAGCAAGACAAACCGAGTTAGACACTTCACCCGAAGAGGGTATAGCATATATGTCTGAAGAAGGAGAAGGGCACTTCACGACGGGCGATAGTACTGCCTTCGTGAACCTCTCCACATCAGAGGCGTCATCTGAGGAGGACGAACAAAGAATGTTCGCCCAAATTGATGCTTTGGAGGCAGAAATAGAAAAGATAAAAAGTAAAGTTAAGGCCAGCCAAGAAGCGCGCCGAGCGAGGCAACTAAAAGAACTCGAAGAAAAAGAACAACAACAGAAAAAAGAACAAATACAAAAACAACAGCCACAGCAGCAGCCAAAACAACAACGGCAAAAACAACAACAACAACAGCAACAGCAGCAGACACAAGTCCAGAAACAACCGCAAGAAAAACAGCAGCAGCAGATTCAAAAGCAGCAGAATCAACAGCCGCAGAAAAATCAGTCTCAGCAGCAGCAGCCACAGCCGCCGATCATGAAAAAAGAAAAGGTGCCACCCATTAATACTTATAAAATGGAGTTACAGGATACCATAAATCTATGTAAGTTGACCATAGGTCAAAATTTTACTATTAAAAGATTAAATAACGATAGGCATGCTATCCAATGCTTCACACTGGAACAGCACAAAAAAATTAAAGAGTTGCTGAAAGAAACTACTACCGAATTCTTTAGTTTCACCCCTAAAACCGAAAAATTTCAAACGGTCCTTTTGAAGGGCATAGATTCCTACACGGAACCACAGGTGCTCTTAAATGAACTCCGCCAAAAAGCGAATGACGATCTCGACTTTATCGGGGTCAAGCCGTTCGCTACAGTTAGAGCTAGGCGGGAGAAGCGGAGTCTTCCCTTCTTCCTCGTTCAACTTTCACCCAGCAGCAAACTGGATAGTTTGAGGAGTATATCCGTCCTCAACTGCCAGGTTGTAACTTGGGACAAATTAAAAAGGCGCGGCGACATGCTTCAATGCATGCGCTGCCAAAGGTTCGGCCACGCCGCAGCAAACTGCGAAATGCAGTCACGCTGCGTTAAGTGTGGAGAGAACCACAATGCAGATGAATGCAAGTTAGGAAAAGAACGGGTCGAAGATAGGACCCAGCTTAAATGTGTACTCTGCCGAGGCGCCGGACACCCCGCTAATTATCGGGGATGCCCGACGTTTCAGCTTATAAAAAACAATAAAGCAGCAAAGCAAACAGTGGTAGAAAAGCGTCCAACAGTGCGCCCTCCTACAACAACGTCCGTCAACCCCCAAATTTCTTACGCCCAAATGGCGTCAGGAAGGGGAAGCACGGTACAGCCTACACCAAAGGTCGCCCAACAGGCCCCCGTGCCTAAGGCGCCGGCGGCACAGGCGGATATTATGGGCGTTCTACTGGCCATCCAGGGCCAGTTGAACGGCCTCCAAAACCAGATCAGGGAGCAGGCGACTAGGGTGGATTATCTCTACTCTGTTTTGCCGAGCTTAACGCAACTTAGAGGTTAAGGGCGCGCTGCCGGAGAGGCCCTTTAAGATCCTAGCTGTGAATGTAAATTCATTGATTAGGACCGAACGTAGAGCGAATTTATTCCAATTGCTTAAAGACATAAGTCCAGATGTGTTTATGGCTAGCGAAACTAAGCTTAACCAGAAACATAAATTGACTAACAACAATTACAATATCGTAAGAAGAGACCGACCCAACTCCACGCAAGGAGGAGGCGTCGCAATCTTTATACGTAAAGGCATTAGTCATAAGGTAATATATAATAGTGATGTGCGAAAATTTCGGACGTTAGAGGCATGCATCATATGCATTCATCTCCAACAGGGGAAGCGAATGTATGTGATCGCTGCCTATGCACCGGAAACACCTCAGCCCACGCAGTTTATAACAGAGCTTGAAAAGCTTTTTGAATGCTTAAGATTGAGCTCGGAAGAGAATTACTATATATTGGCGGGTGATTTAAACGCCAAGCACACAGATTGGGGAAATCAAATACAAAATCCTCGAGGTAACCATCTATTTAATTGGATGGGTCGATACAACCTTGAGTATCGCATCGATCTTCTAGCCACAGACAGGCCATCGTTCCCAAGAAGCGGTGCCTATCTGGATCTATTGCTTAAAGACGCAAGACTAACAATTACTGACGCTGTGGGTCAACGGCCAAGAAATTGTTTACGAACGATCGAGTACGACAGTGACCACTGCGGACTCGCAGCCGTAATACAACTTCCGAACCAGCTTATGGAGTTGGAGGAGTATGTGCCTGTGCATACTTACAATTACAGTAAGGTGCGCTGGCCACGTTTCTCCAATGCCTTATTGAGTGAATTACGTTCAAATGGTATATCCCCACCAAATGACAGGAACCTAACAAATACTGAAATCGACAGATACTTAGAACAAATTGACGAAACGATTCTACGAACAATGAACAGAACAATACCGAAATACAAAGAACGTAACGCAACTGACATGTACCGTAACGCGACAATTGACGCACTTCACAGACAAAAAAGTGGACTACTGACAAGACTAAAACGCTTGTACAGGCGGTTTACTGATACACGAGACCTGGAGATTAGGACACTGAAGTCGTCCATCAAAAACATCAACCAATTGATCAAAGAAAATTATAGATTGGCTATTAATTCGTTCTGGGACAGTAAAATTCGTGCCGTTAACTCCAGCGACCCAAGTATGTTCCCAAAAATTAATAAGATTTTTAGAAGAAAGGATCAAAACGATCTTCCGTGTCTTAAGCTCCAGAGGACGACAGAGAACAGAGACGTACTTCTGACAGCAGGCATAGACCCAGAGGATGCCGTATTGGACGATGACCTCTATATAATCGAAGATCCGCAGGAGAGAGTGGAGGCTGTGGGGGCTGCTTTCCAGCAAGTGTACAAGGTGAATGCTAGCATTCGCCCGAATCATGACCTGGAGAACAGAGCTCTGCTTCATCACTTATGGCTCCGGAACGATATAACCGAATGGCGATCTGAGAACCTTGGTTTTACCAGGTTTAATGATGATGATTTGGCAAACGCCATAATCGCCGACCGAAATGGGCCCAGCCCCCTGTTAATTTCGAAGAATGAGCTCCAGCTCATCTTCGATTCATTAAAGAAAAAGAAGTCTGCAGGACTCGATGGTATATCCAACGTTGTACTACGACATTTGCCTCAAGAAGCAGTTGACATTTATACCACACTGTTTAACAACGCGCTGAATAATGCATATTATCCAGTGCGGTGGAAGACAGCTGTGGTGCACCCTCTCCCAAAAAAGGGAAAGGATAACTCCAATCCGGCGAATCTCCGGTCGATAAGTCTTCTTCCGAGTATCAGCAAAGTGTTTGAAAAGGTTATTAATAGAGCCCTGTTCAAATGGGCGGAGGACAAAAATATCATCCCGGATAATCAGTTCGGTTTTAAGGCGGGACATGACACAATTCATGCCGCGTCTAAACTTGTTTCTGATATCCAATGGAACAAAACTAAAAAACAGTGTACGGGTGCCTGTCTGGTTGATTTGGAGAAGTCCTTCGACACCGTATGGTTAGAAGGTCTCTATCTAAAGCTAACCAGACTAGGTATAAGTAAACCTCTATTGTATATGCTTTATGACATGCTAAATGGTAGAAAGTTTGTTGTCAAGAGTGGCAATGTAACTTCTACTGCAATTTTTAATATTAATAATGGTCTTCAGCAGGGAGCGGTTAACTCGCCGATTCTATTCAACATTTACACCAGCGATCTGATAGGTAGTCTAACTCAGGCAATTGCGTACGCCGACGATCTAATTGCGTACAGAACAGCTCATACAGTTGAGGTCATCAAAAGTCTCTTGCAGAGTGACTTCGACAAGATTCAGCGATATTGTGATGACTGGAAGTTGAAAATCAACTTCCAGAAATCAGAAACTATTTTGTTTAGGACTCCGCTGTCTAGCGCCTCAAGGGATACGAGAAAGAACTGGCGCAAGCTGGTGATCGTAGGGCCACATGGACAGCCACTGGCGAGTAAAAGTGTAGTAAAGTACCTTGGCATCTGGTTGGATCAGTACCTGTATTTCGACAGACATATAGGTGCTGCTTTGGCCAGGGCTAGGGGAGCCTTAGCCTTGACAAAACGACTGTTTTATAGCAGCCGTCTTGACAGCAGGGTGAAGGTGATTTGCTACATGGCCCTCATCAGGCCGATGATTGCCTACGGATGCCCGGTGTGGTTCAACGTTGCCCCATCTCAAATGGAAAAGATTCGGGTGTTTGAGAGGCAATGTCTTAGACGTTGCCTTGGATTACACAGAACACCAGAGTCGGAGTACACAAGATATTATTCCAACCAGGTTCTATACAACGGAGCCAACATAAACAGAATAGATAATTTTTTGTTCAAGCTGATTCGGGGTCACGTTGCAAGAGCGATGTCCTCAACTAACAGCTTAATTTTTGGGGCTTATTACCCCAATAACGAATATTTTGAGAGTGCGCGGTTAAGTGGTTACATCCCTCCTGAGGCATTCCTCTATTTAGACAGTCGAGGGCTGATACAGGATGGAGGGGCGGTTCCGCTCATCTACCACGTCAGCCGGAAAACTGTGGATAGGCGACTCCTGTATAGTCGAGACGTCATCGCTCAAGGTGGAGAAGAGCGCCTTCGGTTCAGTAGGACTGTGTCCGATCGGGACCGGAGGGATAGGGCGACACAGGAGAACCAGTTCTGGTGGCTCTCTGAACAGCATCGTGATATTTAAAGTCGATGAAGATGACATATCTTGGCCGACTTACATAGATTTAGGGCATTAGGTATAGGTAACAGTCAGGGTGGCACCAAAAAAAAAAATTAAAAATATGTATGTATGCGGGGGCATGCGTGCATGTATCTGCGTGTCTGTACATGTGTGTGCGTACGTATATGTATGTGCGTATGTACATGTGTGGGTGGGTTGCATGCTAGTGTGTGTCTGCATGCATATAAAAAATAAACAAAAAAAAAATTAAAAAACGAAAAAAATGCTGCTGTGGCTGTTCTAGTTTTTAAGTAGTTATAAGTATTATTAGGTAAGTAGTTTTAAGTATTATTAGGTATATTTAAGTAGTTTAAGTTATTTTTAGTTAGTATAAGTTAGTTTTATTTAGTTTTAATTATTTTTAATATATATTTAAGTTTAGTTTATAGGTAAAAAAAAAAAAAAAAAAAAAAAAAAAAAAAAAAAAAAAAAAATGATCAGATACCAAGTTTTCTGTATAAAAGTTTCTTGAAATATAAAATAAATAAAAAAAAAAATTTAGATTTAATTAAAATAGTTTTTAGGTCGAAAGACATTAGTTGTAAGAGTTATTGTTTAATTTAGAGCGCCCGTAAAGGGCCAGTAAATTAGTTGTAAGTTATTGATAATTAGGCTAGTTTTAAACATTTTTGTCTAGCTTTAAGATAGTTATAAGTTAATATGAAATAAAAATGAATTTAAAAAAAAAAAAAAAAAAAAAAAAAAATTCTAGTTCAGAAAGGTAATACACGTTGTTTCACATTTTATTAATTTTTTTCTGTTATTCTTTAGCAATTGACTTTTTAAATTTAACGTCATCAAAATGGTCAGGATGGCCGAGTTGTAATATCATGTATCGCCTATAAATTAGCTTTGTGTCAGTATAACACTCAGAACTGTTTCAATCACCTAGATGAAGCAAGTAGTTTGGAAATGTCAGCTGAACACTTTAAAAAAATCGTATGAAACTCTTGTGTTACTTTTGCAATGCTGTCATTTCCAAACCACTTGATTGATTCGGATAATTTAAGCGGTTGTGAGTTCTTATTGCAATTGCCCTGGGTCCATGTTCTATAACTTTCGAATCGATAAAAATACTCGAGAAGCAAACAAAAATGTTTGTTTTGTTGTTAAGATGCCAAAATGGCTTTTTCAATTTATTGCCTTCCATTGGAAAATCCCAGTCAAACAAATTAAAAATTTAAGGTATCGCCTTAACTAACAGAAAACCATTTTTTTGAGAAGCTTTCAGTGAGGAAAAGTTATCGCCTGAGTTACAGAACATGGGCCGGATGTCCTTTAAACCATTTTCCATTTAAGGGCAAATTAAAAAAAAAATCTATATAGGATAAGTTTCAAGATTTTTTAAGAAAGTAGGTCCATCACCACTACCATTGATTGTGTGATGTGACCTTGTTGTTCATGATTTTGTATTTAAGATGAATGGCGGGACACTGTTTGTCCTACAAAATTAAAGGATAACAAATACTCAAAAATATTTCAAATAATGTTTTTTTGTATGTAACGTACCATATGCCTTTAGGCACAAAGTGATCAGCAAACGCTGCTTTATTACATTTGAATGGTTTCTCACCGGAATGCGCCTGGGCATGACTTTTAAAGAACTGCTTGACTGAATGCTGATCCACAGACAGACCATAAATCTGTTTACAAGTTACAGATACAAACCGAGTTTTTTCGATCAACATGTTCATATCGATCTCGTTCATGAGTTTACCAAATTCAAGCTATATTTCTTACCAAAGAGGCGAGCCGAAATCTCCGTTGTCGATACACAATGAGTTATGTAGAGATTCCAATAATTCTCGGACTATGGTATGGTATTTTAATATGTTCCAAGTATGCAGGATTCACGAACCATTCTGGGAAATTTTTAGCAAAAATACCATGCGTATGATTTGAGTTTAATCTTGATCGGAGTCGGGGCATACAGGAAAATTAACACAATTATCTTGGATTTTGATTTCCTCAATCGCCATATCCTACCACAAGAGAATTTGGCCAAATTCTCGTGAAGATACTCATTGGGGGAGCTATAGTACGTGCTTTGATTGACTAGTACATTACACTGTACTTGTAAATTTCGATCTTAAGAATGTTAACTCGGCTTCCTAGCACCGCCTAACTACACAGTATTGTGAAACTGATGTTGCAGGATCGAGTTTCGGATTAAATTCGAAAACTTTTGGCGGAAGTGTTTGCTACAAAGCAATTAAATCAATATTAAATGAAACAATTTAAAATAAACTTACTTGAATCTCTTTAGTTTCATTCTTCACCACATTTTATTTTCGTTTGACAAAGCGACTCGGTTAATCCGAACCTACAGACGATAAAGCTGGGGACGAATCTATTGTATTCTTACAGCTTAATATATATTTTTTTATTAAAATAAATGAAAAATAATGAAATAACCAATTAATAAAACTTAACAACTGTTTTTTATAAGGAAAAAAATTAACTAATTAATTTATATCTGCAATTTTTATGACGATAAAAATTATGCTACCAAATTCTTTTTCATTAATGTGTTTTTCCATTGGTACAAGAATTTAATTCTTTTTTGGTACAAATCCCCCAAAACACGGATTTCTACAGGAGTTTGTTGGCGAGAAGGGCAAGAAGTAAGGCGAATGAACAAAATCTCCCCGGTCAACGATTTGAAGGGATTTTTTTTGACGTTTTGCCTTGCATTTCAATAAGCCCAACATAATTATCCCAGTTTCCTCCTCAGTTTCTTTGTATCAGTTTTTTCCGTGTGAAAGCTACAAGGCACCCTTTAAGCAAAAATCCGGACCGGAATTTCTCGGTTCACTTGGCAATCACTTTGGAAAAAAACTGAGCGTCTCACACATTTTAACAAATTTTCTATGTACGCATGTAAAAAGAAGAACGAGAATTGTTATTATTTTTGTATGGGCCGGAAAATAGAGAGATTTGGGTCTATTCGGCGAGATCTTTTATTTGTTATTCTGCTATTCTGTTATGAATTTTCATACAAAAGTTTAAGCTGTCAAAAAATCTTTTATGAATTATAATTTTGGTATTCTGCATGCTAAATCTGCTATGAAATCTGTTAAGAAATCTGCTAATGAGCTGTCAAGACTTCGAAATTCTCAACAAGTCTTTTACGAACTGCATTTTTGGTATTCAGCATGCCACAATCTCTTATGGAATATTTTATGAATCATAAAAGAATAAAAGACACATTTTTGTTACTTTTATCATAAAAAATTTCAATATATGAAGTAAAAACTTTTATTTTGTTAAAGGATTGTTCGTAAAAGGACAGATAAAACAAAATATTATTAAAATACATAATAACAAGCACAAACATGTCAATAATTTCAAACTAATTACTTCAATGCATGAAAGCACAGAACACATTTGATGGACGAAACGTAAAAGAAAGTGTCGCTTATCTTGCCGGAGTTCGTTTTGCACAAGTTTTTATATTGGATATAATAAATTCAGGAATTGTTATGGACAAATTGCAAAGATATAATATTATTTATCAGGTTAATATTTTCATTAGTCAGTGCCTACTGCCGAGAGTTTTTATTTACCTACTACAGCTCATAATTTAATAGCAGATCTTAGGTCTGTTCGTATAAATGTTTCTTTTTCGAAGTTACATAACAGACTTTTATAAAAGATCGAACTCCTGAATAACAATTACAAAATATCTTTTATGGTGAAGATCTGTTATGCACCATAACAGAAAATTCATAGCAGAATAACAGATGTGGCAAAATAGGCCTAATTAGTCGATATTGAAGTGGGGAGTATTTTGTATGAACTAGAAATGATGACAAATGGAGAGAAACAGTAATTGTTTTTTTTTCAAATTTGCAGAATAAGCAAGCAACAAGGAAATTTGTATCTTCAAGGAAACCTTAAAATACATAACAATTGTCAAAAATTATAAAATAATACTTTAAAATAAAAAAACGGGATTATTGCAACAAAATGGGATTATTGCAATAAAGAAGTGTTTAATATTTGTAAAAGAGCATATTTCTTATTAGATTAGTTAATTTTTGTAGGATTCCATTTAGGTTCCGTTTTCGCTGAGTATGCTGAAGTAGACTCTCTCTCTCACAATCCATTCACATAATGGCTCCGTGGTGATTCTAATTTCCATACTAATTTGATTCGATTTGGAATCGTTTCCGATCCGTTTTTGGGTCCGCTTATGAAGTGGTTTCGGATCCAAAACGGAATCGCTTGCAAACCAGTTGCTGGAGAAGGGAAATTTCCCTTAGTCGCCTTTCACACAGGGAAACCAGTTGCTGGAGATTTTTTTGACGTTTTCCTTTAATTGCCTTGTAGCTTTCACACGAAGAAATTGACGAGGAAACTAAGTTGCTCGTTTTTTGAATTGCTTTTGATTTGACATTCGCTTTTTGTAAACAAACAATTTGTTTCGCAGCTGGAAAATTCTACACAATTTTGAGTTATAAATTAACCGCAACTTATTTTTAGAAAAATAAATTCAAAACAAAGAAACCTGGTGCGATTATATAGGTAAATGTTGTTTTTTTTTATTGTGGTTGTTAATAATGATAAAAATTAATAATAATATTAATTTGCTAAATTAATATATTAAGAGTTCACGGAAAAACAATGAACCAGGAGAAAATTGATTTGTGTGTAGATTTGTTGTGCGTTTCTCTTGCCATCCAAATCTTGGACCCAACTCAGAAGATTATATTGGGCTTATTGGAATGCACCGCAGCTTTATTGGTACAGCTGGTCACATAAACCACTGAGGATGATATGACTGATACATGTGGTGCTGCCTGCTGCTGGTGCTGCTCGCTAATACAGGAACGTCATTATAAACCAAATGTGATGATCAAGCCACAAGCTGAGAGCTTAGTTGGTCCGTGAGTTTTTGTTGTCGATTTTCCATGGCTAGGTGCATAATTGTATGTATGAAATGTGTACCAACACGTGATGGATTGAATTAATTAAAAGAATTAAAACTTAAAATTTTCTTTCACAATACATTTATTTAAGTAGCTCACTTCGTTTGGTTAATGTATTAATATAATTGTAAGAAACAAATTCTCTTTAAAAAAAATATGTTTGACATCTATCAGAGACAGAAGTCAAAATGGAAACCTAAGAAAATGTTAAAGCATAACGTCAATAAAATATCTTCGAATCGTTGACCGGGGAGATTTTTTTCATTCCCCTTACTTCTTGCCCTTCCCACCAACAAACTGCCAGTTGCCGGCAACTCAGTTTCCTTGTGTGAAAGGGGTTTTACTTCTTGCCCTTCTCGTCGTCAAAACACCCAGTTGCCAGCAACTTATACTACGTTTATATGGAGAATTGAATCGGTATTGAATCAGGATTTAGGTCTTTGTATACTTGAATAGGATTAAAATAGGATTACTCGATCCGATCCCACTAGAAGAGCTGAATCGAATTGAAAATGTACTTATATACCTGAATCGAGGAATTGAAGAATCGAATTCACATCTGATTCTTGGTGTGTGTGTGCACCAATAGTGTTTTTTTGTGTTCAGTGGGTTTCCGTTTTCTTTGTATTTTTTTCTGTTGCATGTTTTTGTTGTTTATTCTGTAAACTCAAATTGTCACTTCGATTCCATTTTAATTCAATCTACCTATCCCACGAGGCCATATACCTGAATCGAAATCTCAATTCGATTCGATTCGATTCCTCAATTCACTCATATAAACGGGGTATTAGTTTCTTTGCCTGAAAACAGTTTTACAATTATTTCGAAAGTTTAATGGCATGATTGTACGACTATTTGTCACTAGTGTAAGTTCGGCACTAGCGTGCTTTACGAAACACACTCATCGGAACTCGATGTTCGTTGATTTTTATTAACCAAAAGAAAATAACGAGCACACAACTGTCAATGTCATTCGTTACATTTGACTTGCGCGTTTTCAAAATAACTGTTTGTTAGCAATTTGATTTTTTGTTTAAATGAAAAAGAACTTTTGCATGCATGCGATTTACGAACAAAAGCACTTCAATGTTTTTTAATTTTTTCTTTGTTAATAATTATCATTAAATAATTTACACATCGTACAAATAAACAACATAAAATGTCTGCAAGCAATATCCAAGTTGCTATAAAAGTTCGTCCGATTGATCCCAATCAAAAGAGCAAATGGGAGGTTGTTGGAAATTCAATCAAACTTGTGGACGGTGGTGGTCCGGAGCCTTTTTGTTTTGGTAAATAAAATAAAAATATAATTTTTCATAAAAAAATTTACAAAAAAATTATTTTCTCAGATCATATATTCAATGAAGCGGCAAGCAATCAAGTGATTTTTGATACGATTGCTAAACAAATAGTAGCTTCTGCTGTAAAAGGTTTTAACGGAACTATTTTTGCTTATGGACAGACTTCATCTGGTGGGTGATTCTTAATTTTTTTTTCTTTGCAATTGTATGAGCGTGTGCAACAATTTTGCTTGTTATTTTTAGGAAAAACTTATACAATGATGGGAGATAATCAAAATCCAGGTGTCATGGTCTTTACGGCAAAAAAAATTTTCAGGGAAATAGAAAATTCTACTGACTGGCAATTCTTATTGAGGTAATGCGCAAAATTTCAATAATCATATATATTCATAATAATAGCTAGGTAGGTATCTCGTATATAAGTTGTAATTGGAACTAGTTACATTATTATAAAGTTTTATCTATTGAATTGCGTCAAGTATTTATGAATGTTAAAGTTAGGTTACCTTACCGGCATATTGGGATATTGTCATACGCGTGGTGCTAAAGAGCAAGTTTTTAAGTTGTTAAACTTGATTTGAAATAAAGGCTTCCATTGTTGAAATTGACAAAAAAAAATCAATAAATCTGCGACTTAACACAACCCCAAAAAAATGTCTGCACGAGATCAATTCACTAGTTTTTTTAAGCGTTAGTTTTTATTATGGGTAGCGAATTTAGGGTTGATTATTGTAATATTCGTGGGCTTAGAAAAAAATGTCTAAGCCGCGTATGTTCATACTGCTAAAATCAGGCTAGCTATTTTGGCACTAAGCGAAACCCAAGTAGGTGAAGACTCTGACCCCTCAGAATTTAGCCTATACAAGGGTATAGTTTAGTGCATTTAATTTTTCCATACCATGGGAACTACGTGTATGTGAGGAGAAATGTTGGTTATCAGATTCAACCGCAATATGGCCCTTGTTTGAATACAAACCTGAACTTTGTGTTCCCCGTAATAAAAACATCATTCACTCACTTGCCTTACTTATTATAGCCCTAGTTTGGACAGTAACTCGACTTTAAACGAATTCGATGCGCTGTCCGACTGTTTCCAAATAATTGTTTCTCAATATCCGCACAGTGAAATCGTTGTTACGGGCGATTTCAATGTAAACAATTCCAAGTGACTTGAATGGAAGTGAAGAAAGCGCATTTAAAACTGTTACCGAAATTGCAATGGAGAGAATCTTCGGCTGTAATCTACAAAAGGCAATTAGATACCATTTTGATGGCGAATGAAACTCATAATTTGAAAAATATTGAAGATTGCATCAAGGCAACGTACCCAAGACCTATTAATGGCACATAAGCTGAAATATTTAAAAAACCATGGTTCGATAAAACCTGCATGGCAGCGAGGAACGTATTTTACACATGGATCAACCGATTTAGGCGGAACAATGAAGACTCTGCGAAACTCTCGTATATCGAACACAATCGTAGGTTTAAAGAACTCTGTAGACAAAAGAAGAAAGCTTTTTATGAAAAGAAAGCTTTTTATGAAAAGAAAGCCCCAAGTTTACCTACAAGTAGTAACACGACCGACTTCTAGAAGCAGTTACAAAAATTAAATGGCAAAATCTATGTAATAAATCGGAACTTAAATTGTAATACCTTACAGATACAGTTCAGGCAACTTCTGAACCAAGATACTATGGGCCATCATATGATTCAGTATGCTCAACCAAGCTTCTTTGATGAAATATTGGATCAACCAATTGTACAGCAGGAGGTGTACGCAGCCCTAAATGAACTGCTTTAAATAGTAAAACCGTGAAACGATTGCCATCAGCCATCAGCCATATCCGTTTCAATTACTTCGGCAAGTGAATTAGGAATCCCTGTGAGAAAAATCGACAAATACACCTCAGTATTCCCACCATGGTCTCTGCTATCAAAATCTTTCATAATGAATTTGTCAAATTTCAACAAAAACAACACCTCAAGCGAAATTATTTGTCAAGCTTATCTCAGTACTAATTGAAGAAAACGCAAACAATATGTTTATATTATTTTTGTTTTTGTACAGTTTTCTCAGTACTACATCTGAATTCAAACAAGGTGGCTGGAATTTTGTTTACTCCGATGGATCCAAAACTTCACAACACACATCTTTTGCATCTGTCTTCGAAAACGGCTCTGTAATATGTGTAGGACTACTAGATAACAAAGCATCCATCTTTACTGCAGAAGCCTTCGCCATCCTTAAGTCCATAGTTCACCTCCACAGTACAAGTGCTGATAAATTTGTTATAGTCACCGACAGCCTATCAGTTATTAAAGCAATCCAAAATCCGGATCACAATACTTTAATTGTATCAAAAATCCGAGATTGCATCATTAGAAATCAAAAAAACATAAAACTAATGTGGGTTCCCAGCCATATGGATATAAAGGGTAACGAGCTCGCTGATAAAGCTGCTACCCAAGCACACCGCAAACCAATCTTCAGCTTTGATGCTGACACTCGGCTTGATTTGCTCCGAGATATCAACCAAAAGCTGAAAACCAAAACCCAATTGGACTGGAACAATTACTCTCATCACTATGCTCTCATCAACAAGGAAAAAATACAGCCTATATTTCCAACGACCACGACCAAACCAATTTACATGCTTTATTAGAATGCGCCTTGGCCACACTGTCACTACCCATCAACATTTACTCTGCAAAGAAAATCCACCAATATGCCCAACTTGCAACGCTGAAATAGACATTAAACATATTTTAACCATGCAAAACTGTGCAACCCCATATACTCACCAACAGCAATCAACATCCATCTTTCAAGCCTTAAAAAGCCCTAGTCATGAAAATATAACTAGTGTTTATTCATTTATACAAAAATATAAACTAGACATCTAACTTTCCTTTCTCACATGAAAATGTAATTATAATTTATAACTAATTATTTCTTATTTATAACTAATTATTATTATTTATAACTAATTATTATTTACTACATATACATATGTAAATATCAATTTATTCATTTTGATACACACAAACCATTTCATCTCAGAGCCGAAAGTCATAGCAACTTGTGCTCGTCCTTATATTAGCATTTTAATTTTAATTATCATGTTAATAAATTATAATAATAATAATAATAAATGCATCCTATAAAATATTTACTTCGATCCTACAAAGTCGACTGAGAAGGTGGATACATGTCAACAATCTTATAAATGAGTTCCAAGCTGGATTTAGACCAGGTTATTCTACATTTTTTTTTCCTCAGGAGTATAGCTGATAGGTTCTTGTCCCAAATTGAATGTCTTTTTTGTGGACTTTAAGGCAGCATTCTATACAATAGACCGAAATGCATTGATGTACAAGACGTTTAGATTGGGAATGTCACACAGATTTGGACGCGTTCTACAGAACCTATACTTGGACACTAAAGCAGCAGTATGGGATGGTAAACAATTATCGGAATGGTTTCAAACGAAAGGAGGTGTACGGCAAGAGTGCACGCTAAGCCCAAGTTTGTTACCGGGTGGAGTCGCAGGAACCCTTATCAAAGCCCTATTGTTTGCCGACGATATCGTTTTACTCGCAAACTCACCTGAAGTACTTCAGTTAATGATAAATAAACTGTATGGAAATTAGTGGTCAGCATAGAAAAGTCAAAAGTTATGATATTTAAAAGGGGTGGAGGAAGATTAAGTCGAAGAGAACAATGGACCTTTAACAAGGAAAGAATAGAAAGTTGTGAAGCAGTATAAATACTTAGGAGTGTACTTCACCAAGAATCTTAAAATTGCACATAGCGTAAGGTATAGGGTTTTCGAATCGGTGTAAGAAGCAACTTTGCTGTATGCAGCGCAAGTTTGGGGAGGGAAAAAATATGAGACCGTTGAGAAACTTGTCCGTTTTTACATCAAACGTATATTTCGACTTCCTCCAAACGCTCCTAACTGCATGGCTATGCTCGAAAATGGTACCTCGCCATTGTTTATAAAAACCCTGAAACTACAAGTAGATTATATCACCAATGTGCTAAATATGCCTGATAATCGCCTTACAAAAAAGCAGCTCTCCAAGCGATCCGTTGCAGATCTGGATGGTTCAAGGACTGGATGGAGTTAGGACAAGAAACGGGTATAGAATTAAACGTAAACGATTCCAGTGATTGGAAGCCTACACTCTATCAGATGATTGCAAGCCTAGATAACAGAGCCAGAGCTCGATACGCGGAAGAGGCAGGAGAATCGATTTACCGACTGGTATATAGCAAGCTAAACCACAACTTAAATGGTTTAAATTATTTTAGAGATGACTGCACTGCAGAAGAAATACCCTGCATCTTTAGATTAAGGAGTGAAATGTTAAACCTTAACTTCATAAAATTTACCTGTGCTATGTGAAATGTATAATATGGCGCAACGCGAAGACATTTTTCATTTTGTTGGTAGATGCCCGATCTTCAAAGAAACCAGAAAATATGTGTTTGGCGAAGACATACTATCTGATGAGCTTACATTAAAATACCTTAATGATATTGATGGGTACATCAAAAAATGTTCAAGTTTTGTAAAAATTGAAAATAATAAAAAAAACATTATCTATCTATCTATCAATTCCAAGTGGCTACGCTATTCTGGCCAGACAACACCCGAAGGAAGGTATGTTAAGCTCTTCGCTGAGGTGAATAATTTGACTCAGCTGGTTACTGAGCCAACAAGAATACCTGGCATTGCAGGTCACTCCGCCAACACCCTAGACTTGGTTCTTACCTCTCTACCTGGTAAATATACTATTACTGTGTTCCCCTAGGCACATCGGACCATTGTGTCATATCAGTCAATTTCTCGTGCTCAAAATTCTCAGTTAAAGAAAGCATTCCTAAGAGGACCGTATGCAATACAAGAAAGCCAACTGGGACGGTCTGAATAATTTCTTCAGGATCCTTAACTGGTCAGTATGCTTCTTCGATAGTGACGTTGATATGTTTACAAATATAATTCTTAAGAGGATGAAAGCTTTTATACCGAACAAAACCAAAAGCATCAAACCAAAAGAAAACTCATGGTTCTATTTGAGCTGTAAAGAGGTTATCAGGCTGAGAGAGGTAAGTTTCCGATGTTATAAAGCCAAGCCAACTGAGGCAAAACGGAATTAGTTCAAACAAGCTAGAAAGACCTGTATAGCCATATTCAAAGAACCAAATTTCTACATGAGTAAAATTTAAGGCAAAAAATACTACAATGTCCAAAGGTAGTAAAAATTTTTGGTCATTTGTAAAAAACGTACGAAATTCCACCGCCTCGACGGGTCCAACGGTCGTTTCCAATAACAGTCCTGTGGTAATCGCACAAGAAAAAGCAAATTTGCTAGCAGCTCAGTTTGCTGCTATTTCTACGCTTCGACAAAGTGTCATGACTCCTGTACTTGAGATCATAAACAGTTTCATGGGACGTATCTTCTTTGGTACTCCTACAGTTGCTAGAGTTCTTAAAGATCTTGACATAAACAAATCCGCTGGTGCAGATAGTATCTCCCCTATTGTTCTTAAGAGGTGTTCTACTACGCTGACAAAGCCACTGTGTAAGCTTTTCTATCTGTCCTATTCTACAGGTCTCTTTCCGAGTGGATGGAAAACAGCACTTATCCAGCCTATCCCTAAAAAAGGCGAATCTTCTTCACCCTATTATTACCGTCCAATTGCACGTACGTCCCTTCTTTCCAAGGTCATGGAAACGCTGATTAATTATCAGCTAAAGAAATATCTTGAATAACGAAAGCTCCTTAATGACGGATAGTAAGGCGTTCGTAGTATTAGGTCCACTGGTGATCTGATGGTATATCTCACCGAACAGTGGCACAAATCTTTATATCGTTTTGGAGAAAGTAAGATTATTGCGCTTGATATTTCAAAAGCATTTGACAGAGTTTGACATCAGGCTCTCTTATATAAAATGCGTGCATTTGGTATCGAAGAATCTCTTCTTCGTTGGATTCGAAATTACATTTCGGACCGCTCAATACAAGTTGTATTGGACGGTTTCAAGTCTGATATTCATAAAATAATAAATAAATATTGTCTCCGACTCTCTTTCTCATTTTCATCAATGATCTCTTGTCTGAAACTTCTAATCCAATATACTGTTTTGCTGACGACAGTACTCACAGATTTGTATACTCGTTTTTAGATTCTCATCCATGTCCTTCGAATGTGGAACTTGAACGGCAGCGTATTTAGCTCATTAAATTCTGATCTAGACAGCATTGTCCAATGGGGAATGAATAACCGCATAGAATATAATACTTCAAAAACCCAATGCTGTCTTGTCGTTAAAGCGGGACCTTCCCCCAATGCCGTTGTCCATTAGCGGCGCTTGCATCGAGGAAACCGAACAACTTTCAGTTCTCGGTATGTGCATCACCGACCACCTTTTGTGGAATGAACACATATTCGACGTCGCCAAAAACGCTGCAAGATGTTTGGGTTTTCTGAGACGATGCGAGAAATATTTCTCCCCTTCTGATCTGGCTGTAATCCATAAAGCCTTCATTCGTCCAAAGCTTGATCCATAAAGCCTTCATTCGTCCAAAGCTTGAGTATAATTGCCATATTTGGGCAGGTGCTCCCATATCGCACTTAAGTCTCCTGGACAGAATCCAAAAAAAACAGTTTTAAAAATGATAGGTGACGAAACAATAACGTAACACAGTTGAGTCTATTTATTCTGTCCTTACGGACGGACTTAGGACAGTAATGTGGGTAAGGTCAGGAACTTTTTGAGAAAATCCTCCCCTAAACAAATCGTATAGACTTTCAAACTTTTGCTCACTTTTCCAGGCAGGGATGCTCCCATTTAGTGAGGCGGGAAAACATCTCTCGGCATGTAAACTGGTAAACAAGAACAAAGATATCTTCGTAGGCAACCAGACTGCAATCAAAGCCATTTCGAATCGAACTTAGTCATATGGGTCCCAGGATATAATGACATACAAGCGAATGAAATCGCAGACGAACTGATCAAAACCGGAGTATCACTTGAACTTATGGCTCTCGGAAAATAATAAAAAGATTCGCCTAGAATAGGCAAGAAAATGCCAACATTTTACCGACGAGGATTGGGGTAACGTTTTATGATCAGATGAATCAAACTTTGAAGTAAGCATTATGCTAAAGCCTCTAAGTTGAAAACATTTCAGTTGCCACCCCACTTAGTTTTTTTGAGCTTTTAACAAAGGCTATATTTGTGTTTGTTTGTTGTTTCTTGGAGGAAGCGTTATGATTTGGGGTTGCATGGCTGCGGAAGGATTTGGGAAAATGTTCATTTCTGAGGTTCGCATGAATTCAAAAAAGTATATAACCGTAATGGAAAAAATGCTGTTGCCATCCTTTATGCATATATTTGGTGAGACTAACATGCGGAGCCTCTTATTCCTGCAAGATAATGCACTCTATCACAAGTCCGCCCTTTCCATGAAGTGGTTTGATGAAAATGCCATTGACCTGCTTCCATGGCCTGCTCAGTCCCCAGAAATGAATCCAATCGAGCATTTTTGGGGAATTTTAAAACAAGCCATTCGAAAGTACTCGACAACATCAAAAGAGATGCTCAAAAAGGTTTTTTATTTTATAATCAGCGCACACTCAATGGGATTTTTGTTACTTTTAATATGCCAAGACAAAGTGTGCACATAATGAAAGGGAGAGAGGGTTTGAAATGAGGTGTCGGTGCACATTGGTTTTCAATTCCTGAACATTGCAATGACTGGGAAAGACAGAGTGTAGTAAAGCATTCCACATTCGCGTAGTACGGCTGAGGACGAATCTCTGAACTTGATAGTACGACTTAAGATGAGCTCGAGGGTATACTGATGGGCAATCCTGGAGCCGCGAGAATTACGGTTGAATTATTTGAGGGGAGTAATGCAAATGGCTATTTTGCTAGAGGATAATCCATTGAAATAACGCTTGAACAGGGTGAGACAAGAAACTTTACGACGGCCTTCAAGCGACGTAAATGATTCAACGATGATATTATCATCAATCAATTTAAATGCTCTGCGTTCAATACTGTCCAATAGACTTAAGTAAGTTACAGGAGCACCAGCCCGGAGATGGGAATTATACACTAACCTTGGACGTATATAAGTGTTATAGATAACAGATCAGACGGGAGAAAAACTTCTTGCATTGCCTCAGGAAAATCAACCATCTAGCGGCATTTTTGGCTACATCGCCTATGTGATCATTCCACAAGAGGTGGAGAGAATTTCCAGAAGCTCAGTTTTCTTGATGCAAGTACCTCTCATTAATAGTGGTAAAAGTGGTAAATAACACTTTGACGACAGTAGACAGCATTGAGTTTTCGACGCATTAAATTCTACTCGATTTATGGTTCCCCATTTAACAATGCTGTCTAGGTCAGAACTTAATGAGGTTTTCATACATTGCCGTCGAAGATAGACATACGAAGAGTAGGGTTGTGAATCTTAAAAAAAATATGAAAAGCTGAGAGTACTATCGTCAGCGAAACAGGTAAGTGGATTAGAAGCTTCAGACAAGGGATCATTAATCAAAATGAGAAAGTGTCAGAGACAGGACAGAGCCCTGGAGCACACCAGCTTTTATTTTATGGTTTTTAGACTTGAACCCATCCAATACTACTTTTAGGGTACGTTCACAAACGTCAAATAATTGCGCAGCGATTCGGCATCACAGCTTGTTTATGATGCTAATGATCACATATCTGTTGCGGATTCGATGCTGATCGCTTATTTGCTTGACGATGAAAAACAGTTCTGTGTTTTGAACGACGGATATAATACTTTTCAAAGCTTTAATTGATTAAAAAAGTGATATTTTCTTATAAAAAATGCGCAAAGCGAAGAAAATAGGGTTTAAGAGAAATGATATGTCATTCAAATGAATTAATTTCATTTTCATTCGCCATATTTATACCAATCGATCACCGGCATCAAGAAGTCATCACGATATTTTTTGATGCTTGTTTGTTTAATGTTTGCGCATCAGCATATACAACATTGCAATAATCAACAGTTGACGTTCAAAGTGATGCGGAAAGTTTTCGTTTGTGAATGTTTGACGCAAATGGTCGAGCATCATTACTGCAGTGATACGTTTGTGAATTTACCCTTATTGAACGGTCCGAAAGGTAATTTCTAATCCAACGAAGGAGGCATTTGTCGAAACCGAAGGCACGTATTTTCCATAAGAGAGCCTGATGCCAAACTCCTATCAAATGCATTTGAAATATCAAGCTCAATAATCTTACTTTCTCCAAAACGATGAAAAGATTTGTGCCACTGTTTGGTGAGATATACCATCAGATCACCAGTGAACTTATTTCCGCGAAAGTAGTACTGCCAGTCATTAAAAAGCCTTCGGTATTCCAGATATTTCTTGAGCTGATAATTAATCATCGTTTCCATGACCTTTGGAACAAGGTACGTATGTGCGATAGGTCGAAGATTGGAAGAAGAATAGTAAAAAATAAGCTCAAAAGAATGCCGTAAGCTGGTAAGGTCTGCCTTAAAGGATATACGCTATTATAAAAACCAAGGGTGGCAAGAGTTAATATCAAATTTTCTTTAATAAAAAAAAAAAAAATGTCCCACATTTTTGCATACTTTTTTTAAGTTTATTTCGTTTTAAAACTTGCTCCTTTTTTGGGGATTTCTAATACATTTGACAAAGACTGTATTCTCATATTTTTAAAAACGATACGCAACTTGATCAACAAACTGGTCTATTTTTTTTTCTTTTAATTTCAGAGTTAGCTACATAGAAATTTACAACGAAAAAATTTATGATCTGCTTAATAAATCAAACACAGATCTAAAACTTCATGAAGCTAATGGTGAAGTTTCAGTTAATTGCATTGAAAATATTATTACATGCGAACAAGATTTGCTGTTTCATTTGCGTGAAGGAAGTAAACAAAGAAAAATTGGTGAAACCAACATGAATGAACGTTCTAGTCGATCACATGCTATTTTTCGAATTGTAAGCTCATACATCGTACTAGTACATATTATGTTGCCAGACTTAAATCTTTAATTTCTTTAATTTTTAGATTATAGAATCACGGAAAATAGATCAAACCGATGAAGATTCTGTACAAATAAGTATTTTGAATCTTGTTGATTTAGCAGGTTCTGAAAGAGCCGATCAAACCGGGGCTACGGGTTCTCGTCTGAAAGAAGGTAGTCACATTAATAAAAGTTTGCTTTTTCTCAGCCGAGTTATAAAACAGCTTGCTGAAGCTAAATATGTCTCCTATCGCGATTCAAAATTGACGAGAATATTACAAGCGTCATTAGGTGGAAATGCTTTGACGGCCATCATATGTACTATCAATCCAACAGCTGTTGAAGAGACATTGTCAACTCTCAGGTAATTGCTTATTTTCTTATTCAATTTTTCTTGTTCAAAGAATTAAAAGTTATTTAACTTTCAGCTTTGCAACTCGCGCTAAAGAGGTGAAGAATAAGCCACAGGTGAATGAAGTGGTTTCAGATTCTACAATGATGAAAAGACTTGTTAAGAAAATTGATGCTTTAACGGCTGAACTTGAAGTGGAAAAAACTAAAAACAGTCAGGTAAGATTGATTGCGAATCACTGCTGGTTAAAATTAGAGGAACGACATTTATTTTTTATTTTTCTGTTAAATATAAACCAGTGGAATGGTTTGTTTATATGTTTATACTTACGCTAAAGCTGTCAGATTTGTTAGGAACTTAAGTTGAAGCCATTGTAATTTCGATCGCTACAAGTTTAGTGTTTTATGCATCTTTCGGGTTGGTGTCCGATTGGTTTTCAAAATTTAGATTAAAAATATATTGGTATCTATAAAAAGGTAACCCCTGCTGTATATTTAATGGAAAATGGACATTCGTATCGTTAATACTTTCTGTGTCAAAACCCGTTATTTTTCGCAAAGTAAACGCTTCTTTCAGACGAATACGTGGACAAAGCAGGAATAAGGCAACGACGTTTTTTTTTTGCAAAGTAAACGCTCCTTTCAGACGAATACGTGGACAAAGTAGGAAAAAGGCAACGACGAAAAAAAGAGACAACAGCGATATCAGCTGAGGCTAGAAACAGACTTGTGAAAGTGCGAAGTGTTCGAGTTTGCTCCAAAAATGTGAGAAGCAGAGTAAAGCTTTCTGAATTAACACCTTACAAACCTGCAAGACTACTCTTCTCACCAGGCGCCATATAGTTTCGATGATTACCGCCTTTGCCCACAACCATGAAAACTGGTCTGAGGATAACTGGAAAAAGCCAGACGATAGGAGAGGGAAAGTGTATAGAAGATAACATGAGTGATATGCACAATGCAACATTGTTCCACGAGTGGTTTATGGTGGATGTCCCATAATAGTCTGAGTTAGCATAGGTTTGCGAAAACGGTTTATGTGACGGATATTTTACAAGAAATGGATGTGCCATTATGTGCAAGAAAACACCCGTCCCCACACTGCGAACAGAGTTTTGTAAGATGTATTTTTTAGACGTGTGGTTTTCAATCTTGCAATACTTTTTTCGGAGTTGGTCTTTTTGACAGCTTTCACTTGATTTATGCTCAGTTTGGTTTGCCATTTCATAATGAATAGACTTACTCCTAAACAATGTTTGCAAATCGTGCAAATTTATTAGCAAACGAGATGGCCACCAACCCAGATTTTATCAATACGTTAATATGCTAAGCGGCTGGTCATGGTTCAATACACGATGAAGGCACAAGAAGTTTTTCAATTAAAATGAAAAAGTAGACCAGCACCACTAGAGCAAAGGAATCTGATGATCGACCTTGGCAGGTCGTGAAATAGCTATAATTCCAGCCAAAAATAATTGAGAAAAAAAAAACTCAAGTTGTGGTTGGGCATTCAAAGTCATCAAATGATACGAAAAATGGCTTTAAAAAGCAAGTATGTAATCATACAAAAACTGAATATATTACAGTGAATAGGGAAAGCTATAGAGTCATGATTAATGACTTTTTCGTGCATGAATAGTAGGATTTTGATGTGGGCGACATTTTAATAAATTATTGAAGGAAACTTTTGGTGAGTGCATTATCTCGCGTCGTGTGCCTGTGGCGTGGCCTCCAAGACCGTGCGATATTAGACCGATGGACTATTTTTGTGGGGCTATGTGAAGTCTCTTGTCTACGCAGATAAGCCCGAGACGATTGACGCCTTGGAAGATAATATTCGGCGCGTTATTGCTGACATACGGGCCCAATTGTTCAGAAAGTGGTCAAAAATTAGGCCTCTCGCCTGGAATCTATTAGTAAAACCGAAATCATAATGGCAAACCCATATCTTTATAATAAAGCTAAATTCTTGGCCATAACATTTAATTCCATCCCATCGAACACGTCTGGCAGATGCTTGGCAGAAAACTTAGGAACATACTCGTAAATCCAAGTCCATCAACCTTGGAGGAGTTAAAAATTGTCTTAGAGAATATCGACAATGTCATCAAAAGTATTCCAAGAAGACTTATTTTTGGCTTAAGAGAAAGGGGAGGTAATACCAATTCCAAGTCTGAGCCATTCGCATTTTCACTGAGCGTTAATAAATTAATAAAAATCATTGTTCCAAACAACACGCCATTTTTTTTTTTAACTGTTAACCTTTTTTTCTAAGCAGCAAATTTTAAATTTAATAAGATATAGAACATCATTAAAGAAATAAAGATAAAGTGAAAATAAACCAAGAATTTTCGATTCAAAATAGCTTTTAACGGCCTTTAGTCCAACAAAAATTGGCGTTTCGTTCCTGATGAGTCCATGTGAGATCGCCGGGACGAAACGCCAATTTTTGTTGGACTAAAGGCCGTTAAAAGCTATTTTGAATCAATAATTCAACAAGTCCAAATATTATAGTTCTAAGTCTTCTACTTGGCTGATGTATTTCAGTAGTATATAGAATTTGTATTATCAAAAAAAAAAAAAAAAACTTCTTATATAAATAATGCCAGGCCACGGGCAAAAAACAAAAATTTCCACTTTAATGATTAGGAATTCTAGTCTTGTTGGATATTGTTCACACTAGATGTTCTTCACAAAATCTATATAAGATGAACTGAACTTGGCAAAAATTGCGTATTGACAAAGGTCCTCACTAGTCAACCAAGAATTTTCACATTTTGTTTGAGTTCCTCTAATTTTGACAGTTTATAAAACTTTTAAAATAAAATAATTCTTAATTTAAATTAATGAATTTCATATTTTTAGATCAAAGTTAGTCAGTTGCAGAAACTTCTCAACGATGAAATTCACAAAATTATTAACAGTAATTCCACGTATTTGGTTAAATCATGTTCGAAAAATCGTCGACGAACATGGTGTCCATCGTCTATGATTCCAACTTTACCCGAAGAAACTTCAACAGAACACCATTTACCATTCGCAGCTCAATTACCCACAAAATTACAATTACCAAAATCATCATATAACTTTACACCAAATATAACTGTGCGAGATATATATTACCAGGAGCAACTAAAAGAAATCGAATGTTCGCCAAACATTGATGAAGAATTCATTCCAGGTGAAGATGTGTGTTTTGACGAAGAATTAACTCCTCAAACGTCACCGATAAAATTAGGTTTCAAAACACCAAGAAATTCTGATTGCAAATTAAGAGCTAGTCTGACACCAAAACTCACTGAAAAACAGAGGTAAGTGTATCAAACAAAATCTAGACTTTAGAAATATTTCTTGGTTTTGTTTTTTGTTGGCAAAGTGAAAACGGATGTTTTTTTAGTTTGCAAAAAGTCGAACAGGAACTTAAGGAACTTGAAACATTTACCAATTTGGAAAACAAATTAAATGTAGAACATGACACGTATAATACATTAAAGTTTAAATTGGAAAATGCTGAACGCATCATTGCCGGATTTGAAAAGGAACGCGAAAGCTTTGCGTTTATAAGAGTTGATCATTTAGAGGCTCAGGCGAATTTAGCCAATTGTCAAAAGAGGTGAGCAATTAATTTGTCAACAAAATGTAGTTTGTGTTTGTTAAAATTGTGATACCTCTGATGTTTCTGATGATTAAGGTACATTGTTTTTTAATTGTTTTGTTATTTAATATCAAAATTATTTATTTTCTGGTCCATAATGTAAAATTGGGACTTACAATGTACTCTTGTGACACAGACATGTGTATGAATATGATTTTTCATTTCTTTGGCTTTGTCATTTGTGTTTAGTTCAATGCATGTTTACGAAATTCTGACGGTTTTAAAAATTCAAAAAGCAGCGCAAATATGCAAATATCAAAACTCATATAATCTCTATTTCGAATAAATTATGATTATGTGTATGCCTACTCTCAGGTAGAGCGTACCATTAAATACAAAGAACACAATCTCGTCACCTTCTTAGATATAGAATAGAATAGATCTTTATTTTTTCAAAATTAAAAAGTAAAATAATTTGTATTTAAAGATTTTCAAAAAGGTTAAAATTTAAAAAATGTATACATAAAATCTTGAGAGAAAATTGTTTAAATAAAACTACTCTGGACCTTAATAAGGATTTTAAAGTCCAATTTCCATCCAAAGAGGATTGGGAGGATGACATAGATACAAAAGGAATTGGACGCAACAATCTTTACTGACAGCTGAAAGACGAAATGTGGATTTGGTTCGGGAATCTTCTCCGAGTCATTAAACATCGCAAATTCTTTACGGCTACTTAATTACGCTGGTGTCTTTCAAGTAGAGCTGCTAGCGATCAGGGAAGCATGCAAGATACTCAAGCAACACACAAACTAAAACCGTAATACAGCGAATACTGACAGACAATCATGTCGCTGTGAAAGCCATCGCTTCGACAACATCATCTTTGAACTAGTCCAGCAATGCCGTGATGATCTCGCTAGTCTGAACGTTCTCGGAGTCGTTCTTATCTGTGTATAGGTCATGGTGCCATTGATGGTAGTGAACGTGCTGACGAACTGGTCAGACAAGGATCGGCTCTTCATAGCTAACTGGCGGAAAGAATTGACATTTCCCTAAGAACTATGAATGTAATATATGTATATTCAATTTTCCTGAGGGACTCAAATAGTAGGTGACCCAGTTTGTCAAACTGCATTATATCTAGAAAGGTATGGCCCACCTATTAAAAATAGGGAACAAGTGCCCTGATATGCAGACCCAGAAAAAACATAGACAAAATCGCTGGCAACATATACCAGTCATTGGTCAATAGGAGAGCATGGGGCGAAAATGGACATCCCTAACAAAACTCACTGTCGCAGTTGTGAAGATATGCAGGAAAACTGTTGCTATCTTCTTCTGCACATGTCCCGCTCTAGTCAGAGAAAGACGCAATCACTCGGAAAATCTTTCTACAATGATGAATGACATTAATAAGCTTTAATTATTGGAGATCAAAGATTTATTATCCTTTTTTAACGAGACAAAGTGTGTCTATTTCTTACAGTTGTTAACCGTGCCTTCACTCAGTATCCTGAAACGGCAGGTGAAATTGTTACTAGGTTTTCGTGAGTATTTCACGGAAACAGCCCGAGCCCATGGCCGAGTCAGGCACAGTGTGGGCTGATATAAGGATGTAGTAAACCTCAGCAGTCCGAAAAGGCTCTTCAAACTGTTTTCCAAATTGATTACAATATAAAACACCCAGAGCAAACCCATCTTTCCTTAGAAAGACGTCTGAGTTCATGAAAGGAGGCTACAATCTACTCCGCGACCTCACGTCATGGAGTGATTAGCATGTGGAGGATCGCCGGGCTGTTGCGCCCAAACATGGCAATGGATGATCCTTCTGAGAGATCGGCTCGCATGCGTCTCTAGAATTTCTAGTTTGGAATATTGTTTTATACATCCGGGAAGAAGAAGATTGATTATAACTCATAGAATGGCTCAATCCGTAACATTAAAATGCTGAACTCTAAATCCATATTTTATGATCATTCATCTACTTCATTATTTATAGAAAGAAATTATCCAAGACTATCATTGCATTCTCGCGGTAACCGCGTTCGAAAAAAATAGTAGGTCCAACATAGGAATGGCTGAGATACTAGGCCCTTATTCTCCAGAAACTCCTGCACCATCCATTTATAAATTCTAATAACTTATGGTTAATTTTTCTCACTATACCAAACGTGAAAACGAAACAAATTTTTACGTCAGTTATTTCTTTTTGATGTTTTTACTTGCGATTATAGGTACTATAAGGCAAGTTATGGATTCGTGAAAAAAAAATCTAACAATCAAACATGACATTACGATGATAGAGAAACACCAAAAAACCGGGTCCCCCAATTCCGTCTGCCTGTCTGTCCTCGAGTCTGTAGCCTAAACGGTTGGATGGATTTGCTTCAATCTTGGTACATAATGTTATTTCGGTAAACAAGGTTTATTCATTTTTTTTTAAGACGACAAATTACAGTTACCAAAAACAAAAATTTTATTTTTCTCAAAAACGGCTCCAACGATTTTTATAAAAAAAAATAGTTCATTAATGAAGGGAAAATTAACACTGCTAATAATTTTTTTTTGGAAAAAATTGTTATTTTTGGTACCTCTAGTAGTACGATTTTTTTGGTTTTCGATTTTCTGAAAAACGGTTGATTTGATTTTTTTTCACACTTTAATGCAGACGCCCATTAAAAATTTAAACACTAATGTAAACAAAAATTTTTCAAAAAATGTTTGAAACTCAAAGTTTTGAAAACGACTATCTAATCGATTTTTTCGAAACTCCGTATTTAGTTTTTTGACATTATCTTTAACTATTAAAAAAAACTATATTCCTAAAATAAACAACAACGGTATCTCCCATACAAATGTTAAACAATCCGTTAAAAAATGTATTTTTTGAAAACGGCTCCAAGAATTCTTATACAAAAGTTATGTGTTATGTGTAAATTAGTACAGTCCACTTTTAAAATAAACATATTTTATTTTGCGCACTTATTAGAGGGACTTCCCATAGAACCACTTTTAATATTTTCGCCTTTCTCATTATTGGATGAACCGATTAAAATTAATTTTTTTATACAATTGATTCCTAAAAGTGATAATAAAACTGCATACCTACTCAAATCTTCAGATTAAAAAAAAAAATACAAATCCAGTCACTGAAATTTTTTGAAACTAAAATTTTAGATGTATAATAAAAATATCTTCCAAATGGCGTTTAAATTTTTTTCTAAAAATGTTTTCAAAATTTTTTACATAAAAAATTATTTAAAAAACCGCTCTAACGATTTTTGGAATTTTTTTGATATATTCTTATTTATCAAGGAATTCAAATGGCATCTTTGTTTTCCCTCAAGCTATAACCACTAAGCAATATAAAAAAAATGTATTATGCGTCACTGAATACTACATACAATGTAAGACCCTCATACATTTATATATACATATGCATCTTTAAAAATCATAAGAATTTTATATATGCATATTTCACCTAAATTATAAAGTTACATACCTACCTGCCCACCTACATCCTTCATTTTCATTATCTATATAGGTAGATACATATTACCCTCCTAATATAGATAATTCAAATCCATTTAATTATACTTTTGTAGGTAGGTACCTATATAACTATTCCTTGAATCATGCATTCGACAATTTACTATACTAAGAATCAAGGTAATCTTACCAACATCGACTTTAAACCTCCATAGGATAACTAGACTTCCTACCTACTAAACAGCGTCAACGTTTAGCTGCATTAAATTTGTTGCTACAAGAGCATGATCCAGTCGTGCATTTTATTTTTATTACAAAAAAAAAAAATAAGAAAATATGCACTGGGTTTTAATATTGATAAAGATTTATACCTCTGTGCATATTGAAATAGAAATCGCCATTTCCAACAAATCCACTGCTTTTAAATTGCCGACGATTATTTATACGAATAATATCGATTTTATCAGAAGACAACAAAATGTAGTACTGATTTGCTAAATATTGAAGACTTTTCAATAAATTTTGCAACTCTCGTAGTTTTTATGTTTGTTCATCTATACAGATCTTTTTAGTTGACATTATCATGAAACCATACAATTTTTAAATAACTGTTCCTGAAACATTTGTCTTTCTGTATTTGATTCGTTTTGTTCTCTTACTTCCCTCTGTCACTCATTTGAAATGATGTGCCCTATCAGATATCGCGAGGGAATCTTATTTCCATCTAAATATTTTATTCCTCCCAAGTTTTTTTGTTGTTCAGGAATGGCTAACATCCACCGAAATAAATTTCGCAGAGTCAAATTCGTGGAAAATGTATACATGAAAACAAATAAATTCTAACAGAAACTTTCAAGTATCTCACGTTCCGTTTCTTCGATGCAGGGAAAAATTTTAAGGCATTTTTTGTTATTTATTACTTTTTGGAAAATGTTTACTTTTTTAAATTTATGAACTGAAAATTGTAGTAGAAAATATCTATTTAAATCGGTTTCAAATCGAATACCAACTTGGGGCATGTTCAATGATGTGATATTTCTGATATTCAGAAATAAATTTAAACATCATTGTTAGGACTAAATCTATGGTTTAACTTTATTAGACAGTTGTCGACAGTCTTGAAACTAAAAGACCGCCTTTTGCTTATTGTATATAAGTTCTTTTGTAAACGATCAGAAACCCTTGCTATTTCTTCATTGGGGTTGGCTTGGGCTATTACTAAGTAGTGGACCAATGGTCATTGGTACATCTGACAAAGGTGCGATAAAATGGTCAAACATGGTGTCACCACTGACTACGTACTATCTGTAACTTAATTAAAAAAAAACTTCTCTATTTTAATATCCGAAAGACATGGGCGGGAACCCAATTCACTAATCAGAGAAAAGGATATCACCTTCTACACTGATGAGTCAAAAATGGAAGAAGGAACACTTATATTAGAATAGCATATAAACAAACTCCCAGATGAGTGTAGCTTCTTTCAAGTTTCAAGTTCACATAAAAAAAACTGAGCTCGGCGGAGATCAAATTCATCGTGGACAGCTAAGCTATCATGAAAACACTATCCATTGAGACAATAATATCTAAGGCAGTCGCAAAATGCCGAGGCGTACTGAACAATATTTGTAACACCATCAAGCCAAATTCTGATTGGTTCCTGGACATAACAAGATAGAAAGGAAAGGAATATAGCAGATGAACTTACAAGTATTGGATCCGTATCAATTCCCCATTTCTCTAACAGCTGTCAGGATGTCGAAGAAATATAAACAATTAAACACATTATCTGCGTTTTTTTTTTTTTTTTTTTTTTTTTTTTTTTAAACGGATGCGCGCACTAAAGGGGTTTTGACTACCCTTAAAATGAACAAGCACAGTGCGAGCGTTAGGAAAGTAGGGAAGGATGCAAGAGGAGATACCGATGTACATTGGTTTTGAATTTCTGAATATCAAAATGGAAGGGGAAAATAGAGCCGGGTAAAGTATTCCACATTCGCGTTGTACGGCTAAAGAAAGAATCTCTGTACTTGACAGTACGTCCGAAGTTGGGCTCAAGGGTAAACTGATGAGCATTCCTAGAAGCGCGAGTATTACGGTTGAAAAATTTAAGGGGAGGAATGCAACTGGCTATTTCGCTGGAACAATGTTTATAAAAATAGCGATAAAATAGTGAGAGACATATAACATTTCGACGATGTTCTAGAGATGTAAATGTTTCCACTATAGTTCTATCGCCAATCATTCTTAGAGCTCTATTTTGAATTCTATCCAAAAGATTCAAATGAGTTCTGGGAGCTCCTGCCCAAATGTGCGAGTTATACTCCAGCTTTGGACGAATGAAGGCCTTATAGATTACAGCCAGATCAGACGGGGTGAAGAATTTCTTGCACCTTCGAAGAAAGCCCAAACACTTTGCAGCGTTTTTGGCGACATCAAATATGTGTTCATTCCACAAGAGGTGGTCTGTGATGCACATGCCGAGGACTGAAAGCTGATCGGTTTCTTCAATGCAAGTGCCGCTCATGGATAGCGGCATGGGGGGTGGGTTCTGCTTTAACGACAGAAGACAGCACTGAGTTTTTGAAGCATTAAATTCTACACGGTTTTTAATTCCCCATTGGACAATGCTGTCAAGATCAGAATTTAATGAGCTTATCATACGCTGCCGTTCCAGTTGCACATCCGAAAAACAAGGAGGTGCATCTAAAAACGAATATGAAAAGCTGAGAGTACTATCGTCAGCAAAACAATTAAGTGGATTAGAAGTTCCAGATAAGAGATCATTAATAAAAATGAGAAAGAGGGTCGGAGACAATACGGAGCCCTGGGGCACACCAGCATTTATTTTGTGAATATCAGACTTGAAACCGTCCAATACAACTTGTATTGAACGGTCCGAAAGGTAATTTCTAATCCAACGAAGAAGACATTCATCGATACCAAATGCACGCATTTTCGATAGGAGAGCTTGATGCCAAACTCTATCAAATGCTTTTGAAATATCAAGCGCAATAATCTTACTTTCTCCGAAACGATGTAAAGATTTGTGCCACTGTTCGGTGAGATATACCATCAAATCACCAGTGGACCTATTGCTACGAAAGCCATACTGCCGGTCATTAAGGAGCTTTCGTTCTTCAAGATATTTCTTGAGCTGATAATTAATCAGCGTTTCCATGACCTTGGAAAGAAGGGACGTAAGTGCAATTGGACGGTAATTAGATGGTGAAGAAGATGCGCCTTTTTTATGGACAGGCTGGACAAATGCTGTTTTCCATCCACTCGGAAAGAGACCTGTAGAATAGGACAGATAGAAAAGCTTACGCAGTGGTTTTGCCAGCGTTGAAGAACACCTCTTCAAAACGATGGGAGGGATACTATCCGGGCCAGCGGATTTGTTTATGTCAAGATCTTTGAGGACTCTAGCAACTGCACGAGTGCGAAAGAAGATTCGTCCCATAAAATCATTTACGCTCTCAAGTACTGGAGGAGTCATAACACTTTCTGACAGCGTCGAATTAACAGCGAACTGCGCTGCAAGCAAATTGGCTTTTTCGCGAGAACTGACAAAAGGGGTGTCATTAAAGACGAGCGTTGGAACCGAAGAAGAAGTTGAATTTCGAATAGTTTTTACAAATGACCAAAAATTCTTACTACCTTTGGGACATTGTAGTATTTTTTGCCTTAATTTTTGGTCATGCAAAAATTTGGTTCTACGAATGTGAACGTTGCAAGTCTTTCTAGCTTGTTGAAACTTTTTCCGGTATTCCTCAGTGGGGTTGGCTTTATAATTCCGGAAACTGACTTCTCTATCCCTAATAACCTCTTTACAGCTTGAATCAAACCATGCATTTTCCTTCGGTTTGATAGATTTCACCCTATTCGGGATAAAATTTCTCATTCCGTAAAGGATTAAATTTGTTATCATATCTGCGCTGGAGTCTATGTCACTACCGAGGAAGCATAATGACCAGTTAAAGTTTCTGAAGAAATTATTGAGACCGTCCCAGTTGGCTTTCCCATATTGCCAAACGGTTCTCGTAGGTGGTTTTTCTTTAACTGAGTGTTGTTGGCATGAGAAATTTGCAGATACGACACAATGGTCTGATGTACCTAGAGGCGACAATACATTTAGCGTGTATTTATTAGGGTCAGAGGTAAGGAACAAGTCTAGAGTGTTTGCGGTTTGACCTGCAACGTCAGGTATTCGGGTTGGCTCGTCAACAATCTGAGTCAGTTGGTTTAACTCAGCAAAGACCTCAACATACCTTCCTTCGGGTGTTGTCTGGCTCGAAAAGCGGAGCCAACTAGAATTGTGTACATTGAAATCGCCCGCAATGACGATTTCAGTGTGAGGATAATGGGAAACAATTCTTTGAATGGAGTCGGACAAAGCATCAAATTCGTTAAAAGTTGAAACTCTATCCAAATTTGGGCTCCGATAAATAAAACATGTGTGTATGATGTGCTTATTTACCGTGAATTTTAACCACATGAAATTAAAATTTGTGTTTGAGCACAAGCCATATTGTGGTTGGAGTTGGTACGCTACATCATTTCTTACGTATACGGCGAGACCATGGTGGGAAAAGAATAATGGCACTAAGTTGTACCCAAACAGACGAAATTCCGATTGATCAGAATTTTCGCCTATCTGGGTCTCACTCAGTGCCAAAACAGCTGGCCTATTTTTTACAGTGTGGACATACGCGGCACAAAAATTTTTCCTGAGCCCGCGAATATTGGTATAATCTACTCTAAAACTACCAACCATTTTAACATTTAAAAACAAATAAAACACAAGTCAGACAATTAACTATAATGATAATGCGTTTATCCAAACCCCCACACAAATCTCCTCCACCACTTTGGAAACAGTTTTTTTTGGAGAACTCGATGATCTAGCGCAGGTCTCAAAGGCAAACATGAACAAAATATATATATATAGATATATATATACTCAGACAAACTAAATCTTTTTTTTTTTTTTTTTTTTTTTTTTTTTTTTTTTTATAACTTTGCACGCGCTCAAGGGGTTATGAATACCCTTTATATGTTTTTCGTAACAAAGCGCGGGCATCTGGGGAAGAAGAGAAAAAGAAGGATAGGAAAGATGTGTGGCGCGATGTTCTGAGACTAGAGCTGGTTGTTGTCTCAGATTTATCTCCAGGGATGGCGGCTGAACTAATGCGGAGAGAATTACCGTGTCATATTTATTTATGTTCCTTATAATTCGCATTATTTTATTTATATCGTTGTCATACTTTATGGGTATGCTAGTTTACTCAATCACATGTTGTTAGTGTTATGCCTAAACAGCATGTAATGAGCAAAGCAGCAACTTATTTTATGACAATTTTGAGAATTGGTTTTTAATGGAATATAAGAAGACATAGACAACGGCAGGAATCGAACCTGCAACCACGAGGTTGACCGGCGAGCACACAACTATCGCGCCACGGCCACCCCATAAACTAAATCTTAGTCTGTCTTTCCGTCTCCCTGACCATTGTAGCGTGTTCCAAGCGGAAATTCTGGCGATTAAAGAGGTGTTATCCTGGCTAAGGGAAAACGGGATATATACATCGGATATCCGCATTTTCTCTGACAGCCAAGCAGTCCTCAAATCACTTGGCGCTGTTTTCATAAACTGCATAACTGCCCGCAACTGTCCATCATCTCTCAGGGAGGTGGCAGAACAGTTTAACATATCTAACTATTCTACCGAAATGGAAGAAATCGGTATGCATATCGCTACAAGCAAACTATTGTTGCATCAAAACTCTATAAAACAAACAAATTTTAGATGGTCAAACATCACTACGTACCTGGCCACCAGACAAATCTAGCCAGAATTAGACCCAAGACGCTCAAAAAGTTTACTCTCTTTGAGCAGGATACATCTTGGCTCCGTAATAGGTGTTGTAACTGGACACTGTTTAATTGGTAGACAAGCCAAAAGACTTGGCGTTTTCTCCAATGACTTTTGCAGAAGCTGCATGGACGAAGAGGAAGAAGAGACTATCTCACATCTTCTTTGTTCATGTCCTGCTCTCTCCCAAGGAAGAAGATTACACCTGGGGGAATACTTTTTCGACGACACCAGTTATCTTAGACACATTGAGATTCACCGACTTCACCGCTTCATTCGAGGCTCCAACTGGTTTGATTAAAGAGTAAATTTCTCTTCATGTGGTATCACAATGGACCTGTCTAAGGTCTAAGTGTGTCAGCTGTTTTCCTGACGACCACTTCAACCTTATCTAACCTAACCTTCCTACACTTTTACTACACATTTGTCTACACTATGGCGCGTGAGTTGCAGGAATGGAACAACAAATATACATTGAAGAAACATAACTGCATACATATTTTGTTTCTTTTATAAAATTTGTTTTTATTTTTAAAGTAAAATTGCAGTAGAACACAACCTGAACTACCTAAAACTGAATATCAATAAAAAAATCGTCCAACCGTTATCGAAATATTGAATTTTCAAGAAAAAAATATTTTTCTTTTCGAACATCCAACAAATTATTTTTAGGAAATTTTGGTAAGCAGTATTATTTAGAATCCGAAGGACATGTTGGAAAAAAATTTGATCGAAATCCTTTGAGCCGTTAATGAGAATGTCAAAAATAAAAAAAACGTTCTGTCAGGTACCGTTAATAAAATTTTATTTTAACTTTTTTTAACCAAAATGTTTACTTACCCATAATAATGCACTGAATATTTCTTATCAAAATCGCTTGAGCCGTTTCTCGATATTTAAGATTTACTATTTTCGATACAAAACATTGTGTCAGGTACCGTTTTTGGGTCTAAAAAAAAACATTAGAAAAAAATATTGAGCCAATCGCCTAAAAGAAGCTTAAGTACCAAATTTGAAGAAAATCGCTTTGCGATATACATATGTACTATAGGGTAAGTTTTGCATTTGAAAAACAAAATCGAACTCGAGATTTTAATCAAACTTGACATTGACATGATAGCACACGAAAAAAGTGGGTCTAAAAATGTAAATATGTATCTCAAACCGTTATAAACGGGTCGAGAAGGTGTTGGTGTCATTTGAAACACATTGAGTTGCGATTCTTATATTAGTGCTCATCATCAGTTGTGTTCATGATACAATATTCGGCGATTAAGCGACAGAAAATATTTCAATCCAAACATTTTTCTGAAACAAGTACCTCCATCAAAATCGTCACTTAGCTACAGGACCGTACCGTAATCCACTTAAACGCAAATGGTTCTTCCATTGTGCTTTGGACACCTGAAAATTAAAAAGAAGATCAGTTCAATATGATTCCACGAAAACCTGTGTTGCTTACCTTCGTTGTAATATATGTACTACTCGTAGTTGCGTTGGGATTGTTAAAAAGTTATTGTGTTATTTTTTCTAAACATCCTTCCTTTGACGGATAACACTAATTTGGGCGAGCTCTGGAACAAAATCTGGGAAACTGAACTTTTTTTTCAAAAATTCATTTAGCATGATATTATGTTGTGATATGCGAGACTGAGTTGCGTAGACAAAATACCACCTACTTCAAGTCGAGCCGACGCTCAGAAAACTATTAATTTTTTTCATAATGAATCCCATCAAGCCTATTACAATTGTCCAAAAGCGTTCGTTTTTATCGCTAAACACAATTATCGGAACCTATTTTTTTTGTAATTCCAAAGAAAATATTCTAAGAGATATATCCAAACAAAATTTCACCACCACCCTTTATTCTCTAAATATTTCATTTCTAACTCTCTTATAATTAAAAAAATAATGGTTAACGATATATGTACATTTGAAATGAATGCAATCATATCATTTTCACAAGTCGAGCACAATTCTCTAAAAGAATGTCAACAAATTTAGAAACACATTTCTTTAAGCACTGTCATTAAAGTAGTCTAACTTTGCAGTAAATAGCCGCACAAATAATCACAGCAAAACAACTTACATAATATAATCCCCATTTGAGCTGTTATTTAAATTATCTACTCTCTCATAGCTGTACCAAAACATTTTACAATTTATTTCCAGAAGCGCATTCTGATAGGTTCTGCTTTGATGCAACCATCTCCTTTTGGAAACTTAAGAAATTGGTACGAACTTTTTTTCCATCTATTACAGACTGCAGTTATTTATAAATTCAAATATCTATTTAGTTAGTAAACAAATATAATCTGAGATTGTGTGAGTCTTATAAGTAAAAAAAAAAAAACATTCCTATATGTAGGTATGCACCTTATGTTTACCTTTTTCCAAATTCCATATTATTTAAACATTCATATTTGAAATTGAAACCATAGTTAAAGAAAACAACCAGGTAACAACTTTCTTCGTTCGTCTTGCATTCTCCGACGTTCTCTTGTTCACATGAATGAGAACAAACAAAAAAAAAACACCAAATGACAAGCACAAAGTAAAATTGCTTGCAAAATATCCCATAAGAAAATTGTACCTCTAAAACGTCAGTTCAGTCGGAATTTCTCAATCTCACAACAGATGTATGTATATTTTTGGCTAAATTAGTTGTCACACCACTATCAAATGATAGACAACACTTAAAAAACACGTTCGTTGATAAGATTTGTTTAAAGTAAGATCAACAACAGTCTATTTGATATAAATTCTTATTTACCTACGAGTATGTACTTACATAGTTGCAAAGCAGACGTGTGTAGTAATTCCAATTATTCGTTGAAAATAAATAAAATGTGATGGACGAGAACGTGTGGTGTTTGGTATATCAAAGAATTCCAGAGAGTATTTTAAGTGTGGAATTATTAATTGGATTGTGATTTTTTTTTTTTGGTTCATTATTTCTTGTGCATATTTTACCGGGTATTAAGAAGAAGAAGAAGAATCAAGTCAAGCAAGAATGAGTTTTGAATAAATTTTAAATCATTTGCAATAAGTTTTCATACAAATATACCCGTACTCGTACTCTGTTCCGAAGAAGAAAAAAAAACAGACTCCATAAACAGAATGTGCAGTTTTACTACATTACACCCACGTAAGTGGTTGTGTTTTGATATTTTTTTTTTGTATGGTTCAAGTGCATACACCTAGAATGCGCATCAATTCATTCAACTGACCTACATTGATTATTATTATTAATTTTTGTGTTTGTTAAGTAGATGATATCGAACCCATATAACTTGATTAAATTAACAAAGGTGTAAAGGAGTGACAATAGGTATAATTACATATTATTAACAACAGTTCTTAGCTTACTACTAGACTAATTGGCTTAATATTTTTTTGTCTATGATTTTTCTTAGGTACGTATTTTGTAAAATTAATAATTGCAATCGGGAAAATTGAATTTCTACAAGTCAATTTATTGGTTTATAGTATTATTTTATGTCAGTAGTAGGTACATATATCAAAATGTTTGCTTTCAATATTTAATGCTTTCCATTAAACGATTGCTCTCTATAACAAAACTAAATCGATCTCAATTTAAAAAAAAAGAACATGCTCTCAGATTCGATATCATCGAAAACAAATCTTTATTTTGCACAAAAAAACATCTTTCATTATCACAATAATGTATTTAATTTCAAAGTACGACTTAAATCTTACAATAAGTATCAAACAAAAACGCAATTATAGTAGATTAGGGAGTTTAGATTTCTGAATCTCAGGTACCCACATCCGAATGTTCAGAAATCTGAATACTCCGCATATTATTATTATTTATTATATATTAACATCAAATTAAAATTTACATACATGCTAATATTGGATGTTTTTTAAGAGTTTAAGAACTTTAAATAATAATAAAAGACAGAAATATTGTTGGAATGAATTTTTTGTTATTATAATCTGATAGATAATTTCATGGCATTTATTTTTTAAATATGATTTCCGGCATATGTCCGCCGCGGCTACGAGTTACTTACATAGTCAATTCTATCAGTCCAATGTTTAACAATACATTCTAGAATATTGGCTTTGAATGCTTCATTGTTGCTGATTTGCCGGCATAAGCCAATGACTTAACATAGCCACATAAAAAGTAGTCGAGAGGCGCTAAGTCGCACGAACGAGGGGGCAGCTAACAGGACCACTTCTGGAAATAAAGCTGTCAGCAAAATGATTTTGCAATAAATGTCAACAAATGTCGTTAATGTTTAGCTGATTATCACAGTCTCTTTTACTTCATTAGGAGCTCTAAATGGTTCAACGAATAGGGAGTTTATCTCAGGTTTCATGTGGTATCACAAGGGACCAACTCTTGTCTAAGTGTTACAGCTGTAACGCTGACAGCCACTTCAACCTAACCTAACCTAACCTAACTTTAGCAGATTAATTTTTGGAAACAAAAAATCAGTCAGCGCCATGCGATATCTCGGCAGTGTCAGACAAACAGTCAATTGTAATGAATGTAATGGTTATTGCTAAATGCTTGAGGATTCTCTTCGCTCCATATACAGCCATTTTGTTTATTGACGAAATCATTTAACCAGAAATGAGCTTCATTATATTGACCGTAAAATGGACGAAGTGTTGTATGACCTTCGCGAACAGATTTATTTTTTTCAAAGTAAATTTCCACAATTTGTAAACGTTGTTCCTGCCACTCATGATGAATTGCCAAACCTTACTGAACAGAAGTGTCAACAGAGTTTGACATTTTCAACTGTTATATCATAGACAACATCCATCGAAACTTCTCATGCACCTAAAAAAAAAACACCCTATATAAGTAAGCCCTAGCTGCTAAGAAATTAAATTCTCATGATTGCTGTTAAAAAAATATGCTTGAATCTTAATTTGGATTTGCCTGTGCAGTAAATTTTTATCGCAGCTAATCAATTTATAAAACTATAAGAATAAATTATAATTTATTCTTTTCTTGGGTCTCATATATGTATATACATTATTAGCTATACCCTATATCCATTAAAACATTTTATGGCCTTCTAAAATTTAAAATACCTTTAACCAACACTTAGGTTCAATATCCGTAACTAAATGGTTTTTCAATAGGGACGGGTTGATTTTGACAGCTCGTGGCGGTAATATTGTCTCTTCCACTTTCTGTCAAAATATCGTCTTTTAATCAGTCACTAAAGACAAATCATCATGGCAAGTTACAGCGTCGGGCAACACGTGCAAATGATAAAACTTTATTATCAAAATGGGTGTTCTCTAGTAGCAACGATGCTCGCGTTGCGCCTCTTTAGCGATGAGGCCCATTTTTGGATGAATGGGTACGTGAATAAGCAAAATTGCCGGATTTGCGACGACACCAATCCACGCGAGATTCACGAGGAGCTAATGCATCCAAATAAAGTTACAGTTTGGTGTGGATTTTGGGCTGAAGGCGACATCAGTCCGTACTTCTTCCAAAAGGATTATGCCTGATTATGCGCGAAAACTGGACCTTTCGAATGCGCGCCACCTAGCGAAGCGGCGGCGGCTTATTTCACACATAATGTCATTGATACGGCTCTCATATACAAAATCTTTATAAACAATTTTCTCATTTGTTCAAATCTCATGCGAGTCATTGCCATTCTAATTTGCTTATAGCGAGTACCTACCTCAGTAGAAACGTACGTTAAGGTAGCGATAAGCCAACAGAAAGAACAAAATTTCCAAAAATGTTCGAAACCCTTGTTTATCATAAACAAATCGGCAATCGATGTTTTGTTGGTGGGTATAAAAATTCATTTGATCGTTATAATACCTGGTAGCTATTTTTGGCTTCGAAAAATTCCTTCGATGTTTCTGCCTTCACAATATAGATTTAAATTCGTTTAAAATTCGTTTACCTGATCTTTGAATAAGCCAATACTCGAACCAATTGGACCGACTTCCTCTTCTAGCGATTCGTTCGTTTCATTCGAGTCGCGCTTAAGTGAAAATACGTAACAAAAGTACTGAATAAATACTGAACTACACATTTAAAAATAAAATGCACGAATGGATCGCACGAACTTGCTCTCATGTTCGATCACTTCTAATAAAAATTTTAAATATATTTTTAAAATCATTTGTAACTCAATTTTGTATATATGTGTGTATACAAAATTTCTTTAATTTTGTTCTAAGTTAAATTGGCATGACAATATCAAATATTTAATAATATAAACTTAAATATAAAAGATTCAATAAACCGATTCAAAGAAAAAATAATTCAAAATTCTGAAATAAATACTAATTTGAGCTCAAAAAAAGTACGCCATTTTATTTCTTGGATAAATTTGAATTTAAGAGAAAAAAATTTAAAAATCTGTGGAGCGGTTTTTGAGAAAAAAAATTTTTTTTATACTTTTTGAAAAAATTAAAAAAAAAAATTAAAAACGCCAATTCATATAACTATAATTAAAAAAAAAAATATTGATCAGTTTTCAAAATATAATTTTTTAATTTTTTTTTCTTAAAAATATTGGTACGCCGTATAATTTGGGCAAGCTAAGCCAATATATGTATGTGTTAAATTTTGAAAGAATCGGTTAAGCCATTTATGAGATAGTCGAAAGCAAAAAAAAAAAACGGTCCTATGGAAAGTACCGTTTTTAGACATTTTTTTTTCAACCATATGATCGGTCGTAGCTAAAAAGCTGCACTGATTTTTTTAATCAAAATCGTTAGAGCGATTTCCGAGAAAAATAGGTTTGAACGTAACGGTTATATGGCAGGTACCGTTATTTTTTGAGCTAAACAAAAATTTCAATTTCCCCTCTGTACATAACCTAAAAAAACTCTATATACCAAGCTTGAAGCAATTCGACCCACCCGTTTGGGCTGTAGGCAGACAGACTGACATACAGACGGACAGAATTTTAAGACTATCTTTTTTCGTCTTCGCTATCATCGTAATGTCATGTTTGATTGTTATCGCAAAACTTTTTTTTTGACGAATCATAACTTACCTTATAGTACCTATAATCGCAAGTAAAAAATGTATAGCCAAATGCCTTGCCCACCTCTGGACCCAAAGATTAAAATCCAAATTTGAAATAAAACACATTTATCTACTTACCGTTAATTTTTTAAGTCAATCACACAAAAATAATGTATATTTTAAGTACAAGAATTACAAATATTTGCGTACTTTCGCACTAAATTTTTATTTTGAACAAATTTTTCTCGCAAATGTATAAGACAGCCGTAACGTTTCCCCGCCAAATCCTAGCTTTTTTATCACATTATGACTTGGTTCTTACACGGCGGCGTAAGGAGGGCATAGAGAGCGTACGTACATGTACAATGTATGTAAGTGCATATTACATACTTATACGTATATTTATTATATGTTATCATTTTATTTCCTAAAGACAATAATGCCATTGCCATGGAAAAACATTTTTCGGGAGTAGAAAGTAATTGGCCAAATATTTTTTGGAAGTGATGAAAATACGTGAGCTCTTCCATATTTAGTTTGTTGCAATTTTGCTTGACTATGCCAATATGCTCCGTATACAGAAAGCTAGGCGTGGAAGATCCATTGCTGCATGACGAATCAATGACGAGACGTGTCGTGTACACAAGGCTTTAAAAAAAACTCCTAATGCAAATTAATGTGGTTTTCCATTGGTACAAGAATCAAATTCGTGTTTGATACAAATCTATCAAAACATGGATTATAACAATTAAATCCTTCCATTGGGCAACACAAATTAATATTTTTTTGATTCTGAATCAAATTCGCAGATTCGTATTTTTTGGCGAATCTACCCCTCTTACTAACACTACTAAGCTCAAGTGCAATTGGAAGCGTTTATTTTGACAGCTACCAGTTTCACTGACGCGAATATAAGCCTATCCCTTAACAAAAGAAATTAAATCCAAATAACATTCCATTCGCCACGAAAAAAATCAAATTCCGCATCAAATTCTTCATTTACCAATGGAAAACCACATAAGATATTATCACATTTTTTTTTATTTAAGCATTTGTAATAAAATATTTGGAAAAATTAAATATCTTCAGTATTCCAACGATTTTGTTTTGCTTTTGTTATTTTGTTAAAACCTATTTGAAAAACCCTAAATGTTAACCTTAACAATTATAAAAATTTAACCCTTATTAAAGCAAATACAAAATTAAAATAATTTTAATTTCAGGTGCCAGGAACTCGAGTCGAAAGTCAAAGACTTGGAAGAATTATCTAAAAGAAGTATAGACCGAGCTGATCGGTATGAAAAAGAAGTCTCCGACTTGAATGACAAAATCAATAAACTTGAGATGGAAAATCGTGCAGCAGTTGGTCTAGAGTTTGAATTTGAACAGCACAAAAACAAATCCAAACGCAGAGAAAACGAATTACTAGAAGCCTTAGAAGATAAACGAAAAGAAATCAATAAACTTGAAAGATCTCTTCAGACTATTACACATGATATGCTAAATAATTCTAAAGAAGAAATTCAACAAATATCTAGAAGTTTGAACGAAACAGAATCTACGTGTACAAATTGTAAGGACTTCCAGCGAGTACTATCAGGAAAACAGCAATTAATTGAAGAATTCGAAAAGATCAACTTAGATAATCAGACATTGAATTTGAGCATTGCAAAGTTATCTGCTGAAGCAGAATCAGCCAAACTAAAAGCTGATTATCTAGAGACCGAAAATGCATCTTTAAAAAAAGATATTGATAACTTAACAGCACATCATGGAACACTAGAAGTTTTAAAAGAACAAATTGGATGTCTTCAATTGGAGAAATGCAAGTTAGAAACAGTCAAAATAGAATTTGAGGTCATATCCAAAGAAACTGTAAATAAAATCGCCGAAAAGGTAAATATAACTCAGGAAATTCAAAATCTGAACAAGCAGAGGGATAGTCTTGCAGCTGAATGCGATAAACTACAAAAAGAAATCGATTTAACTATTTGCACCAGAGATGAATTGAATAAAATTCGCACTGAAAATGATTCTTTAAATTGCGAGCTTCAAAATATCAAAACAAAACTTGAAACTACTCAACAAAATTACTACCAACTTATGGCTGAAAATGAAAGCAAATCGGATTGTTTTGAAAAACTTAATATGGAAGTAATATCAGCCAGAAACCAACTGCAGACGCTTCAAAGCGAATATCATGAAATCCAAGATAAATATGAGCAAATTCAAGCTGAATGCAATAAGCATGAAGGTACAATCGGTGAAATCCAATCTGAATATGAATCAATTCAGAATAAATACCAATGTCTACAAAAAGAATACGAAAAACTAGAAAACGATTCCGTCCAATCCTTTTCCGACTGTAATCGGGTTCAAACCCAGAATGAGAATCTTGAGACTGAAATACGCGAGTTGAAAACAAAAGTTGAAGAAGCTCAACGCAAACTTTTAGAGAATAATAGCCTTCAATTAGAATTGGAATCCTTAAGATCTGATATGAATCGTCTTCAGGGAGAATATCAACAAAAAGAGCAAGGCTGTGATTTGCAAGCAGAGAATTCTAAGCTTAAAGAGCAGCTAAGTAAATTACAATCGCAATTTAATGAAATGCAAAAAGATTATGATGATATATCCTCTCAGCTTGTTGATAACTTTGCTGACTATGAAACCCTTCAAAAAGAAATGGAATCTCTTCAAACTCAAATTGGTCATGATAAAAGTGCAGCGGCTTTAATTTTGGCTGAACTCGAAGCCATGAAAGTAAAAACTGACAACCTGGAAGCGAAAAATCATGAGTTGTCAAAAGAAAATAATGAATGGAAGAACACCGTTATGTCAATGACAATATCTATGAATGAAAAATGTAACGAATCGGAGCATTTAGTTGCTCAGTTACAAGAAATCAAAAATGAATCCCTTCGAAGTGATGAATCACCTAAAAAACCATTAGACGTATGTATTCAGTTCGTTCGACTAGCAGAGTCAATTCTAGAAATTGAATTAACCCTTGAAAACGGTTGCGCCAAAATATTCCAAGCTGTAGGATTCAATAAGTGTTTGAATGGCGGCACAAGACTGATTATTGGGAACATCAGTGATATAACGCAAGGAACTTTCAATGAACTACGTGGCGCTATTGAGTTCGTAATATCCACTGAAATGCATAAACCAGGTAATGAAATTTTTGATTCACTTGAAATAGAAAAGCATGCAGAAAGCCCTAACAGCTATGATTCTCTTGAAGTTTCTTCAAGACAATCAAATGAAGCTCATTTAAATGAGTTAATAGAAGAAAAATCAAAACTCTTTGAAAGCGTTCGTGAATTGCAGGAAACTGTTGCCAAGTTCAAATCTGAAACGGTCGAACTTGCAAGTATTCGTCAAGAACTCAAAGACACCCAACTCATTGTTGAGCAGTTAAAAAGCGAAAAGTCAAATCTTAGTACCATTTGTGAAGAAAACAAATGCAAAATAAGTAATCTAAGTGAAATAATTTCTCGCGCTGAAAGTGAAAACATGAAATTAATTGCAGATTGTGAAGAACTTAAGAAAACCGTCGAGTCTGAGGGAACACTTGAAAATGTTTCGCGTGAAAGTGATGAAGAACTTAAGCGGGTACATGAGGAAATGTGCCAAAAATTGATAGACAGTGACAATTATATTGCTGAACAATGTCCAAACTGCACCAAATTAAGAGAACAAATATTAGTCTTGCAAACGATATCTTCAACAGTGAAAACTAAGGCCAATGAGGAAACAGAAGCAAATTCAATGCTAGATTTATCGGATTTGAATAAGAACAATAAGGGCCTAATGAATGAATCGATATGCACTAATTGTGAAGAGTATCTAAGTAAAATTTTAAAACTTGAAGCAATCGTAAGAGAAAAAGAGTCTGTTAAAGAACAAACTAATGAAGATTATGATATGAATGGTACTTCTGAAGTTGACGATAAAACAGTCAAATATGAGGAAGAAATATCTAATTTGTTGGAAGAATTAAAGGATCAAAAATGCAAATATGAAGAGGTTCAAAACCAATTCAATGATCTACGAATAAAATTCAAGGAGCAAACTCAGAAATCAGAAGGAGAAATTAAAGATTTAAATTTAAAGTTTACAAAACTACAAACAGAATACGATGAGCTTTTAAGCTTTGAAAGAATGAAATCTACGGAATTAGAAGCTTCAGTTTTGAGCTTAGAAAATTTAAAAAGGGAGTGCAATCTTCTGAGGGAAACTGTTGTTGGTTTGAGGGAAACCGTGACAGTACTAGAAGACGAACAAAATAAATTTATACAAGAAAAGAAATCACTTGAGAAAACATACGAAGTTCTCAACGAAGAAGTCGAAATTCTAAAAAAAGATAACAATGCTATCATGAATGAGAAAAATAGGGCGTTTGAAAAATCGTTAGTCCTCGAACAAGAAAAGGAAAAAATTGTTGAAGAGTGCCAGAGTCTACAAGAAGACGTACGCAAACTAATTGAAGAACAAAAATTAAGCCTGGAATATAAAGAAAAAGGAGTCAATGAATTTGAGAAACTGACAAAAGAACTGGAACAAAATTCAAAGGAAAAGCACATACTTGAGGAAAAGCTGGACAAACTCGGTGATGAAATGATTAAAGTCTCGACTGAAAAACAACACCTGCAAAGTGAACTCGAAAAAATTAAGGAACAACAAGAAATCTTAAAAGAAAATCATTTAGAAGAAAGAAAAATGTTGCAAGAAAAACTCACTTCTTTGACTATGCAAATTGAGCAATTGTCAAATGAAAAAACAGAACTTGAATCGGTGTTTGAGAAAGCCAAAAATCAGTCAGAATTTCTTCTTCAAGAAGGCAAAAATATAGAAGAGGAACTTAATCTAGAAATGACTGCAGCTCGCAATTCTAATCTGGTCTTGAAACAAGAAATACAAGAACTTAAGGAAAAACTTCAGACAACGGAAAATAATTTAAGTGTTGTCCTTGAAAAAATAAATTCTGAAAATGATCAATTAAAAGTTGAGCTTTCCAGCAGCAAGAATTCCTTGCTTGAAAAAATCGCTGAACTAGAAACATCATGTTCTCTCCTGAAGCAAGAGTTGGCTGTTTCGAAACAAAGTCTATTGGAAGAAGAGAGTCTGAAGGAGGCACTCAAAAATGAATGCAAAACCAAAGAAGATATGTTCACACAGATGTCTAACACGAATAGCACACTAGCTACAAAATGCTCTGAATTGGAAGCGAAATGTATAAACTTGGAACGAGAGATATCAGAAACAAAACAAACACTATCTTGTGATAAGCATCAACTAGAGGCCACTCAAAAAGAGTCTTTGCAAAAAGATGCGATGATTTCGGATCTTTCCACTAAAAACCAAACTTTGATCAGCGACAAAACCCACTTAGAAGAGAAGATTGCGACATTGGAACAAAAAATTGAAGAATCTAATCGAGGTTTCTTAGAAGATGTTCGATTAAAAAATGAAGAATCATCAAAAAAAGATGATATTATTGGTGAACTGTCCAACAAGAATATTTCCCTAGTTACCAAGAGCTCTGAACTTGAAGACAAACTAGAGCTTTTAGAGAAACAATTTGAAGAATCCAAACGATGCCTAGCTACTGAAATACATTTGAAAGAAGTGTTGGAAAAAGCCAACACTGAACGAGATGATTTAATTGTACAACTAACTAATAATAATAATTCTCTTGTAACAAAAAGCACTGAACTAGAGGAAAAACTTGCAATTTTGGGAAATCAATTTGATGAGTCGAAACGTCATCTTTCTTCAGAAGTAAATAGACTGAATAAAATTCTGGATGAAACCAATGCTGCAAGCATTGCCCAGAGTTCAAAAATTGATGATTTGATTCAAAAAATAAAATCCTTTGAAAGTGATTTACTTATTGCTCAGGAAACGACTCATGAAAGAGACTCACTTTTGCAAAAAATTGATAAATTCCAAAAAGAGTATGATTGTTTGGCTTTGAAACATGCCAATTTAGAATTGACAAAGTCATCATTTGAAGCCGAATTAAATTCAGCTCGCGAAGTGGTTATCGAGAATGCCACCTTAATCAAAAAAGTTAATGAATTACAAAATTCATTAAAAGAGATTCAACTGAAATTTGATTCCTTGAAATCGTCAAACACAGACTTAGAACAAGCAAATAAAGCGCTTACCGAGAAATTAAAGGATGCTATTCGGCAGGTCGAGGAGTGTAATCGACTGAAGGGTGAATTAATAACAATTCAACAAGAAGTTGAAAAGGAACGCAATCTTAAGAACAAATTCAATGATGAGCTTAAAACTAGTTTAAAAGAATGGGTAAGCTTACGAGTGTATAAAACAGTTTATATTTAAATATCTAATTCAACCATTTTGCATTTTCTTACAGGAATCTAAAGAGTTGTTATTTTCCAAACAAATTTCAGAACTTCAAACCAATATTGCCAGTTTAAATTTAGAGAAAAATAGTATCCAGAAAGAATTTGAGGATACAGTAAAAAATAATTCCGATAAAATTGCACAGCTTGAACAAGTTGTTCAATCATTGCAAAAGGATCAAAGTATAAACTGTTCGAAATCTTCTATTTCTCCAAGGAAAGAAAAAGGCATGGAACATTGGCTGACTGAAAATCATCAGTTGAAAGTATTTATTTATTATTATAATTTTGTAATAAAATGTATAAACAAAATTATTGTTTTAGATTAAGAATATGAGCTTAATGGACAAGCTCGACTCGTGCCAAAAAACCACTCCAAACGAAGAAAGAAAAAATCGCAGACTTAGTACACACGATGAGAGAAGACTTCAATCATTTTGGGATAGCAATCGAGATGTGTCTACGATGACTGATCCTACAAGTAAGCTTAATATATGATATTTTTCAAACGCTTCGCTAATCTGTGAAAAACCGCACAATGAAAAAATTGCACAATGAATGAAGGATATTATCGCTCTAATGCCTATTTTTTTTTCATTTGGTTCAAAAAATCAGTTTTTTTATAGGTAAAAATATTTAATCTGCCTCTTAGCGTGGTTAGGTGGTTAAAGGAAAAAAACATACACAAATTAAGTTATGAAAATAACTTTTTCGGGATTCGTAAAACTTTCCGATTACGATGGAACTCGTGATAGGGCTGATAAGTTTAAGCAATGAATAATGCTGAAAGTAAATGAAAACAAATATGATGAGTAAGTGAACAAACTTTTGATGGATGGCAAAGAAACACAATTTTGTGGTTGAATTGCAAGGACCTACATTCCAGGAATTTACACAACTTTTTACATTTAATGTCAAGGAATACGCACCAATGGCAAACATTGTCGTATCGAAACTCTGGAGTTGGAAATCATGATTTCTTTACTTTGCGGGGTTGTGGTACTGGTGATGACGGTGAACCACCTCTCAGTTTGTTTTTTTTTTTTTGTTTCGCTCGGAATCATGTACAATGATTCCGCAACTTCAGCGCGAAAATTTGGCAGTTCGATTTGTACTCCCCTGTGAACCTGTGCAAACTATTATGTATGCGTTGACCATCGCCACATCCAACAGACAACAGACTCAAAGCGTTCGTTTAAATGGCTTATTAGTGGTCAAGCGCGATACAACTTATCGTGTGTTATTTAAGTTCAAGAACTGGCGCATTTATTCGAATGCACGGATAACTTCCAACGAAAGTCTCCTCCAGTAGGAATAAATATTTGGATAGCGGTATACAGACATGAACTACATGATTCCGATGAGGTTTCGAAAAGGCTCGAGAGCTTGTTTATTGGTAATAAATTTAGTTTCGATATTCTGCTGGCCCTCATTCAAATTCATTTCATCAGCTACATATTTCATAAATTCATCAGTCACAAAGTAATAGGAAAAAAGCTATATATTATTGATTTTTGTGTGCTATAGGTGGGCAATAGGTCGACCTATAAAAATCAATAATATATTATATATTTATTGGAAGAAATCAAATTGTGTTTTTAAAGCCTTAACATCATCTGGCAGCATCATCATTTTTAAATGTATTCAGAGCACCAATGAATTGCCCCGTGCAACCTTCATCATCTTGTAATCCGTTGTATAAGCTGAAGGTTCAATATTAAAGCACTTAACTGCCTGAACCTGCCTCTAGACGAGTACAAGAAAACTCAGATAGGAAAAAATATTTATTTTCGTGCTTGAGAGTATTCTTCACTTAACAAACTTAGCTTGCAAATGAAATGCATTACAGCTATGGATAGAACAATATTTATGCTATAGGTTAAGCTTATCAGTTTAGCCAAAAATCCATTCAGTTACTGTAAGTACTTTGAAGCTTAACACAGTCTAGATGTGATTGTAGTCAAGGTTTATTGTAAAAAATGGGATTTAGTTGATAAATTCAAATTTTATTACGATTTTCCTAAAAAATATATCCTTTTGTATCTCTTTTTGATTACGAACAGTAGCTAACTCTTCCCGTTACCATATTTTAAATCGAAGAAAATGGTACTAAGAGTATTAAGGAGCTTAGTTCAAGAAATAATTTGATATAATCCACAACTATGGGTAAAGAAAAAACATTAAGCAAGGAGGAAATAGACCAAATTAGAGCTTACCGTTAACAATGAAAACCCATCCGCTTCATTGCCAGCAAGACAGACTCCACATGCAAAGCATCTGTTGGTGTTTGTCGGTGGCAGTCTAAAGTTTCTCTTACAAAAGAAGCGGTGAAGAATTTTGAATTATTCGATAAATTGAAAATCGAAAACTCTATTGGCTTCAAAGGCAGGTGTTTGTGGCATCTAGAACTCTAAATTTAGAGGTTACAGAAAAGGCTTCTCCACATGAGATTAATAGCTGATTTGGCGTAAATGGACGTAAATGTATTTTTTTTATCTCAGAAAGCAAAGATATTTATATTCTTTTAACATTTCTAAAACCAATTTTCCGAGGGCAACCTTCATTTGTAGATCCTATACATTGCAATAATCCTTAAGTCGATTTATCTGCAGTCGTGGGGTTATCTGTAAGCAAAACAAGATCATAGGCGTACAGTAAGACGTGTTGAAAAATTCAGAGATGCTAATACCGTTCTACACTAAAGAACAAGTATTAGTAAGAAGCCTAGCGTCGAAAGTTTGTAAATTAAGGCCTTTCGGTTTACTGTTTTGAACGCAGCCTTAAAATCAACAAAAAAAAAGCTTTTTATTACTGTCAATATAACTCTTACTAACAGTAAGTGCAACTATCTGGTCAGCTGTCGAAAATCCTGAGCGATAACCAGCTTGAAAAATACTAAGATGCTTGTTTGATTTCATCCATTGAATTAATCTGTGGTAAAGGATATTCTTAAAGATTTTTCTTAAAACAGGCAAGATGGAAATTCCTCTATAATTTTCCGAAAGGTTGAAGTTACCCTTTTTATAAATCGCGCATATTAAGGATTTCAGAAAAGATTGAGGAAGCGTCTCTTACTTACTTAGGAGGCGTTACAGTTCAGGTTTAACCTGGTTCTCAGTCAACATGCCTATCCAGCTAGCTCAGTCTTTGGCTAACTGCCTCCAGTTTTGTACTCCAAGTTGGTTGAGGTCATCTTCTACTTGAGCGTGCCATCTAAGGCTTCCTTGACTGCGTATTCCCTCTGGGATGGAATCGAAGATCCTGCGAGCCGGAGCATTGTTGTCCATTCTTTCTAAATGACCTAGGGATCTTTAACGTGATATACGTATTATCTTGTGTCAATGTCGCTGTATAGCTCGTGGTTGAACCTTCTCCAAAGCCCGTTAACGTAGATAGGGACGAAAATCTTGCCAAGACGTTCGAAAAGACAAAGGATATCTTCATCCTCTTTCGATAGAGCCCATTTGTCCGTGGATCGTTTCCTCATTCAAGATTTTATTTAAAACGATCAGAAGGACATTTAAGAAAGATTTGATAGAGTATTTAAAAAATTCACTTGCAACTCAATGATCTGCTGAAGCCTTATTATTATGTTTGATTCTATTCAGAATGTCCTGCAATTCAGAGATTGAAAATTGGTCATCATCACCGTCCCAGTTGGATTTCTCAAATTACCAACGCTTCTGTTAGTTGATTATTCATGAGAAATTGTCAGATATGACACAGTAGTCTGATGTGTCCAGAGTGATAATACATTTACATTGTATGGGTTATCCATTTTGCGGTTTCAAAAGTAAACGTAAATAAAACACATGTAAAATATTTTTTTTCATGATATTTCTTTTCTATTATAAAGTTTGAACGTTGACATTATGTGTGAAATACTACATCATTTAAATGAACACCACGCGAATTGTTGCAAGCATCGATTCTTTTGAAGTAATTTTCGACCACTTTTTGACACATATTGGGCGGTATCTAAGTGCTCAAGAGTTAAAGGTTTATCTGTATAAACACGGTCTTTCGCATAGCCCCACAAAATAAAGTCCAGCGGTGTCAAATCGCATCTTAGTGGCCAGTTGATATCGACACGACGAGAAATTAGGCGGCCAGGAAATGTCTCTTGCAATAAAGCCATATTCGCTCTAGTTGTGTGGCATGTTGCACCGTTTTGTTGAAACTAAATTCTCCGAGTCGTATTCTCCAATAGCAGGCAAAAAAAAGTAGGTTATCAGATGACCATAACGCTCCGAATTGACGGTGACAGTCCTTCCATCGTCGTTTTCGAAGAAATAAGGTCCAATCACACCTCCGGACCAAAGAGCGCCCCAAACAGTGACTTTTTGTGGATATAATGGCCTCTCTTCAATTACTTGATGATTCTCAGAACCCCAAATACGACAAATTTGTTTATTAACATACCCACCGAGTGAGAAATGTGCTTCGTCGCTGAAGAAAATTTTGTTCGAAAAACCGCCGTCACAGCCTGTTGTTCAAGCACCCATTCGACGTATCTACGACGTTGTGAATGGTCAGCTGGCTTCAGTTGTTGTGTGAGCTGGACTTTATATGGATGTAGGTGTAGATCCAAATGCAAAATACGCCATAATGTGCCGTAAGACAGTCCTAATTCGTGAGAACGACGAGGAATCTACACATTCGGGTCTTCTGCAACATTTTCACTTACAGCAGCGATATTTTCAGTGGTACTGTAACCAATCCAGTCTCTTCAAATTTCGACACAATTTTGCCAATTTCTTGCGTAGTTGGACGATTATGTAAACCTTTAATTAAAAGTGTTTTGACCAATTCGATATGTTCAATTTTAAAATTTGAAGATTTCACTTCTTCGGCTTTTTTGGTCGCGATAATTTATTAATGAAAGATATTCATTAGTTTTCCCAACGTTTCGACTGAGTTTTCAGTCTTCTTCAGGGGCACTTTATTAACCATGAAACAAAATAAGAGAAACATTTGTATGTTTGATTATACACTTACAATTATATGAACGAAACTATTTTATCAAATTACATATATATATATAAAAATTTTAAAAATGACAGTTTTGTGATTGAATATTTAAATTAAAGCACTTCTTCTTAGCTCGAAGTTTAGTCAACAACTGTTTAATAAGATTTTCTTTTAAATGAGCAACAAAACTATTGATGTATGTATGTATGTATCGCAGTTATGTAGAGACTAGGGAACAGTACACCGACGAGATACGCTGTGTATCCTGCTTCCTGTTATTTTTGTTATTCAAAATGTGCAAAGTTTCTAACGTATATCGTTTCGATGTATGTTTTTCCGTTTGAAGAATTTGCACATTTTTAAAGTCTGGAGCATGATTTCTTTCTAAGCTGTGGCTAGCAAGAGCTGTTTTCTAAAGAACTTTTGGACTTGATATCAGATTTGTGATTTTTGTTTTAAAAGCTTTTAAGAGCTGCTTGGTAGTGCCAATGTAACATAGTTCACAATTTTCTCTTTCGTTGCCTAGGCAATTGATCTTATATACAACGTCTGTACTTTGATCCTTTTTACTTTTCTTGTTAAGTTTTGTAAACAGTGTGTTAAGTGTTTGGTTGGATTTGTAAGCAACATTGACATCGATATCGTTAGAAACTTTGCACATTTTGAATAACAAAAACAACATGAACAGGAAGCAGGATACACAGTGTATCTCGTCGGTGTACTGTTCCCTAGTCTACATAACTGCGATATATACATACATACATCAATAGTTTTGTTGCTCCTTTAAAAGAAAATCTTATTAAACAGTTGTTGACTAAACTTCTAACAAAGAAGAAGTGCTTTAATTTAAATATTCAATCACAAAACTGTCATTTTTTTAATTTTTATATATATATATGTAATTTGATAAAATAGTTTCGTTCATATAATTGTAAGTGTATAATCAAACATACAAATGTTTCTCTTATTTTGTTTCATGGTTAATAAAGTGCCCCTGAAGAAGACTGAAAACTCAGCCGAAACGTTGGGAAAACTAATGAATATCTTTCATTAATAAATTATCACGACCAAAAAAGCCGAAGAAGTGAAATCTTCAAATTTTAAAATTGATTATGTAAACCATAATCTCCTCTTAAAGCACGATATGTGGCTGTGGCAGAATCACCATTTTCGTAGTAGGTTTTAACCATTTTTATGCGTTGTGCGATAGTTAAGCGATCCATTTTCGTAAATGTCAGACTTTCAACTGAAAAAAAAAATGGTTTAACAACTTAGTTTGAAAGATGTCGAATTCCAGCCCTATACTTTTGAAACCGCAAAATGAATAACCCTTTATTTATGAGGGCCAAAGGAAAGAAACAAGGAAAGAGTGTTAGTGGTTTGACCTGCAACTTTAGTGATACGAATTGGCTCATCAACAAGCTGAATCAGTTGGTTTAACTTAGCAAAGAACTCAACATACCTTCTTTCGGGTGCTGTCTGATCCGAAAAGCTGAACCAGCTAGAATTGTGTACATTTAAAACTTCCGTAATTTTAGTGTGAGGATAATTCTTTGAATGAAGTCGTCGGGGAATCAAACTTGTTACAAGTTTAATTTCTGTCCACATTTGGGTTCCGTTAAATGAAACAGGCACAAGAGGTAGTACCCATTACTAAAAAATATTGTTACTCTTTGACAATATTAGTTTATACAAAAAAAATTTTGTATTAAGACTATTCATGCAACGAGATAATTTTGCGATTTGCAGAAAAACATAATTTTTTGATAGACATTTGCATAAACACCCCCTTAAACATAAATACTTTTGTAAATGTAGGAAATAATCAGCGGTTTGTTAAACTAACTCTATGAAGTTTATTTTTTCTCGTCTCACATCAAATTTGCAGATTATTTACTTTTTAAACTTCTAACAGGTAGGTTAAGATACTGTTCCTAATCAAGTTAGAAAAAAAGTTATATTTTATGACATTTTTGGGAAAAGTGGCATAAAAGAGCAATTTGTCAACTTAATCCCATTTTTTTTTTAGAATATAAATATAATATACCCATATTCTTCCCAGATTAGCGAAGGGTTTGAAAAATATCGTAAAATTAAAACAAAAAAACTGCCTATTCGTAATCAAGTGAGACGGAGTGTACGCATATCATTTATCACAAAAATAATTAATAGGAATCGTATGATTAATAGATACAATTTAAATAGTTTACTTTATAAAATTTGTTTTTTATTGTAAATTTAAATTTAAATTTAGATGCTGATTGCAGTTGCTCTGAAATGAGTCTAAAACTAAACGAACTGAAACAAACGCTACTCATCCGTGATAGTCAAGTGAATACACTCTCAATGGAGCTCAAAAACCATCCTCTCAAAACAGAAAACGCAACACTCAAGAAGCTTTTCGCTGAAGAAGAATCAAAGCAACAGCAATTGAGGAAAGAAATTAAAAAATACAAGGAACTTATTGTTAATAGAACCAACGAAAGCAGACATTGTGCCAAATGTGCTGAATTTTCAAAGAAAATATTTGTTGACAGTTTCAGCCAGACAATAGACAGTGATGATTCAGAATGCTACCGTAAATTGCTAAGCAAATATGAAGACCTTAAAATGATTTGCCGTGTAAGACATACAAAAATACGAGAATTGGAAGATGCCCTATCTAAAGGAAAAGAAAATGCAATCAATGATAATTCAACGGCAATTTCCAATCGTCAGTACAGAGTGAGAGAAGCAAAGCTAAAATATCTGATCTATAATTTTAATTTTTTTTTCTTTTAATGGCAGAAAAAATATGAGGAACTAAAGAAGGAGCTGAATTTTGTGAAAGAAAAGTACGAGGAAGCAAAAATATTATGTAATAAACGCTTTGAGCAACTAAAAAAACTTTCCTCCAATAACCAGCAACTGGGAAATGGTTAGGTGTTCTTCTATATATTAAATTCACAAACAAAAAATACTTAATTTACATTGTCTCAATTTATATACATAACTAATATATTATTTTCAGTTTTTCGTTTGTATTAAAAATGCAAAAATATTTGTACAGTATTACCATTTTAGAAAATACTCTTGGGATAGTTAACTATTTATTTTTAGGGAGAAACAACTTTTTTTTCCTTTTTTGTGTTTCGCTCAAGTGAAAAACAAGTCACTAAGTTTACCGAACAATAAAAACATGTTTAATCAAACAAATTAAATATAAGTTTTTCCGTTGTAATATTAATTGATTAGTTATATTTATATTCAATATTTAGTATTTTTAATTGGAGCTTTTTTATGATCCTTGAATTTTTAAACCAATTAAAAGGCTAATCCATTAATTTTCCCGACGTTTCGTTTGGTTTTTTGCCAACATCTTCAGGGGTGTTTAATTTTTATTAGACCTTAAATACAATTATGATTTTTAGAACATTTCTCTGTTTGTTGTTTTTCTCCTTCTTAAATTAACTTACTTTTGTGGTAAGCAATAAACAATAGCAATATTCTAAAAATCATAATTGTATTTAATGCCTAATAAAAATTAAACAACCCTGAAGATGTTGGCAGAAAACCAATAGAAACATCGGAAAAATGAATGGATCTTTTAATTGCTTTAAAAATTCAAGGACCATAAAAGCCCAAATTAAAATTACTTAATGTAAGTTTTTCCATTTTATTTTTATATCAGAGATAAATAGTAAACAAAAACAATTCACCTCCAAACAACTTTCTTGTCATTTTTACAAAATAGATCTAAGGCGCTCAAAATGTCTGCTCTTTTTGAGCAGGAAACACCTTGGCTCCATAATAGGTGTCATAACTGAAAACTGCTTAATTGGCAGACACGCCAAAAGAATTGGCGTATTCTCCAATGACTTTTGCAGAAGCTATTTGGGCGAGGAGGAAAAGGAGATTATCTCCCATCTTCTTTGCTCATGTCCTGCTCTCTCCCAAGGACGTAGATTACACCTGAGAAAATACTTCGTCGATAACCCCGGGGATCTAAGGGCCGTTTGCTGATACAAATTATAAATATTTATGTTCAACTTAAAACGCTTATGGGATAATTTTCCTCTGCGTAAACTGTCACATACGTTCTTAAGTAGAACTTAAATGCTTAAGTTGTGTATTAGCAAACGGGCCTAAGACACATAGAGATTCACCAAATAAACCGCTTCATTAGAGGCTCCAATTGGTTTAATTAAAGAGCAAATATCTTCATGTGGTATCACAATGGACCTATCCAAGGTCTAAGTGTGTCAGTCGTTTTCCTGACGGCCACTAACACTTACAGCCCGATTCTCCCCATTGTGACGAATCACAAGTCACAAACCCTTGTGACTATTCCTTGTGAGGATTATTGTGACTCGATAACATTTACCGAATTCTCCCCCAATCGTCACAAGAAAACTCACAACGAAACTCACCACAGCTAAAGGTGAATTGCGTAGTGGCATTATTGGAACACCTGAATATTAAAAACAAAATAAAAATTGAAATTGATGCGGATTATTTATTATAGATGTAATAATAAAGATAAGCAAATATGTATAAATGAATTTATTTATGTTTAAACAAATAAACAGCTATCAAAGAGAATCTGTATCATTAATTTTCAAACAAGAAAATGTCAAAGCATTTATATTTGATCTGGAATTGTATAGAATGAACAGAATACCTACAGGCAATCACACTATTGTGTGATTACTGATAAAGTGTTTATTTAGGCAGCTCTCACACTTTTTCCTTTTCTCTAGTAGTTGCTGCTGAAGTTTTCATCTCAAATTAAAGTTTCATATTTCTGTTTACTTCATGTTGGGATATAAAATAAATTGTTTCACAAAATATTTTATCGAATGTCGCATCGAAATGTCGAAACTCAAACTATTTTTGAGTTGTGACCTGCTCTGAAGTAGATCACAATTTCGATTGTTTGTATGACTCTCACAAGTTGTGACTTTGAGGGAGAATCCGAAAAAGTCACAAAATTAATTTCACCTCTGCTTGTGACTTGTGAGGTATCAGAGATACCTACATGCGATATATGTTAGGCAAACTGGACTTTACGATGATATAGAACCCCTAAAAGTCCCGCATTTACGTCTTTTTGTCTGAAGGTCAATCTTCACAATGATTGAAAATCTTGTTAAAAATGAATAACCAGCCAGGTTACCAATGGGAAAACCATTTGGGAAGGATTTAAGAAAGATATAGAGGATAACGTTGAATTAAGGGTATCACTACAAAGACCTCCCGAGCTTGAAGACGCAGTAGATAACTTCGTTGGTATAGTACAACAAGCCGCATTGAACAACACCCCATACCAAATAAGGGGTTTTCCAATAAGAGGTGTTATTTTGAATAGCCCGCTAATTCGGTAGCTGTCACTTTTGAAGCTTTCATTTTTTGACATTTGACAAGTAGAAACTACGCTATTAATAAAAATGGAACGATACACGCTTCAACAACGCATTTCTTTTTTTTGAATATCAAAATAACACCTCTTATTGGAAAACCCTATAGAAATGCCGCCCTTTATCAACTTAAAATATCCCCAGGAAATAAAAGCAGCAAAAGTGAGCTCCTCAACACAAGGTAAATTTAAATGGCTTGTGTAATTTACTAAAAAAAAACAATGGTACAATTCAAAAATTCTCAAGTTGTAAATTATCTTGAAAGCTTGACAGCAGGAAAAGAATATAACTACTCACTCTGGAAAGCTGTTAAGGTAACGAAGAAAGCAAAGCTCCCAGCGCATCCGATTCAGAATGATCAGAACGAATAGGCAAAAAGCGAGAAAGAGAAAGCAAACGTATTCTCGGATTACCTGGGGAACACATTTAAATCTTTTGATAGACAAGAGGACTCAACGGAAATTTAAATATACGTTCTCACTCAAGCGAAAATTACATAACAAGAAATGTTACCCTTGCCAAATTAAGAAAGCTTAAGTATAAGAAAACTCCAGAATATGACTTAATTTCGGCCGAAGTTCTCAAAATGCTTCCTCGAAAAGGCTTAATTAATCTACTTTATATATTAAATGCCACTCTAAGGTTAGAGTACGTTCCAACCAATTGAAGGTTGCGGAAGTTATAATGATTCTGAAACCAGCAAAACCATCACATGAATGTGTCTTGAAAGAATATTACTTCTGCTTCATTTTGTTGTCTCAAAGTTGTGGGCTTTTTATATTTAATAAATAAAAACACATATATTTTTGTTTCTCAGTATTTAGCCCGAAGATGGAGGTACACTCCGAAACTCCTACTATATATAAAGTTGTGATAATTATTTGCTAACTAAAATTTAAAACAAAAACAAAAATATATGTTTTTATTTTTATTTATTAAATATAAAAATTACTTCTGAGCCTGCAGCCAATAATAGAAGAAAAGCGCCTAATACCTGAACATCAGTTTGGATTTTGAAGCAAGCATACGACAATTGGCCAAGAGCATAGGAAATTTTTGATAAGGTTTGGCACAAATGTCTTAATTTTAAATTAAAATAAATTCTGCCTGAAGCACTTTTTACGCTTCTGAAAGTATATCTGGAGAATAGACATTTTCGAGTAAGGCATGGAAACGATTATTCAGATTTCAAAGAAATAGTTGCTGGGCTACCACAAGGAAGTGTTCTATGTCCAATATTGTACCTATTATTTACACGTGATAGACCTCAAACAGAAGACACTATCGTAGCCACGTTTACGGACAACACTGCAATACTAGCAGTGGTTCAAACGATAAATGATGCTACGACTAAAAGCTCTGAATAATATCAATGATTGGACAAAATTTATCGGATATCGCTCAACGAAGTAAAATCAGTCCACGAGGAATTTACGTATACAAAATTAACAGATTAAATATTTGTTAATACAGTTCAAGTTCCCTTTGTTAATAAGGCAAAATATCACGGAATGATCCTGGACACAATACGTTAAATTCATTAAAAATAAAATTTTAGTGAAGTAAGAATCTCACTACTATGCGCACGCGTTTTTCGTTCCTCATATTTCCTTTTGAAGGTTTTACACCTAACCACCGGGAAAAAATCTACAGCCTAATTGTCTCGAGCGGATTTATTTCATTTCCTCATAATTTCTGTAACTTTGTCTCATCGAAAAACGAACTTATCAACTAAGTATTTCCAAACATTATGTACTAACTGCAAAAATAATGAATAGTTAAGTGAGCGAGCAATTTTGGTGGCTAAGAATAAAGATGTAAATGACCTAAACTACATAATTCAGAATGAGATCATTGCAACAATGCATTCATGCACATCTATTAACTATGTAACAAAATAATGAAGATGAAGCCACCAACTATCCAATTGAATTTTTAAACTCCTTGGATGTGCCTGGCTTACCACCTAACAATTTAAGCCTAAAGGTTGGCTCCGTAGTAATCATGCTTCGAAACATAAGCCAAGCAACACTGTGCAACGGTACGTGTTTGGTGTTAAGTAAATTGATGAACAATATGATTTAAGCGACGATACTCAAAGGAAAATTCGAAGGTGATGAAGTTCTCATTCCGAGGATCCTTGAGTCTAAAAAACTTCAATTTCCGATCCGTCTTCCATTCGCAATGACCATTAACAAATCACAAGGCCAATCCTTGAAAGTTTGGTTTGAATCTGGATTGATATGGTCGGAAGATCATCTGAGCTGTTTGTTCTAGCGCCTGATAATAAAACCAAAAATATCGTGTATTACAAGGTACTTAACTGAAGAGGGTAACCTATGCACCAAAATACATACTACAATAAAGAATCATCAAAATACTTGATTTTTTTATTTGTATTTCCGAATAAAAAATTGAACTTATTTATTGAATCTAAGGCGGAGAGGGTTCGCTGGGTCAGCTACAAAACGGATTTCGATCAAAATTTTTATGCAGGAGGTCCTTCGAATTCTAAATAAAACTGTACCTACCAAAATTTTCGAAAAATAAATTTTGAATTTAAAAAAATATATATATTTTTGTTTTGTTTTTGAAAATTCAATATATTTCGAAAACGGGTGCACGATTTTTTTTTCAAATTACATGTGTTTTTTTAATTTATTTAAAAACTTGAAACTAGTATACCACGAAAAAATTAAGAAATTTTGTGTATAAAAGGGCAAATTCAAACTTGCAATGCAAATCGTGCTCAAAATATGCTAAGCAAACTGCCCCTAAAAACAAACATAAAAATCCCTGCAATGCAGTCTGTCCCAAAACGCTGGGTGGAATCGCGTAAGGTTATAGTTTGATGGTCAATTTTGATTATCAACTTTTTGGGAGATTCACGATCGCAGGAAAAATTTCGAGAGAATAAAATATTCCATGGAAACTAAATTTCCTGGGAGATTCACGTCATGTTCTTTCTTTCTATGGCTTTCTCTGTTGTATTAATGTGTAATGTTTAAGTCGATAGTCTCGTTGCCAGTGCTTCAGTGTATCTACTTCGTAGATTTATATATAACGTAGTATAATGTTTCAGGTATATAAATTAAAACTGCTGAACCAGGAATTAAAGTTCGAACCACGCGACGCGACGGTGACGTTTGTACAATTGAAATCAACTTTGTTGTTACTTGGCCAGTTTACATGACATTGAAATATGTTGTAGCTGACTTCGAATTACGAAAGAAAAACTTGTTTCAAATTAGGGACGTTTTACTTTTGGCGCGTGTACATAATAGACCAAGAGCCAGTAGCAAATTTTTGGAGCATAAATATAACCAAAATTCATATGGTGATATGTGTAGGTATACGCAGTACTATACCAAATCCAACCGTCTGTCAGGTTTTTTTTCAGCTGGGTGTGGGCGTTCAAAAATGACATTTTTTTCGATGTTTGTGTCGAAAGTATAACCACTTTAATTTATATACAAGCAATAGAGGATTGTGGACTGTGAATATATAGATCTCAGACGATTCAGTTTCAGCGTTTGCCCCGCCAGACGGCTGTTAAATTTGCAAGAAAATCAACTTTTTTAGTTCGAGGTATAACCATATAAATGATACACCAAAAATTCAGAAAAAAATCTCCTGGGGCCCTATTCCTGAACACGAGACGAGCGAGTTTTATGTGAAATCGAGACATTTCACATGAAATGGTATTCCCTAACACTACTCACTCAACTCGAACGTCAAATGTAAAATGCCACTCGAGTGCAAAATAATGTCGTTTTCATTTGGCAATCCGGAAGCCTTCCGGACTCTTCTGAAAGCGTTCACTTGGGCAAAAATGACAGTTCTAATTCTGAAAACAAGAGAATTTTGCTTCTGGATTTGAAATCAGAATCAGAACCAGAAGCACTCACACATTCATATACTTGAACGTCAAACTCGACTGTTGTCATTTTTTGTATCATTATTGTGCAACAAACATTTTTTTTAAATTTGAATATTCTCACGTACACAATTATTTTCATATATACAATATCATCAAAATTCAGAATCGTCAGAATCACACAAAAGTATTCAGTTGGGATCCCGGGTCGGAGAAGAATTCCGGATTGCCAAATAAAAACGCCATAAGTGTTGCTGAACACGGTGATCATTTTATGTGACAAATCATTCAGGTTTACAAAGCAATCGAGTCCAGACATGGATCCCAAATGTAAGTACAAACAAGCAAACAAATACAAATCAAATAGTAACATATATTCATAATGGATTATGAAATTAAATATAGAATAAAATAAATAAAATAAATATAGATTAAAAGTTACGACTGCTAGGCAGTATGGGATTTTAGTGGATTTTTTTACAAGACATTCCCACCCTGGAAAGTGAAGAATAAAATCAAATGAATCAAGTAAATACAAACAAATGATTTTGTACCCTGAATAATGTAAAAAAAAACAATTAATTTATATTTTGATTTTTGCTTTTATTTCATAATTTATTCTTACACATTGCTAGGAAGCTCTAAGGGATTTGTTTCATCTCTTATTTTCTTAAAAATGCTCCTCCTGTCTTCGTCATCACCATTATCATCCACCACTATCAGTGTTATAAAATAACTGTACCTACTTTTAATTTTTTTTGTAATTTAGTTCTTTAAAATGTTTAATCACTTTAAACTGAAATAAATTTACTAAGTAAAATATTTGAAATGTTTCAAAATGTAAATATTTTTGTTTGAAACTTCAAGTCAACTTAGCAAAGTTAGCTACAATTGAAAGGACGCGTTCAGGCATTTTAAGTCATGCGATGTTTTTGACTCTCACTAGAGTTGGGAGAATACCTAATGCCGCTCGACTCGACTGTAAGCTCTCGAGTGACACCTTACTCGACTCGTATTCAGAAATAGGCCCCCAAGCATTTTAAGTCATGTCATGTTTTTGACTCTCACTAGAGTTGTGAAATGCCTAATGCCGAAGACTCAGACTGTGAGCTATCGAGTGACACCTTACTCGAATCGTATTCAGGATTAGGCCCCTGATTATCGAAATGTCGGTCGAAGACGTTTTGTTTTCAGCCTCACATTTTATTATAAATCACTCACCGTAATTTACCACCAACCACTTTCAGAACATTCGGAAAGTCCTTTCGGTGTAAAGCGAATCGATTTTAGGAATACGAAAATACAAAAGCGTGACCAAAATATATCCACGGCGGAATTTTAAGGAATCGGTCTGGTGGATGTGTTTTGAAAAATGTATTACACTTTGATAAACAAAAATAAACACACTTCACAAAAACAACATTTAGTATACATTAATAAATATTTTTTTATTCCAAAATTACTTCTTGTTTATAATCATAATGGGTTCTTACATCATCAGTTTCTTTGTTTTTTTTTTTAATTTTTAACAGTCAAAAATACTACATAAAAATATAATAATATCCCTTAAATCTATACAACTTATGCAACGAAAAAATAAAATAAAATCAACAAAATAAAAACAACTTAATTTGTAATTAATTATTTAAATTAATTTTTACAATTATTTTTTTTAGAAAGACATTAATTACCTTACATAACATTTTAACTTAAAAATAAAAAAAAATGAGTTTAATATCTTCTGTTCTCCAGTTTACTTAAATGTATACGTTTAATGTTAAAGAAACCACAAATCGATGTTAAAGAAGAATGAATAATAATTTTGTTTGTTATGTTTAACACAATTGGTCACGATTTAAGTATTTTTTTTCTATTTGGCTGTTAATGTATGAATATGTTATGTATAGTATGTGCGCTGAATAAAAATATTAGCGGTTGCTTAAATGTAACCTACGTTATGTATTTAAGGAATAATAAAATAAATTAAATTAATTTTTTTTTATTTATACTATGACTTCACTTCATTTATAATTGATATTATTTCATTTGAAACTGTAATGAGTTGTCCTTTTAAAATTAAGAAAAAATAAAAATTCTCTGTAAAAAATTACGAAGACAATTATCTTTGGGTAAATATTAATATTGACAAAGTCGAATTCATGTTGCCAAACAAAGTTAAGACAATTTTAGAGCAAATTCAACTTTAAGTTTTTTTTTATATTTTTGTTTTCACAGTCTATGGTCATAATAATCTAAAATTTTGAAAGTTTACGAACTTATTAATTGTTTTATTGGTTTATTTTATAGAAAATGAGTTTAAATATTTCTCCAATGATTCACAATTTCTAACCAAAAAGCATTAAAATTAAATATTTATATATACATGTATTATTAAAATTATTATTTTTACGTTTATATTTCACAACAAAGTTTAAATAAATCAAAAACAATCGATCTAACTTATAATTCTTTAAAATAAAAGAATACATAATTATTATTATTGGAGTAAAGTATTATTTTTTCACATGTCAGCCTTTTTATTTTTATTACATTTAATTAAAAATGAAACAAACGCTGTGAATAGATTTTATATTAGTTTAAAAAAGAGCATTCCATATTATTTACAATACAAGATCAAACATAAATACTTTCCGCTTTGCAAGATATATTCTTCAAGAATGACCTAAAAATAAAATAAAAAAATGTCTAAGAAGTTTTCGTAACTTAAGATTTGTTATATTTTAATTTCAACAAACCCTACCTACGAGGGTCGGTCAATAAATCCCTGAAAATAACACAAATTGTAGCGTCACCTTAAATTTATCTATTTTTTGGCGATAATCATCCTTCAATATACATAGATACCAACGATCATTGTGGTAAATAACTTTCACGCAAACCAAACAAAATAATGGGAACTTTTCATTATCGATTGGAGCTATTCACTACTCCCTGGTTTACTCAATTTCAGTGAGGGATTTCAAGCACGCCAAACGTTCTGGTCACCCAACACTAGAAATGGCTGACTAATGGCGTAGTGGATAAAGTGCTTGATTGCTAACTAGGACGTGTGGGTTTGATCCCTACGCTAGGCGCATTCTTTTCTATACCTTCGATTTTAATTGGATGCCGCCCATGGGTTAAAATGAATACCTGGTTCTCAAATCCACTGTGCCAAACTAGCGCCGTGCAATTCAGGTTGCATTTAAAAGACCTTAGGTCTTACAGGCATATAGTTAAATTAACAAAAAAAAAATCCAATGATAATGGACAATCGGCAAGTGAAAGTGCGCAAGCTTGAAAAGGAAATATGGCTTATCACATGGCTCAGTGATTTCTAGTTTACATAAATATTTGGACATTAAAAAGCTTTCCGCGAGACGGGTGGCGCGTTTACTCGCTTACAATCGACAACAAACGCATTCATTCGATGTTCCAGAAAAAAAAATGTTCTAGTTTTTGTGCAAAAACTGCCGTATATTGTGAACAAAAAAAGTTCTTTTTCATCAGGGTCGAATGAAGAGATCGTCGCTGAAACAAATGCTTATTTTGAGGGGCTCGAGAAATCGGAGGGCATACACAAATTGGGGAAACGTTGAACGAAGTATAAAATAGAATGTTCCTTATTTCATTTTTCAGTGACTATTTGACCCCACCCTTGTACTACAAATTATTTAATTTAAGAAGATTAAAACTCTATGTCGCGAGACGTTTGGGTAAAATTTTGAATAAAGTTGACAACTAAATAAACGTTTGGTATGGTCAAACTTTCTCCATGCAAACGAAAAGATTATATAACAAGTTGCGTCGTCAGACCGTGTATTATACCAAATAAATACACAAAAAAAAGCAAATCCACGCCACCAAACGAAGAGAGAAGGCCGTTAAATCGTCAGAAAATTTAAAAGTTATGTGCTAAAAACACCAAAATATGCAGCAATAGAAACAAAAAATGCGTATATTGATATTCGTGAAAAAACTGTAATAAATCGTTTAAAAGAGGCTGAATTTAACAATTACATAGCCAGAACTATACCACAAATTTCACAAAAACAAAAAACAAACTTCAACTTCTGGAATTCACCACAAAATTTGCACAAAAGTCCTCATCATTTTGGGAGAAAGTATTGTGGATTGAAGAAACCTCTTCAGTATCAAGCATCAAATAAGAAAATTTTCTGAATGATGAGTTCGTTTTAACGGCACTTGAGACTTAGTACCGACACAGGAAACTTTGAACAAGGATCAATATTTAGATTTTTTAAATAGTTCAGGTAACAAATTTGTTTGCAACAGGATAACCCACTCTTTCGCAAAGCCAAGATAATTAGAACCAATTTTCTGAAGGAAGTGGGTATAAATATATTAAATTGGCCACCCCAGAGCTCTGACTTAAATGTGATTGATAGTGAATGTGTGGGCGTATATAAAGTGAAAGAGGACTCCATATTTGACAATCGCTAAAACCTGTGGAAGGAAATTTCTCTGCAAACTGCAAAAACTTGCTATTGGTTGTAGCGGGGGCAGTAGTACCTGGGTGAAACGCATTGTTTGGACTAAAGGTCACAAAAGGAAAAAAAATTAAAAGCAGAGTCCACAAAAAAAGAACAAAACCAATACCTACGAATGCACATGCGTTTGTATTGTTTTTACATTTCTTCTTAAAATTAAAAGAAAATCATAATATCCAATTGCGAGTTGGCTACGATTGACCGCAAAACCATTTCTCGTAAAAGATATCCCCTTAACACAGTTTCCTGCGTAACGATATCTTTCATCACGTTTTCCCACCAAATCCTAGCTTTTTTAAATCAATCAATTATTTGGACTTACTGAAAATGTAATGGGTGTATTCGGTACGATAGCCTAAATAAGATAGGTTAGTATCCATTTAAGTTTCTGGACAATCAAAATCGGATATGTTAAATTTGTAAGGGTTTATGCGTGTGTTTCTAACATTTGTCATGGGATACAAAAGCATACCAAAGTTTTTCGGATAGCTTAAGATATATTTTTTGGCAGCAACTGTTTTATCATCAGCTGTGTTCTTACTTCAACAACACCAACCTATCCGGATAGCTATGGTTCGATTTTTGAAAGCGGGAATGAGATTGACTTTGGGAATGATTTGGTTTCTTACGACTGGTTGGTGATGTGAAGGTGGTGGGTTATTGGCAGTTCGTGTGGGCCTTGCTAGGTCGGTTGACGATGTGGACGGGGTGAACAATTTAGCTCACAGGCTTTTGAGCAATTTGTAAATGGTTCTTTTAACAACTAAAAAAAGTCATGAAGAAAAAAATAAATTCATTTTATTGCGTTACCTAATATATGATTTGGGATGGGGTATTATAATAGCAATAACATTTGTTGAATGATGATTACCTGAAACATTCGTCGTCGAATACACACAATAGGTTTGTTCGTTGAGCCCTGAAGTCGACCTAGGGTCGCCCTAAAGCATTTTTTTGAAAAACCTGAAGACACTGATAAACAAATTCTGTGTTTTTTGAAACCTAGGTTCGCTCTCAACTCGCTCGGAAGTAGATCTAGGTTTTTAGCTGGGCCAAGTTGATGTAAATAAAAAAACGTCAAAATCATATAATATCTGAATTAGGGATTGGCGATATTAGGAAAAATATCGAATACTACTCATCATCGATGTTAATAATATGTGTGTTTGGTATCTTTATTGTAGTAAGAAGTGTAACAACACTGTCAAACTTAAAGAGTGGGGGACATTTTGTAAATCTTGCAACAAAGTAAACAAACGCATTTCCATGACAGTGGACACAAAGAAAGAATGTAGCGATGGGCATAATTGAATGAACACTCCAGATAAACCAAAAATAATAAAAAATAGAAACACAACACGCAATACAAAGAATATTGCACACGTTAAAAATATTCTATAGAATAAAATGAGAAAAGACTCGGAATTATCGAGTGAACAAATATTAAAATTTTCTTCTTCTCGATTATTTGTGTTTTTCTTACTGCGTTTTTTTCCTTATTCCTGTTTGTCTCTAGTTTTCAATACAAACATTTCATTTTGGTTCATAAATAATGAACTCTTCGCTCTAGTTCTCATATCTTTCGAATGTGCCCATCACTAACACCAGCAAATGGCAGAACAATCTTGCCGTCTTGTTGCTTTGACAGTTTTTGCATCAGTTACCCACAAAAATTCTTGTAGTAAGAATTCGCAACTTTTTCAACGTAGGGGAAGTCTTTGACAGTCTTTGTAGTAATATTTTAGAGTTAACAAACGGCATTTAGTGAAAATTTGTACAAATTGATACGAATTCGTACAAATTCACAAGATAACAAACAAACCTAAATATCGAAAACATAGATTTTTTGAAGGATTTTCCTTTATTCTCCATTCAACATCGATATTGAATAATCGATTTTTTATTTAAATATCGATGATTCAAATAACATAGATGAACACCGATCATCCCTAATCTAATGGCCTTTTCGATTGGCCGTCCAGAACTGTTCTGACCCCCACAAAATGACAGTTGTTACTCTAAACAGAACAGAAAACGATTCTGGATTTCATTTCAGAATCGAAAACAGAATCACTAATATACTTAAAACGAGTTTCATTCAAATTTCAAAGATCTCCTCTTAAAATGGAGATTTGATCTTTTGAATGAAACTTTGTGTCCAAATTTAATTGCAGTATTGGCCGCGTTCGGTGACATACCTAAAATAATCCGGATTGCTTTGTGTTGTTGTAACGCCTATGGAAATACCTGATGATGGACTAAGCATTATGTTTAACAAATCTCAAGCTACACAAAAATTATTATTAATTTGAGGAACAGCTGATTCAAAACTTCAGATTTACATGCAATACAACTGACTTAACAGAGAAAGCTACCTGGATCGTTCGAAAACAAAACCCGCTATTAAGGTATCTTGGCTAGCCTATAGGCATTGCACCGAACGCGTCCAATGCTGAATGACTGACACAAACATTTCTGAAAAAAAAACATATCTTCATCATCAGATGATGAGGAAGATGAAGACAAAGCAATACAAGACTCCACTAAATTTATAAAATTTAAAAGAATAACTTCTTCGTCTATTATTTGTTTATTTTTTAGATTAATTTTTTAGCAGGGACTGGCACAATTTCACAACAAATTAATAACAAAATAGTTTCCATTTGATGTTTTACAGAAAAAACGTGTAACGTGTATGCGTGCATTCAGATCAAATCCGCCTACCCACCAAAGATCTGATCTTTCGTGTTGAGATCTGATTTAGATTTGCTCTTTTTGTTGGAATGAAACTCTCAAAATTCAAAAAGATGAAATCTTTTGTCAGAAAGAGCAGATCTTTTCTTGAATGAAACTCCCTATTACATAATTAAAATGTCAAAACCATCAGGTTGATTTGTTGTGTAATTTCGATGTGTTTATTAAATGACTACTTTTCTGGTAAAATAACATAAAAAGAAGCAAGTTATAATTATTATTGCTACAAGAAAATGTGTATCTAAATTGAAATCAAGTTTTTTGGAAATTCTTTTTAACCGATGTGATTTTTTTTTAAAGTTAATTTTCCCAAACACAGTGATACAAACAATTCAGAATCAGTTAAATTGTTTCGGGGTGTTTTATTGGGGGAACATGTTCCGGACGGCCAATCGAAAAAGCTATAAAGCATTTCTTTTGTTGTGAATTCTCGTTTTGTATGCAATTTGTTATTTTTAAAATGGAAATAAAACAATACTCAAATTAATTTTCAGACACGGACATGCAAAATGAAAACCTTTTAAGTTGTGGATTGTGCATAGGGCCAATAAAAATGTACTAAGAACTTAAATTTAACGTATTTTAAAATTCAATTATTAATTGACATAACTTGTTTTTCTTCAACATAAAATTAATGGCCCTCGGGTGTTTTTTTGAGAACCGAAAAACCCATGTTAATTTGACAACTCTTGGGGTTGTCAAAAAAAACCTAGGTCGCCCTGGGTAAAGTTCTACGAACGAACCTAATATAAACTAATCTTTGAGAATAAAGAAAACACACAAAACAAATTCGAAAATTTTAAGCGGGCTAAGGGACTTTTGGGATTTTTTTAAAGCGGCTAAAAACCATTTTAAGCGTTCACCACGCAACAGCCTTTCACCACATCATAAGTGACAACCACGCCCTATTCGTACCGTCCGTCGAAAAAAATCCAATTTATATCTCTTTGAGAGGAGTTGTCGCTACAAGAGAAGAAAAATATGAAAAGGACCCAAATTATGAAAAAAAAATTCAAAAATAAAATATTTATCCAAAATTACTTTTATAATTAAAATGAAACTAATAGGGTTTTCGTTTGGTAAATTTATATTTTGATCTATTGATTGATTTATTTCGTAACGATTCGAATATCTTTTCAGATTGATTTTTATTTGCTATAGTATTGGTGTATATTTGTGTCTTTGAACCAGCTATCGGTATCAGCTGTCTTGTCAAACTTATGACTGTCAATTCTAATGCATAGTGGTGTTAGTAAAAGAGGGGTAGATCTGCCGAAAAATCCAGATCTGCAAAATTGATTTAAAATCAAAAAATCAATCAATTTATTTGGCCAATCGAAGGCAAAAATTGTCAAAATCAGTTTTTTGACAGATCTAAATCAAAAATAAATTGATTTGTGTTACCAAACTATAACCACATAATAGTTTTCTTACAAAAAAAAATTTTTCCCCTTCTGATCCGTCAAAACACATATTTTTACAATTAAAGCCTTCCAATGGGCAAAAAAATCAATTTATTTTTTGATTGGAAATCAATTTTGCAGATTTGGGACCCAACTATGTAATTCGATTCTACAATAAAGTTGTTCGAATTCGCAAAATTTCAACTTGCCAATTCTTTATTAAAGCACTTACTAAATGAAAAGAATAGAGTAAATTGGAGCTTAAGTGGCGAAGAGCCGAATACGCGAACAGTGGATGCTACTTTCCAATATAATATCACTTAAAAATAGAATTGAAAACAACTTTCGAATTTTGTCCAAAGAAATTTCTTGGACTAAAATTCGTAGCCTGGCGAAATATTTTACTATCTCATGAGCGCTCTCTTCTGATATACACCAATATCGTGATAAAAAAAATCAATTTGAAATCGTATACCATTCGCGGTGAAAAAAAATCAAATTTCTGATCAAAATCTGAAATTACCAAAAGAAACCCCCATAAAACTATTGCTATTCCAACGCATAAAGAGTACTTTAAAAATCGCCAATCGTTAACGGGCAACTGATCTGCGAGAAAATTAATTTTTGACCAATAACCCTCGACAAAACATCGGCAAACCAATATAACTTTGTTCACAAATTTAGTGAGTAAATGTTGACTTAAAGATTTGTATTGTTATTATATCATTAAAGTATTAATTTAAAACAAACTATTAAACACTTACCCATCTTCAATAAATCTTGCTAAACGTTTAAACATCGTCAGAATTTTATTAAGTAAAGACATCTAGTAAAGATTAATCTTTTTAAGAATAGTTTTTCTACACATGTGACATGTACGAAGCGTTTCAGCACATACACTACAAGCCCCATGTCCACATAGAAATACCACGTCTCTTATGCGTTCCATACAAATACTGCAATAATGACATTCTTCGTATTCTTGTATTTTATTTTCCAAATAGCGTAAGCGATCTGCCGATGATGTTCGCGTTGTATCTTTTCCCGTAATTAAGCGCCCATTTTGACCAACTCGTTTTTCAATTATCATACCACAATTCAAGCATTTCTTCATCCTAAGTCCACATTCTTCACAAGATATTTGATGTTGGCAGGGTTCAAATTTAATTAAATGCAATACCTCATCGCAGACTATACACTCTTTTGGCTCAGTTATGAATACTGGCGTTGGTATTGGTTTATTTTGCTGTTTGCGACTAACATGACTGCCAGTTGCTGACATAGATGCTGGTGGTAGAACGGGCGACAGTGAATTGTCAAATTTGTTACTATTACTGGGATTCATTTCAAGATAAAAACTTGGATCTGAATTGTTTTGTTTCTTTGGCACTTGCACATTTGAGGTGTCGTCTGCAGGTGTTGACAACGGGGTCAACTGATGGTTTGACTGCCCTCTCTGTGCTGGAACTGGCGGTGGAGTTGAAACTGATGCTGCACCCTCCCCACTCAACGTATTTCCATCGGCACTAATGTTTGCACTGTCAACACTTTCATTTAGATTTGAAGTCTGAATATTTCTTGTCAACTGATTTATACCCTCATTGTTAAGCACAGTGGCAGAAGATGTAGCCACATTACTAGACATTGTTTGATAGCTTAGAATTAAATCTTTTTCTTCTTGTTCGGTAATCCATTCAAATATCGTCGCTCCCTTATTATTAGGCTCGATTTGACATCCCCTTTTCGCTAAGTAACATAATATCGTATACATCAACCTGTATTCAGTGAAACGGTGCAAGCGGTTAAAAATTTCCAAGATTTCTGGCGCTTCGGTCGGTGCTGACGCCTGTTGAAGATTCGTTTTCTTAATTACACATAAATGCATTGCGTTGTCACCATCTTCATCCTTTGCTAAAATATCACAACCTAAATTGACTAGTTTTTCAAGGGCGGCCGCATGGCCCTGCGAAACGGCCAGTAGGAATGGCGTTTGGCGCCGATTGTTTCGTATATCGATTTCAGCTTGCCCTTCTAAGACTAGCGCTTCAACGACATTGGCATGTCCATTGAGTGCAGCTAAATGTAATGCTGCAAATCCATCATCTTTCTTAACATTTACAAGCTGACGAGACAAGTGGAGAATACGTTTGGCTGCTATGACGTTACCTTTAAGCGAGGCGTGATGCAATACATTGAAACCACGGTTGTTTTTAACTGTAAAATCTAAATTTGGAGCACTGCAAAGAAGTTCAACTACTTCAGTATTTTCTTTGGCAATAGCATCATGCAGTGCAGTGTCGCCATAAGAATCTTGGATATTCACATCAGCACCGAACTCCAACAGCTGACGCACACAATGGGGAGTTTTTTTGTGAGCACATATATGCAGCGCTGAACAATGACTGGAGTTTAAAAAATTAATATCTGCTCCGTTTTGCAAAAGAATTCTCATAGTTTCGGGTTGATTACCAAATGCAGCATAGTGCAGAGTTGAATCGCCTTCTTTGTCGACTATATTCACATTGGCTCCTTTGGTTATTAGGTAGTTCACTAAGTGAACGTAGCCCTGATGTGCAGCGACTTGGATGCATGCTTTACCCCCACTCATAACGTCAACTTGTTGCGGATTTTGTTCCAAGTATTGTTTGACAAACTCTAGATGCCCTTGCGCAGCTTCACGTACTAATTTATCAGCAAGTGAGGTTCCCGATAATCCTGATAGCGGTGTCATGACATGATCTGTGCGGCGGTGACTTAAGTCCATCATACTATTGGAACGTTCGGCTGCTGTTGCCAGTGGAGATCTCTCTAGCTTAACGCATTTGGGATTAAGTGTCCATTCGAGACCATCATCTAACTGTTGAATCCTTAAATCGCCGTCAGAATAGACTTTTATCACTTTACAATGTTTGCCCAAGGCCTGGAATAATACAAATTTAAATTATAAAATGCTTTGTTTTATTTGAACAAAAAAACTGTTTGTCCGTTTCTTACATATTTCATTAATTCAATCCACTCTCCATGTCCTTTCTGCAATTGTTGAACTTTTCCTGCATCATTTATTATTGTTACTAGATCACCAACCCGAAATGAACAAACTTTTACTAACGCTGCCGGATGAAATGTCCAACGATTTGGGCAGTTATCATATTGTACACTTTCGATTGAAAATAAAACAACTGAACTGTTAGAAAAATTGCAAGTGCATTATTTAAAAAAAAAATACATACCGTATATCACCTTTATCAGTTATTCTATGTACTGTGCCTAATTTTGATAAATGCTCTACCATTCGAGGGTTCCAGCCGCCATGTCCTTGCTGCAATTTCATAAGAGCATCCACTTCTAAGCATACTTTCACTCTGTCTCCAACCGAAAATACCGGTTTTACAGTAGGAACAACAGGTTGTTGTTCCTCAGGTTGACCTGAAGGGAAGAAATATTAAAGTTTTATTTTCTTCTTGTGATCTTAGAGATATTGGTTACTTTAGTGCAACCAACCCAAAACTTACCTAACACAGGCATATGGTCTTTATAGTAATGCCCTCCAGATGTTGGAACAATATATTTTAAATCTACGTTTCCTTTATGGCCGAGTCTATAAACGTTTGTTGAGCCAGTTACCCAAGACACATTTGCTACACTTCGACAAGATTCGTTGTCCCATCCACGAATTTCCATAACACGCCCACTCTTACCTAAAAGAGAAAAATGATAGGTTCAATCATCTAAGGTAAATACATTAACTTAGCTTGTATTTTAGGTATTAAAAAGGGTTTCATAATTATGCAATATAGGAATTACAATGAGAATATGATTGCATAGAACGCAGAGAATTGTCCAATCACAAAAGTGTAAGTGGGCAAATCAATTAAGTTAAACAGCGCAAAAAGAACTTAACACCTTGACTGCAACCATAAGAATGAAAATGATTAAATTTCAAACTGTATATATCGTTATTTTATATTAATTTTCGCTGATGTTCTGCTCTTGTCTTTTTCGTTTGTGTCGTCTTTGGCGTGTTTCTTTTCTAAGGTGCATTTAACAGGGGAGTCATTCCGTAATTCGATTATAAGAACTATAGTGATGCCTTTATTTGCTGCACGTAAGTCGATAATCGCCAAAACGCTTTCGTCAAAATAGGTTCGTTCGTTGAACTTTACCTAGGGTCGATCCAGGTTTTTTTGACAACCCCAAGAGTTGTCAAAAAAACATGGGGTTTTCGGTTCTCAAAAAACACCCGAGAGCCTTTAATGTCGATTTCGTTTCAATAATTAGGATTCGCTACTAAAACCAATACTTTTTGGCTTTGAAAAGAACGATTACGGACCGAATCTCTTTTTGGGACTGTGTGTGTTGCTTGACAGCTCTAAAAAAAAACAAATCTTCAATTCGTTAAAACATCATTATTTCGTTTTAATTTCCCGATTCCGACGCGGGGGAGTTCCTAAACCCACTTGCACTTTTTTAATATTTGTTTCCAAGAAGTTTTTAACAATTTTTTTTATTTTTTAATATATTAATTTACTTTTTCTGTACACTGCCACAAAATAAAAATTAATACACAACACAACAATTGAGAAACGTCAAAACAAATATTGTAGTGTGTGTACGAATCTGTGCACAAATTCGTTTTGAATCCGTCTCCAAAAAGAGATTCAATACGGATCTGTTTTTCCAGAAAAATATTGGTTTTAATTTGAAACGAATTTGATTTTCAGAAAAAAATTGACGGCGGATCGACGGCAAGTCGATGTTTTTGTTGAAACGAAATCGACATAAATTTATGTTGCAGAAAAGCAAGTTTTGTCATTTAATAATTTAAACTTAAAATATGTTAAATTTAAGTTCTTAGTACATTTTTTGTGAACCTATGCACAATCCCCAAGTTCAAAGCTTTCATTTTTTCATGTCTGTGTCTAAAAATTAATTTGAGTATTGTTTTATTTCCATTTTGAAAATAACAATTTGCATACAAAACGAGAATTCACAACAGAACAAATGCTTCAGATTAAGGATGATGGATAAGTCCATCTATGTTATTGAAATATCGAAAGTAAAACAAAAAAATCGATGATGCAATATCGATGTTGAAAGAAGAATAAGGAAAAACCCTTTAACACATCGATGTTTTCGATTCGATAACTTTTAATATCGATAATGAGTACACGATATTCTCCTCAATATCGCCCATTCCTACTTCAGATCTCATGTGACTTTGACGTTTATTCATTTACCTCAAGTTGCCCCTGCTAAAAACCTAATTCTACTTCAGGTCGAGTTAAAGGCGACCCTAGGTTTCAAAAACATAGAATTTGTTTGTCAGGGTGACTTTAGGTTTTTCAAAAAACGCTTTAGGTCGACCCTAGGGCGACTTCAGGGTTCAACGAACAAATCTAACGATAGCGTTTGGACGATAGCTAAATAGGTATCGTCTTGCATTAATTTTGAAGTTTGTAGGTGACTGTAGTTGAATAATTGAGTAGCCACTGTAGTTTGACATCTTGTTTTTTGTCTATCTGTTGTATTTGCAAATTAAAGTTAAAATGTTTCGGCGCAGCAATTTTCTTGTATTAAAAAGTGGAAATAAAAACGCAAGTTGGGAGAAAATACTATTAATACGAATGCGAAGACAGTTGAGAGACAAATCGGGATGTTCATCCATATATCGAGTCAAAATACCAATCTGAGACTGTGTGGCCCTATATATAAATTGATGTATTTACATTTATACATATCAATTTGTAAAAAATATAAAATAACATACATTTTTGTCCAATTATATAATTTTATTCGCGCCAAATACACAACTTTATTGACATTTATGGCAGTCCATTTGACAACTCAACAAAATTTTAATGGCGATTTTATTTGGCAATCCGGAATTGTTCTCCGATCCTGGATCCCAACTGAACACTTTTGTGTGATTCTGACGATTCTGAATTTTAATGAGATTGTATGTGTGAAAATAATTGTGTACTGAGAATATTCAAATTCAAAAAAAAATGTTTGTTGCACAATTATAATACAAAAAATGACAACAGTCGAGTTTGAGATTCAAGTATATGAATGTGTGAGTGCTTCTGGTTCTGATTCTGATTTCAAATCCAGAAGCAAAATTCTCTTCTTTTCAGAATTAGAACTGTCATTTTTTCCCAAGTGAACGCTTTCAGAAGAGTCTGGAATGCTTCCGGATTGCCAAATAAAAACGACATAAGAGTTTCTGAAATGTACCAAATGCTCTCAAATTATAAACGATTGACGAGACGATAGTGGTTGAGTTACGTGAAGCAAATTAAAGACGATCATCGTCTTGACGATTATCGTTTTGAAAATTACGGAACGACCGTCCAGTGTGGTGGCTGACATGGCATTCTATTAATGGAAAATTAACATTGCAATGTGCACCAGCAATGCACACATTTACAATATAAATACTTTTATATGTATGTAATCGAGAATGAAAATTTTGGTAGAGATAGTAAGGACGTAGATTTTGAAAGATCAGATTATAGTGAAATTATACAGTCAATTCTGCACTATAGATGACGAAATCGTAGGCCAAATTCCTAAACGCAAGATTTGTAAAATTAGATAAAAATTAAAAGGCAATTGACCTGCGCAACACAAGTTTAGAACTTGCGCAATTGCAATGAAGTTTGCGCAAGAAAAAAGAATGAACTGCGTTTTGGGACAGTGTGCTTAGCAGAGTTTTTTCTGTTTGCGTTTAGGGAGAGTTTGCTTAGCATATTTTATTAGCGTTTAGGAATTTGCCCGTAGCTTCTCATAATGCACATATTGCAGATGTTTTTGTTTCGTCAGATATACATATAAACTCTTGTGAAATAAATTAATATTTAAAGTTCAGCCATACACATTACACAATCGGGATAGGTACTATGTCAACTTAACTCTTCAACGAACGCAAGATTACACCTTTAAATACAGGGGTACTTAAGTACTCGCGCAAAAAAAATTGTTTACCACCGAGGTTCAGAAGGCAGTCTCAATGGAGATTCTGAAGTTTGGTGTGATGGTATATGTGAAAATAATTGTATACGTGAAAAAAAATTGTATACGTGAAAATAATCAAAATTAAAAATAATATTTTTTGGACTATACAGTCGAGTTTGACATTCAAGCATATTATTATGTTCGTTCGTTGAAGTTTACAGAGGGTCGATCTAGGTTTTTTTGACGGCGCAGGGACATAAGTCCCAATTTAGCTTTTTAGGACTTTGTCCCACCGAGATTAGACATTCGGGTATATGCAATTTTTTTTTTTAAAGTTCCAAAAACTAATTTGGGACTTATGTCCCTGTGCTTTTTGGACAACCCCAAGAGTTGTAAAAAAAAAACGTGGGTTGTCGGTTCTCAAAAAACACCCGAGGGCAATTAATTTTATGTTGCAGAAAAGCAAGTTATGCCATTGAATAATTAATGGGGTTTTCTGTTGGTAACAAAAAATAATCTCTTTCCCCTTCAGATTTGTCAAAACACAGATTTTTACAATTAAAGCCTTCCAATGAGCAAATAAATCAATTTATTTTTTGATCGGAATTCAATTTTGCAGATCTGGATTTTTCGGCAGATTTACCCCTTTTACTAATACCATAACACCATCAGAACAATTGACAGCCGTCGTTTTGACAAGATTTTGTTTTCAGTAATTATGTGAATAGTGTAATAAGGCTGTGAATACATATGTACATACATTTTAAAAACATAACAGCAATCATGTATTAACAATTGTGTAATCCTAATGATAGCTTCATGTTACAAAAGAAAAAAACTTAAATGAAGAAACAATTTTCAAATCATTTGCCATCAGATGCCTTCTGGTTCCACAGACACGAATATACACCAACACCGTGATAAAAAAAAAAAAAATCTGAAATCGTGTACCATTCGGGACGAAAAAAATTAAAATTTCCGATCAAAATCTGAAATTACCAAAAGAAAACCCCATAATCAATTTCAATTTTTATTTTGTTTCTAATATTCAGCTGTTCCAATAATGCCACTACGCAATTCGCATTAAGCTGTGGTGAGTTTCGTTGTGAGTTTTCTTGTGACGATTGGGGGAGAATTCGATAAATGTTATCAGGTCACAATAATCCTCACAAGGAATAGTCACAAGGGTTTGTGACTTGTGACTCGTCACAAGGGTCTCCCCTTCGGGCTGTAATATTACTACTTTTTTATTTATGAATTTTAAAGCATAAAACAAAGATGCGTTTTATATGAAAAAATCCTCAGAATTTTGGTTCAAAAAAAAAGAAGGTATTTATCCGGGTATTTGTAATTGCACATTCAATTAATGACTGAAATAATAGGTCTGTTTCTTTACTTTTTGGCTAAAGTTTGGGAAAAAGCTTGGGACATAGTTTGGGCTGAAGATTTCATGTTGCTGTTGTAATTTTCAACCAGAAATGAAAAGTAAAAAAGACACCTTTTGAATGTTTATGGGTTCGTGCCACATATAACAACAGAAATTAGAAGTCAAAGTCTCAACATGTATGAAAATGTTTTCACAAAATACAATTTAATTTGCATGCACTTATCATTTTGAGCTGTACCAAAGGAACAAGAATATATATTTATTGTTATATTTACTTCCATAATTTGGTTTTCTTTTTTTTTAAATTTAAAATAACAGTTTTATTTATACCCTATTTCACAAATTAAAGGTAAAATTATTCGAGCAGTAAAATGCAGTAGCTACAATTTTCGGGTAGATTCTTGCTGGAGGGGAAATGAAAAAAATTGAAGAAAAGTCAAAAGCTATGCCATTTTCGTGCCAGGAAAATGTAAAGAAACACGTTTTGGGTTAATTTGGAATCCAGCAGGATCCCGAAGCTGAGTGAAGACACAACCTAATGAAAACCATTTTAGTTCAATGCTTTCGACTATCAAAAGAAGCGTTCATGTTTGTAACTGGAAATAATTCATTTAAATCGTTCAACTTATATACCTCCAATAATTAGGCTAGCTATTACTCTTGAGAGGTAGCCTCGGTTACCAATGGTTGACAGGTAGCTTTTGCCAAAGCACGTAACCACACAATAATAATAATAAGTGTGTTCTGTACTTTATGCTCAAAAATGTGAAGATAGTCATTTTTGCAATGTGGGGGTAAACATCTCTCAGAGAGCATCAAAGTTTCACAAAAGAACGGGAACGTCAAATTAATACGAGTGTATTTTTGCAAATGTTTAATGCAATTTTAACTACAAAAATAACGGTTGTAAGTTCTCATTATGTGACATTACAGCCACACTTTGAGAATTTCTGAAAGAAACCAAAGGTCTCAAATTGTATGATAAAATAAACGATATACGACACGTAAATGTCGACGATAATCTTTTTGGACAGTTTTTGAAAACAGACGTTGGAAAATTATTTTCATTAGAGCTTTGCAATTTTATCAGACTTTATTATATATTTGTACATATTTCGATATTTTTTTAATGCATGTGCGATTATTCATATTGTCTATAAAACTTATAGAAGATTTTATATCTTAATTTTTGTATAGGCAATTACGAGAAATTTCAAGAAAAAAACTAGACAGACGGCCAAGATTAAGAATGTCAATGACGGGATATTTTTAAAATTATATCTATTTAATTAATCAATCGATGATTGTACTTTTATAGGTTTGTACACACACATATCTATGTTTATAATGACGTATAGATTCAAATTTAAAAAATGTAGGAAATTATCTCAAGTTATTACCTCATAGTTTCTGTTCTTAATTTCAATATGAGGGAATAATTATTTCGTAGAAGAAATTATGGAAATACTACTTACCGTCGCCACCGTCTTGTTGTCCCCACTCCCAGTCTGGTCCACGAACTACTTTTGCTCCTACAAATATTCCTTTCAATTGAATTTTTCCAGATCCTTTACGGGGCGGCACCCTCACGCTAGAATAAAGAAAATAACCACATTTTAACTTGAATTTTGTTAATCTAATTTATTGATCATTGGCATAACATACCCAAGAGATGTGGGTGTAGTGTAACGAACAAACGGATGTTCTATATCATGCTGGTCAGCCCCATAGCAGTAGGCGCACAAATGATAATTAGAACACAGCGCGCATCTAAAGACAATTCCAGCTATTCCCCCCTTTGAGCAGCCGTCACATACCACATTTGAATGGCGAACACCTATTATATTAAAAATATATATATGAATATTCGTACATATTATTTATATCTAGAAATTTATGAATAAAAATCGAAGCACCACACAATTGGGCAAGAATAATTTTCGCAGAATATACAAAGAAAATAAAAGCTTTTGTTTCTCAATAGTCACTCACCAACTTGTGCGTTGTCTATGATTATCAAATCGTACTGATTTTGATATCCAACTCTGTAATTTGTTCTATGACCGGAATCCCAATTCACCACTACTGTCTTCTCGGGGGAATGTGCTGATCCGAAACGTCCTATCTCACAGACTGTACCAACGTGACCTTCTCCGTCGTCTACAAAAACAAAATAAACCAACACATTTTTAATACAAAACAACAAGAGTACATTAAGCAAAAATAATTATATTTGAGAGAAGACACAGAAGAGCCACGAGTGTCTAATGGAAATGGAGGATGCAAGGCGGCAGGCTCTTTTCTACTAAATCTGTTGCGGCTGCTCCTACTGCCAAAACTATATGTATCTTGGTGTTTTTTTGGGGTGCGCGCATCATTCAGTATTCGGTTCGTTGGGTACTTTAATTTTTTTTTATTTTTTGATGTGGGGCATGTTGATTTTGTTCCCTATTGCGCAGAGCGTGAGCGTGGTATTAACCATTTGTTTTGTTTTTGTCAATCTAATTTTAAATTTAATCTTTTGTACATGGTTCGTCGGGGTAGACACAAGGAAATATTTCTTACAGCTATATCCTCCATCGTCATGTGTTGGTTGGCTTTCCCTTTTTAGCTTCCATAGGCTCGACATTCATACAATAAATTGTGAATATTTTGAAGGGAGGACGGATAAATTTTAGAATGTTGCCCTTTTACTTTAAATATAAATCTGTCTACAGCACGCGACAAAAGTATTTTCATCTTTTAGCTTGTCAGAATTTATTTTCTGAAAATGAGAAAAATGTGTATGGTTGGTATGGTATGGTAGGTACCTACCAATGTCGTCACTAACGCTAGTAAGAATGTTATTGTACAAGTTAAAATTAAGTATGCCTAAGGGGACACACCAACACTTGAATTGTTCAGTTAGCTGGAATAAATGTATTTCAGTCTAACATGTAGGCTAAGCAAAACCTACTAAGCAAAAATCTGAGGTTGAAAATGGTAATTTTCTAGGAACGGATTTGAAAAGAGATAAAATTATATAATATGTTTGTATATATAGGCATATTTCCCAACAAAGTAACGAAATCTATAAATACCACAACAACAACAAAAAAAACAGACTAAAAATTGCTTCCTTGAAGATTATGCGCTGTAACACATAAGCTGCAAGTGATGATAGGAGTAGAATCTGAACGTCATTGTCCCAACAGATAAAAACAAACAATTAATGATAACAAGATGTTAAATCGAGTATTGAACTGTGGGAAATGTTTGCGCTTCAGCTACGAAATGACATACTACTGTAATACGTACATACATTGTATCGTATTTATTTTAAATTTGTGTAGGTATGAATATTATGTTTAGACGGAATAACATCAAACACTACAAATGTGTTTAATTAATTCAATCTTTATTTTTTTTTTTTTTTATAACTTTGCACGCGCTCAAGGGATTATTAATACACTTTATATGTTTTTTCTTTACACAGCGCGGGCATCCGGTGGAAGAAGAGAAAGAAGGATAGGACAGATGTGTGGCGCGATGTTCTGAGACTAGAGCTGGTTGTTGTCTCAGATTTATCTCCAGGGATGGCGGCTGAACTAATGCGGAGAGAATTACCGTGTCTTATTTATTTATGTCTCTTATAATTCGCATTATTTTATTTATTTTGTATTCATATTTTATGGGTATGCTAGTTCACTCAAGCACATGTTGTTAGTGCTATTTCTAAACACCATGTAATGATAATTGATTTTTAGAATTGGTTTTTAATGGAATATAAGAAGACATAGACAACGGCAGGAATCCGAACCTTCAACCACGAGGTTGACAGGCGAGCACACAATTATCGTGCCACGGCCACCCCGTGATATTAATAAAAAATTGAACTCGAGATTTTAATCATACTTAACATTGCGATGATAAAGGACACTAAAAAATTGAGTCCCGGAATTCTGTCTGGCTCTACAGCCTTAACCGTTGAAGCGATTTTCTTCCAACTTGTTACTTAAGCATTTTGGGTGATTGGCTCGATTCTTTTTTTTTAATCTTTTTTTTTAGTTAAAAAAATAACGGTACCTGCCATACAAATTTTTGGGACAAAAATGGTAAATCTCAAAAACGCCACTTAAGAATTTGATAAATAAAATATCAGTGCACCAGTCTATATTTTGGTCGATAAAATGTTTTAATCGAAATGTTGTTAACGGTACTTGCCATATAACCGTTTTTTCGATGTTCGACTATCTCATGAACGGCTCAACCAATTTCGATCAAAATATTTATACAGGAGGTCCTTCAAATTCTAAATGATAGCGCATACCAAAATTTTCGAAAAATATTGTTTTGGATTTTTTGAATCAAAAATATTTTTTTTTTGAAAATTCAATATTTTGAAAACGGATGGAAGATTTTTTTTTTCAAAACTATGTTTTTAAGCTTATATTAAATACTTAAAATTATAATACCATTTTTTTTAGAAAAAAAAAATAAAAAACGTCATTAGAAATATGTATATTTAGCCGTTTCTGCTAAGAATCATGTGCTTACTTTGTGATCAAAGATAAGAGCAAGTAAGTGAGATCCAGTCATGCATTTTTTTAAATAGATTAAATCTTACAACCTTTGAAATTGTTTTCACAGACAAACAAAATACATACCTCAACTTCAATAATTTGAAAACATAAGTATAAGATTACACATTTGTAAGGGCAGTTGAGAAAGCTTTAAACATAAGTTACAGCTACTTTGAGGTTTGTTCTTTTTTCGTGCAACAGTGCGCACTGCATAATGTCATTCAATTATCAAATTACTGCTATGGTTTCGCTAATTCATTGGCTAATTCAGAATTTGAATTAATTTTTAATTTTTTACGGTATTAGGAATTCAAATTTCGTTAGGCTTGCCTATCTAATATCGTTTTCGATTGGTCGTTCTCTGAAGGCTTCCAAATGCTTCTGAAAGTGGAAGTTCTTCTACTGGAAAGAAGATAAATTCGATTCTGGTTTTAAAGAAAGAATCAAAACCTGATACACTCAACCCCATTAAATGTCAAAATAGAATTCAACGTCGTGACAGTCAGGTTTACAAAATAAAATAATTAAAAAGTGCGTTTGAAATTTTCCGAGTTTGAAATTTCTCGTATTACACATATTTAATTTCAGAATGGATAATCCAGTGTTAGCTTGTTCGATTCGAAACTCTGGATCGGAAAGTTCTTCCGGATTAACAATTAAAAACGACACTGTTCTAAGCCCCACAAAGTGACAGTTGTTACTCTCTAATAGCGAGTTTCATTCAAATTTCAAAGATCTCTTCTCAAAATGGAGATTTGATCTTTTCAATGAAATTTTGTGTCCAAATTTAATTGTAGTATTGGCCGCGTTCGGTGGCATACCTAAAGCAATCCGGATTCCTTTGTGTTGTTGTAACGACTAAGGACAAAACAGTTGATGAACTAAACATTGCTTATTTGCATTGCTTATTGCTTATTTTTTAGTTTAATTTTTTAGCAGGGACTGGCACAATTTCACAATAAATTAATAACAAAATAGTTTCCATTTGATATTTTACAGAAAGAACGTTTTATGTGTATGCGTGCATTCGGATCAAATCTGCCTACCCACCAAAAATCAGGTCTTTCGTGTTGAGATCTGATCTGGATTTGCTCTAAACTCTAAAAATTCAAAAAGATGAAATCTTTTGTCAGAAAGAGCAGATCTTTTCTTGAATTAAATTCGCTATAAAGAACGGAAAACGATTCTGAATTTCAATTTAAGCCTAGTACGCTGCTGATGCAAAACGAAATTTTTCGGTGGTCTCCACTAGGAGAGCGAAATGCTAACGAAAACCACAGCGGAAAAATATTTGCGGAGAGTTCTGTAAGCTGTCAAAAACAATTGACAAGTTGTCAAAAAAAAAAGTAATTTTGTCACCAAATTATTTTTAGATGGAAAATTTTTTGTCGCCACATTACTTTTAGATGTAATTTTCTTGAAATAATTCTTGGATTTAAAAATTGTTCTCGTTACACATAGAGGATTTGAAATAAAACTCAGAACCGTTTAAATGATGGAAATTAAGCAAATACTTTGGGACTTATTAAGTGGTTTATCTGCCGATTTGATGAAATTTCTATCAATTTTAAGAAAATCAATGAAATAGGGAGGTAAACCGCTCTATAATTCGAAAACTACGTCCTTCATTGGGATGGTGTAAACGGTTATGAGTTCTAATTTATGGTTTCTTACTAATTCCGGATACCATTGTCAAGTCCAAGAATTATTTCAAAAAAATTATATGTAAAGGAAATTTGGTGACAAAAAAATACATCTAAAAGTAATTTGGTGACAAAACTACTTTTGGTTTTGTTAATGCTTCCTTTGAAAGTATGAAGTGCTGATTCTAAAATGATATCGCTCGCCTTTATTGGACAACCCGTTCCAAAGATATAGTACCAAAGCTATTCACTGTTCACCTTGAAATACATAATTTGAAAATACTTTGAAGTGTATCTTTGGAACTGGTTACCCTAAAAACTTAGTTGATACCTTTTTGTAATCTACTCTTGATGCTCTCAAAATCAGCATCAAAACAAAAGTTTTTATGTAGAAGCCTTATTGCAAAAAATATCACTCTTGAAATACGCATATTTTGATGCTGATTTTGAGAGCATCCAGAGTAGATTACAAAAAGGTATCAACCAAGTTTTTAGGATAACCCGTTCCAAAGATACACTCCAAAGTATTTTCAGATTATATATTCCAAGAGAACAGTGAATAGCTTTTAGAATATATTTTTGGAACGGGTTGCATTTTCACTTGTTCATCAGTGAGTTTTCTTAGTGGGTTTGTACTTGACCGCTCTGCTACGCTGCGAATGCTCTTTGATCGATTCCCATTTTAACTATAGGTCTTGCTTCCTCAATTAATACTAAAATCGAATGAATAGTAAAAATGCATGGCCTTATATGTCAAATCCCATTGACAAGTGACCAGCTTGCAAGCAGATTGATTTGCTATCAAATTCACGAGCAGGGCATCTGCCATACGATGGTTCAATATACATTAAAAAAAAATTCGTCCAGAAAAGAAAAAGAAGGTAGCGATGGCAATGCGAGGTAAGTGATTTGTCATCATCTTCTTTCTATCAACACAACAAAGGACTAGCGAGCTCATCACCTGAAATTGTAGACTAAATAACAATGTTCATCCCGTGCCGATTTTCACGAAGTAAACATTAAACAGATTATCTTAACTTGAGAAATAAGTTCTGGGGTATGGTATAAAATCGCCAATCAATGAGATCGGAAACAGGCTTTCTAAATAGAGGTGGGTATCGTTTAAGATGGCCTTTTTGCAACCAAACATTATTGTGGTAACGATGATTTCCTTAATTGTCGTTGGAGCAGCGGAAGGCCGCTTACCTTTGGCTTCCTTGTCCCGACCAGGTCGGAAATTCATATTCGTACTGCCAGTAGCGGGCGGTCGATTTAATTTTTTCTTTGTGGCAATTGAGTTAATTTATGTGTAGAAAGTATGTAGTTAGAAATGGTGAGTGTTTTTTTTATATTTATATGGTGTAAAAGTCGGAGTAACAAATGTATTTTAAAAATCATGACGCGGACAGTTAATTGCAAAACAAACTACTGAATCTTGATTATAATATTTTTATTTAGTAGTCACTTAAAATAAATTAATTTTAAAAGGACATAGGTTATTTTTAATCTAAGCACTAGCACTAGGTATGAGAAAAGTCGATAGTTGGTTATAATCAGCACTCCAAATAAAGATCAGCTATATCTTGTTCGCCGATATGATATGTGAAGGGTGTGCTTCTTTCCAACTTCCCATTTTCATTTTGCAGATTTAGTTTAGTCGATTTTGAAATTGGTTTTGATACAAAATTAGAATTGAATGTATTTTGAATAATTTAATACAGGAAATGCACAGAAAAACCAGACACTAGAGAAAACACAAAGCCAAAGAAAAATCAAGTAAGCATTACAAGAGCTTGACTTTTTTTTTATAAAAAAAATGAAATGTCAAAATTTCGCAAGCAATTAATGTGCAGGTCAATTAAATTGAGAACGAAAAGAGTGGAGAATTGTACTAAGAATTCTACTACAGCTATCCACTAAAATTACACATTTCGTCGTTCAGCAGCGTACTGGAAAACGAAAAGTAGAGCGAAATTTTTCGTTCATGATTTCGTCGTGTCATTTTTGTATGGGATTTTTCGTTTCGCATCAGCAGCGTACTAGGCTTTAGAATGGAAACCAGAATCACTAGGTTCGTTCGTTGAATTTTACCCAGGGTCGACAACGCAGAGTTGTAAAATAACTGGGTTTTTCGATTCTCAAAAAACAGCCGCGGACGACCATTTTTTATGTTGTTGAAAAGCAAGTTATATCATCTAATGATTAAAACTTAAAATATGCTTACATTTAATTCCTTATTGCATGTTGTGGCCCTGTGCACAACCCACAACTTCAAAGGTTTCTATTGTTGTGTATGAATATGAATTTGAGTATTCTTTTGATTTCCATTTTAAAAATAACAAATTACATACAAAACGAGAATCCACAACAACAAAAAATTGCTTTATACTAGTGATGAGCGATGTTCATCGATATTAACGAAATATCGATTTTGAAACAAAAAAAATCGATGCTTCAATATCGAGGTATAAGAAATGAAATTCATTAAAGACTTCGATGTTTTCGATTTGATAATTATTAACATACGGTGATAAGTATTCTATGTTTTCTCAATATCGCTCATCCCTACTCCAGATTTCATGTTACTTTGACAGTTTATTTGTTTACTTCAACTCGCCCCAGCTAAAATATGGTACAGGCAATGGCGTTCACCAACTTTTATAAATTTTGTTTTTTTTTGTAAAATTAAACGAATACGATAGACAGTCACAAAATATGTTCACCAGTGTGAGTTTATGCTTTTCAAAAACTCTTTAGCACAGCCCTAGTGTAACTGCAGGTCTCAACGAACAATCCTAGTGCAAATAAAATTCAACTGAAAAACTGTCACCCATCAAAACGTGTTCATGGTACAAAAGTACCTCCTAGTACAAGAACAAACTTACGGTGTCTTGCTTTTAAGGCCATGGTATGAACATACCCACAATGGAATAAAAATTTTAAACTGCCTGATAAACAATTTACTAATTTTAAAGCATTTTACAAAAATCTTCCGTAATTTTAAGCACTTTTTGACTAGCATCATGATAAACCTATTTTATTGATAAACTAAACGAACATCTCAGCGAAAAAAAAATTTTGTTGTTTGTAAATATCAAACTGCAAATGAATTTAGTATGAGGCTAAAAAGATAAAATAGCCCTTTTGTGATTTTAACTTTATTAACATGTTAAGAAAAAAATAACTCGTTTAAATTATCAACATCTTATTTTCAACCTAGTGTCATACGAAAAATGCTTTAAGATCGTACTAAATCGTTGAAAAATTCTCCGCCAATATTGTTCATGTTATCTGTCATCACAATGTCAGATTTGAATACAATCTCGAGATCAGTTATTTTTGTACGAATCCAAAACTTCCCCTATACCTATCAGAAGTAAAAAAGGAAAGGAAGTAACATTTCCCGGTTTGAAGATGAGAATTTCTTCTCCGTCTTATATCCGTCAATTATATTGAAAAAGAGAAGAACAAAGCTGAAAACTGTTTTCCGAGAATAGCATAGAATCCAAATACGCCACATGTGTCATTCATAAGAGCGCCGGAGAGTTCTATACAAAAAAAAACTATATCCGAAACCGAAGCAGATACAGAGTTATTTTTAGATTTTTCCAATTATACCTACCATTTTTTTGTTTTCATATAAATCTTCAGAACAAAAATTAACTTCAAAAATTATTTATCTATAAAAATGCATACATTTTCAAGGCAAAAATAATAATATGTACCTATAATAGTTTAAAGATAAATTTGTTTGAATCGAACATTACCTTGATTTTGCCATATCCAATTTGGTCCGCGAACAACTCTTATGCCTGGTGGAATTGTTGCCATTTCTTTGTTAAATTCTTGGTTTTGTACTTAATCGTTCTGTGACTGATTAATGAATAAGTTATAATAATTTCACTTCAAAGTTTTTGCTTGAGTTCTATATCAAAAAGAAAATGTGTTTTCTCATTTTATATGTTAATTTCCTTTGTTCCATTTAGGGGGAGGTCAATAAACTATAAGCGGTAGGATGAGTTTGACCACAGTGATCTGATCCCGTGATTATTGATTGTCATTTTGAAAGCAACTGAAAGGAAAAAAACAAGTTTATTAAAAAAAATTGTAACTCAAGAATTAGATTTAGTAAAGATATATATATTTTTTTTCGTTGAAAGTAATTGTCGATGCGTGTTATCATTACTCAGAAAACCCCTTCCATATACATATATAATATACACATTACCCCCGACAAATAAAAGTAAAACAAACTTATCAGCGTAACGTTTAGTTCGTTTTTGTTTTTTGGTTTGGTAAAAATAATAGATGTTAAATGTGTTAGCGTGAAGAATCCTCATGTAAAAATTCGACAAATAATTAATGACAGATTCAAGTGTAAGATGTCTTTAACACTTTGCTTATTGAAAGATAAGTCTTTACAAAAAATCCAATTTTTCATGGAAATAAAATTCATAGCAAACTAATCGAAACTTATAACTTTAAAATAATGCTAAATATTGTTCAGCTTTCTTAGATCCTATTCAATATAAAAAAAAGCTAAGAATTTCTAAATTTATAAGTACTTATATGAATTGATAGCATCTTTAATTATTTGCCGTTGTAGTATTTATGTTAGGTATGTGGAAAGAAATTTCGGAATTCTTTTTACGAATTACGAATCATTGGAATTACTGGGCGATGATAAATTTGAGCTGTTTTTTTTTCATTTTTATTTTTTAATGAATGAATAAATGAATGAGCATTACTGAGGCTTTGAGAATGAAACAATTTTATCTTTGTTTGCAAAATTCTTAAACTTACGTTATTTTTACCGATTGGTATACCTACATACATGTTGTTTTATAATTAAATTAAGTCGGACTGATTTATAAATATGATTCATTGTGAAAATTTAAAGGGTGTTTATTTAAGAGGTATAGAACTTAAAATTGTCAGCACTGTTTTCATTGACAGCCATGTTTTCACCTGTCATGTTTTATCTATAGTTTTGTTTGCAGCTCGACCACCGGGCACAACGCACGTATACATTCGGTAAAAATGTGACTGCTGTTGATATCCGATTTTCACAAGACAATTTTGTTCAGTGAAGAACCTACTTTTTGGTTGAATGGCTACGTCGATAAGCAAAACTAAGGCATTTAATGTGGCCTCATTCAGATGTCGGCACGATAGCCTATCTAAGATATGTTAGTATCCACTGAAGATCCTGAACAACCAACATCGGATAGGTTAAATTTGTATGGGTTTGAGCATATGGTTTTGACATTTCTCATGGGATACAAAAGTATACCAAAGTTTTTCGATTAGCTTGGGATTTTTTTTTGGCAGCAACTGTTTCGTTATCAGCTGTGTTCTTACATGGGAATACAACAACACTAACCTATCCGGATAGCAATAGTTCTGTTTTTGAATGAGGCCATTGTAAATAATCCGCAAGCCATTGTTGAGACGCCGGCCGCGCCAAGTGTCATTATTATTTTTCCACCAAATTTCTCCATAACCAAAAATTAAGGCAAAAAATACTATACAATGTCCCGTAAGAATTTTTGGTCATTTGTAAAAAATATTCGAAATCCAACTTCGTCTTCGGTTCCAAAGTTCGTCTTTAATGACACCCCTTTTGTCAGCTCTCGTGGAAAAGCCAATTTACTTGCAGTTCAGTTCGCTGTTAATTCGAAGTTGCAAGAAAGTAATGATTCCTCTAGTACTTGAGAGCATTAACGATTTCATGCGACGAATCTTCGGTCGGACTCGTGCTTGTTAGAGTCCTCAAAGACCTTGATACACACAAATCCGCTGACCCGGATAGTATCCCTCCCATCGTCCTGAAGAGGTGTTCTACTCTACTAGTCTCTTTCCCAGTGGATGGAAAACAGCATTTGTCCAGCCTGTCCCTAAAAAAGGCAAACCTTCTTCACCCTCAAACTACAGTCCAATTGCACTTACGTCCCTTCTTTCCAAGGTCATGGCTACGCTGATTAATTATCAGCTTAAGAAACATGTTGAAGAACGAAAGCTCCTTAATGACCGGCAGTATGGCTGTCGTATCAATAGGTCCACTGATGGTGATTTGATTCTAAATGCGTGCATTTGGTATCGGTGAAACTATTCTTCGTTGGATTAGAAATTACCTTTCGGACCGTTCAATGCAAGTTGTATTGGAAGGTTTCAAGTCTGATATTCACAAAATAAATGCTTGTGTGCCCCAGGGCTCCGTATTGTCTCCGAACCATTTTTCTCATTTTTATTAATGATCTTCTTGTCTGGACTTTCTAAACGAATTAATTGTTTTGCTGACGATATTACTATTCACCTCCTTGTTCTCGGAAAATTTAGCTCTAAGAATGATTGGCGATATAACTATAGTGGAAACATTTACATCTCTCGAACATCTCATGTTTCATGTATTTCACTATTTTATCGCTATTTTTACAAACAATGTTCTATCGAAATAGCCAGTTGCATTCCTCTCCTAAAACTATTCAACCGTAATACTTGCGCTTCCAGGAATGCTCATTAGTTGTTTGTCAAATACAGAGATTCCTTCTTATAGTCATACAACAGGAATGTGGATTGCTTTATCAACTCCTTTACTGCTCTATTTTTCCCTCCCATTTTGATATTCTGAACTTTAAAACTAGTGTTCATCGGTATCTCTTTTTAAATACTACTCTACTTTCCTAATGCTCACACTGTGCTTGTTTATACAAAGGGTAGTCAAAATCCCTTTAATGCGCGTTCAATATAAACAAATCCAGAAAAATCGACAGTTTGGTGTTATTTATAGGCTGCTGGAATCATTAGTCCTTTCTAATGAAGCTAACCTTTGATCAGCGCATAGTTTCTCTTTTTGTACATGTGAGTTAGACTCCAAAATCGTGCAATTTTATTGACACGGGGTCTACCACGATATCTATAAAAAAAAAAACAAAATCTCGAAAGGCAAAATCTCTAAATACAAAATCTAGAAGTCATAAAGAATCTAGAACAAATCAATATTTTTTTTTTACATAATCCAATATAATGCCAAAAGCATTTTCATTTTTCTTATGATGTAGAAGTGAGACAGGCAGCTTCATCTGTGTCAACCGAAGAGAAAAATTCACTTTCCCGATGAATGTGTTCATTTTGATATGGAAATAGGGTAGCTCAATTGAAGATTTAATTGAGATTTATAGGCTATTCACACCAAAACCAAAATCGGGTTTTCAGCCAAAAGTATACGAAAACTCAAAAACCGTTCACACTGAACATTTACAAGTTTTCGTTTGACATTTGAATTATTTTGGCACCACAGACAACAACAAATGCGTTGTGAATTGAAATTGAAATTACCCTAGACAACTTTTTTATTTTCGTTTTTACTGGTAGCAACCCATCATATTTTTGAGTGTGTTTCTTTATACATTCTGGTATGTCCAGAATATTCTGAAATCCAATTTTGCGTTTCTTTATTCCATGGAATATTCCGGATAAACTATTTTGTTGTTTCTTTATTCATTCCGGAACATTTGGAATGCATTCTTTTTGTTCCATGTTGAACACGGAATGAAAAGAATATTCTCAGAATAACCCCTTCATTTGAAAGCAAAACAAATGACAGCAGCCAAAGACGAAAACCATGTAAGAAAACAAAATGGATGTCCAAATATTGTTTATATTTTTATTATTGAAATAAATATATAAATAACAATTAAATGTGACTTCATGAATTAATAAATTAATAATAATTAATTTTTACTATTTTTCATAGAGGTATCTGTTTTCTTGTCATCATCACATCACTTTAAAAGAGCTGATTGATGTCATCTTTTTTCTTTTCTATTCCGGAGAGAATTTTTGTTTCTTTAGTCATTCCATTCTGGATATTCTTGATAAACATTTTGTCTTTTCCATCCATTCTATTCCTTATCCGGAATAAGTAAAGAAACACACTCTTTATGTGACGATTAATTGAGCACTGGATGTTTCACAAGGTATGTTTGCTTAGTTCATCTTCCAAATCCAACATGTTTTCGACAGGTTTTATTTAAAACTTGTAGTTTATCAAAACAATTGGTTTATCAAAAATGTATGGGAAAACCTGTGTTTTCAGTTTAGGTTTTCAGCCAAAACCGATAATTTCACGAAAACCGTGTTTTGGGTTTGGTCTGAAAAGCCTATTATTTTAAATCTTCATCTGAGAAGATTAAAATTTGTATGGTAAATCCTCAAGATTTGTAGGAGATTTATCTAAATCTACTTAAAACTTAGGTTAGTGGTCGGTGGAAACGTAGTATATATTATCGTCGAAAATTTCCATACGAAAGCAAAAAAATTAGATCGAATTGACAATTATGCGTAGCACGAGTCCTTTTCATATAATGTATATTTCATATTCATTTTATTAAAAACTTTAGCGCAAAATTATAAAAGATTTAGTACAATGTTAAAGAAGTTTTAGTATCCTACAAGTTAATTTAAATTTATAAAGTTAATCATCGAACAATTTTTTTTAACATTTAATCACCAAAAGGCTATTTTATCTTTTCAGCGTCATACTAAATCCATAATGACATTGGCGCAAAATTTTAAACGGCCTGATGTTAAGGGCTTAGCATGATACCTTAACAGTTTGCTAATACTAAAGCACTTTACTAATATTTTCCTAATTTTAAACACTTTTTAACTAGCACCATACTAAATCTATTTTCTTAATAAACTACAACTAAACACACCTAAAACAGTGCAAAAAAGTAAGCGAACATAACTTTTTGACGTTTTTAATGTCAAAGTGGCATATGGATTTAGTACGATACTAAAAAAATAAAGTAGCCATTTTAACTTTAGTAAAATGTTAAGAAAATAGTACGATACTAAACTGGTTTAAAATTAGCAAAATCCTCTTTTTAGCCTAGTATCATACTAAAATGATTTAACATATTACTAAATTGACTAAAATTTTGCGCCACTGACATTTACAAACGCCAAAAAGTTATGTTTGCTAAGTTTTTGCACTCTTATAAGCGTGTTCAGATTGTGTTTGTCAACAAAAATGGTTTAGTATGGTGCTAGATAAAAAGTGATTAAAATTAGGAAATTTTTAAGTAGTATAATGCTTATATCTAAACATCAGGCAGTTTTAAATGTTGGGCATTTTTTAAGAAAACAGGGCATTAATAGCCATATACCTATTTATATTAGCAAATGTTACACCCTCTATATTCTATATTCAAAAGCATTTGATAGAGTTTGGCATCAAGCTCTCTTATCGAAAATGTGTGCATTTATTATCGATGAATCTCTTCTTCGTTGGATTAGAAATTACCTTTCGGACCGTTCAATACCAGTTGTGTTGGACGGTTTCAAGTCAGATATTCACAAAATAAATGCTGGTGTGCCCCAGGGCTCCGTATTGTCTCCGACCCTTTTTCTCATTTTTATTAATGATCTCTTATCTGGTACTTCTAATCCACTCAAAACAATTGAGATAGACGATAGTACTCTCAGCTTTTCATCAGCGTATGATAAGCTCATTAAATTCTGATCTTGACAGCAATGTCCAATGGGGAATAAAAAACCGCGTAGAATTTAATGCTTCAAAAACTCAGTGCTGTCATCTGTCGTTAAAGCAGAACACACTCCACATGCCGCTATTAATGAGCGGCACTTGCATTCATTCATCATAGACCATCTCTTGTGGAATGAACACATATTTGATGTCGCCAAAAACGCTGCAAAATGTTTGGGCTTTCTTCGTAGATGCAAGAAATTCTTTTCCCCGTCTGATCTGGCTGTATTCTATAAGGCCTTCGGTCGTCCAAAGCTGGAGTATAACTCGCACATTTGGACAGGAGCTCCCAAAACTCATCTGAGTTTCTTAAATAGGATTCAAAATAGAGCTTTAAGAATGATTGGCGATAGAACTATAGTGGATACATTTACATCTCTCGAACATCGTCGTAATGTTTCATGTATTTCGCTATTTTATCGCTATTTTTTATAAAAAGTGTTCTAGCGAAGTAGCCAGTTGCATTCCTTTCCCTTAACAATTCAACCGTAATACTCGTGCTTCTAGGAATGCTCATCAGTTTACCCTTGAGCCCAATTTCGGACGTACTGTGAAGTACAGAGATTCTTTCTTTAGTCGTACAGCACGTATGTGGAATGCTTTACCAGGCTCTATTTTCCCCCTCATTTTGACATTCTGAACTTCAAAACAAATGCACATCGGTATCTCCTTTTTAATCTTTCCCTATTTTCCTAAAGCTCGCACTGTGCTTGTCATGTTAAGGGTAGCTAAAACCCCTTTAGTGCGGGTTTATTATAAAAAAAAAAAAATATATATATAGGACCTATACCTTTATCATAAGTAAAACAAAGAAAATATTATAATGAAAAGTAAATTAATCAAAAAATCATTAAAAAAATTCTTTCAAACAAGTACCTACATACACCGCCAAGATGAATATTCATTATTAAATCAAAAATATTTAAATGACATAATGTCACATGGATTGTCCACTAATCGAAAGAAAACAGTTTTCAAAGTTTTCAAGGTTTAAAAAATCACATGTCTGTGCACAAAATTGCCAGTGTACTCGTACCAACATTTAGTCATCGCCATCCTTAGTTCATATAGGAAAATCATAATGCAAACAAACAACGTTTTCCCAGCACGTGCTACAACCAAAGACGTTATCCACTTCACATCATTGCACACAAATCGGGTCAGTTATATTGGGGAAAGTAAATAACAGTTTTTTTTTTTTGCTTTGTACCCCCATCGATGATGCAGCAGAAATATGTACATAAATAACTTATTTCATTCTTGAACAGTTAAGTCGACACTTTTACGACTTAATCGGAAGTATATATCGTTGTTGATGATGACTCACGTTTTCTTTAAACTTTTTAGGCCTCTTTGTAGCATTTTTGGCAAACAACTCCATCAATAGCGATAATAAGCTTGCGGCGTTACGCCTTCGTCTCACTTAAGTCACCTTCAAGCATTCTTCTACATTTAATATTCAATACCCTTTTCTAATAGTCTAAACTATTTATGGTAAAATAATATTTATTCTTATGAAGACTAACTGCACTAAACGTTTCAAATTTAATATCGCTGTAAGAGCTATAATATGTGTTCAATGAAGCTGTTCGGAACAGATTAGAACACTTTAGAACAGAAAAGTACAGGATTTTGCTGTTTAATGAAAAATTTTTTGTTCTAAACTTGTCTGGTTTGGTGTTCAATGAGTCTGTTTGGAACAGTTTGGAACACTTTAGATCAGGATTTTCTGCACTTGCTTTTTAAGTAGAACAGGTTGGAACAGATTTGTGAGAACTGTCAAAACCGATTGTTGTTGTTAAAAAGAAATATTTCGGTGTTAGATTTAGTTGATAAATTATTTCCCGTGTCGGAATCATTTCAATTTCATGAAAAAATAAATAAATTCAACTCCATTTCAGATAATTTTTAAGAACTTCTATGCAAAAATAAACGAACTTGAATTGTAGGTAAACAACAATAATTTTTTTTATATTCTCTGTCAGATGACTGACTGTTCTATCTTGTTCTGAAGTTTCTCACGAATCTCTTCTGTACTGTCCTGTTTTGTTCTATTCTGTTCTAACTTTTTCATCACTGAACAATCTAATAGTTACATTTATAGAAGATGGCGCCAGAGTTGTCAGTTGACAGTTGACATCCGATGTTCTTTGGCTGTAATTTTTCTTATAAATATAAAACTTAGGTTAGGGATTGAGCCCGATATAATAGGTCACTCAAGTAAGCAGAGTACAAAAAATATTTAATACTCTTTTAGGTGATTGTCTCAAACAGATTTTTTAATACTTGTTTTAGCCCCAAAAATAATGGTACTTGCCATACAATTTTTTCTTCTTATTTCGAAAAAGGCTCTAACAATTTTGAACAATTAGAAAGAAATATGTGCAGTTCTGTAGGTATATTCTACATTTTGATTAAAATATGTTTCAAAATACAAATTTTGTTATTAACTGTACCTGCCATACAACGATTTTCTTGATTTTGGAATTTCTCATAAATGGCTTAACGGATTTTGATAAAGAAGTTTATGTAAGAGGTCCTTTGATTTCTAAATAATACTGCATACCAAAATTTTCTTTGGATTTCTTTATTTCGGGTTTTTAAATACAGTTTTTAAATTTATATTTATTATTAAATACATAAAATTGTCATACTAAAAAAATTTTAAGAAAAAAATTTACTAAATTTTATTATTAAAAAATGAAGTAAAAAAAACTAAAAAACATATTGAGCTGTTTCTACTAAAAATCTTATGCTTAAGATGTGATCGAACATAATAAAATGTGATCCAATCGTGCATTGTATTTTACTTGCGATTATAGGGACTATAAGGCAAGTTATGCATTCGTAAAAAAATTCTAACAATCAAACATGATATTACGACCATAGTGAAGTCTAAAGAGGTCATCGACAAAAAATGTCTGTCTGTCAATCAGCCCTCAGAGGGGAAATTGAAATTTTATTTTTATAATATATAATAATAACGGTACCTGCCATACAACCATTAAGAAAAAGCTTATTTTCCTCGAAAATGGCTCCAACGATGATAAAAATTTTTTAGATTTAAAACATTTAAACAGGTACCTTTCATATAACGTTTTTTTTTTTAATTTTTGTTTTTTTTTCTCTAATTAAAATCACATCTATATTAATAAGCTCTAAAAAACTGAATACCAAATTAAAAAAAAAATGTTATTTCATCAAAATCCGTAGTAAAATTTTCGATATACATTTTTATAAAATTTTCATTGATCCGTGGCATCTAATGGTGTTCTGGTTTCTTTTTTCTTCAAAAAACCGCCAAGTGATGGTTTTTGCAGTTTTTTTAAGTTTACAAGACTATTTTTACTGCAACAAGTATTTTTTTGATATATTCATATTTGCCCAAGAATTCAAATGGAATCTCTAACATTTTTGTATATGTCACTAAATACCTACATGCATATGTACTATAAAGGCCCTCATAGATTTATATATTTTCATATTTCATATTTTGTTTTCACTTTTATGTATTCTGTAACTTGAAGATGCTATTTTTAAGACTCTATACCTTGAACTGACTCTACCAGATGAATAACTTCTATATTTGTTTAAAGGGCACGGTAGTGCCCAGCCATGTTCTGGCACTACACTCTTTTTACAGGAACAAACTCAGGCGATTTTCGAACCCCCTATAACTTCAGTACCAATAAATCTCAGCATTTGCTAAGCTCACCAGGCTTAGGCAACTCACCAAATTTCAATTCATTAGCTTTAGTGGTTCCCGAGATATAAGACTGCAAAATTCGCAAAAACCGTAACTGACTGATTCACTCACTCACTGACAGATCATCAAAATTATGGAGCACTTCCCGACATCGTAGAATCTTGTAATTTTGCAAAACGGTAGGCCTTGTGGTGTATACAAGAAAAAAAATCGAAAATTTAAGATTTTCCATTCAGTGGGCGTGGTGTGGTACCCGCCCATTTTCATAAAATTTATAGAAATTATTTGGCGCACTTCTGATTGTCGTAGATTGATTAAATTTGGTACAATTTGGTAAGGCTTGAAGTACAAGTAAAAACAAAATTTTAAAATTTGAGATTATTCATGCAGGGGGCGTGGTATCCACCCATTTCATAGAATTGATATACATTATTTGGAGCACTTCTGACGGCCGTGGAATGATGAAATTTGATAGAACGGTAAGGCTAGAAGTACAAGTAAATGCAAAATTTTAAAATTTGGGATTTTACATTTGGGGGCGTGGAAGCCGCCCATTTGCATAGAATTGATACCAATTATAAGAAGCACATCTGATTGTCGTAGAATGATAAAATTTGATAGAACGGTAATGCCAGAAGTGCAAGCAAAGGCAACGTTTTAAAATTTGGGAATTTACGTTTGGGGGAGTGGCAGCCGCTCATTTGCATAGAAGTGATACCAATTATAAGAAGCACATCTGATTGTGGTATAATGATGCGACATTTGTACAGCGGTAGGGCTTCAAGTGCAAGTAAAGACAAAATTTTAAAATTTGAGATTAAATAAATAATAAAAAATAAAACATATAGAAGAACTTGGCTATTTTTTTAACATTTATGTTTTTGGTGTGATACACTTTAGCTTGAACAAATAAATCAACAGAAGTTTGAATTTCCTCATTGTAGGATACTACGTTTGTAAACTGTTTTTTATTCAAGGGAAATTCCCCGAAATTTGTTATTATGTATGTACATAAGTCTTTATTTATTTTCCAATTCAAGCAAGAACGTGTGAATTAAATTCTCTAGTAATTTTTTTTGCAAGAGTTTGAGGTGCGTCTTTGGAAGTTAAGTTTATGGTTTAAGTTTTAAAGTTCAAAATGGGTCTAAAAAAACGACTAAAAATTAGAATGTTGACACTTAAACAAAAGGCAGTCATTTTTGGACAAATTAACAAAGGAAAAACCGTTATCTTGTACAAATTGAATCCGACCCGTGTGATGTTATTGTGGTACAAGTATTGTAACTGATACCGAAGTTATCTAAACAATTGATAAAGTGATCAATTGGGCCAGCCAAAACAATAGGACATCCTAAGAATTCACAGTTCTCCAAAACCTCAGAGATATGGCGCTGATAAATGTTTTGCAAAATAAAATTTTTTTTCCAAAGTTGGTTTAAATACAATTGTGTTTTGTGTCATTTACATAAATTTATAAAAATAAATTGAATACATATAAAAAGGAAGACTTTTTATTTTGTCCAGTAACTTGAACAATCCAATAACTTTAACAGGCCTCGTTTCGTATGTGTTCAAGTTAGCGAGATTCCACTGTATTTTTAAAATTATAGGTAAATGAATATTATGTATATTGCTCCATCATATAAGTTTATATGCATATAGTTACCTACCCACCTACATACTTCACCTTAAATATATATGTATATATTTATATGCCTAGGTTCCATATTTTTAGCTAGGTAGATATTACCCTCATGATTTACATAAGTAAAATCCATTTAAATATATTTACATCTTTAAGTGGGTACTAACATATGTAAGTACCCCTTGAATCATTAATTCGACAATTTATTACACTAAGAACCAAGGTAATCTTACCTACATCGGTTTTAAACCTATCTAATGATAACTAGACTACATACCTACTTACAGCGTCAGTGGTTAGTCATATTAAAGTTGTTAGCTACAGGAGCAAGTTCGCACGATCGAGTCGTGGAATTTATTTATAGTAAGAAGTGTAAAAACTTTTAAACTTCAAAAGTGGGAGAAATTTTGTAAATTTTGCAACAAAGTGAACAAACGCAAATTGACCACATTTGTAACACAAGGATATGGCGCAACTTGTTTTGACAGCATAAAATCAATTTTGTTTAGAAATTGTTAATCGATTATGTTCAGAAAAAAATCGAATGATGGTTTCTAAGGAATATGACATAAGTTAAACAGAAGCTTTTAACATGCTCTCACAAAGAACTTAGGGTGCGTGGCATGCAACATATGTACATATGTGAGTTCCTAAACACTGATATAGCGGGCAACGAGGAAGTTAATGAACTGGCAATAATAGCACAAACTATTAGGATTCCGTTTCGATAAACAAGAAGTAAGAAGAGGAAAAATCATCCTGCTGACTTATGTCATTATCCGGCATTGTGATGTTTGAGAAAAAATGTTGGGGAGTTATTTCAACACAATTGCTTGATACAGTAGGAGTATTCACGATCCGATTCAACAAAAAGGTATAAAATTGCTCTGGAGTAAAATTGCAAAATCAGTTTGAACACAAACATTTCTGACAGAAAATAACAGCTGCCAAACTGTCAACGACACCAGGCAAATTTTGAACCATTGTATTTTTCTGTTGCAATAGGTTTAAGGTATAGCAAAAGTGTTGTAAAATCTTAGTCAGTGAAAGTTGTTGTTGTGGTGGAAAAAAAAAATTGCACTTTGCATTTTTACAATGATACTAGACCAGTTGCACATTGATCGTGAATACCCCTAATGCTTGATGCAGTTGAGTTCCAATTAACTACACTCCAGATATCACAGTAGATTATATTGATCTAAGTGTAGAAGGCTTAAAGACCTGCAGATAGCCCACCAAACTAACCTATCGAAAAAACTGAATGGACTCAAGACATCCTAACTTTGTATTTGTTCTTCTCTACCTACACACTTCTTTGATTTGAGTGCACTATTGCATGGGGGATTTGTGCTTTGAGTATTCATGATGACAACGAATTCTAATGCAAGTTTTCCCTCTGATACAATGTGAATGTCTTTCTTTTCTCCCGATTATAAGTGACTATGCCGACGTTAAACAGTTGCCATGAAGCTGAAAACTTAACAAGCGTATGCACCAATTTCATACCCCAGAAACAAAAAATATTTCGTAACCAAAGTTACCAATGTAAAAAAAATTTAATATTTTTTTATTATGGCATATGTATGTGTGTATGAACTTAAATACAAATAACAATACATTATTTTTTCACAAAGCATACTATCGCCTTTGCAATTATTTGTTTTCTTCATGAAATTCGTGATATCAAAAACGGAAGTAGACATGAAGAAATAAAAGGAACATCTTGTATTTTGGTTTTAGTTTTTAAGTACCTACTAGTAAGGGTTACCCATTTTGAGGTTTCAAAAGTATAGGGCTGGAATTCGACATCTGTCAAACTAAGTTGTTAAACCAATTTTTTTTTTTCAGTTGAAAGTCTGACATTTACGAAAATGGATCGCTTAACTATCCCACAACGCATGAAAATTGTTAAAACCTACTACAAAAATGGTGATTCTGCCACAGCCACATATCGTGCTTTAAGAGGAGATTATGGTTTACATAATCGTCCAACTACGCCAGCAATTGGCAAAATTGTGAAGAAATTTGAAGAGACTGGATTGGTTACAGATAATGTAAGGCCTATGCATCATCGTTTCGCTCGTACCACTGAAAATATCACTGCTGTAAGTGAAAGTGTTGCCGAAGAACCGAATGTGTCGATTACTCATCGTTCTCAGGAATTAGGACTGTCTTACGGCACATTTTGGCGTATTTTGCATTTGGATCTACAGCTACATCCATATAAAGTCCAGCTCACACAACAACTGAAGCCAGCTGACCATTTGCAACGTCGTAGATACGTCGAATGGGTGCTTGAACAACAGGCGGTGGACGGCAATTTTTCCAACAAAATTTTCTTCAGCGACGAAGCACATTTCTCACTCGGTGGTCAACAACAAATTGATATTATTGCGTGAAAATGAAAAATTTCAAAATGTCAAATTATTCTAGTGTTGTGTAAAGTCTGAGGAAATCCTGCTAAAAATACAAACATTTTTGCACAGAATAAAAAGGAGTTTATTTAGAAATATATTTTCGATTTTTCTCAGAAAAAAATCGAAACTGTAGTTGAAAGGAATTCCACAATAGACTACACTACTAGCAAGACTTGACAATTATCTTACCCCAAATAGATTTTTTTCATTTTTTAGGATTTCAAAAGGAAAATCTATTTATCTTAAATTGTTTTCAATAAGAAAAAAAAATTGAAAGAATTTGATTTCAAATGTTTTAAAGGAATTCGACAAAAATTGCATTTTTAGACCAAATCTCGGAGCGCCTAAATGTGCTTGCTATTTGACAAAGCAGGTAGATTAACAATCGGAACTCTACTAACATTAGTCCTGTTTTATTTTGTACTTTTATATTCTCAAGATTACTAACTTATTTATCTGCAGTAGATTGCTGGCTTATTTACTGTTGTTGTTTTTTTCAGAAGGGTAAGTTTTGTTGGGCCGACAAGCAACTAACACGCTATTATAACATTTTATAAACCAATTTTCGGGGCGAATGGAGTAAACTCAGAGTTCAGATTGGCAAATAAAAACGCTATAACACCGAAATGGTTTTTTTTTTTAACACCAACAGGTGTTTTTGACAATTCTCACACCTAAAAAGCAAATGCAGAAAATCCTGTAAGTCCTCTAATGTGTTCCAATCTGTTCCGAACAGCCTCATTGAACACACATAAAGTAAACTTCACAGTTTATTTGCATCAGGACAACCATAGGTGAGAAATGCCGCAAATGTGAGTGATTGTCATTTTCTATTTGCCAATAGGGATTTTAGTCAGGGATTGCGAATTTTTCTTAGCAAATAGAACGTAACCTCTTTTTTTTTAAAGTGATAACTTTTTATGGGAGGGTAAAACGATTCGTTACGTAACGCGTTACATTCGATAAGTATTCTCACAAATGTCAACTAAACGTATTTTATCTTTTTAAGGAGTTGACCTAGAAATATGAAATTTTCAGGAATGATAGAGTATATTGACTTGAATATTTGGTAAAAAAAATTGGATTCTAAGATTGTCAATAACCGTAATATTAGGAAGATAACACATATAAATCAATTACCTTCCACTGGTTACATGAATAGATTTGGTTTTCTTTAATTAATAAGTAGACAAAATGACGATTATTTTGATGTATCAAACATTAAGAACTCTATGAGCTAACAAACTTTGCTATCTTAATTTCAAAACAGAAAAAAGAACGAAAACAAAACAAAAGAAAAAATGTTCAGTGTAGAAGAACAGTTATGTTTGAAAATTCATTAAAAAGAAAAGATGTGGTGGCTGTTTTGAGCTTAAATCGACAGTTCTAGTAGATCAATCGTTAAGGGTAAGGTCTTAAAATTAAGGTAGAACTTAAGGCTATATACTAAAATAATAAGAATGTGTCTTACAATATATACAGTGAATCACAGCCTATTTGATATTTGATGATTGATGAAATTTTAATGTAATTATGAAAATAATAACTTAGGTAGCAAAATAACTTCATTATTTTCCAATCTTTTTTTTATAATAACACGCAAATTCAAAATTCTTAAAATATTACAAAATTGTATACCACAGCTTATTTAATACAATCAATAAATGCTACGAGCAATTGGTAATAATGTGTTTTTTAATATTTGGTGTGATATTTGTTGCCATTTCAACAGCCTTGAGGCTATTCGGCATGAATCAAAAAGAGTTTGTGTTATCACAGGGGTAATTTTTTGCCATTCTTCCAGTAGCACCCTCTGCTCTTTGCTGTATATGTTATGCTGACAAATCTTATAACGACCGCAGATTTTCAATTACATTCATGTTACTGTGCCGTCGGTGTCATCAAATGGGGCAGTTCTATATGAGCCAGGTCTGCACAATTCCTGACTTGTGCTTCGGTTCGTTGTGTTAATAAAAACGGAATTGTTTGCGTATACCCATTTTTACGTTACTTTGGAGCAAATTGTTTTTTAAAATATTGAGGTAAATATTTTTATCAATGACCCCATCAATGAATTCTAAAATGCCCACGCCAGATGCAGACATACATGCCCATACCATCACACCTCCTCCACCATGCATTACAGTAGCTTTCAAATTCTCTTTATTAAGCTCTGTATTTGGTTTCTTCCAGACGTAGGACATACCATCGGAACCAAATATGTTAAACTTCGACTCGTCTGCAAAAATTACCGTGCTCCAAAAGTCAGCACCTCTAGAAATATGCTCTCTAGCAAAGGCTAGCAAGACGAGCATCTCGCCCATTAAAGACATGCTCGAGAAGCACACTGCGGATAGTTTCAGCACTGCATGACTTACCTAGTTCTGGCTGAACTTCAATAGACAGTTTTGGAGCCGATAACTTCGGATTAACTTTCCCCACACTATATCATTCATCACGGGCGTTGAAGATTTTGTTTGGTGCATTTCTTCCTTTATTTTGAAACCGATTTCCATGCACAAACCACTCAATGCTGTGCTTATAATGGCATATGACCAGTTAACGCTGTTCGATACTAGTATGAAGACCCATTTAATTTTAAATTGGCTAATCGACTTCCAAGAAACTTAAAATTAGTCAAACGAGACTGCAAACACAATTGAAATAACTGAAACAAACAATCATCAACCCCAAATCAGGTGTTAAGATGCATTGAAGTTACGGTATCAAATAAGCTGTGAGGTGTTTTTTGTTTAAAAAATTGCAATTTTTCTCTTCGGGACGATGTGGTATCTTATTAATAACTCTGTTCAACGGTTTATGTTCGTTGAACAAGGATCTCAAAAACCTTCATTAAAGTTTTGTTGGGGACACTGTATCTAACCTGTGATATAACCTGTGATCCACTGTATATCTTACAGGGGTTAAGAGACCAAATTTAATCGTTTTTTGACATTCTAAATGCAAAAATTGATGAAAAATTTAAATATTTTTAAAAACAGTATTCCACAAAGTTATTGTCACAGCCATCGTCAATAAATGTGCTAGCGTAAGTATATTGATAAATGCATCACAAAAGGGGTAAGGAGGTATCAAGTAATATATGTATATACCTACAAATGTGTCAATTAAATTAAAGCAAAATTAAGTTGGTGATGGTCAAGACGGTATCTTATATACGCACATATGTATGTATGTAAATGTTTAGATCTTTACAAATGGAGTTGGAATCTCCATTATGATGAGTAGGTTTTCTAGCAAATATATACACATGTGTATATAATATTATGTAGGAAAGAGACTAAGGCCCGTTTGCTGATACGAATCATAAATACTTGTGTTCAATTTAAAACGTTCAAGGGCTACTTTTTCCTCTGCGTAAACTGACACATAATTACATAAGTAGAACTTAAATGCTTAAGTTTTGTATCAGCAAACGTGCCTAAGACTTTTAATGGCATCTAGCCTTCTCTTATCTATGAACGTTTTATCCACCATCTTAATAACCAGCTTTAACAATTTTGATAAAAAAAATCTGTGCAGACATATTCAACATTTTGGCATACAAATTTGTTTATATATTTTGTTATTAACGGTACCTACCATACAACCATTTTTTTTTTATTTTCAACTTTCTCATAAACGGCTCCACGGATTTCGATCAAATTTTTTATATAGGAGATCCTTCAAATTCTAAAAAAATACTGCATTCCAAAATATTCGAAAAAAAGATTTTTTTTGGATTTTTGGAAAACAAATATTTTTGGAAGTGATAACTTCTTATGGCAGGGTAAACCGTTTCGTTACGTAATAAGATACACACATACGGAGAACTTTTGAAATCAAATTAACGAAGTTAAACAATTTCAAAATTAAATAGTTCAACTTAGATTAGTTTATCACTTCTGTCGGGCGTACCGAGATGTCCTGGGTTTTTTTGTACATGTCGCTGCATCGACATGAATTCTTTGGATTTATTGGATTTTCCATGGCATGTTCATAGTTCTGCCATCGATTATGATAAATTTAATAATCCTTCGGTTATAGTTGATAGGTAGTTGGAATGAAACACTGATACATTGATTTATTCCAAACATTTCGAAAGGGATTGTTGTCCTCTTCAGAAGATCTTTATTAAACATAAGGTAGGTAGGTATACCTACTTTTTTAAGAAAATAACATATGAAAAAATGACGATACAGGGTGGCACACGAATCGTGCTACAAAAATAAAACGTAATAACATTTTTTCTAGTGTGAGTAATCGGTTTATTTTTGCCTATAGGCTACTATTTAGATTTATCAAAATGAATGCTTGGGATACTGAAAAAAGGATTTGGATAGTGCAGCAATACCATTCTTTGCAGTCCGACATTTCCGTCCAAAGGGAATTTAGGCTGGAGTTTGGCGTTACTCCCCCAAGTAGGTGGACCATTATGAGACTGGTGAACATGTTTGCCGAATCTGGAAGAATCGAACGAAGACCGTATCATCGAGATCCAAATGTTCGGGTTCAGGATACAATCGTGGCTGTTGCATCGGCAATACAGGCAAATCCAAGTGTTTCGACTCGAAACTTATCGGGCCAAATTTTAGTTAGCAGACGGTCATTCATGATGACTTACACTTCTTTCCGTACAAAGTCAAAAATTACAATCAAGTTAAACTCTCAGGATTTGCCTGTTCGCCTGGAATTTTGCCAAAAATGGTTGCAATGGCCGAAGAAGACAACACATTGATAAATTGTTTGTTCATGTCTGATGAGGCCCATTTTGATTTAAACAGCAATGTTAACAAGCAAAATTGCCGTATATGGAGTGAATCTAATCCAGAAGTGCTCCATGAGGCGGAACTGCACCCACAACGAGTGACTGTGTGGTGCGCAGTTTCATCAAGGTGTATTGTCGGGCCATACTTCTTTGAAGAAAACGGTGTAACACAAACTGTCAATGGGGACCATTATTTAAAGATGTTGAAGGAGTTTTTTTTTACCCAGAAGGCGTATCCCTTTCAGAAGGATTTGATTTCAACAAAATGGAGCAAGTGCACACGTAGCCACACAAGTTATGGCAGAGCTCCAACGAAAATTCCCAAACAAATTGATATTCAGAAACTGCACTTTCCGCTGGTCCCCAAGGTCACCTGGCCTGTCTGCATCAAACTTTTTTTTATGGGGTTATGTCAAGCAAGAAGTGTACAAAACGAAGCCCAGGAATTTGACTGAATTGAAGGAGTCCATTGAGACAATAATTGAGGCTATCCCAATTTCAACCCTTCAGGCGGCAATGAACAATTTTCTGATCAGGTGCCGCATATGCGCGGCTGAGCGTGGAGGTGATTTGCGGTCTATCATCTTTAAAAATCATTAGTTATTTAAAATACAAAATTCAATTTTTAATCCAATAAAAAAAAATTAATGAAATACATCGATTAAAATAAAAGTTATTTAGATATCTTATTTTAGGACGATTCGTGCGCCACCCTGTATATCATCCCCACTTGAAAGATGTCATATTCAAGTCTTAAATCGTAAACCACAACCAGGCATGCAATGCTTAGAACACATGTACCTATTCGACATCGACTTTCTAAGGAACTGATCAGAGGTAAGAAATTTCAAAACTATAAGTGTTTAAGAGATAATTCTTATTATGTAGAAAAGTGAAACTATTAATTTTGGTTGTTGTTTAAAAATGTCAAAATTAAGCAGAGAAAAGATTTATAGGAAATTTCAATTTACAAACAAAATTTTAAACAGCAGTCAAAGTTCAAAAAACACCAAGATGTCCAACTCCGAACTCCGATATCTCAGAAATGTACTTACTGTATGAAATATTTTAATACATATTCCAAAAAAAAATACATACATATGTACATAAATGTAGCTACCCCGATTAAATACCTACTCATGCTTTTTTGGTTTGTTACTTCGGTTAATGGTTAAATTATTCACCAGCATTTGATTTGACTTACATCTGCTGGTATAAATTACAAAATAATACACATTTCCACGAAGAATAGCGGAAGTGCTTCAAACATAAAAATATATATATGTACATACATACATATTCCCAGAAAAGACCGACCAAGCAACTTTAAACTTAAGATAAAGGGATTCCGAAGGCGTTAAATGTTTAGGCTTTAAATACTCATCCCTCGACTTCGACTTACATAAAATCGTGGGAGATAAACTAAATTGGGTGGTTCAGCATTTATGTATGTATGTATGTAGTACCTACCTATTCTGCGGAGTAGACAATTTTAGAACACAATTAAGAAACAAGAAATGCACACCGAGAGCTCACCTAGGAAATTGTTTTTTTTTTTTAATTATTTATCGTATTTGCAAATAAAAGAAGGGAAACGAAGCACCACTTTGTTGTAAAAATAAAAAAAATGAGACTTCTGTGGTCCGGTTGCTATTCTTTTTTGTTATTCCTGTCCGCGGCGAGAATTATACTCCTGCATATTGCATAGGCATGAAAAATGAATCACCAAATTGCCAATAAATTAAATAGGGAACAACCGACGACGGTAAAATAGCAAACGGAAGGGACACACTCAAAATTTCTTTCCGATACTTTTTTTTTAACTTTAGCAACCATCGGTTCGGACTCGGAACAGAGTTTTCCAATGAATCTACTTTTTTTTCTTTAAAATGGAGAATTTTCGTGTGATGTGATTAAAATTTATGAGAATTGACTGCACAACTTATGTTTACGTGAATTGAAGTAATTCAATTAACTTTTTGCGATAAGAAAAAAAATTATTCGATTTTTGTAAAGGTAGAAAATTAAAATGTTTTATTGACAACCCGCGCCCCGACGACGTTTGTTCATTCATGAAGACGGCAATTTTTTTCTTCATCGTGGCTACTGCCCTGCCATCTTTTCGGTTCACCGCATTTTGGCGAAACTAAAATACTGGGATTATAATGCTATTTGCCCTCTAGCTTTGAATAGAATTATATGCATGTAGGTAAGGGCGAGTGATGTGACTTTAGGAAATTTATTTTTCCCTACAGCAAAGTCTCTGTTTAGATTGTCATGACGATGGCGATGGTTTGTTGTTAAAATCAGTGAGCAGATAAGCCCAACAATAATCAGCTGCATTAGGAGTTTTTCTTTTTTAATTCAATGCAGAGTCTGTGTGTGTCTTCAAAAAATTTGATTGTGTTTGTTTTTAACTCGGAGCATTCAGAGTTCCAAATGTGTGTTTCCTTTTTCGTTGTGAACATGTGCAGATCGCACTCGATGTGCTCGGATATAATTGACTGAACATGCGAGTAAATTGCTGAACGCACCAAATGTCATATATGTCAAGAAGGGAAATATATGAAAAAAAAATAATCAGATACAATTAGTTTGCGAAAGAAGTTGATCGCTTGTTGATTTTCTATATCTGGGCCAAATTCCGCAACCGTGAATGCTTTTCCGTGCAAAAAAATATTCACCCACAAATATGCGTGAAAAAATTTGCATCGCACCCTTGCATAATCGGAAAAATGTATGTGTACACATAGCTTTATGTGTAAACAGAGAAAATTTACGCTTGCGGAATTGGGCCCCTGGGCCCATGTTCTGTAGCTTTCGAATCGATAAAAGTAGTCGAGAAACAAAAAAAAATATTTGTTTTGTTGTTTAGGTGCCAAAATCACTTTTTCAATTTATTGCCTTCCATTGAAAAATTAGAGTCAGGCAATTAAAAATTTAAGATATCCCCTCAACTTACAGAAACCAATTTTTTCAGTGGCGTTAATTGAGGAAAAGTTATCGACCGGTTTACAGAACATGGGACCTGTTGTGTATCTGTGTACAAAAAGTGTAGTTTTGTGTTATATATTCGAAGAAAACACAAACAACATTTACATATTATTTTTGTTTTTGTTTTTGTGGACTGTTTGGATTAAAGCCAATTGAAATATTTTGTGACCTATAGTCCAAAATGCGTTATATATTGCTTTTTATATATTTGTATATTGATGTGTGCGTGGGTCAAGTGTGTTTAAAAATCATATCTGTAATCAGTATTCAAAGCTATTATGCTCTACTTTGGAACAAGTTCAGAGCAGAAACTATGTGTTCGAACTCTGTTCAGTGGTTTGCTCTGAACGAAAAAAGAAAAACGTTTAGCTCGCGCTAAAATTTCACTCCCATACAAAATTTTCTACAAAATTTAGCCAAGCTAAAATTTAGCCAAGCATTTTAGCGGAGAGGTTCGCAGCTCCAGCTAAAAAATCAAATGTTTGGTTTTCTCTGTACCTCCACCAATAGTCAGAATTTACCGCGAGAATTTAATGTCCGGCACATTAATTCGGAAGCTACAGTTTAACAGATTATTATTTTGTGCTTTTTTTGCAAAATTTTCCTGTTCACATTTTGTTGTGTGTTGTTCTCATTCAATAATAATAACCCAAAATAAAAATAATTGTTATGATATTGTTAAAGAAAAATCCGAAAAATCATTCTAATTTGGAGGCAATCAATAGAGATTGGCACCAAATCTCCTTGGCCCTTGGACACGCAGTGGTATGTTCCTTCAATTTATTCCAATAAATATATAACTTAAATTTTGTTTCTAGTTGATGATTGTAAGATAAACTGGAAGTCATTGAGGGATAGCCACTGCTATCACACTGCTCCGCGCAAAATGTATCCGGCAGTTCTGCAGAACAACTCCCTACTAGAGGACAATGTAGACTGGGAGTATTCTGCGCACTCTGCTTTCTCTCAGGCTCCCAGTAAAAGAAGGTAGATGTATTCAATATTCAATCTATAAAAACTATTTAACAGAACACAGCAGGTCCACCACCACCAACTTCTCTTGGATTTAAGGAAATATGAAATCAAGAAAATAAGGCTTCATGTTATACATACATATGTATGTAATTTTAATTTAAACTATTATAATTCTATGAAGGTAATGATTCGAAATTGATGTTCTTGTTTTAGAACACATTAAATGTACAAATAAAAGATGTCATGGCTGAAAACGTCACGCATTTGACTCAAACTTTGGCAGACCTTATCATGGTCAATATGAGGAAAAATTTATTGGATAATGGTATAGCACTATGATAATTGTTCCGGCGCAGGAGGTGGCGGATATGTTCTATGATGAGGCAGTTCAACATTGTACTGGGTTTCTTTTAAAAGCTTAAATTGCAAGACTAATTCATTTCATTTTATAAAAGGTTCTTGTTATTAGGAAAAAATAAGAACATCAACATTAGTAATTGTATCTTTATTTATTATATTATTTATATTTACGGAACAGACCGCTATTTGGCCGAAAGAACTGATACTGATTTTGGCACAGCGCCACATGCTTAAGAGTCGGTATTTAGTATTTTGGTACTTTGCTGTTGAGGTTGTTCTTGACTTATGTCAGCATATCGGCCTCCGTCAGCTTATCAATCCATAAATCAACATTCCATAAGCACACTTATCAAATAGATCTAATATAAACTAGAGAATATACAAGATACATTATCACTCAATTAATGAACAATATTTCGTTTGTCTGCGCTTAAATCTAAATTGCATTTGTATCGTACACTCACTAGCCATTGTTATTTTATGGCGATTTCGTTTCAATAAATACGATTCTCTACTAAAACCAATACTTTTTGCTTTGAAAAGAACGATTACGGATCTAATCTCTTTTTGTGACTGCATGTGTTGCTTGTCAGCTCGAAAAAAAAAACAAAAACAGATTCAATACGGACCTGTTTTTCCAGAAAAAGATTGTTTTTAATTTGAACCGAATCTGATTTCCAGAAAAAAAATTGACGGCGGATCGACGGCGGATCGACGGCAGATGGATGTTTTTATTGAAACGAAATCGACATTATTTTGCTTGTTATTTTGTGTTTACAAAAATAGATCCCCGTATAGGTTGATGTCGCCAACACTGCAGTGGCTGATGCTGCATTTGGAGTCGATTTACCACCATTGGAAATTGATCGGTGAGTACAGATTCTGGAACGGTTTACAGTTTCATACGCATTGTTTTTGACATATGCTTCACAGAACTCTCTTGTCAAATTTCAAACTATCCAGAACTATCACAAGTCAAATTTTAGCTAATGCATGGAGAAAAAAACGCCAGCGAAATTTTAGCGCGATCTGCGTACTAGGCTATAGTAATGAAAAGCCACTAATCCAAAATTTACTTTAGTTTCAATATGGCGGATGTAGAAGTATGGATTAAATATTTTAACCACGTTTGTACTCATATTATATCTGACCCTTATTGTTCAATGCACAAGCTGACAATGATTAAAATGATTTAAATAGATAAAAACTAAATATTTTTAAAATTTTTCACTCCTCTTTTCCCATCCCCGAATTTAACACCAAATCATTGTCATAATGGCGTATTGAAAAGTCAAAAATCTAAACCAGGGACTTTTGTCCATGAAATTCATAAGTAAACACAAATATTAATTCACCTATTTCGACGAATTAACTAAGGTTCAACGATGGGTCAAGCATGTATTTGGTTTCAATCATATATTCGAAAAATGAACCATCGTTGAACCTCAGTTAATCCGCCGAAACTAATGAATTTACGTATTAAATATTTAATCTCGTTTGTACAACGGGCGCTAAAAGGGCTGTAAAAGTTGCCTTAGACCCCTTTCACGCAAGGAAACTGAGTTGCCGGCAACTGGGAGTTTGTTGGTGAGAAGGGCAAGAAGTAAGGGGAATGAAAAAAATCTTCCCGGTCAACGATTTGAAGAGATTTTTTTGACGTTATGCTTTGAAATTCTCTTAGGTTTCCATTTTGAATTCTGTCTCTGATAGATGTCAAACATATTTTTTTAAAAGAGATATTGTTTCTTACAATTTTATTATTACATTAACCAAACCAAGTGAGCTTCTTAAATAAATTCATTGTGAAAGAAAATTTCAAGTTTTAATTCTTGTAGTCAAGGCATTTAATTCAATCCATCACGAGTTGGTACACATTTCATACATACAATTATGGGCCTAAACATGGAAAATCGACAACTAAACGCACGGACCAACTAAGCTCTCAGGTTGTGACTTCATCATCACATTTGGTTTATAATGACGCTACTGTATTAGCGAGCAGCAGCAGCAGCAGGCAGCACCACAGGTATCAGTCATATCATCCTGTCAGTGGTTTATGTGTCCAATTGTACCAATAAAGCTTCGGTGCATTCCAATAAGCCCAATATAATCTTCCCATCATCACTATCATGTGTTGGGTCCAAGATTTGGATGGCAAGAGAAACGCACAACAAAACTGCAAACAAATCAATTTTCTCCTGGTTCATTGTTTTTCCGTGATCTTTTAATATATTAATTTAGCACACCATTATTAAAACCACAATAAAAAAAAAACAACATTTACCTATATAATCGCACCAGGTATCTTTATTTTGAATTTATTTTTCTAAAAATAAGCTGCTGTTAATTTATAACTCAAAATTGTGTAGAATTTTCCAGCCGCGAAGCAAATTGTTTGTTTACAAAAGGCGAATGTCAAATCAAAAGCAATTAAAAAACGAGCAACTCAGTTTCCTCATCAATTTTTTTCGTGTGAAAGCTACAAGGCAATTAAAGGAAAACGTCAAAAAAATCTCCAGCAACTGGTTTTGCCTGTGTGAAAGGGGACTTATTTTAAAATCTGAGTTTCCACAAGATAAAAATCCTCACAAAAATTACCAATGAATTTCGGCCTCAAATACAGCATTGTGCTTAGAACTTTATTTTATATCGTAATTCCTATACTCAAACCACCATGTACCAAATGACGTTGACATCTACTTGTCGGAATTTGAAATAACTGCAGCGTATCTAAAAAGTAAATACCTTTTTCTTAACAAAATACAAGGCTATTTTATGTATTCTGTTTACAATATTTAACTTAATGTATATTTCATAGAACTCTTAATTTAAGTACATATTAAGTACCTACACTTTTGAATGATAATTCACTCTGCCAAGCAAATTCCAACCTCAAAAACCCACAAACACTATGAACTTTCGCGCTGACGATCCAGGAGCCGTACAGTTTGGCAACTTCATCAACTACTATCAATTCCATCCAGCCAAAGACCGCATATCTTTACTGCCAACAGATGTATGGTTACCACAAAACGAATCACCACAAACATCTAATGAATCACCATATCTAGTTCTCGATGTGGGCTGCAATGCTGGAGATGTCACCCAATTGCTCCTAAATTATCTTTCGAATCACCTTCAAAAAGAAATCCATATCCTCGCAGTGGATATAGACCCAACTCTAATCAAACGAGCCAAGGAAAACAACACAACACCCCAAAACATCGACTTTTCTTGTGTTGATATCACGAAAGACGACTCTTTCGAAATAGAGGACTACCTTAAAGCTCGCAATGCGAATAAATTCGATGCGGTTTGTTGCTTTTCAATTACCATGTGGATCCATCTAAATCACGGTGATAGCGGTCTGCAAAATGTTCTTAGCAAATGCTCGCGTGTTGCCAAACTCCTAATTGTCGAACCTCAGCCCTGGAAATGCTATCGAACTGCAGTTCGTCGAATGCGAAGATCTGCAAACGAATCATTTCCAAATTTTGCCCAACTCAAATGGACGACAAATATCGAGGACGACATAAGGCAATACCTGCAGAACCATCTGCATCTCTCAATGATTCATGAAACATTGCCGACCAAATGGATGAGGAGAATTTGGTTCTATCGCCATCGGTAAATATGTAGGTAGAGTTCGAAAAATATTATTTCGGTCTTATAGGCTATATTTAGGGTACTTTATTTATACAAGATAATTTTAATCGAAACTTTGTTTTTTTACATAATACTTAAAAATAAAATAATTAAGAATGCCAAATGATTTGTCGAGAGAACAGTTTTGTTGGGGATTTTTTTTCTGGGCCAAGTTGGGTGGTGCGTGGTTCACAATGCAGGGTCATTACTTTTTGAAAAAATAGTACTCGTCATATTGGGCTGGATTTCACCCGGCCACCTCCTCACCAGAGAATTCCAGTTTAACGTCGGAGGGCAGACACTCAACGTCTACTTCATTTTCTTGGGTGTTTAAGCGGTTAAGGGTCATCATCATGTCGCCAGACTTGGTGCCGGTCATGATGCCAGTTGCACTATTGTCTACTACCACTGTTTCGGATTTTATTTGCTGGAGCTGTTGAATGGTGACTGTTTGCGGCGGCTGGTGCGGTTGCGATTGTATCGTTTGTATTGGCTGGAGTTGCGAGCTGACTGTTATTGGCGTCGCCTGTTGGATTATCACTTGTTGTTGAATAAGTTTTGGCTGCTGATGGTGTTGCTGTTGTGAGGTCTGGGCTTGTTGCAGTTGGGCTGGCGCAGCTTGAATTATATGCTGAACCTGATTGGCTGGGACTTGCTTAGAGGGAATGCCCGCTTCTTCGTAGGCTTTCTTTTTCAAGGTTTGTCGTATTTGAGACCTAAAATGAAGATCGATAAGTGAGATTAGCCAGTCAAATAGTTTGCCCTAGTCATCAGGATCAGATGAAGAAAGCAAATAGTATTTTTTTAAATTAGTTTCTTACACTGTACGGTTTTTTATTCTTAAGCTTATTTTGCTCAAATCTTCCGAGAACCGGCTTATCGTTGAGTGCAACATTTCGATTTCTTCATCTGTCCATTTGCTCCTAAGCTTGTTAACAGTTAATTAGTTATTGCTTAAATAATAAACTGCAAAATAAAACTTACCCTGATGGTGAATCTGAACTGGGATGCAGTTGCATGGTGAGCTCTCCTAAGCGATTGAATGCCTGGCCGGCTGCACTGAAAATCTCTCCTACCTGTATAAACAGAAACCAACCGGAAGGTGTTGGAATTAGTTTTGAAAATGTTTGCAAGTTGTGCGGAAAGCGGGATATATTGGCGGTTTTTGTTTAGTAAATATAAGCCATTATGGTGGTAGATGTTGCAAATAAACTTCTAAGGAATCAGTAAGAATGATAAGAAAATAGTTTAATTTGACTTACTTTTGTAGCTGAACCCATATTTCTTTTGTTTTGCTTATAACTTGTAATTTTAATTTTATTTGAAGCGAAAGGCGGCACAGACTTTAAAAACTCTTTTTTATGTCAATTTTGGATGACAGGACGTTGAAGTATGTTTGGGATATTTTTTGACAACTTTCAGTTTGGGATAAGTTCCAATTTTGTTAAGGTGCAACCAGAATAATTATTACTGATGTGATTTACTTTTGAAAATAACTGAATTTATTTTTGATCAAAAATGTGTCCCGGTTTGCATCCCATTGAGAATAATAAATTGATCTATTTTTGAATCTAGATCATTTTTGCAGATCTAGATTTTACGGAAGATTTAATTCTTTTTTTAAATATCCCAATACAATTTTCAGCCGTCAGATTGACAAATATTTTGTCACATGCTTGGCCTACTAAATCGATTCTCCAAAAGTAATGTTGTTGCCCACAAAAACATATCTTTTACCATTAATGACATTGCTATATAATTTTCTAAATTAATTTCATTAGCGCATTATTTTGAAGAGCCTGATAATACGGTATTAACATGATACTATAGGCGTTTTTCTTTTTTCGTTCAGAGAGGAGCACTGAGCAGAGTTCTATTATGCACTGAACTTGTTCCAAACAGAGCGAGCTACACTGATATGTTTTTTATACTACGTTTTCAACGAACTTTAATCTCTTGTAGATTTACTAATCTCAAAAAGTGTTTCCACCGCTCCAAAAGTAGATTAATTTTGACAGCACTATTCAAAATGCATATATCGTTTCATTTTCTCCTATGATGTAGAAGTGAGACAAGCAGGTTCATCTGTGTCAACCGAAGAGAAAAATTCAGTTTCCCGATGAATGTGTTCATTTCGATATGGAAGTAGGGTAGTTCGATTGAAGATTTAAATGAGATTTATTTTAAATCTTCATCTGAGAAGATTAAAGTTTGTATGGTAAATCCTGAAGATTTGTAGGAGATTTAGCTAGATCTACTTAAATCTCGGTTTAGTGGTCGGTAGAAACGTAGTATTAAACACACTTGAACCACACAAATCAGAACACATTTTCATTTTAATCATAAAAAGCAATTCTGTACACTGATACACACCCAGATACAGAAAATCAACAAGCCATTAACTTCTTTCGCCAAATTATGTATCTAATTATTTTTTCTTCACATTTTTCTTCTTGACACACATGGCATTTGGTGCAGCAATTTACTCACATATGCTCAGTCAATTATCTTCGAGCACGTCGAGTGCGATCTACACATGTTCAGAACAAAAATGAAATACAGGAGCTCTGCATGCTCTGAGTTAAAAAGAAACACAAACAAATTTTTTGAAAACTCAGACTTTGCTCTGGACTAATAGAAAAAGGCGTTATAAATGATAAATATCTAGCGAGTTCAATACCCTACTCGCACTGCAAGTTTCGTTTCAAATTTCATTGACCGTGGTAATTTTATTACTTAATCGCCTTATGGTTGAAAAAAAAACAAATGACATTATGAATTTTGATCTTCGACAAAACGAATTTGATTCTTGTACCAATGGAAAACCACATTAGATGACAAATTTACGAAAAATCTTATTTTAACATAATACAGAGAAAGTTGCTGCAACTTTTGGAATAAAAGTTGCCAAAACATCACTAGTTTGCATAACACGGAGCTGAACTGGTCCGCCATAAGCATTAAGTTAAGAGACCGTGGCCACTGATGAGTAATACCAGGATAAAAAACTTTCGAAAATTTTACCCTCCAAAACCCATTTGTTTATATTTTCATATTTGTTAATGTGGTTTTCTATATATGAATTGATGTGAAATCCAACAACAACATGCGATGTAGTTAAACGGCACTCACGTAAAAAATCAGTTTCATCCTACCCAGTTGCAAAAAATCAGTTTCCCAACGGTAGTAGCTTGTAGGCTTATCAAAATTTTGTAGGAACTGCAGAAATTTCCCAACTTTGTATTTCTCATCTGCGATCGTGGGAAAGTATTTAATAACCTTTGGTTAAAATTGGTACATAATATATCTAAATTTTGTTTATCTATTATTGAAGTTTTCCATTGGTAAATTCAGAATTTAGAGGGGTAGAAACAATTTTTTTGCGCTGCGCATGTGCACAACCGCATCGCAGCGTTGTTCAACAAGATTGGTAAGTAAGAAATTACTTTTATTTTATGGCTTGGGTATTTTTTCTTGAATTTAATTATAAAACTAGTGTTTATTATTCATCTCACTTAAAGGTTAAAATATAGGATTCCGGACGGAAATTTTTTCAATGGATTCGTGCTCAGTGGAGAGGTTTGGTTAATTTTCCATCCCCAGGGATGTTTTTTTCTTTGATTTCTCTAATTAATGTCAACCCCTTCCTAGATCCCGTCCACATCGTATCTGGATTGATATTCGATTCTCAGGGGTCGACAGCAATTAGCGAAGTAAACAAATTTAGACAGCTACACCAATAGCAATATCACAGATACTATACATTGCACAACTACAATAACAAAAAAAAATCAAATATAAAATTATCTCAGTAGAGATCGAAAAAAATTAAAATTTATTGAAATCCGGATTTTGCAATGGAAAACCACATTAGAATAAATACACATTAGTAGAATAAGAACACATTAGTAGAGAATAATAGTAGATGTTATTTTTGTATCCTTTATGTTACTTGAACAATAATTTCCATATACCAGCAATTCCTCATCTCCGCTTAAATTCTAAGCTAGATTTTATAACAGGATTACAATGTCATTACTTTTATACCTAGTGTAAGCGGTTATGCTGTTTAATTATTTTTAAGTTACCATAAAGGCCTTGAACGCCAATTATGAAACGTGCCCGTATATCTTCTCTATTGTCGAGAAAAGTAAAGAAATAATTTTTGGTTTGTAGAATTTCGGACATTTTAAATATAGTTTTAAATTTTTATGTTATAACTTGACATATAAACAATTTTTTTAAAAATATTAAATTCGCCCTTAAATTGAATGAACAAATTTTATTCAAAAAGGCATTTTACAAAGTATTTGTTTCCATATAGCCTGCAGATGTAGGCCTTTATAAGTCCTTATACAAGCTATTTGTGTCCATATAACCAGGTCTATATAAGGCTAAGGCCTTACAACAAGTGCTCGTGGAAAAAATAGCTGGTATAATGTGCGCCAAAATGACTTGCATAAGGCCTTCTGTAGTTAATATATAAGCTAGGAAGTAGCGCACGAATCGTGCTACAATAAGAAATTTAAATAACTTATTTTAATCGATGTATTTCATTAATTTTTTTTATTGGATTAAAAATTAAATTTTATATTAAATAACTAATGGTTTTTAAAGATGATAGACCGCAAATGACCTCCACTCTCATCCGCGCATATGCGGCACCTGATCAGAAAATTGGTCATTGCGGCCTGAAGGGTTGAAAATAGGGATCGCCTCAATTATTGTCTTAATGAACTGTATCAATTCAGTCAAATTGCTGGGTTTCGTTTTGTACGCTTCCTGCTTGACATAACCCCAAAAAAAAGTCTGGTGCAGTCAGGTCAGGAGAACTTGAGGGCCAGCGGAAAGTGTAGTTTCTAGATATCAATTTGTTTGGGAATTTTCGTTGGAGCTCCGCCATAATTTGTGTGGCTACGTGTGCACTTGCTTCATATTGTTGAACCCAAACCAAAAAAACTCTTTCAACATCTTTAAATAACGGTCCCCATTGACAGTTTGTGTTACGCCGTTTTCTTCAAAGAAGTATGGCCCGACAATACACCTTGATGAAACTGCGCGCCACACAGTGACTCGTTCTGGGTGCAGTTCCGTTTCATGGAGCATTTCTGGATTAGATTCACACCAGTTTAAGTCATCATGAAGTATACGTTGTAATGACCGTCTGCTAATTAAAATTTGGCCCGATAAGTTTCGATTCGAAACACTTGGATTTGCCTGTATTGCCGATGCAACAGACACGATTGTATTCTGAACCCGAACATTGGCGTCTCGATGATACGGTCTTCGTTCGATGCTTCCAGATTCGGCAAACATGTTCACCAGCCTCATAATGGTCCATCTACTCGGGGGAGTACCGAAAATTCCATTTGGACGGAAATGACTGACTGCAAAGAATGGTTTCGCTGCACTTTCCAAATCCTTTTTTCAGTATCCCAAGCATTCATTTTGATAAATCTAAATAGTAGCCTGTAAAATAAAAAAAAAAATAAGCCGATTACTCACACTGAAAAAAAGTTATTACGTTTTATTTTTGTAAACTGTTGGTTGGGCGGTTCAACCGCTCTCGAGTAATTTAAAAATAAAAAAACCCTGTTTGGAAGTAACACTAGTACACGTTTTGTTTTACTTAAGAAAATGATAAACAATTATGGTGACTTTTACAAATAGCTTATGGAAGTGATTATAATAATAAAATTTTGCTGCGCAGTTAGGTCAGAAGTGCATTGCATTTCCGGAACTTGGTAGTTTGATCCAGCAGGCCTCCCAATCACGTGAAGCATATCGTATAGTTTACATTTTTATTGGCAAACAACTGTTATAAAACTGGTATTGCTGTTATAAACTGACATTTAGACTTTTAATAGTGATTGGTTTAAATAAGTTTCTTTTTTTTCGAAACTGCTTACATAATAAACATAAAACTACCCACTACATGTGTGATTTAAACAACTATAATTTTTGTATTTGTTTGACCTTTTCACTAACTAAAAACTAAAGGACGAGACTAAACAAATGCAAATTTATAACAGTCTTATAACAGTTCCCCGAGCTTCGCACAGCTGAGGCTACGCAATCAAACGTCTAGTTTTTGGAAGTCGAATGCCCTTTTAACTTAACGAGGCAACATAAACTCTAATGTGCTTTAACACTGTTGGCATCGGGACATGTCAAGTCCAAAACTAAAACGATTGTTCGATAAATCACGATAGTCGTTCAAACTTCAAAGATTGCCAAATGACGATCGTCTTAATGTTGTGCGAACCAATCCATTACCTAGTTGTGTCATCCTATGGTTTCAATGAATTATCCTTATCTCTAAAACTTTAGAACTGGCATAAAATTATTTTTGGAGAAAAATCGATTTTGAGCACTGTTAACCACTACAGAACAGGGTAATGTGTATGCGAAAATCAAAATAATTTTTGTTTGTAAAATCCTTGGAAAATTCTTCTAAAAATGTTTTTTAACTAACGAATTTAAACTTAAAAAATAGATTTTTGCTGTAATGATGGCATTTCAAAATATATATTCTGCTGGCTTTGCAGAAGACATAATTTTTAAATATATTTTCCTTTCAATCTTTGCGACATCAGTTCGTTAGCCTATTTGTTAGCCTGCAATTTGTTATTCTCTAATAAAAAATACAAGAGAAGTTTTAAACCTCTTGTAGGCTTTAATAATTGTTTCTTTATTTATATGAATGGTTGGTTATCAATTTTGTAGTAAACTACAACCATCTCGAATGCCATATTGCCTATTTTAATTTTAATAATCACCAATATTAATTGGTTTCATCTAACCAACAATCAAGAGATTATCCTCTGGGAAATCGTGAGCTGGTACTTCCAAGTTAAGTGGAGCGGGACCTTTGCGAATACGACCAGAAGCGTCGTAGTGGGATCCATGGCATGGACAGTAATAGCCTCCAAAATCACCTGCGTTGGCAATTGGTACACAACCCAAATGTGTGCACACACCAATCACTACAAGCCATTCAGGACGTGTCACCCGTTGCTAAATGATGAGATGAAATAAAAATCAATTAAAATCCCAAGATTTGTAATAGCATATTTTTTCTTACATCATCGGATTGGGGATCACGAAGTTCAGCAAGTGAAACACCACGTTCGCTGGATATTTCATTAGCAGTACGATGGCGAATGAACAAAGGTTTACCTCTCCACTTGAACGTTACAGATTTTCCTTCTGGGATATCTGCCAACTTAACTTCAATCTTAGCCAACGCCAAGACATCAGCGGATGCACTCATAGAGCTCACGAATTGTGTGACTACGGACTTGGCACCATAAGCTGCACCGACTGCGCCCGAACCAACAAGCATATAGGTGAAAGATTTGCGACTTTCAGCACTGTCGTCCTTCCTGTCCAGCCTTTTGGCTCCTTCTCGGCGGTACGGGGAGAAGTCTGGTACTTGCAAATCAGTGTGGGCGCATCGCACTTGGGTCACAGCTATAAAAACAAAAATCATTGCTCGTAGATGCAGAAGAAAATGACAGTACACAGATAACCTCAAAAAATTACATAATGCGAGTAGACGATTTTTTTTGTAAGAGAAATTGTATCTACTTGCATTATGCAATTTTCTTTGGAGATTAGATGGTTATTTAGAAAATTACTTTGTAATCCAGTTTTAGCTACAATTGTGGCCAAAGGAGCATCCTTATTCAGTGCACTGTTCACTACAACAGATTTTTTCTCGGAAGTTGAAATAACAGTTGGTTTTAAGCTGTTGGAAACTGCTTGAGTGGTTGCCCGAAGGTATGCTCGTGATGCCGCGTTAATCATTTTGGAAAATTTGAATACTTTAAAGCGTTTACTTTAATTTAGAGGCGAATATAAAGTGGGAAACTCCTTTTTGATGGTCAGGTCAGGATATTTTTTTACTGTCCGAGCAATGAAAAATGACAATTGACAACAGTCTTTGGTTTCGTTAAAACTAGTGACGTTTAGCGAATAGAAAAACATGGCGACTTAATATACGAGATACGATATTAGCAGTTGGGACATGTCACCTAGCAGTCAAAATATGAACCATGATGAGGTAAACAAATAGATATGCAGTGCATAAGGGCCTGTGTCTTACCTTTCATAATTTCTTAATTATAAAACATTTTCCTTAACTTATAGTTATGCAGGGCTTATGTCCAAAAAGTACAAAATACGTGAAATCTATTAAACATGATTAAATCAACTGTTTGTCAGAAATAAATATACATATTAAGGCGCGTCCATATTATGCCGAACGATGCCAATCGGCCTATGCCGAGCGGCCAAGCCGAATAAGTATGGACGTCCCGATCGGCCTTTGGTCCATGCCGAAACCGAACTGAATTCAAACCGAACGAAATGGAACCATGAAAGAAACCCGAACGTCACGACCAATGAGTGGCGGGGCATAGGCCGATCGGCATCGTTCGGAATAATATGTACGCAACTTTACACTTTTAGTTCGGTTTCGTCCTGTAAACTTTTCCTATTTTACAATTAGATAGGTTAGTTACATGAATCAAAGCAAACAGGATTGCGACACTTCTTTTTATGTCTTATTTTATTGACGGCACAAAAGACCAACATCCATTAATCCACATCGGACAAACAACAACAATTTCCGGATTTTTGGTCTCTGGTGTCGTCAATAAAATAAGACAAAAAAAGAAGTGTAATCTTGTTTTGTTTTATTCATGGGTTCGTTATACTGCGTTTTCATTAGAGCCGAAATTGGCCTCGTTCGGTGGCGCAACCTAACCGATCCGGATTGCTTAGTGTTGTTGTAACGCCTAAGGAAAAAACGGCTGATGAACTAAACATATGTTGTCAAACACAAATCTCAAGCTACCCAAAAATTATTGGATTCGTTGAGATTCGGTTGGAAATGTAAGGAACAGCTGATTCAAAACTTCAGATGTGTATGCAATACAACTGACATAATAAGAAACCTTCCTGAATCGTTCGAAAATAAATCCGCTACAAAGGTATCTTGGATAGCCTATCGGCCGCGCACTGAACGAGGCCATTAACTCATTTCGAAATTTTCAGAAAAAGTGTTTTCATCTAAGTTTGCTAATTGACCTTTGACACTTAAGCCTGATTCCATCTGACATTTTCAATAGAAAACATACTCAAAATTAATTAAATTTATATAATTCCTAAAAATTAAAAGAAATCACTTAACTTTGGCTCTTAATGACACTGACCCCAGCGAAGAAAATATAAGAAATGCAATTAGTAAATATTTAGGTACACACTTTTCTTTTAATTTATAGTTTCCTTATTTAAAAGTGACAATAAGAAGTTTTGGAAACTTCGGCTATCGTCTGCCAGCTGCGATAAAATTGACATAATTTGGTCCTCAACTGCCTGCGTCGCACATTTATTGTCGCATCTTCTTGCACTAGTTTATCCATGTTGGAAATATTCTCTACAACTCTTTCAAAACTTGTGCTTGAATATTATTGTTGGCACTTTTTGCAGACCCTGATGAACTCCACAAATCACTTTCAGATTGAACTGTGCTTTCCCAAATATGTTTGTAAAAATTAAAACGATATAATGTACTTAAAAAACCAAAAATAATAAAACACTTACCATCCAAAAATTCTTCTGATGTAAAATATGCAAGGAAATATATAGGTACATACATATATATTAGAAACGAAAAAAGAAGTTTTCATGCTTATGTTTTTCTTACCGTTTTAATGCTCTCTTCGGCCAAGAGCAGTCCCTTTGAATTGTCCCAGAATTTTATTTATTTGTTTATTTCCTTTTTATAATGTCAACTTTGGTAATTATGTTAAACTTTGTGTTCAATTGTTTTCAAATAAGGTGTGTTCGACTTGTCATCACTCAATTTGCAACCTAATTTCGTCGAAATTATGTTGAAATCAGATGATTTAGAAATGATATTTTGTTTGGGAATAAGATGATTTGGAATCAAATTTAGAAATTTGATACGAAATTAGCTCATTTGCCCTAATGAAAACGTAGCATTAGTGCTATTCCTAACTATTAACATATCTCAATCCTTCCCAATAGAGGATTACAGCCATTACTTGCAGATCTATTGTTGGGATGCGGCCTCTCTATTATCGCTGCTGAGTTCCAAGCTTCCTAGCAGAAATATTTTAATTATCTTAAGCATATTTGCTTTGGAAAACATGTATTTTTTGGAGTTTTCATTTATAAGATTCATTGGATTGAATCGTGTTTTATACTTTTTCTTGTTGGTGTTGGAAGTATTGCATTTAAATTATTGAAATCATTTAAAAAGGATACTGAATTTAAATCCATTTTTGTTTTTTGGTTTTATGTCCAAACTCAAAATGACATTTCGACACTACAATTTCCTTATGTAGGCCTATTCAATCGATACACGCATTAAGCTTATAATGGCTCTATGCCACGTTGCATAAAAAAGATTTCATAAAAAAGATTTTCGAGCATTATAGGGAGTACATAGCGCTCTATACTCGCTATGATACAATTAAAAAATATAAGGCAAATTATGTGCAGGTAGATAAAATTGTTAAGCTTTGTAAAAGTACAAATTAAAAGTATATTTATGTCGTTTTCGTTTTAATGTCCAGATTTTTATTTAGTTTCTATTGCTCAAAAAAATCGATTGGGTGGTCTAAGTAAAGCCTTTTTGGTTTTGAATAAATTTCATAAAAGAATAGACATACACACATATACATATACACCCAAATTAATAAACATGAACTAGGGAAGGCTTAGGACTTATTCCGAGGACTAAGTGCGAAATACTATTAATAAAACACAATTTCTCGTATTTGACGTTTACTACTTGACGTTCGCTAGACCAAGAATTAACATTTAAGAACAAAATTTACAGGGACATAGAATACAAAGAGGAAGAGTTGATGCTTATTGTAGTAGATTTTGTTCGATTTTTTTAATACAAAATTTTAGTCCATGGCCTAACTCTTATTCCATGGTTTTGTAAGTCCGTGGACTAAAGGTGGACTAACGTTTTTTATTAATAGGGCTGATATAGTTTTTCGTCGTATTATTTTCATATTTCTAGATGACGACTTTCTATTAGTGTGTATGCGTAAATTTGTAAATATGAACAAAATTAAAATTCGCTCTCGTTAAATGGCAGGTTCTACATATTCTGACGATTTCTTTGAGATTTTCAGCCCTATTTATAAAAAAAATGGTTGGTCTACCGCTAGTCCATGATTTTACTAAACCATTACAGTCCTATTAATAAAAAACGCTTAGTCCACCTTTAGCCCATGGCCTTACAAAGCCATGGAATAAGATATAGACCATGGACTAAAATTTCCTATTATAATAAAAAATCGAAAGTTCACGAACAAAATCTACCACAATTAGTATCAACTATATCTCTTTATATTCTATGTCCATGTATATTTTTTTCTTAATGTCAATTTTTAGTACTTCGCTAAACCACCCTCTTCGATGGTCTAGCGAAGGACTAAGTTTGTTAATGTCATATAGCAGAAATTCTGTTTTATCAATAGCATATTTTGTACTTAGTCCACGGAATAGTAACTACGTACATTTAGAATGCCTCTAAGTGTGTATATTTTATTCATAAAAGTTAGGTAAAGTTGAATAGAGGCATTTTAAGCTAAGCTCGTTTAGAAGTTGAATAGTGGCAACATATAAGGATATAGTAGTATCTAAATGTCATTTTGATAGTACATTAAATTACATACAATTGTATGCATATTTGTTACATTATTTTTATTACAAGTAGGCGTGTCGTTATAAACAAATAATTTCACTTATAACTTTTCACATGAATCACATTCACAACTCGTTTACCTTGGCGTTCAATTTTGGATTTCATGTTTTATAAAAATTAAAAATAAACACATCAGCAACAATATAATGTTTGAATTTTTTTGATAAACGGGGTTGATTTATGATATGTAAGTGCAATAGATTTCTTTTTGGTAGATACTTTATTTGTCAGAAGGGCATTGTTACTAAAATGAATCCAAACAAATTTTATGAGTATGAACTTATGCAACGTTGAATAGAACCTTAATAAATGCTTATTCACTGCATAACTATTTTAACGTTGAGTTGTGTTTTAGCTAATTCTGTTGAATATAACTGTATGACTTAGGTGCCTACTGATTAAAGTATACTCATATATATACTGACTATACACAAGCTCTTCTGATTGAGCCTTTATAATATCAGACATACTATTCTCCGACCTTAGCGTCGATTTCGAGGTGTTTAAGCAAATTCGATTGAATATAACAGTATGAATTAGGTGACTACTGACTCTATATTCATATGACTATTCTCTATACACAAGCTTTCCTGGTTGAGCCTTTATAATAGCAGACATGCTATTATTCTACGACTTTAGCGTCGATTTCGAATTCTATTTTCAATGGTTGTATTCATAACGTCAGTTTAGCGCTAATAAACTTTTTTTTAAAGTTTTTAAGTTTCCACAACTAATTTTTTATACTAAAAAGCCACAACTTATTATATATATAATATTTATTTTCTTAAAAGACGTCTCCAACTTGTCTGTTAAGACTTTTATGTTTTCCATGCTTTTCGTGAAAAATGCGTTTAATAGGTTGGTGTGAAAATAGTTCAATGTATCATTTCATTACAAAATCTGAGTTAAAACTATATATACTATTCGGAGCATATTCATAACAGCCCGATTCCACTGGTCGTACAGATGTCCATAATATCACAACCACAAGCTAATCCACAAACAGTGTATTTTTACTCAATGGGCAGTTTATAAACGTATATGAAACACGTCAATCTGTGTCCAAGCTATGAAGAGCGCTCATGATTTGTTAAAAAGTAATTTATATTGAAATGTCGCTGAATGGACATAGTTTTTTTGAACTCCATTAAATTTTTTCATGGCATGTTCATAGTTCTACCATGGCTTTATAGCCTGTAGTGGCGGCCGAATGCATTTTTATAAATTTAAACAGTTGAAAAGTCAAACCTTGTTTTCAATAATGACTTGCTTGGGACCTTTGGTCATTTAAAATTTCATTGAGAATTGTCAGCTTCTTATTATTTGTTTAACACTTCACATTCTGTCCATTACATCCCCTGACAATGCCCTTCATTCGTTTTCAGTTTGACAGTGGAAGGAGAACTGATAAGAAAGTATTCAGGTACGAGTATAATAAATAAATACATCCCTATATAGCTTTTACGAGTATACCAAATGCTTTTATATACAAATAATTATATAGTTTTCTTTATCACCCCCTGAGCGCAATTCGTGCAGCTTTTGATGGAGGGTGGCAGTAAGCACGATGACAACGCATTGTGTGTTAGTCCTTACACATTTTTTTGCTTGTGCGTTTTACTTGTCTAAGGTATGTATAGTTGGATCGCAATTTTTGTATGATCAAACAAAAAGTTTTTAAGTTCTGACATTCTAGTTTTTTTAAGTACCTATTCCTTTTTTTATAATTGTGGCTCAAGCCAATTTCTCTGCTTAGTTCTTTTTTTTTCCGGGGAAAAGTAAAAAATAGTTAGGGAAATAAATTAACGAAAATTAAAACGATCGAGCGATATTGTTTTGAAGATAGCTGTCTCTGTCACATTCAGAAACATTTCTTGTTTTTTGATTAGCCACCTGTTTATTTAAGCGATTCATTTTGACGTCTATGATTCCTATCTCTCTCACTCTTTTCAGTTCGAGCGAAACGATAAAGTGAGGCTGGTTTGTCTTAAAAACTTATGTCGTTTTTATTTTGGCAAAATGATACTTCTAAATCTCTAAGAAGAACAACTTGTTTCTAGACTTGAAATCAGAAAGAATTGTCATAATTTTGTGTATCCTAATTATGCAAGAAACATAAATTTATAATTTTGTTTATTTTCACAGTTGTTATAATGTATATTACTTGTTACGTTTTACTTTGTTTTTTATAAAGCTTTGTTAATATATTTTATATTTTCTAATTAATAATAGTATAATATTTTCAAACTTAAAACATCGCATTCATTACTTTGAAAGACTAATCTTGGTATAACTTCAGAAGTGGGATATCTTTATTTTTAACAACCATGAATAAGGAAGAACTCATTAAATCCTTAACTAATAATGGAATTCAATTTCCACATTCCGCTACTATTCAACAATTACAAAAATTATTTGCAGAATATGTTTGTGAAAACGGTTCTTGAAATTCAAATTTAAAAAGCATGTGTGCGATTCAGTTTGTTCTGATGAAAATTTCCGATTGAAGAGTGTTTGATGATTAATGAAGCCTGACTCCGAAGGGGAAATGTTTTTGCGTATTGATAACTCAAAAACATATAGGGAATTTCGTTCACATTTTTTGACAAATTTTGGTTATAATTTTACTATATCTGAAATTATTGAACGTATGTATAAAACGACATTTACATCTGCAAATACAAGTGTCATGGGTTATATCCTCAAGATGCAAGATTTGGCTTCGAGAGCTAGTTTTTTCAGATATTCAAATTGTCGAATTTATAATTGATGGTTTTCAAGATCGATCTCTTGATATTGCTGCCCTTTACCCAGCACAAAATCTGGCTCAGCTTAAGCAATTGGCACATAGATGTGCAAAGTTAATGGACGCACATAGATTCAACTATGATCCAAACATTTCCATAAAATTACGAAATAATACTTTAAAATCATCTGAAGAATTTAATAACTCAACAAATAATATTTCATCTTCAAGCTCAATAGTTCGATGTTATGATTGTTTCGAATTAGGGGATCTTGCTTCCGTTCTGAATCAACTCAACATGTCTTTAGAAACTGTCCTAATTTACTGCCAAAAAATCCAAATCAAGTTGCTTCAATAGATGAATTTCAATTTCAGGACAATTTACTTTCGAGTGACGGTGCAACTAATATTTTAAGGAACGATGTTACAGAATTTTCAGAGCTAAATAAGCTATGTGTCACTTTTATTGCTAATAATTCTATGGGCGTAAGCAACATATTTGTTTCACTTTTCGATACTGGAAGTCCGGTTAATTTAATGAGAATTTCTTCAATTCCAAAGCAATTGATATTCAATGGAACTTCAAGTTCAAACTATAGAGTATTGGGGCAATTCAAAATATGTACCTATGGCATAATATACGTTAAAATTAACTTCTGCAATTAAATGAAAACTATTAATGTTTACATTGTTCCTAATCATGTTATGAATTATCCATTGTTATTGGGACGTAGTTTCTTACGATTTTTTAATATAAAATTATGTATAGCATCCAAAATTGAGTTACATTCACATTTGAATAAAAGTATAATTTCAAACGCAATGTTGCATTGCGTGTATAGTTCTATTAACGAAAATGATAAGGACGAACTCAGTACTTGTAATCTTTGCCAAATGCCACCAAAAGCTTAGAAAATAAGTTAGATAACTAATTTCTAAAAGAAATTATGAATGTAACGATAGATAAATCATCTTCTGAACAATATGATATTAATCCTAAACTTGATACATTCAATAAAAGAGCTATTTTAGAAACAATTCTTCAAAACTATTCCGATTTTAATATGATTCCTAAAATTGACCATGATTATTCCATGAAGCTTAAACTTACTTCTAATATTCCGATAAGGTATTTACTTTCATTCGCTGATATGCAAGTTGTTAAAAGACAAGTAGATGAAATGCTATCTCAAGGAATCAGAAGACCAGGCAAATCTCCATATTCATTTTGGATTGAAAAATGGCCCTTCTGTTTTCCAAAGATTTATTAATTTTACATTGAAAGAATTTCAATTAGCATTAGACATAACATTAGCGACAAAAACTTTTCTGGAACATTTAGGACTTTTAAAAAGAGTTTTATACTACGTTTCTACCGAACTTTAATATCTTGTAGATTTACTAATCTCAAAAAGTGTTTCCACCGCTCCAAGTTAAAGTTGAAGTTAATTTATTGAGTCTTTATGAAAGAAGGTTACATTTAACATCAATTGAAATACAGTGTATTTTTGTCTTAATTTACATTATTGAATATTACAGGAGGCTATAATGTATGGCTCTCACTTTTGATTTTAATTGTATTTTGCTACCATGGCTACAGTTACTGAACTAGTGAACTAGTGAACAGCTCGTGAAGCTGTTTTCCAATTTTTTTCGACGCGCATAGTCGTTAACAATAAAATACCTAAAAATACACATATATACTTAAAACTAATGAAACTGTACAATATATACTACAAGATAATTTTTTTTCTTTTGGTGTTAGAGCGAGAGCTCTGGACGGTTATTAAAATAGGCATATACATATTTCACAGGTTACATGAGAAACAAATCTTATGAGATTGAAATATGATTATATGAATAACACAAATGTTGTACACATATTTATTATGTTGATGGTTGAAAGAATTGATTTCGCTTGTATCGTTAGATGCAATTGAAATCAATTCTTTGGGTCCTTGTGTGGACGAGGATTTATGGAGCAGTAGGTAGAATAGCGGGAATCCAATTGTTAAGTTATTTATTAATTTGCAGCTAGTGGGCAGATGTTTCATTTTGCTTGCTGGACTGTTAGGTATGTGCCGTAGTATATAACGGACTATGTTACATATCTTAACGGACTGTTGTTTGTTGCGATACTGGGAATGCTTCAATTACGGTACAGCATCATCCATGTGTGGATGATGTGTGGTTTGGCGATATGTCTGTGAGAGACCTGGAGCTGGGTGTCGGATGTTCGTGGTTAGCTGCCTTGGTTGCGGCATGAGTAGCTGTTTAACCTCACTAATTGCTTAATCTTCAGGTCTCGTCACGTATCACTCTTTAATTAATATTTTAAATGCATTATTTTATTCCACTTTACTTTTTGCAGAAAAATTAATTACGATTACTCCCCGCAGGGAAAATTGCGCACATTCGTGCATGGCCGAAGCCAAAAGCAAACCTTCCACCGCTCCAAAAGAGGATTAATTTTGACAGCACTATTCAAAATTTATATATCGTTTCATTTTCTCGTATGATGTAGAAGTGAGATAAGCAGCTGCATCTGTGTCAACCGAATGGAAAAATTCACTTTCCCGATGAACATGTTCATTTCGATATGGAAATAGGGTAGTTCGATTGAAGATTTAAATGAGATTTATTTTAAATCTTTATCTGAGATGATTAAAATTTGTATGGTAAATCCTCAAGATTTGTAGGAGATTTATACTACGTTTCCACCGAACTTTAATCTCGTGTAGATTTACTAATCTCAAAAATGTGGTTCCACCGCTCCAAAAGTAGATTAATTTTGAAAGCACTATTCAAAATGCATATATCTTTTCATTTTCTCTTATGATGTTGAAGTGAGACAGGCAGCTTCATCTGTATCAACCGAAGAGAAAAATTCACTTTCCCGATGAATGGGTTCATTTCGATATGGAAATAGGGTAGTTCGATTGAAGATTTAAATGAGATTTATTTTAAATCTTCATCTGAGAAAATTAAAAATCTATTTAAATCTCGGTTTTATGGTCTGTGAAAACGTAGTATTACGTCTACTTGCTGAATACCGTATGGAATTAATATTAACTAAATGTCAATTCTGTTATTCCGATATTGAATTATTAGGGTTTTCAATTAATGATAAGGGCATACGTCCAAATAATAAACATTTAGAAGCTATTAAACGACTTCGGTTTTCGATATGTATTGATACATTACGAAAGTTTATAGGATTTTTCTCTTATTTCCGTCGCTTTATTAAGTCTTTTTCAACTATATCACAGTTGTTATAATGTATATTATTACATGTTACGTTTTACTTTGTTTTTTTATAAAACTTTGTTAGTATATTTTTTATTTTCTAATCAAAGATATAAAAATATAATTAGTATTAAATATACAGTAAAACCTGCTAATCGGACAGACTATAATCGGACCAGCTCATATTCGGACCGCACCTTATGCATTCCATACTATTTTTCATACAAATTTCCCCTTATAATCGGGGCACCTGCTAATCGGACCATGGACCACTTAATGTATTCACCTGTCTAATTGGTCCAGGCGTAGGAAATACAAAATATGTATGCATCGCATTTTTTTTTATTTTGTTAATTATTATTGTACCCCTCGCTACCGCCGGCTACTTTTGCTTTATTTGGTGATTTCCCAATAAGTTTATAATTTTATATTTCGTTAGTTCGCAAATGAAACAATTTGAATTTTGTATGTTTCTTGCAGGCAGAGGTTTCAGGTTAGTCAGTGCAATTGGCAATTGATATGTTAAAGGTGTTTGTTTTTGGTTTTCAGTAAAGCTACCAAGTTTTAAAAAAAAGTAAAAGAACAATGAGTAAACGAAATTACTGTGATCTTGATCTGGAAAATAAGGTTGAAATTATTAAGTGTTTTGAAGGTGCACATATGTACATTTATCTCAAAGAGATCTTGCAAGAATTTTAAGCGCGAAGAAGGATACCAAACTGCGATTTAAAAAATTCGTTTTGTTCAAACAAAACGTATGAAATAATTTGTATCTTTTGCCGAAATTGATGTCTTGATATTGAAATGGTTTTGGTTTTTGGTAGGTGGTATATGCACTGGCAGTCGTATTTTATGGACATGTATGGACCACTTTTCTTCGGTCCCAAGGGTGGTCCAATTTTACAGGTTTTACTGTATTTTCAAACTTAAAGCATCGCATTAATTATTTTGAAAGACTAATCTTGGATACATTATTCAATTATTTTTATGTACATATACATACATACAGTCATACAAGACTTCAGAATTGTCAGTATGAAAAAAGTTACATCTGATGTATACATTGAGCGTGTTTCTTTATTCATTCTATGTACAGAATATTCGGAATACAAGTCTTGCGTTTCTTTATTCCATGGAATATTCCCGATAAACTATTTTGTTGTTTCTTTATTCATTCCGGAACGTTTGGAATGCATTCTTTTTATTCCATGTTAAACACAAAATGAAAAGAATATTCTCGGAATAACCATCTCATTTGAAAGCAAAACAAATGACAGCAGCCAAAGACGAAAACCAAGTAAGTAAACAAAATGGATGACCAAGCATTGTTTATATTTTTATTATTGAAGTAAATATATAAATAACAATTAAATGTGACCTTTCATGAATTAATAAATTAATAATAAATTATTTTTACTAATTTCAATAGAGATATCTATTTTCTTGTTATCATCATAACACTTTAAAACAGCTGATTTGTCATCTTTTTTCTTTTCTATTCCGGAGAGAATTTTTGTTTCTTTATTCATTCCATTCTGGATATTCTAGATAAACATTTCGTCTTTTCCATCCATTCTATTCCTTATCCGGAATAAATAAAGAAACACAGTCATTAAAAATAAATCGGTTGAGTGAGGCCAATGAGGCCAAACTCCGTCAATAACATAGAAAGTGGTGTCATTTCTGACAGTTCTTTTTCATTTTTTTGTTTGACAGTTTAATTTTCATGAACATACACATTGTTCGGTTCGGGAGTTTGAACCTTTTAAACTGTTAGTTTTTCGTACTGGAGAAAATAATATTGCCAATTATTGTTGTAGCTTTTTCACCATATAGGTAATGATAAAACCAAATATGTATATTTTAACAAGTATTTCTAAGGAAAAGTGGCTTTTACGTTATATGTTTTTTTTGTATTAATAAAAGTGGATCGTAATAAAGCAATGTACTCGTACCTAGGAACAACCACAATTTTCTTTCACTGCAAAGAGAATTTTTTTTACCTACTTCTATATTCGTTAAAAATACCGCACTTTTGTGCAAAAACATGCACCATGGAGGGGGATTTAAGTTTTACTTTTTTATGAGTATAAGGGTATGAGTCGAAAGTTTGGCATGTGCAAGTAAATGCGCATGTTTCATTCTGCAATAATGCTGCTGGGCACCATGCAACTTTCTAATCATTGTCCTGTGAAATGTGTGCGTAAACATGTGCGTGCATATTATATAAAGCAAGCTTTAGATGCTGGTAGGTATAGGTATACAACCAACAAAAAATTTAGGTATATAAAACGCAGGCAAGCCTTAAATAACGAAATTGAATAAAACGTAAGGAATTTGGGTGAAATTCTTTAATAAAGATTGAACTATATATAAGAGCATACCCATTTATGGGAATGCATGGTGTGATGAAATATATTGATTATAAAAAGTGTACATATACATATATATCTGCTTACTTATAATATGTACTTATATGAGGAGCATTTATCTTAAACTTCGAAAACAGTCCTACTTGTAGGAAAACCCTTTCAGAATATTATGATTGATTTTGTAGCCTCCTTGACAGGATCAGTTAATATAAATATAGACTAGGAAATCAGAAAAAAAACTCTGCCAAACTCCAGAACAATTTGAAATTCGCAATTTATCCGTATTTTTGTCCAGAAAATTCCTCCTCTAAAAGTTTCCCCAAGAAAAACGAAAAAATAGCAACACAATTAACCTTAAACCTTATTTCGGAGAAATCAATTAAATAATGAAAACAAAACAAATAGCATTTTTTTATAATATGTTTGTTCGTTGAGTCCTGAAGATACCTAAGAGTCGACCTAAAGCGTTTTTTTGAAAAAAAAATAATCATGAACTCATCCTGGGGCCAAATTCCGCATGCGTGAAGGCTTTTTCGTGTAAAATGTTATGCACCCCAAAAATATGCGTGAATAAATTTGCCTATCTGTGTACACGTTATCAGTCAAAAAAAATTCAATTCACGCTTGTGGAATTTGGACCCTGGTGTCACACTGAACTCAATCTGAAGTGGATCTAGGTTTTTAGCTGGTCGATTAGAGTTAAAGGATAATAAACTGTCAAAGCCTCATGAGATATGAAGTGGGGATGAGCGATATTAAGAAAACATCGTCGTCATTTTAATAATTCGATCCTTCAATATCATGTTGAATCATTTAGTTTTCATTGGCCATCCCTAATCTGAAGCATTGGAATACCGATGCGTTGACCACAGATTACAGATTTAAAAAAAAAACCGCAATTTAGGTTATACAAAACTTCTCTTCAAAAGTTAAAAACAAAATATTGGCGAAAAGAATTTTAAGTATCAATCCACAATTACCAAATCTTTTGTCTCCATTTTTTTTTGTAAATCAAAGACACGCTGTCAAGTACAGAGATTCTTTGTTTAGCCGTACAACATGAATGTGGAATTCTTTACCAGGCTCTATTTTTTCCTACCATTTTGAAATCTGAACTTGAAAACCATAATTTACTTGGGTATCTCCTTTTAAATTCTTCCCTATTTTCCTAATACCCGCAGTTTGCTTGATCATATTAAGGGTATTCAAAACCCCTTTCGTGCGCGCTCAATTATGAAAAAAATAATAGAATGACATATGTACATAATATGTATTTCATCTAGGCACATACATATATGTCATATCTACATTAGTTAAGGCTCAACCCTAGCTATAAACTTTTACCTATATACTTTCGAGTACCTACTCTATATAAATACATTTATATATATTAGGCGCCTAGCCTACATTTATACAAGCTATATAGAAACTTAGATATTTTCAGGAAAATTTAATCCCCTACCACTTTTTCACAAACGTCCCAATATACCTAACATGCCAACCCCAGCAGAAAAAAAGGAGAACACAATGTTGTCATTAGAATGAAAATTCAAAAACTTTTTTTGAAAGTTTCACTAGCCCAAGAACCATCATTCTATATTTCCTTAACACAAAAAAAACACTGCTCCTTCCAGTTCGACAATGATCTACTTTCAAAACTACCATCGTGGCGCGCTTCCCACTCCAACAATTTAAGTCGCAACGGACAATTTGCGAAAGTATAGCAAAAACGAACAAGTCAGCAACGATAGAATGACTATCCCAGAAGTGCGTGTATTAAACGAAGCACATCGACAGGCATTCATCCTACCCCCGAAAAAGTATCAAGAAGAACAAGAATAGAAACCTTTCCCTCTCTTATCCACTTGGAGCCCCTTTAACAAACCTCTGTTAAATTTCTAACATCGCACCACAGCTCAGAATAAGCCATACAAACTTGCACACATATATTTTCAATTTGAAGAAACGCACTGGCTTCTATAGTTCTATAAATCTAAAGGCGAACGACTGAATATACTACCAGGCTGTTTCCTGGCAACATCATCAGATCCCTTTCGTCGTCGTCGTCGTGGTCGTAGTTGTAGTCGTATATACTTAGTCGTATAGTAGTCGTCATCTTTTTGTCCTAATACCAAAAGTAATTCCCGTGGCGCCACTGTTATTATCGGCGAGCAGAAATACAACACTGATGTGCTGTTTCCAAAACAACTCAAACCCAGAGCGTTAGGTGATGGTGGGTGGTTATGGTTAGTGATGTGTATTAGGTGGTGTAGGGAGGTCCTCCTACAAGCAAGCATAATTCATGGCCTTATCACCATCGCAAATACAAACGCTTTACATACAAACATACATATACTATACTTATTCGTAGTCCCTCCGGATACAGCGCCAAATGCAATGCTACATAAAGAAAGCATGTATCCTGGTTGATTCACCGAACATCCCCTATACACACAGAGAAAGTACATAAAAGTGCCCCACTTTTCCACCCACAACCACCTCCCCAGTGGGTCACAAAAAAGTGCAAAGCTATACATTGTTAGTGGTTGTTTAATGTTGTGCAGCACTTTCTTTATAAATACAAGCCAAACGAAAGTGAAAACGAGACAGCGATACGAGATACAGTCATTAATACCCTTTTACGCTTTGCCAAGGACATTCGAGACATAAAAAGTGAAAGCTTGCAATTCGGCCAATACATACAAATATGTACATACATATATATGTACATATATACATAAGTACGTATACATAATTTTGGAGAAAATAAGTAAGTATGTATATGTGTGCATATCTTACTCTCTTAATTTCTTTCTCTTTCTTGGTAAAGCCTTGAATAAGTTTGGAAAATTCCCAGTCCTTACAGCAAACCACCCACACACTCGCAAACTTATAAGCGCTACGGTCAAGTGCAGTCCTTGAGAAAATACATCAACTCGCACGTCGCACGTCGCACTCGCACTCTTTTGCAGTCTGGATTCTCTTTTTTTCCTACATGTTTGGCTTCTATCTATCAGACATGCGTAGTCTTTCACTTTTCCTTTTATTTTTTCTTGAACCTGCAGGTTCTCAAGATTATTCGCATAAACTTTCTCTTTTGTTTTCTTCCGTGAAAGTAAAATCTCAATGTTAGTAGTTGCAAAGATCAAGGACGTTCATCAAAGAAGCCAGTTTTTACATATATACATTATACATTGTATATCTCGAAGGATATATGTGTATGTATTCCAAAAAAAAAAAATACATGGTATAGGTGGGAATTATAAATCCTCCTAGATTTCTGCCGGTTGACACGACTGTTGTTGTTTTTCTTTCTGTTACTTATTTTCTAACCTCATTCTCTGGGGGTTGGTTAACTTTGCTCAAGCCGGAAAAAAATCTATGTTTAGAGAATATACACACGCACATTTAAACTTCTTGCTTGGATGTCGCAACTCGCAACTACGTACATACATAAGGGAATATGTTGTTCTCTAATAATTGGAAACCAGAGTTTTAACTTGAGATCTCTTGTGGATGTACATATATATATATATAAATACATCTTGTTGTTGTTGTTGTTGCCATTGCTTAGGATTAATTTACATTTTTGCTGCATGAAAAGCGGTAAAATAATGTCTTATCTATGTATACATACATACAAATATATACCTATAACTATTTTGCTTCAGTGGCCTAATTAATTTTCTATTCGTAAAGTTTCAAAGTGGAAAAGCTCGACGGGAAAAGGCGTGGGATTTTACGGATTTGGGCACAAAATTAATGCAAATCCGGGGAGTATTCACAGCTATCATAGAAAATAAAGGAATATAGTGCAGAAAGATGGAGGTTAAGCAATGAAATGGTGGTGAATTTTGAGTTATGATAATTTTAAGCTTAAATTATAACTAGGGTTATGAAGATTGAGATTTCAATTGACATGTGTCAAAACCAGAGCAGTTAGTGCAGCGGCAATTATCGAGACTACACAGGCAGGCGAGGCGGTTTGATCTTTAAAAAAATTATGATTTTTTAAGAAGGTTTTTGGAACGCTATACATTTTTAAATGATTAAAAACTATTATTGAAAACCGAGTTTTGAAATTTCCTGGGTTACGTTCATAGTAAACTTTCAAGGTTGAATATTTATATTACGAAACGTAACGAAATTTAAAAAAAAGGACCATAACAAAATAGATTGATAATAGAGATGCATTAAGAAATATTGGATACATAATAAAATGTTAATTTTTATGTTGCCTTTTAAGACCATTATGGGTTTCTTATACAAAAAAGTATGCAAAAATTATACAAAAAAAATATGCCCTATAATCTCAAAAGCATAGTCGCATATATTTTTTTTTATCATTTTGCGCGCACCCAAGGGGTTATGACTACCCTTAAAATCTTTAGACACAGTGCGAGTGATTAGGAAAATAGAAGAGGATTTAATAGGAGACACCGATGTATATTGGTTTTAAATATTTGAATATTGCAATGGGAGGGAAAAATTCGGTTGGGTAAGGCATTCAGGCAATACACATACTACACGTGCGGCTAAAGAAGGAATCTCTATAATTGGCAGTACGTCTTCGACGTTTGGCTCGAGGGTTCCTAGAAGAGCGAGTATTAGTTTCAATAGTCTTAGGGGAGGAATGCAAGTGTCTATTTAACAGAACACTGTCTCAAAAATACCGATAACACAATGAGAAGCATGAAACATTGAAACAGTGTTCGGGAGGTGCATTTGCGTCAGTTTTCTTTCACCTAGCATTTTTAAAGCTCTTTTTTTAATTCTGTCAAAGAGACTTATGCGAGTTATGGGACTACCTGGCCAAATACGGAAGTTGTACTCAAGCTTTGGAAGATAGATTACAGCCAGATCAGAAGGGGAACAAATTTCTTGCATCTTCTATAAAAAGCAAGACACTTTGCAGAGTTCTTGGCGACATCGAATATGATGTCGTTCCACAAAAGATGGTCGGTGGTCGCTCATACCAAGAAATAAAAGTTGTCTGGTTTCTTCGATGCAAGTGCCGCTTATGGGCAACGGCATAAGGGGGGGTTCCGTTTTGACGACAGTAGACAGTATCGAGTCTTTGAAGCATTCAATTCTATGCGGAATAGGAAAAGCAGATGGCACTATCGTCAGTAAAACAATTTAGATGAAAATGAGAAAATGAGTTGGAGACAATACGGAGCCCTGGGACACACCAACATTTATCTTATTAATATCAGATTTGAAACAAATACATCTTGTATTGAGCGGCCCAAAAGGTAATTTCTAATCCAACGACGAAGAGAGTCATCGGAACCAAATCCACGCACTTACGATAAGAGAGCTTGATGCCAAACTCTATCAAATGCTTTTGAAATATCAAGCGCAATAATGTTACTTTCTCCAAAACGATGTTAAGATTTGTGCCACTGTGCCATCAGAACACCAGTGGTCCTCTTGTTACCAAAGTCGTACTCCAGTCATTAAGGAGCTTTCGGTTTGATAATTAATTAGAGTTACCATGACATTGCAAAGAAGAAACGTAAGTGCAATTGGTCGGTAGATAAAGGGTGGGGAAGATTCGCCTTTTTTAGGGTCGCGCTGGACAAATTCTGTTTTCCAACAACTTGGAAAGAAACCAGGAAAGAAGAACAAGGATATCATGTTATCGAGCGAGGAAATGTTAGAAAAAACGTTAAAATTTAAATTAGGTACGTATTTTTTTAAATTATATTATAAATTCATTATTAGATAGTAAAAAAATGTTCCGCAGGTTCCAGAGTTCAAATTCCATTTGAATGTTGATAAAAATATGAATATATATTAACAAAAAATAAAAATCATTGAATCGGTTTTTTTTAAATATTTTTTTATGTACCTACATAGGTATACCATTAAGAAAATATTTTTTTTTTTGAAAAAGAAAGTAATTATTATTTAATATATATGAGGTCCACTTTTTACGTATTCAAAAGTTATACGGAAATCTTAATTTTTCTTAAGAGTCCATAACATCCCATCTAGTACCTATTTAACGTCAGTATAAATTACGCAGTCAGGTCTTAGTCAGCATGATTTTTGGTTCAGATAAACATTTATCACAAGCATAGCTTGTAATTCTTATGACTTGATGATTCTGGAGAGATGTATTAATCATTAATTTTAGCATTTTTATTTTTGTCAGTACGTGTTATAAAGTCAATAGCACATTTTTTTAAATAATTGTTGTTAGCTTTTGTCTCAGAAAGGTAAAACTTTTATTAAATATAAAATAAAATCAATACTAATCCTACGCTTTTTAAAACAAAATATTTGACAGTAAAAAAAGATTCTTAATAGAAACAGCTAAATATATTTTGAAAGTCGCTTTTTACTTAATTTCTTATAAACAAAAATTCTTTAATTTTTTTCCAAAAAAAATATTGGTACGGCAATTTTAAGTACTTAACAATATAAATTTAAAAACATAATTAAAAAAAAACTCGTCTGTGTAAAAACAATGTGTGATTTTCTTGTCTTTACTTAAGTCCTTGAATATTGTTTGCATTATGAAGGGCATAAGCGGACTCGAAACGTTGCATATTAAAAAATAATATTTTCTAATTATTGACAAATAGCCCACAAAAGTTAAATATATGTGTTGTTTTAACAACAAGGTTTATTCCGAAAATTTAAAATACCTTTGTCAGTGACTTTTTTAACCTTTATTTTATACAAAGTGTAATTTAAAGCGCAATGGAAATGCAATTAAAGTGCCTTAAAGTACATTAAATACATTAGAAGTGCAATTAAATACATTAGAAGTGCAATTAAATTTCCTGTAAATATATACATACAGAGAATTTATACATAGTTTCAAATAAATTAATAAATATTTACTTTTAGTATTTCTTGCTAATTTTCAGACAATGCTTTATAACAATGAAATGGAGTAGATAATCTTGAATTCAACGACTTTGTAATATACTGCGTCTTGGCGATCTCATTCACTTCTTCCTCGTACTACATCTGCCCGCCAACTTAACGACTTACATACATCTTCGTTCAATCCATCTAAATTAAAGAACGAATAGTTATGCCAAATATTTCTTCGAGATGTCGGTGATGCCACTCTCACCAACAATATGTTTAATAACTACAAACAAATGTTGGCCCAAAATGTAGACTAAACATATAGTAGTGCACAGATTTTCATTAATCAAAATCGTTAGAGCCGTTTTTGAGACAATTAAGATGCTATACAAATTTGTATAGCAGGAACCATTAGTTTTGGGACAAGAAAAATTATTTAAGACAATCACTTAACTATAAGTCTTCACCGTTTAGGCTGTACATCAACTAGGGCAAAACTTGCTTTACAGTTCTCATATTATATCGCAAGTAAAAACTATAAAAAAAGTACGCATACGCCACAGTGTCGATTTTGGTAATTTTACATTTTAACTCGCACAACATAGTCCTGAAAATTCGAATCGAAATCTAAAATCATTGCAAGTGTTCATTGTTGCCACTCATTAAGGAGTCTTCGTTCTTCAAGATATTTCTTAAGCTGATGATTATTCAGTGTCTCCCCACACCTTGGAAAGAAGAGACATACTCGTAAGAGCAATTGAAGGGTATAGTTATAGGGTGAAGGAGATTCGCCTTTCTTATGGGCGGTCTGGGCAAATGCTGTTTTCCATCCCTATGGTGGAAATATTATCTGGACTAGCGGATTTGTGTATATCGATATCTTTAAAAATCTAGCAACTGTACGATTAATGGCTTTTTGCGTCAGCCTTAATTTTAATGAAATAAAAAGTCATATCTTTATTTTTCGCATCAATATTTTTCTAATCGATTTTCGATAATTCTAAGTAATGAAAATAAGAATAAGATACAAAGGGAAAAACTAATTGCAATTGCACCATGCATTATACATTTATTATATTTAAGAAAAGTACCTACGTTTTAATTGTTTTCTTAGAAAAATACAACTATTGCTTTAAATAAATGATAGGATTTAAAATTAATTAAAAAAAAAATCATTTCTTTGATAAATATGCGGTTTCCAAAGCCAATAGTTCGTATTTTACACGAATCAGCTATTTTATAAATTCTGCGAACTCTCATTATACACACCAAAGAAAGTAAGATATCCCGCAGTAGAAAGGACCAATCCCTATTCCTATATATGTATTTATAGACTCTGCGTTGTTTGCGTTTGTCCCAGCTTGAGCCGAAGTGCACATAGTGCTAAATCCTTAAAGCAATATATCGCATGACTTCGCAGTGTGTAGTAAACCGCAATTTTCTTTAGATCCTCCAGTATTGTGCTGGTAGGTACTAAGGGTTATTTTATTTTTTTGTGGTGAAGATGAAGACGGCGACGTTTACAAAGGCATGTAGATATACGCCAACAGCATACACGAAGGCTAAACCTAGGAAAGAATTTTACCAAAAAGTAAATTTATATTTATAGTGGCTGATATTGCCATGAACTAGGTCCACAAGATGTATTCGTTATACACGCGCTTGTGGCAACATGCACAGCAAACATAGAACATACATACATATATATATATACATCTCCTATAAGATGCTTCCTTATCCCTACCAACCAAAGCCCTGTTATGGTGACGATGAAGATTTTGCTGTACGAGTACGTGCGTTTGTTTCCCGTTCGAATACCCGCTTACTCGTATACCCAACAACGCTAAGGGCTTTTGTAAATATCTTTTTTCGAGTGTCTATTCGAAGTTCTGTTTTGTAATAATGTATGTGCACTCAAGAAAACGACGCAACTAACGCACAATATTACACATACGAGATACGACAGAAAATCGGAAAAAGGAAATTCTCCTTGTGGGGTACGGTGACGCGAAAGTGTGGCAATGGCAGTGGCAGAGTCATAGGAACCTAAAAATGCCACTCGATATGTCTGCAGATTTTATACAACAAACTATACAAACAATATTATTATATAAAGTATAAGAATACATATAGATATATTCTGTATCCCTTCAGTATTCAGTTTCTGCTTATGACAAATGGTAAAATACCAATTTCCTTTTCTAGTATGCTCGAGCTGGAGATTTATTTTAAGATGATTTTATCTTCAGTCCCGTCCATCTTGTTGTTTTACTATACAACTATGCTGAAATGCCGATATGGCCTACAAACTTTGGGAGCATATTAGATGACAATACATACAACTTTTACTTATGGTAGTGCATTTGACGGTGGAAAATGTTCAAAACAACAACTATATGTCACTATCTCGATACATAGATCCTTTTCCTTTCGTAGGTACACGAGTACGGGTATGTAGGTAATAAATTCAAGTTTTGGGAAAGATTTTCTCTTTCGTTTCACTTTCTTCTTTGTGAACGATTTTTGTGTTTCGTTATGAAACCATTATCAAGGGAGATGTACGAAGGATTCTAAATTGAATATATAGTTCACGGGCTTACTTGGGGATGATTTGGTTTTACTAGGTTGGCTTGGTATTTGGGTCAATTGGGTATTGCATGCATGCGTACCTAGGTATATATACAATTTAAGTATTACTTTATATTTTTTAGTTTTGATTATTGATATTGACGTATTGATTCTTAAAAAAAAAATTAATACCCTTTAAGGATAATATTGGTAAGGTGTAAAAATTAAATATATGTACGTTGTATGTACATACCTAATTGTTGTAGGTACACATATATAATTACTTATAACGAAATTATTAATTTCTTGTAATTCCAAGGTCGAGTCAAACCTAAATGTTCTATTACTTGCTACAGTCAACATAGATTCATATAAGACCTCAAAATATACAGAAAACCATATACTATTATATATCAATAGGTTTTCGTAGGTTTTAGGTCTCCTAGAAGTACAATACCACACCATATTTACAATGTGAAGATAGGTAACGTTAGGCTTATAACTACAAGATATGCTTTATATGCTGCTGTTAGTCTTCGAAAATTCGACAATTTAAGCTAAACGTTACAACAACGATAAGATACCATTGATAAGCCCCCTACTAATGACAATTATTTGCTCATAAATCTAAAAAAAAAGTTTGTGAACATTCCATACAAAAATGAAAAGTCAATACTTGTGTTAAAAATTTAACAAAATTTGATACATAATGTAACTATTATTGCTCACATGTATTTGCTTTAACTTAGCGATTAAACTTGTACACGTTATACAAGTTACGTTTTATTAAGCGCTTTTTTAAAGCTCGACGGAAATTGAACAAATGAAAACGGTATGGAGTACTTACACCATTTACATTTTAAATACAAAAAAAAAACAAATTCCCTTCGGCATTTCAACTCTTATTCTGAAAAAAAAACACTGTGTTACCGGCACGAATTACCTCTTCATTGTTGGGTGTCGTACGAAATCCCCAAAAAAAATCCGATATTCCCACAGACATCCCCAACGAAACAATCTTTCATGCCAAAATCTCCACGGAATCCCCAGTTTCCGGTCCGTGCACATCTTCATTATGTGCAAAAAAAAAAACTAATGAAATTCTCATATGTGATACTTATAAGTGATAAACTGATAAAAATTAACAGTTTCTAATATACCTTCAATTACTATTAATGCGTGCACTTTTCAGTCTGATTTTCTTTTTCATGTTGTGTAGTGAAACTTTATGTGAATTTTGCTTTAAGAGAACCCTATTTTGTTTCCATTATCTTAACATATTAATTACATACATGAATGTATTTGTTTTCGCACGCGCGATTTCATCGCATGAATCACTATTTGAACATATTAGTTTTGGGGATATTGGCATGAGGATTTTTGCCCTAGGGATTCTTTCTTTGGGGATTTTGATGCTGTGGATTTTAATTTGGGGATTTTGGATTTGGGGATTTCACTTTGGGGATCATGTCTTATGGAAAATGTCACCAACCCTTTATTATCAATAATTTTGGTATATATATTTATGTCCTTTTTACTTGCGATATACATATAGCTACTATATGGCAAGTTTTGGATCTTCAAAAAAATTGAATTCATGCTATTAATCAAACTTGATATTACAATTAAAGAGAGCACGAAAAAAGTGCGTCTCACAATTCCGTCTGTCTGTTCATCTGTCTGAATCTACAGCCTAAACCGTTGAATGGATTTTCTTCAAAACTTTGGTAGGTGCATAATGCTTTTAGGTTTTTTTAATTTTTTTTCTTATTACCAAAAATAACGGTATCTACCTCCTATACAATTTTCTTTTTGCCCAAAAACGTGAATCTTATTTGTCTCAAGAACGACTCTAATTGAAGAGAAAACGTAGTTTGTGGTATTTTTACTTGCGATTATAGGTACTATAAGGCAAGTTATGCATTCGTCGAAAAAAAAATGTTTGAGATAACAATCAAACATGACAAACAGTTTTTAGGTATTGTGCAGAGGGGAAATTGAATTTTTTTTGTAGCTCAAAAAATAACGGTACCTGCTATATAACCGTTATGTTAAAGCATATTTTCTAGGAAACGGCTCTAACAATTTTGATTTTAAAAAATCAGTGCAGCTTTTTAGATACGCCCGATCATATGATTGAAAAAAAAAAATTTTAATGTCTAAAAACGGACCGTTTTTTTTTTTGCTTTCGACTATCTCATAAACGGCTTAGTCGATTCTTTCGAAATTTCACATATGTAGAGCGTTAGGTTGCCCAATTTATACTGCGTACCAATATATTTAATTAAATTTTTGGTATTTTTGAAAGCATTTTTAAGAAAAAAAATAAAAACAAAAATTATATTTTGAAAACTGCTCATTAAATTTATTTTCAAAAGTTATATTTATAATGTATTTGGTGAATACCTATGAATTAGCGTTTTTGACTTTTTTTTTTTAAATTTTTTTCTCATAAATTCAAATTTATCCAAGATATAAAATGGCGTACTTTTTTTGAGCTCAAATTAGGGTAAGTATTTATTTCAGAATTTTGAATTATTTTTTCTTATACGAAACCTTGTGTATAGAAAATAAATTAAAAATGACTGAAAATATATTTAGATTTTAAATAGAAATCTCTTGAATACGATGTGATCGAACATAAGAGCAACTTCATTCGATCCAGCCGTTTTCGTTAATTCGTCAATAATATGTTAAGTGATGGTTCTTGGGTATATTCTGGGTATATTCCATAAAATTAAATTGTTCTATAGTAAGGGACTATCTCCTATTTTGACATCATTTATCTTGAACGAAGTTAACAAACATAAAAATCAATGACAAGTTTGCGGAAAAAGTCATACATTTTATAATACTTGGGAAAACATGGAGCACGTAAAATTGAAAAAAGAGGGGTTTTTCGCTTTCAGCTCCTAAAAATATAAATAAAGTATTTTGTGTGAGATGAATTGTGATGAATTTAGTCAGTATTCATTAAATAATAAAATATAAGTCCTACTTTGTAGTTTTTTCCATATTATTTTACTACGAATAATTCGTGTTAAAAATTCTTTTTTTAACATTTAAGTTTTGATCTCACTAATTTTTGCAAAGATTTTAATAGTTTGCCAATTTCTTCATATAAGATAAAACTTTTTTTCAGAAAGTGGGTGGATATCACGTCTCCTAACCGAAAAGCCTCAAATATTATATTTTTATATTTTTCTCTTTTTTACGTACCTTAAGCCCTACCGCTTTACCAAATTTCATCGTTCTGCAGCAAACACAAATTCTTAGGAAGTGAGCGGATACCACGCACTCAAGGTCCGAGGTCGAAAACCTCAAATTTTCTATTTATACCCTTGCTTGCAAGACCTACCGTTATACAAAACTGCAAGATTCTACGATGTCGGGAAGGGCACCATAATTTTTATGATCTGTTAGTGAGAGTCGGTTAAGGTTTGTGTTGTGATAAATGGGATAAAAAATAAGTTTAAAAATCGTGTCTATCAATTAAATCAACTATTCCTCCCTCTAAATGGATTTTATTAATTGTGGATTTCAAAGTCGTTTATTATTAATTTTTTTTGAAATTCGAAAACATTGAATTCAATTTTGTAAATGAATAGAATACAGATTCTATGTGGGGAACAGGAACCATCATTCAATTTTATATTTCTTGCCATTTTATAGTTAACATTCCAACTAAATGTTGTCCTTTGCCATTCACTTTTGAGATTGAAGTCATGAAATTTTGCAATTTCCAGCCCAGTAGGAACGAATATTGGTAATTCTGTCATTTGTCATTACTTAATTTTTTAGAAGTATTTTTGTTAGGTATATGTAATGTCTGAACTCTTAACGTCAAGGTATACATCGAACTAGAGCCTAAGCTCCCCCTTGGCTCTGTTTCAAAACCATTCAAAGTTTTAAAAATTTGAGAAATTTATATTTCATAAAATTTTTGACAGGTGACATAATTGTCAGTTAAATACAGCGATAAATTAGTCATAACTATTTTGACATTGGCAAGATGTTCTTTTCATAAATTTATTGTGTCAATTTTGTCATTGTTTGCGAAATTTAGCGAAACCTTAAGCCATGAAGCCAAAGTAAACAACCGGAAGAAATACAAGAACAGGTAAACAGCCTTAAAAGCTTTGGCACTGAAATTATGTTTACAGCAGGCCATATAGAATTTCTCCTTCTAAGATATTTATATTGTACTACTGCTTACGCAACACTGAATTTTACTTTTTGAAACACCCTGCACATCTCCAACTGCATGATAAAGTGCTCCAATTAAATGCGTTCATGAATGCCCCTGCACGCTGTGTGTTTAAACCTCCTATGGGCCTACCTACTTCGCGGTTATTTCTCCGTCACTTTTTCTATTTCATTATCCCAATCTCGACTCTGAGGGTCTTGGCTGCTCCGGAACAATTCTCCTA